>CAWUFW010000610.1:2887500-3487500 GCA_963921515.1 Calotriton arnoldi
GCGTTGACCTCGTAACCCAATACCTGCCCGAAGTCCTGTGCCAATCTGATTACAGCAGGGAAGGTCGTATCAAGGTCCGCAGAGAGAATCAAAATGTAATCTGCATACAGGGCCACTTTCCTCTCCCAAACACCGTGCTTAAAAAGCAAAATGCTAGACTCCTCTCTCAGCCGCTGAGCAAAAGGCTCGATGTATAGGTCAAAGAGGAGAGGAGAAAGAGGGCAGCCCTGCCTAGTTCCCCTGGTGATATTAAAAGGTCTGGTCAGGTTGCCATTAACCAAAAGTCTGGCTGAAGGCTCTTGATAAATCAGCTGGATAGCTCAACAAAACTTCCTGCCCAAATTAAATTTCTCCATGACGGCCGACAGGTAAACCCAATTAACCCTGTCGAAAGCCTTAGTGGCATCTAGTGTCATAGCTGCGAGAGGAAGTGAGTGAGTACAGGCAATGTCTATTGCACCCATGAAATCATAGGTAAGGTCTGATAAGTTCCTGGCTTTAACAAACCTTTTCTGATCAGAATGAAGGATGTCACCTGCCGCAAGGCCCAGCCTAGCCGCCAGGATCCCGGCAAAGATTTTATAATCTGTGTTCAACAGAGAGATGGGCCTATAAGACCCACAACTTGCTGGATTCTTACCCGGTTTCAAAATCAGGATGATTGTGGCTTCACCCCAAGAACCTGGAAGCTTAAAGCCATCAGATAAGATCTCATTAAATAGTTGTGTTAAAGCCGGAACTATCACCTCGCCCAGAGATCTATAGAGCTCTATTGGAAGCCCATCTGGCCCTGCAGCTTTCCCTCTCTTACAGGCAAAAATAGCTTTTTTCACCTCTTCCTGCGTGATATCCTGCTCTAGATCTTCCTGCTGCATGGAGCTCAGGGGGGTGAGGGTGGTCCTGTCCAACCACTCCCTAGCCTCCATCTTATCTACGACTCGATCTTCTTGATATAAATCCTGGAAAAAGTCAAAAAATGCGTCTTCTATCTCTTCGTCCGAAGACAGAGCAGTTACCCCATCATCACCATCAATTTGTTTAATCTGGTTGCGAAGCCTGTCGGACTTGGCCTTCCATGCCAACAGCTTACCTGCCCCTTCCCCATACTCGAAAAGGGCAAGCTTGCTTGCATCCCATCTACTCATAACCCTGGTTTGGAGAATAGTGTCCAACTGCTCCTTTAACTTGCTACGTTTAGCCAGATCCGCTTGCTGTCCCTCCAAACCGACCCCTCTATTCAGATCTAGCTCTACTGCCTTCATTTCCGCCTCCTTAAGTGCCACCTCCCCTCTGTATTTTTTATTCCTAAAGCTCACCCTACTCGTGATTAGGCCCCTTAAAAAAGCCTTTAAGGAGTCCCAAACCACAGCAGTCGTAGCAGAGCCTAGATTCACCTTAAAAAAATATTCAGTCTCATTAGATCGGTAGGACATCTCTTCTGCCTCGAGAAGCAAAGTTCGATCGAAAGTCCAGGCTCTGAGATGCTGGGCCTGCACCAAATCGAGGTCCATCGATATCCATGAATGATCAGACAGATGCGGAGTCAGGTATCCAATGTCCTTGACCTTGCCTCTCAAACATTGGCTGACCAGAATATAGTCGATTCTCGACTTGTCGATATTTACTATTGCAGTATGAGACTCCTAGCTGATGGCCCGATCTTTCTCTCCAAATATCGCAGTGGCCGGTTTGCGCCATCATAGACTGCAGATACATCCGGGACTTAGAAGGAACCATGGCTCTGCTACATGCCGATTTGTTGAGTTTAGGATTGAGGACAATATTAAAGTCCCCGGCCATAATAACCGGGTCTGGGTAATCTAGGAGATGCGAGAAAATGCTTTTAAGAGAGGAAGGGTCGTCTTGGTTTGGGCCATAATAGCCGACCAAGGTGAGGAGAAAGCCCGTGATAGTCCCCTTCAGGATTACCCATCTGCCACCTGGGTCAGCCAAAAAGTGTAAGACACGTGCATTAGCTTGTTTTTTAAAAAGTATGGCAACGCCCCTGATGTTGGCGGTCTGATTTGAACAAATGAGAGAGTCCACCCATTTTTTATTTTTGAATATCTTGGTGATCTCTTCCTTGAGGAGATGAGTTTCCTGGAGGATAATTACCTGCGCGGGGGAGTCCTTTAAATATTGCAAAATTTTTGCTCTTCTGGACCTCATGCGCAAGCCATTAACATTCCAGGACAGGAACTGAATTGTTTTCATGGAGGTTTAGACCCGAGATCTCTAACACGGTCAAGACACGGAAGGAACCAGCACCAGACCAATCGCACCCTAACCACGGCTATCTGAATGGACAATAAGGTGAGTGAGGAATTTTTGTGTTTTATACCCTAGTGCTCCCCCCAGCACACACCCCACCCCCTCTTCCAAAACATCCCCCCCCCCCTGGAGAACCCCCCTCCATTTTCCTGGACAGATGTAGTCCAGATACTGCCTCCCGGAGCAGCCCACCCCGTCCCTTTATGTGTAGACAAAAAAAGAGTATGAGCCAGACTGAGAGAAAAAAAACAAAGGGATGAGCAACTAAATGATTATTACTATCATGTCATATCATATCTGAGCAAAAAAGAGGGCAAGAATTTAGGAATCCACTGTTGTGGGCTGCCTGAACGGCCGATATGCAAATAGACCGAGTCGATGCCAGGCCTCGGGGATAGATTCGCCCATTAAGACTCCCCTTTCCCCATGATTTCGAGCAACTCGTCCACCTCCTGGACTGATCTTATATTATGCATTTTGTTCTTGTGCATGATTTTCAGAGTTGCTGGGAATTTGAGCTGGGCGACGGCACCAAGTTTTTTAAAGTCATCGAGCTTCCTGCCCAACTCCCATTGTCTATCAAGAGTAACTCTGGCAAGGTCTGAACGGATTTCAAAAGAAAAGTCCCTGACCTTCAACGATTTCACCTTTAAGGCCATATTAAGAATCTTCTCCTTTAGAGAATAAGTATGAAAGTTGATGAGAATTTTCCTCGGCTTTGTTCTGTTCGGATTTCTGCGAAAAGGGTCCCTATGGATTCTCTGAATATCGCTACTCGGAACCTCCTCTGATTCTTCAAGCTGCAAGGATTCTTTCAGCAATGAGACCATATAAGACTTGAGGTCAGTCCCTTCGCTCCCCTCCGGAACATTCAGGATACGCAGATTGTTCCTTCGAGAGTTGTTCTCCAACAACTCCAACCTGTCACAAGGGCCACTTCCTCCCTCTTGAGGGACTGGATATCCGCTTTAGCGGCCCCAAGAGGATCTTTTAGCTCTCCGACAGTGTTTTCTAAAGTCTCAGTTCTTGTATTTAAGAGATCCACTTTCCTCTCCAATGACTCGCAGAAGTTCCTAATCTCTACCTGGTTAGCAGCGGAAACCGAGAACCCCTTCTTAATGTCCTCCGGTAGTGTAGAGAAAAGAACCTCCAAAGAAGCCACTGAGGGTCCCCTTGCTTCATGGTCCTTGGAGCCCTTATCTACCCCTCCGTCGTGACCAGCTACTGGTGCCAAGGCCACCTGCCCAGCGGACTCTTTCGCTTTATCTGGACCCCCCGTTATACCGCTCTCACTAAAAAAAGTTGGGGTTACGTCCGGGGACAGGGAGCCACCAGCGGCCTCCATGCTATCGGGAGCTGATTTTGAGGCTAGTTGCCCTGCTGACCTCCTTCTGAGAGCCTCTCCCTGCTTAACAATGTCCAGTACCGCTGGTTGTACTTTAAAGTATGACCTCAAGGAAGGGGTGATCCTAACTTTGGAATCAAGGGGATTACCTTTGGCCCTTCCTGCCTTAATGCTCCTACCTTTGACCTCGTATGACTGAAAGGCAGAGCTGCTGGTGACCACATCTACGTTGGGGGGACCCCTGGTTCCCTGACTCTTACCACTGCTCCCTCTACCAGCCTCCTCGGGGGGCTGTTTGCTATTTTTGCCACCCGATTTTAGTTTTACTGGCCCCAGGGTCACCCCCCCATGCTTTTTGCCTTTTTTAGTCCCCTTAACAAAAGGAACGATAGGTCTCACCTGGGGTAATGGGCTAGCATGCACCTCTTGGACCCCCTGTACCTGCTTCTCCTGTTGCAACTGCAACGATGGCTCCAAGGTAGCGTTGCTGGTTAGAGCCAGCTCCTCCTGTGTCTCCTCGTCCAGAGCGTTCCTCTGTGGGACGCCGCGGTGTCGACAGGTGCTGACACTACCACCTCTGACCCGGAGGAGCCCACGAGCCGCTGCTCTGCTGCCCCTCCTGAGCTCCAGGGCAGCCTCCAACCACCGAGTCAGGCGGAGAGAACCGAGGGCCACCGTCTCCCACAGGCACATCCCCAGCCAAAGCAACCAAAGCAGCCGAGCCCCCGCGGGAAGAAGCCGGCCTGCAGCCGAAATCCAGCGACGTTCAGACGGTAAGGCGAGTCTCTCTCAGAGACTCAAAATCATCTCAAAACTGGACGCGAATGCTCCGGGTGCAAGCGGCAGCTCAGCAAGCAGCCGCCATGTTCTCCCCCCGCTGCAGTTAGCTCTTGTCTATATCAGATATGGCGTTACCGAAGGTAAGTAACTTATTCTTTAACCTGCCAATTCAACCTGACAAAAAAAAAAACCCTTGCCAAGCCTTAAACTCCCCTTTTATTACATATAAGTAACTCCTAAGGTAGGCCCTAGTCAGCCCATAGGGCAGGGTGCATCATATAATTAAAAGGTTGGACATGTACTTTTAAGTGTTACATGTCTTGGTAGTGAAAAACTCCTAAATTCGTTTTTCACTACTGTGAGGCCTACCTCTTCCATAGGATAACATTGGTCTACCTTATTACGTTTAATAAGTGCTAACTTTTGTTTGGGAGCAGATAGAAATGTTATGCTTAGATTCAAAGGAACTGTTATTTTAAATCCTTTCTAATCTTTAATGGTAAAGTCTGATTTTGAGTCACAATTCTTTAAATGCTATTTTTAGATAGTTGGCTTTTTCCTGCCCTAACCATTTTCTTGCCTCTGCCAGTGTCCTAGGCCTCATGACTCTGAATGGCTGTGCTCTTTAGATTTGTGTATTCTTCCCAGTTAGTGCCACAATAGGGGTTTGGGTGTGGACAGGGTGGGCCATCTTGTCAGGATAGTTGGGGGCAGAGCTGTACCCAGCCCCACTTAAATTTGCCTCCTGCACACACAAAGGAACTGGATACTAGTAATTTGTCACTCTAGACTTCTTGGAGCCTTGACAGGGGAAGGGAAGAACTTTCCAGAACTAGATGTGAAGGTAGTATAGGGAATCCCCACAGTTTAAAGGCTGGACCCATGTATAATTTATTGGCCCTCCAGTGCCATTTTTCAGTACACTCCTGGTCCTGTGAACATTACAGAAGAAGGACTGCCTTGTTCCCCAGATGACTTCCCTGTTCCCCAGATAACTTCCCTGCTGCTTGTGGCCTGACCTGCTCTCTGAGAAGGAAGACTGGACCTTTTCCCTTCATCCCTGGTTCCTTGAGTGACTCCAAGGGTCATTTGGCTGTCCTCCTGTCAGAGTTGCAGGGGCACAGCATGCCCCAGAGGCCTCCCTGCAACTGCCCAGCTGATCTGCTGCACTGGACCTGCAACTGTACTTACCTGAGCCCTGTTGGCCTCTGCTGGATTGAGTTCCTGCTCGAGCCCAAGAGGTGCTTCCCCAGGTCCTAGACCCTTGACTGACATGAGTTGAGCTCCTTGTGTGAAAGAAGGTGAAATCCTGAAGTTTTGGACTCTTTGGGACTGCGAACAGGCCTGTTTGTGCCAAGACTCTGATGCCTGCGATGACCACCCACATTAAGCTCCGGTGAACCCAACTGTTTACGCTATAGCGACCTCTAGAGGCAACCGGCAGCGCGGGGCCTGCACTTCGCGCTCCAGCAGTGACAGCCTGCAGTGATCGCCAGTACGAAGCTCCAGCAACGACTGTCCATGACGTCTGACTGGTTCTTCGCGCTACAGCAACAGCCATTCGTGATTGCTCTGGCTGCTCCATGTGGCCTCCTCCTTTACGGCCTCCTCTTTGCTCAAGACTTTGAGAAGGTAATTTTTTCATCCAGACTAACCTGGTCCCTGTATCTGGCCTAGCAAGACTAGGTGACCGCGAGTGGCGCTTTGTGCTTTTACACACTAAATTTACTTGTGGTATGTTATTTCAATTTATAGCACACACGAATCACCCCGGATGGGGTATCTAGCCGCGATAACAGAACACAGGCAAAAAGAAGCCACAAAATAAAAACAGTGCAGTCTTAAGTAGTGTCCTGGATTGAAAGTGATCAGTACTAGTTTGAATCTGAAGCTGCAGCTTATTCCAGTTGAAACGAGGTAGGTACGAAAACGATCTGCCCCCTGAACAGGACTTTCTGACCCTTGGAACAGTGAGCAAAGCTTTGTCACTGGATCTGAGAAGTCTTGAAGGGTGATAGTGAGTAAGCCTCAAAGATAGGTAGCTAGGTCCTTTCCCTAACAGAGCCTTATAAGTTAAACAGCATACTCTAAAAATGATTCTGTTTCTTATGGGTAACCAATGTAATGCATGCAAAAGGGTAAAGATACAGCTCCATATGGGACATTATAAATGAGACGGTGTTCTGAACAGCTTTTATATAACAGCTTCTCGTTTGCAGAGGCTAATGGGGCATTGCCATAGTCCAAACAGCTAATGATGAGAGCTTGGGCCAGAGTTTTCATAGCTGTAAGTGGGAGGAAAGGGAAGGCGCTTCTCAGCAAGTGCATCGTACGGAAGCAAGGGCCTATGATGGACAAAACCTGCTCTTTCATAAGGGATTGGTTCAGCCGGACCCCAAGTTTTTAACGACCTGTTTTGATTATGGAGCTGTGCCAAGTTAAGAGAGCCACCAATCAGAGTTCCAAAGCTGTTGGACCTTCCCAAACAGCATAATCTCCCTTTTTCCTGCATTCAGCTGGAGGCAATTTTCCGTCATCCAGGTAGCAATTGCTTTCTTCTTATCAGAGAAAGATTCTTTCCTTTAGATCAGATTTTTGGCAAAGGAAATTAGTAGCTGTGTGTCGTCTGAATAAGATAGAATTTCAAAACCAAAATCTCCAAAAATCTTGGCTTGGGGGCAACATTGATGTTAAAGAGTGCCAGGCTAAGACAAGAGCCCTGGGGCACCCCCTTGTCCAGCATCATGGTTCGAGACTTTAGGGAACCCAGCGTGACAGTTTGGAGAGAAAAATCACCAAGCCATTGTAGTGCGGTCCCATGAATTCCAATCTCTTGAAGCCTATGAAGCAGTGTGGGATGAAACACAGTATGAAATGTTATGGACAAGTCCAGCAGCACAAGCATTGATGAACAATTAGCATAGAGAGAGCATCTGATATGGTCATTGACCGCTACCAGGGCTGTCTCTGTACTGTGTGATGGTCTGAAACCGGATTGTGACGGATCAAGAATCTTGTTAACCTCTAGATATTTAATAAGTTATTTATTAATGAGTCCCTCCGATAGCTTGTCCAATAGAGGGAGTAGCGAGATAGGTCTATAGTTACAAAGATTGATCGGAGCCAAGTTAGCCTTTTTTTTTGGGATAGGCATGATCTGTGCCGACTTCCAAGTCAATGGAATTTTCCCTGTATTGACTGATAGATTAAACGGGGAACAGATTGCAGGGGCATGCTGATTGGAGAGATCGGTCAGGATTCTAGGGGAACAAACATCTAAAGGGGAACCTGATTCTGCAAGAGGAAGGGCTTTCGGAATTGCCTCCGATGAGAAACATTTAAATTTACATAATCTGGTGGCACAGTTGGAGGGCAGTGTGCTGAAATTAATCTCCTCACGTACCTGATCTAGTGAACTCGGAAAATTAATGATAGATCACATTGATTGTGTCTTCAAAGTGATTGCCTAGAGAATCACAAAGAGCTTGTGATGCATGTATTTCTTGAGAGCAGGCACCAGGAGGTATAAAAGTATTAAGCACTTTGAAGAGTATTTTGGACGAGTTTCCAGCCTGTCCGATTTGGTTGGAGATATACAGTTTCCGGGCTCTTTTTATATTGCGATGGTACAGGTTTAAGGATGGCCTATAGGCTGTTTGTCGGTTAAGTTGTTGGTTAGATGCCACCTTCTTTGCCATTTTTTGTACAAGGCTTTCTCTATCCTTAATTCTATTGTGTACCAAGGTGCATGGGCTCCATGTTTGGAATTGGAGCACAATTTAAGAGGGGCTACCTTGTTAAGAGCTGAATTTAAAGATCTATTGTAATCAGAGAGCGTTTGATCAATGTTAGAGTCTACCGAAGTAACAGTGAACTCAAACTCCTTAGCAACAGAGTCCAGAGTAATTTTCCGCTAATGTCTAGATACATTTTTAAGGGTCCTAATCTTTTTCCCATCTCTTTTTGCATGGGAATCTAGAAGCGAGCAAGAGAATGATCGGTCCAGAGTAGAGGCTGGGGCGGTTGACAGGTTAAAGATGTGTCATTAGTAAAAATTGGGTCTAGAGTATGACCTGCAGCATGAGTAGATCCGTTAACTTTTTGGTACAAGCCAAGCGTAGCTAAATCAGAGATAAGCTGGCTTGTCGCTGTATTAAGGTACTGTGACAGAAGCATTGAATGCCATGCTAGTTTACCATTGAGACCACCTGTTGTCTTTCAACTGATAAAGGACTTTAAGTCTTTTAAGGCTGGGTCGTCATTTCATGCCAAACCTCTTGCTAAGCCAATATAAGAGGAGATGTTTTAGAGGGAAGAACTTGATGTACTGCGGCAGTACTTTTAGATATCTTAAGAAAAAATAAATTACTCAAATTGAGGGAAGGCTTTCTCTCCGTTGCCACCACTGATCAATAACTGCTGACGCATGGGTACTGTACGTGGTGAAGAATTGGTATACACTACAGCTCCCATAGCTTTCACTACGTCATCCACAACTTGCCCAGTCAGCGTTTCAAGAACTTCTGCAGAAGAATAAGAAGCTACTCTTTTTGGGATCAATGGAGTTGTTCCCAGAATTTGAGGATGTTGCCTTCAACTCAGGTCCAGGCAACTGTCAAAAATGATGATTAGCTGTGTTCACTGAATGACCAAGATACTTACTTTCATGTACTTTCAAGGACCATTATTTTTGGCTGGTAAATCAACACTACCAGTACAGGACACTGCCAATTGATCTCCATGTCACCCCAAAGTATTTACAAAAATCCAGTTTCTGTTGACGGCTTTTCTTGAAAACAGAAGTTTTATAGCTACGGCCTGCTCATAATGATCCGCAAAGTACTCCCCTTACTACCATGCCAAGCAAAAAAGTTGCTGATCCAGGCCCTAATTCTTTCCAGGATAGACTATGGTAATGCTCTATACGTAGGCGCCCCAAGCTCAGTAGTCGCAAAACTGCAGATCGTTCAAAACTCTGCCGCAAGATTGCTCACGGGTACGAACAATCGCTGCTCAGCAAAGCCCGCCCTACGATCCCTTCACTGGCTCCCGGTGCAGGAGAGAATCTATTTCAAGGCTCTCTGTGTTGCACACAAGTCTCTAGAAGGGAACGGGCCACCCATCATCAAAGCCTTGATTAGACCTTACAAGGCCACTAGAAGACTTGGCTCAGATGAGCTCCACTTGGCAGAAGTGCCCAGAATTAAGAGGGCCAGAACTGGCGGCTGTCTTTTCTCACATAATGCCGCTAAACTCTGGAATTCCCTCCCGCTGTCCCTCCGTAAGGAATCTAATCATCTTATATTCCGAAAACAGCTGAAGACCTGGCTCTTCCCATAATGGGTTTGCCCACTCTAGTTTACGCTGCAGCGCTGGGATGCCTCCGGGTAGCCATGCGCTATATAAAAGCCTATTTCATTTCATAGCTATCCTTACCTTGATGATTGTCTCATCAGAGCTGCATCGGGCAGGTGTTGGTGATTTGGGGGGCTTGCAAGAGGGTGTTTCACAGAGTTAAATCCCATCTGTCCCTCAAAATCTGCTGCAATCTTAGTTCTCAGTAAAATACCCCAAATCCTCCTTGATGCCATCATTACCCCAAATCATCTTAGAGGATTTATTTCATTCAGGCAATTCTGGACTTCACCCAAGCCAAAGCCGCCCTTCCTCTACGGAGAGTTATGTCCTTCAGCCAGACAGGGGACCACTTCCTCAGCAACAAAACTGTGCTGGGCAGGTGTTTACAGGGACTTCCTGAACCACAGGTGTCTTGCATTGGGGTAGATTCCCAGACCAAATGCCCCATGAGATCCCTGCAACTTTATCTGGGACCAGCCAATGCCCATCCCACCTTTTGGTGGGATTCTCATTGTGGCCCCATTGCAAACTTGTGGTCCACACTGACCTCCTAAGAGTATAAGGGGCAACTGACTCCATGGAAGTATCATTCAGTGTCATATGGATTAAATTAAATTGGAATCACGTGGTGTTGACTTACTGAAGGTAACAGAAGGGGTTGTTCACCCCCAAGGACCCTCTGCAGCCAAGGGGACTTCATCCCTTAACCATTAGTGTGCCAGGAGGCGCAAATGCAGAGTGGTGGAGAAAGGGGGCAGGGTGTCCGATGACCTCTCAGCAGTCCAGCTGTGTGGGTCTTAATGGAGGTAACGGGAGTAGTAGTTGGCACCCGAAGGACCCTCAGGCACCAAGAGAACTTCACCCCCCAGCCAGTAATACGCCAGGAGGTGCGTTTGCAGAGTGGTGGAAAAAGGGGGCGGGCCTCCAAAGACCTCTCAGTAATCCCACTGTGTGGGAATTTTTGGAGGCAACAGGAGGTCTTGTTGGCCCCATAGGACCCTCGGCAGCCAAGGGGACTTCATTCCCAACCAGCAGCGCGCCAGGAGGTGCGTTTGCAGAATGGTGTAGAAAGGGGGTAAGGCCTCCGGAAAGTTGCCTGCTTCTTTTTCTTCTTTTTTTCACTTTTTTAGGAAGGCGACCCCCTCCCTTCCCTGGACCATTTTGGGGCCCAGAGACCCCATCCCCTGGCCTTTCAATGTTCTTTTTTTTCATAACTGAAAGGGGAGGGCCATTTTCAGCACCGGGGACCCCATCCCCTGGGGCCTGCCCCTCTTTTTTTATTTTTAGAAAAACAAGGGAGGGGGGGGGGTGCACGTGGCCTCAGAGCCCCCGCAGTCCCTGCCGGCTCCCGGTCTCCTGCGCGAGCCGGCATTGCTTTGGGATCGAGGGAGCTGCTTACATGTAACCTCCTGGATCCCAAACCAATGTGTCTGTTTCCCTGCTCGCTTCACAGCGGGCAGGGAAACAGGCATGCTCTACTTTTAGCAAGCAAGAGCATTTTTGCTCTCGTTTGCTGGAACCAGAGAGTTTGCTGTGGCTTGGCAGGAGCTGTGCTCCCTCCAAGCCATAGCAAACTGCAATGTCCCAGGGGTGGGCACACTGGGACATTGTTGGAGCTGGCTCTGGGGGGTGGCGGTCCCCAGAGTTATCTAGGGCTCCAGGAGAGGGGCTGTGCGCCTTCCCACACCTTCCTCAACTAAGGGCCTTCTGTGGGGAGGTGGTGGTCCGCAGGGCAGAGAACGGCCCGGGAGGGGCGGCCCCCAACCCAAACATTTAAAACCCTGGGGAGGTGGTGGTCCCCGGGGCAGGAGGGGAACGCGAGGGCCCCCTCCCGATATTATTGTAAATAACTCTGGGGAGGTGGCGGTCCCCGGGGCAGTGGGGGTCTGCGAGGCACCCCCACACTATAGTGAATTAGCCTCGGGGAGGTGACGGTCCCCGGGGCAGGGAGGGGTCTGCGAGGCCCCCCCACACTATATGAAAATAGCCCTAAGAGGTGGCGGGCCCGCCTGCATGCATAATTAAAAGTGTCCTGGGGAGGAAGTGGTCCTGGGGTTTTGATAAGCCCTAGGAGGGGTGGCCCCGTGTGCCCCCCTCCTATATTTGTAACCAAAAGACAACGTCCCAACCGGTAATCATTTAAGGGGGGGGGCAAGTACTTGGAGAGTAACAATCACTCGGGGAAGGGAAGAAAAGGAGACCACAGCAGTTTTAAGTAGGAAATAAATTCTTTTTTGTAAGTAGTTATATCGGCACTGCAATACAGTGTATGCAAAGGTAACCAGAACACACAATTGTGCTCTGAACGTGCTAGTGATAGTGTACGGCGCAGTGACACAAGAGAGTGAGGAACAGTGTGAGCGGCGCAAGGAATATATACAGAAATTGAAATAGTGGTCAACGAAACAATGAGGATTATATACAGAGTAAGGACTTCTTCGTTAGGGCTGTTTAAGTAGACCACAGTGACGCCAAATGTACGCTAAATAGTCAACGGCGTTTCGACCTGTTCAATTCCAGGTCATCATCAGGACAAGGTTACTTTATTCAGAGTAGTGCTGTGGTATTAGTGTTGAAAGGATCCAGAAGTTATTTGAGAAGGCTTATGTGTAGAGGTAAATCCTAGTTGGACCTCTAAAAGGGGAGTACCGGGCGCTCCGTGTAAGTAGAGTGCAGCTGAATAAATCCGTGGGGTGCCTTAGTCCTAGAGGATCGGACGTTAATGCGGCAGGGCCAGCGGCTCACCAGGAGGTCGAAGCATGTGCGGCTGAGTCGGCGGTATGGAGCCGAATGGATTCCAAGGGCGCCTTGGTCCAACGAAATCAGACCGTAACTTGATGATGAGAGGCCAAAGGTTCTCAGGAGGAACAAATCGGGGATCGTGGCAGCACCATGCGGTAATGACGGATGAATGAAGCACCACGTCAGTCACTCCGGGCTGACTGACGTGGCGCTTCATTCGTCCGTCATTACCGCATGGTGCTGCCACGATCCTCGATCTGTTCCTCCTGAGCATTCATGCATAATTTAAAATAGTTAACATTATATTTATTTTTTATGTTTACATTGACCTGCTTTGTATAGAGTTCCTTTACCTGTTGCAGCTTATTAACAATTGTATCCAACTCCCTTAGTGTAGAGTTTGTTTACGTATTAAACCTAATAACATACTTATTTTTCCTAGACTTGCCGGTTATGTTGAAGCATTATCTTCAAGACTAGGTCTCCCAATACCTGATCTAACACCTAAACAAGCGGATATGTGGCAAACACGTCTTAGTGCACACATTGTGAGTATATTTCTTTATTTGACTTAAAATGCAAAATGCAATTATTCCACTTTTAAAGAGCCCGTTCTTTTCCATTGCTCACCTCAGTTTTTCCATAAAGGATAATAAATTAATGGAATGGCCTCAAAAGCTATTTGTACATATTTTTTTACAAATATAACATTATAATTTTGCATTTTCTACGTTATCTGTCCGACCTTTCTGTTCAAGTTCAGTGACTGAATGTGAATTTAGAGTATCATAGAAGCACATTGTAACACAACATAAACCAGTCCAACATTGTAAGAATTTCTTCATGTTGGCACAATTTATACAACTTGTTTAGTATCATCAGGTAATATAGGGTATAAATAGTAATATTAGACTATTGGTGTTGAAGACATGGTCATGGAGGACCTGACTCACAAAGGTACTTACTCATCAATGCTCAACTTAGGTGCATAAATCAATACATTTGCAAGTCCAAAATTCCAGTTCTGATTAACAGAATTATAATTGGCAACTACAGAATTTTGTAAGTGTTGGTGAAATTTAGGCACTCAGAAATGTAGATTTTTTTTTTCTGAATTACATACCAGTCGAAAAGACACTCTATAGATAAAGGACACCTTCAAAAAGTTGGTTTATTTGTGCAATGGGCAATAGTTGAAAAAAGGTAAGTAACATAGATATCTGGCTTGTTCACACAAGTGTCATTGTTCATTCAGTGGAATGAGCTTTAATACCTTGGAATGTTTATTTAAATTACTCCTTAAAAATCAAATGGTATTTTGAACTGTCTTTGGATATTTGCTAATGGCTTTCTTCTTTTGTCCCCTTGTGCAGGGTAAGGCAATAGGAGTGACCATAGGATGCCTTTTAGGAATGTTTCCTTTGTTCTTCTTGAAAGGGGATGAAGAAGGAAAGAAGGAAAAGAAACACTAACTGTATCTATAATTGTCTATATATTTATATATAGTTTAAATTAATGTACCTCAAATATTCAGTATGCTGTCACACTCGGGACTGGATAATAACAGTCTACTGACATGAAAACAGCCTGCATTCTGCATGTAGAAAATATGCAGTTTTGTAAAAGAAAAAATCCACTAAATTACTACATCACTGCAAATCCTTTGTATAAATTCCATGTATGCATTTGTTCAATGCATTTGTTTGTGTTTTTTTGAAGGGTTCAAGCCAGGCGTTTTCTTGTGAATGGCACATGTTTTCTTAATTACGATTTAAGCCTCAAATGCTGTGCACTTCCTACCAGTTTCAAATGTGGAAAAACAGGAGTGCGTACAGTAGGCAATCTAGAATTCACACATTCTTTCCATTCAATACATACTGCAATTATCTTAAATTTTGATGAACATCCAATATCCCCCAAGGAAAAATTGGCCCAGCAGTGCATGGTTAAGGTACTCTAAATTATAATCCTTCTGTTCCTCCTCCACTTCTCATTTATAATGCGTTTTCTGGTAGTGCAGAAGTTAATGATCAATTATACAATTGTGCTTGGATACCTTGGGCCCTACTGCGCACTGCTCACTTGTTTTGGCCATTGTCCCAGCCCTCCTTGCGTCTTAGCCATCGCCTTTCCTTATGAGGGACCACTCATAAACAGCAGCTGCCAGCACTAGCAACTACTTATCAAATGCCACACCTTTTTTTAAATTATTTTTGCTCTGGAAATCTGACAACAGGTAGCAGAATAGCATTTATGTCAATCAGTGGGAGTGGGTGATGACCAGGAAATATGAATGTTCTCTAAGGTAACATGCAAGATCCATGGATGAACTAGAGCAATACTTTATGCTGCTATGGATACCTCTGTTCGAACAGGTGATACCCTACACTTAGGAATGACTATGGGGTTGGCAGTTGGTCTCCGGGCACAACACAGCAAGTCCTCAAGAATTATTATTCTCACTGCTACCAACAGTTCGCAGACCTGTTCTCAAGTCTTCAGAATTGTCAAAATGAAGGGCACACCTAAGCTGAAATAATGGCGCATTTAGGCTAATAGAACTTAGCTTATACTAATCCATCACCTTCATTAAAATGTAGGCTCTTGGGTGACATTTCTTGACATCCTCTGTAATAATACAAGTTATCCCATTCATAAGCTGAAAAGCTTAAGCAAAATCTGTCAACTTTGCTTCCATTTCTTTCGATAGCTTGAGATCATTATAGGTAGAATAAAATCTTAAAAAATAAGCACAACTAGACCTTGTTTGCTTTAAGTTAGAAATCGAATGGTGATTTCTCTTACCATTATTCTGTTGTTTTTTTTTTACTTTCGTTGTATTGGTAGGATGTATTTATTTTTCTCTGTTAAAATGCTTTGTATTTGTTGCTCTTCAAAGTGATCTGTACTTGTTTTCGCCATTGTACCATAAAAATGTATGATATGGTTCAAAGAAAGACTAATTCCCGTTTATTGTTGACCCAAATAATAAGCACACTCGGCCATGAATTATTGTTTATCTTGTAGAATATACAGTAATTAATATTTAATACATTTGCAACAATTAAATCTACTGGAATAATTGTTTACAAATAATGTGCTATAGTTGTATAACCTAATGTAAATTACTCTGTTTTGGAGAAAAAAAATGTAATGGATAATTTATGGAAATACAGTGTGCAAGGGCTCTGCCAGTCTATGCTAGTCTTGGAATAGGAAGGTGTGAGCTACACAATGACCGACCTCTCCACACAGGGCTTAGCATGCATTGTTGTTTACTGAATCTAAGAAGTATGGATGTGGTGATGCTTTATGACTAGTATATTTTAGATGTTTTATTTTTTTGTTTGACACTTTTGGCCCCTAATTGAAATGTGGCTAAAAATCATCAGATTCTAGTAAGGTCAGCTTGACTACATTGCGTATATATTCTGGAACTCACAGTGTTTGAGATGTCAGAAAAGTAATAATCAAACTACTAATAGACAACACCAATCTCAATCTCATATGCCAAAACGAGTGGTGGTCTTTCAAATAATATTTCTGTCAACCAGTTTTTTTTGTTTTGTTTGAGAACCCAGTAAAAATGAAGCCAATGATGTAATTTAGGATATTTTTAGCATGAGGAAATAAACGCTTTCTGTTAAACATGATGTCTGTAAGAAGCAGGGCTTGAATTCGACCAGCCTAGAGAAAAGTACTGTTACAAGCAGCAACTAAATAATGTTTCCAGTTTGTTTTTTTAATTATATTTCTTATTTGTTAACATATATTTTTCTAAATGCAACAAAAGACTTGTGGTACAAGAATGTGCACATCAAAAACATGATCTTCCTGCAATATTGCTTGACTACTTGTATGGTCGGTTTACTTCATCTTTATGTTCCATAGTTATTGCATTGTCCAACACATTGTTATATGTACCAGTATTATTATTGGTCTTTTATTGCAACTTTAATTTTTACTTATTAGCCCTAAAATGTAAAACTAAACTTTTGAATATCATGTATTGCCCTTTTTTTCATGTACAGCTTAATGGAATTTAAAGTTTTTTAGTTTTTTTTTAGCTATTTTTATTTGATAAGCTGTACATCTCTACACTCTACATACCTACTCAAAGTAATCATTTCACATTCAATAGAATATTGAAGTTCGATGTTTTAGCTCACTGGCTCAAACTGATATTATATCGTACCATTTTCAACTTCTGTCCAACTACTTTATTTATACTGCCCTGGTGCATGTGTTAATGAACAATTGAGACTTGAATGAATACTAAATCTTTCCTTTTGTATTTCTTGAGAATACTGACAGAGCATAGAAACAAAACTATTGCCAGATGTCAGTTGTGAAAGAAGTATTCTTTCTTACCTGACATTTAGCATCCATTTGTAATGCATGAAAAGTACAGGATTTTTGTTCATGTGTGTCTAAAAATATTGTAACTGACCTAATTGTGTATTTGAAAGCTTCTTTAGGATACTTTTTATGCAAATGTATTCTGATTCTGTTTGCTCTTCCATTGGCTAATTATTTGAAATCAACTTTGTATCTGAAAATAGGTTGCTATATTACAGATTTGGTGAACATTAAACTGTTTATATTCTGATAGTGTACACTTAATTTGATCTTTGTTTTCATGACTGTGTTGATGATTTTATACAGTTCTACTGATTGATTCCTCCATTTTGTTACATATTTAGTTTTTGGTTTCTGAAATAAATAGTTTTCCTGCAGCAAGGAAATCACTGCATACTATTCAGGATCAGTATTTTCTTAGGCCAGTAAAAACAATTTTTGGATATTCACGCAGATCTGGGTAGGTGAAGTTTTGTCTTCATATTCTGGCTAATAATATTTATGGCTGTAAACATTGTGGTAAATCTTTGAAACATATCTTGAGCAAGGAATATACACTAAAATTACGGGCATATAACAATATACTGATGACTTAATGCAACAATACATTCATCATAGATATAATACCAAAAATGTCAAAATCGGAGTTGTTTTGTATTTAAAGTAACAATTTATTTAATATACAATTTAAGAAGAAGAAATGCTAAAATGTTGTTTAAAGACTTTCCACTCAGCTATTCACAAACTTATTTTATGGTGAATATAGCAGATATTCATTTCTATAACATAAAACAATGCATCATGATATTGCTACAATGTAATGTTGCTAACAGCCCAACATAATGTTAACAGTAAGGCATAGTATTCCCTATAAACATTGATGTTAATTCATAAATAAGTAATAACCATACAACATATTATGGAGGGATTAAAGATGTTACTACTACTTGCGTTTCGGCAAAATACCTTCATCAGGAAGCCGTCACAAGGATATCTGTAAGTGAACAGCAAATTAAGGAATAGTCTTAATCTGTAATATGCCCCAAAGGGTTAATTGATGTAGCTTAAAAGGTATAGAACTTTATTTAAAGACAGTATGTGTACTTGCAACCAAATTAACCACCATGAGAAAAGCTGTGCACTATAGAAGATTACTTACACCTAAAAAAAGGAAAAGAGGGAGAAGGAAAGTCAAAAATATTGATGCCAAGTCCTGAATTAGTGAACATTAACCACTGAAGATGATAGGTTAGTATAGATCACTCAAGTGGAAATTCATGCTGAGGATATACTCAATCCTTAACATGCTGTTTCACATGTGGTGGGTATCAACGCCCTGAGATGTTAGGGGGATACCTGTGTGTAAACACTGATGTTACCAATGGAGGCTCAATTCCACATAAGAGCCACACACGGAGTCAAGCCCGAAGATGGGTACTGGAATGCCCATCAGCAAAGAAGATAATAGCCAGTGCCTCCAGGCACACTGTGAAATACAATAAGCAAGGGGATAGTTGTATCATAAAGTCTAGGCAACATAAAACATAAAATATTATGTGAACTACCACTTGTTGGACTTCTTACCGAAGTGAAGTGCCTGGATTGCTCGTTTTAATGAAGGTCGATGTAAATAAGAAATGCGGCAGATGAAAACGGTCCCTAGAGCAAATGTAAGATAGCAGTGAGGCCACTGGAAAAAATTGTATAGACTGCGCACAATGCTGCTTTCGTTGCTATACTTACTAATTCTGTAAGTAGGGATGGACACTTCCTAAAATGAATAGGGCCTCAGCAATTGGAAGTTCTTTAATTAGATGAAACGCCAGGGTCGGGTGCACCCGTGAGCTTCGGCGGTCTGCAAATGTGAAGAAATTCGAATTGTAAAAGCTACCTGTGTAGGGAGTATAAAACTCCGATGTTAACACTGCGTAACTTACCGATATTGCGACTGAAGCGGGGACAGTCACGGCGGGTGGTCCAGAGGCGTGGCAGCACTCACGCGGAGGCTGGCATGTCAGAGGAAGAAATATAATTTCATGAAGCATGGCCCGGAAGTGTAAGCGGGAGGCAATGTCTCTACCACCTAGCTAGAAATATGGGCGTCATGTTGTAACAGGTCAAATCTACAAATGAGAAAACCGAATGAGTGGAATCTTTTTTTTTTTTTTCTTTTCTTTTTTCAAATACTTTATTGATTTTTCAAAAGACATAGAAAAACAACAGAGGAAGCTTAGGTGTGCTCGTCATGTCGAGGCTAGAACAACATATAGATAATCCCGTAGTAGCTCAGAGGAACTAACCTCTAGTAACGAGGCTGAAGAAACCAGAGCAAAAAGAAGGAAGGAAGAAAGGATAGGAAAACGGAAAAAAGAGAGGGATAGGGAAGGAAAGAGCAATAGGTTGACACTATTCAAATCTTATGCAATGAAACACAAGAGTACCCCAGTATTAACATATAACATAGTAAGCATGACCGAGCAATACAGTCACATTTTAGTTGAACTCAGAGGTTTATGGGAGTCGAAATAATTGTCCAAAGTATTCCACATTGATCTGGAAGTAGGTTTCCAAGGCGAGTTTTGTAGAGCAATGTTATCTGCACCCCTCAGATGAGTAATCCAGTTGATCCACCCTTTATAGGAGGTCTTACCCGTGTCTTTCCAGTTCGTGAGAACCATTTTCACAGCAGAAGTTAGCAGAAGATCAAGAAGAGCCTTATCCGGCTCCGAGCTTAGGTCTGTCCTCAAGAAAGCCATAGGTAAGGTAGAGAATTCCTTGGACCATGTACAGTTAAACAGTTCAGTTAGGAAACCAAAAATCTTATCCCAAAAGGGCTTCACTGACGTACAGTGTAGAATAAGATGGGCTAGGTCGCCCGTTTCCTGATTGCAATTCCAACAAATAGCATCATCTCTAATCCCTAAAGAGAATAATCGAGCAGGAGTCCGAAACGCCTTATGTAAGAGCCAATACTTGGTTTGAGATAATACCGGAGATATTTTATTACATGAGACAGAGCTCCACAGTTTCGACCATAGAGAGACAGATAGCGGGTCAGAAGAGTGCGAGTCCCAAAACGTTATAGCCTTATTATTGAGGGTAGTGGTTTTAGGGCGAAGGAGTTTACATATCTGAGAAACTTGGTGTCCTAATTTGTTAATTTTCTCCACGAACCTTCGTAGTGATGGTTGTGTGAGGGATAGTTTGGATTTTGACAGGGCAGTTCTTACTTTTAAAAAATTGTAGAATTCAATATCAGGTAGATTATATCTAGTTTGTAGGTCTGAGAACGTAACTGGGTAAGAAGTATCTTCCAGTTGGGAAGGGAAGAGGACACCCTTTTTGATCCAGGAGTCGAACGTCAAGCACTAGCCCTTGTAGAGTATTTTACTGTTGTACCATAGTGATTCCATTTTGGATCCTCTAATACTGTTTTCCAGTTTATTATCTATCTTTAATAATGCCAATTTGGGGGCCGATTCCGATCTCGGCCGGTAGGGCTCCGAATCGGATTCGGCTTTACCGGATCCGATTCGGAGCCCTGTTTCCCGACCGAATCGTACGCGGGTCCGGCCGAGCGAGTACGATGCGGGTCGCCGACCGACTCGTCCGGGCGTCCCGACCGCTCCGACCGACTCGTTCCCGGCTCGAACCGCACCGACCGACACGCTCGGACTCGACTCGCACCGCGCAATGGAGACGTTCCCCGGCCGGGTAAGTACGATGCGCACCGCGAGCAGTCCGACCGAGCCGCGCACTCCGGCTCGAAAGAGCTGTCGGAGCCGTACTTTGGGGGTCCGTGTCGGACCCCCCTGTACGCGTAGCCGCGCGAGTCGCACACAGGGGGGGACCCATGGGTCCCCCCTACCTGTGCGTGTACGGCGCGAATTGCTTCGCCGCGTACCCGCTGTAGGGGGCGCACTTGTCCGACTCTCACCCATTGAGTCAATGGGAGCCCGCGTACGCGTTGTACGACCGGCTCCCATTGACTTCAATGGGAGTCCGACCGACTCGGGTCCGATGGCATACGTGCGCATCGTACTCGTTCGGTCGGACTGCACGGGTCCGATTCGGTCGGAAATCTCTCCGGGTCCGGCTCGGTCGGAGAAATTTCCGGCCCGAATCGGAATCGACCCCTTAATGTTCTTAAAGATAGATTTAGAAATAGATGGATAAAGGCGGTTGGTTGGATAAGGGGTTCCAAAGCTAATAGGAATAAGGATGGGGACAATGGGCATCCCTGCCTGGTTCCTTGCTGGAGAGTAAAGGGATCCGACAAAGAACCGTTAACCGCAATACGAGCTGATGGTTTTAGATAAAGGGCCATAACCATTTTTATGAAGGTCTCTCCTAGATTAAACGAGTGCATGCACCGGTCTAAAAAAGCCCAAGAAACCCTATCAAAGGCCTTTTCGGCATCAAGTGTAATAGCGACGGACGGCTCTGGTTTTGCAGCGGCATTTTCTAGAACGTGGCATAATAAACGGGTATTGTCATTAGACATGCGGTTGCGAAGGAACCCAACTTGAGAATTACTTATCAGTTTTGGAAGGACAGAGTTAAGTCTAGCAGCTAAAATTTTGGCGTAGATTTTACAGTCCACATTAATAAGAGAAATGGATCTGTAGTTTTTCGGCAAGGTTGGGTCCTCCCCTTCTTTCGGAATGACAATTATGTTAGCTTCCGCCATCGAGTCTGTCGTGGTCCCTTTAGTTGCAATATGGTTAAACATTCGTTTCATAGTTGGTTTCAGCTGGTTTAAGAAGGTCTTGTAGAACGAAGCCGTAAAGCCATCGGGCCCAGGGGCCTTATTATCTTTCAGTGATTTTACAGATTTCTCAATTTCTGAAATATTTATATCTTGTCCTAACTTAATTGTGTCCTCTTCGTTAAGTTGAGGCAAATTGAGTCTATTTAGATATTTGGTGTATTCCTCAGGGTTGAAATTTTGGTCGCTCTTGTACAATTCATACTAGAATGCTTTAAAGGTATTAAGGATGTCTTTATGTTTCGTATGGGTTTGGTTATTAGAGTCTTTAATGGAGGAGATGGTATTCTGGTTCTGTTTGTATTTGAGATAGGAGGCCAGTAGTTTCCCTGCTTTATTTGCTTCACATAGGTTAAGGGCTTTAAATTAGTTTATCCAAACACCTGCACGCGCGCTTATTATCTTGTTATATTCGTATTTCTTTTGTGTTAAAAGCGTGAGCGTGGAAGTGTCTTGTAGAGATGTAGCGTGGTGAGTCTCTAAATTTTTAATCTCTTGTTCTAGTTGGTTTAGGCTCAGATTCGTACGTTTGTTAATTTTTGTTTTAATTTCGATTATTGTTCCCCTGATGGTGGCTTTTAGGGCATCCCAGAGAGTATTCACGTTTGTTTCTGGGGTATCGTTATGACTAAGATAATCTGAAATGGCATTTTCTATTTTCTTTTTATCCTCCGGATCGGCTAGGACGTCATTGTTAAAGCGCCATCTTTTCGGCGCAGGTTCGTTATGGCATCCCGCCAATTTGAGGCTAATGCATGAATGGTCAGAGACCAGCCTAGGGGCTATATCCGAATGCTCAATTAGTCGTGTATATAAGCCGGAGATGAGAATATAGTCTATTCTGGTGTAAGAGTTATGAGGAGTGGAGTAGAAGGTGTAATCTCTGGTATCAGGATGTTGTAGCCGCCAAGAGTCTTTGAGATTGAACTTAGAACAAATGGTTTGGATGATGGTGTGTGATCTTGTAGGGTGGTAATGGCAGGTAGATTGTCTATCAATTATCGGGTCTAGAGGGATATTAAAGTCTCCTGCTACTATGATGAGGTCCTCTTGTGGAAGACCCTCTACGGTGTTAGATATACCAGCCCAAAAATTCGGATCATCAGCGTTAGGGCCATAAATGTTGACCACATGTATCAGGTCCTCTCCCTTCCTCAAGTGTGTCACCAAACATCTGCCCTCATTATCGTGTGATTGTGATTCTAGTGACATGCTAGATTTTTTTGATAATAGTGTAATCACCCCTGTTTTTTGTGGTCCGCTGGGGAGCAGGCCACCTGTGAAATCCAGTTACTTCTGATAAGATTAGTGTCATCCTTGGATAACTTTGTTTCTTGCAGCAATATAACGTCTCCTCTAGTTTTAGCCAAATAGTCTAGAATTTTTCGACGCTTGATTGGGTGATTAAGCCCTTTAACATTTAGGGACACTATATTAAGATCCTCTGCTAAGCTATGTGGTCTATTCTGAGTCATCATAAAGTAAGTCTTGCGTCTGATACCTCCTGAATGCAGCTGAACGACAAATGCAGATCCAATGAGGGGAAAACATAACAGTGTATATCAATGCATAACCCCCGCTAGGTTCAAGCGCAAAATCTAGGTTCATTGTATTGGAAGGAAACAAAAATTCTAGGTACTCTTGCATAACAGTCTCAAGCAACTCCGGCAGCAAAGGAACCCTAAGCAAGAAGAAGTTTAGAATGTGGAATAGAGAAGGAGAAAAAATGAAAGCGGAAACAAACCATAAAAAGAAGAGTCTGAGAAACCCAAGTCACAAGTCGCTAGAATGAAAGAAACCTTCTGCAGACCTTGGAGTCCCCCCCGCACCCCACTTCGCTCCCCACCCCTCCCTGGATACCTCGAATGTAGGAGGTGCGACGGCAGGAGCGTCAGTCCGTCTCACAGAGAATTTAGCAGAAAAGATTATCTTATTTCGCAATACTCCCAGAATTACACATGAAGGTTGATTAGAAACAGCACAGAGGAGATTACACTCCCCTAAGAGAACATATCGGAAAAGACTTATTTTAGGCACTTCTGTACTCATTGTATATAACCATATATCTACGAAAGTAGGGCCAATTTTGGCCATACGCTATAAGGAAAAGGTAAACGGCTTAGGATAGTCTCCCTATTAGTGGTGGTAGCAGCACAATAATGCGGCCATGTAGGCGGAGGTAGATATAGGCTTAAACCCTGAGCAGCTCAGGTCAGCAGGCCGTACCCAACTTTTACGTCGGGCTTGGAGATGATTTCCTTTTGCTGGTGTTAGATTGCGAAGAGTCCATGTCCTGAGTGGTTGGGCCTTCCAAGTAGGCCGCGAGGTCCCTAGGGTCATTGAAGAAGAGCTGCCTGCCGCTGTCTAAGATTCTGAATTTGGTTGGACCGACAAAGGAGAACTGAATATTTTTGATCCTCAATTTGTCACGCAAGGCAAGGAAGCCCTTCCTCGTATCCACCGTAGGTTTAGAGTAATCCTGCGTGAAGATGATCTTGTGCCCGTTCCAGATAAGTTGTCGGTTTTTACTAGCGTGGTTGAGTATAGCTTCTGTATGTTGATATCGCAGTGGCTTACAGATAATAGGATGGGTTGTTGGTCTCGAGGAGGATTTGAATGTTGGGATTCTGTGTCCCCGATCTAGTTCGAATTGACGGTCAAACTTTATGCCAGTAAACTTAGGAATCCAATCTTCGAGGAAGTGGAATCTTTTTATAATAAAAAAATAATAAGCGGAATGTCTAAGTAGGATGTGCCACTAGAATGAGGGCTACTTCCAAATCAGTCCATAATGATATCAGTTAAACTAAAATCGATTTATGAGAACCGTATGGGCCAAATAGACTAGTGACTGACTTCGGTAACAGGCATTACTTCAATGGAATCATGTGTAATGAAAGGGGAAGAGACTCCTGTTGTGAAGGATAGGATGATAGAATTGGAAAAATGCAAAATGTCTGATGTGAGTCAATAAGTATCAACGATCTGGGCAATGTTACGAAAAGATAGAATGGAAAAGATGCGTAAGGTCGACCTAGATCAATAAAAATCCTGAAGCTAAGCGATCTTACAGAAGAATAGAGTTAAAAAGATACAATGGAAGATGACAGAGTTCGCTCGTAGTTGAAACTCTGTTTCTTTGCGACAATGGAAGATGACGGGGGCCTACGTTGAATGGCAAGACCCAGAATTATTTTTACAAGTACCGCCCAAAGAAAGAGGGCTGAAGATTAATCCCAAGGAGTAGAAAGGGCTAATATGTGAACCCAAATAGCAGGGAACTAGCTGGAAATCCCAGCAGTGGCCGTAAACGGTACTGTGACTTAAATGATGAAACACCCCCAGCATGGGGGTGAAAGAACACTGGTAAGTTAAAGTCTCGTCTCCTACAGAAAATTGCTGGTCATTATAAGATGCAACCCACAAATTTGGTTCATCTAATTAAAACGAATTGCTTGATCTCATTGTTGAGATCACGTGTATGCGTATTCAGAGAGAAGATCCAAAAGACTTCTCTGCGTTTACGAATGGCTTCTGGATCTATACCTGGATGTGCTTGTATTTCTTCCAGGATGATCCAATTGATGTCTTCAGGTGTGTGGTTTAAGTCCACGTAATGTTGGACTAAAGGAGCTGAAAATGTCTTCGTGCTTATGGCTGATCTGTGTTCAGTAAGTCTAGTGGCTAGGGAACGTGATGTTTCTCCCACATATCCTAACTTGCAGGGACAAATAAGAAGATATATAATATCTTTAGTTTTGCAGTTGGTAAAAATATTGAGATTGATTTTGTAGCCATTAAAACACGTCTGTTTCTAACACCAAATCACAAGCTTTACATGTTGTGCACTTAAAATTTCCGACTACAGGATTACTGCCATCTTTGGTCTTTTGGATAAATTCTTTGCTTGATGGCAGTCTAGATATTACGAAAAAGAAGCGCCACCTGTGTAGGGGTGTCCCTCTGAGCACAGCAAAGCCCCCTGTGGGGTGAGAAAACTTTAGTACCAACGATAATTGAAGTAGAAAATCCAATGATTCAAGGTGTTCGGATTTCCTCAGTGCCCAAAATAGGGCTACCTCCGTACCATGGCCACTACAGAAACCAAACAGAGTTACATCCAAATGGTCATTCTGTTCAATAGAAGACGCCAGCCTTGAATTCATAACCTTTTCCACCAATTTGGCTGGAAAACAAGCGTTGATATAGGACGATAATTATTGGTGTCAAGAGGTAAAGATTATGTTTCTTTATGAATGGCAGGACTGAGGCCTTTTTCTAATCCTTCAGGAAATTTGCATGTATGGAACATTGCATTATTTTTTTTTGCTAAATGTCCAGCAATGATATCTGGTGCCATCTGGATAGTAGTGGGAGGGCATGGATCAAGCGGAGATCCCGACTTTGTAGCCATGATCAGCTGTCTAACTTGCTCCGATGACGGACTGGTAAATTCTCTGAAGGAACTAAGACTGCTGTTCACTAAAGATCAGTGTACAGGGACTGCTTGCAATTTTGACTATTAGCAGAAAAGCTATTAAAGATATCCTGAACCTCTTTTTGGAAGAAAATAGTCAAGGCGTTACAGAAGTCGACATTGCCTGTAGTAGAATTAGCAGCTGGGGTGGTGGTTAAATTAGTAACAGTATGAAAAGCTCCTTAGTGGAGTTTTCGGCTAACTCAGTCTTTTTCGTATAATATTCCGAATTAGCAGTTAAAAGAAGTGTTTTATATTTGGCTATACATTGCTTGTATTTTTCTTCTATTGCATTGTATTCCTTCCTCCATATTCTTTCCTGTCTGCAAAAGTGTTGTTTTTAGAGGCTCTTAGCTCTGTATTATACCATGGAGCCGAAGGATTAATCCTTTTAGATGTTTTATATTTAAAAGGAACAAGATTATCAGTAGCTGGCTGAATCAATTTTTCATATTCTCTTGAGGCAATGTCAGGATCTACTGAGAGCGCCGGCTCTGATTAAGCTAAGACGGCTCTCAGGTCTTGCATCTTGAAGTTTATGCCAAAACCGAAAAGATTTAATATTACTAGCATTAGATGCACAAATACTATGGAAGAAGACATTAATTGTAAGTATCACAGCTTTGTGATCAGAAAAAATTAAATTAAGAGCCGTTATAAATGTCATGTTACGATTGTTAGTAAACACTCCATCCAGAGTGTGGCCCACAGTGTGAGTCGGGCTCCCAGTAACTTGAGATAGACCAAATCCAATCATGGTATCAATTAAATCGTCGGTATCTTTATCTGCAGTGTTTCCTTTGGTACCTATTCTTTTCTCCTTCCTCATCAACTGCACATATACTGTCATTTTAGTTTCCTTTTTAAATCCGGGGATCGAATGAACAATCTCAGTGATTTATTTTTTTATTTTTACTCAGTTGACTGATTCTTATGATATAATACTTGGCGAAGTAGATTTGCGGTATGTCATAAATTAGTGTTACAGCTGGCTCCGGTGTTTCATAAAACCTAGAGGGATAGTATAAAGGTGCAACACCACATGTGATTAGTTTAAAGGAAGAACCGTTTCAGAAAAAATTCTGAAACGAATTGTGAATTAATTATAACATCAGGGAATTGTCATCCCTGCACATCAACAATGAACACCCCGGTTTACTCAATTTTAAATACTGATAAGTCTTGAATAATTTATTAGACTATTGCAGTTTGAACTTACATTGTGAAACCTATGCAGTACAGAATGAACATGGAACTAGATTATTGATGTAATTAACACGCAAACAATACAATGCAAGACTACTTTAGATATAGGGTCATTAATACAAGGTTTACCACCAGCATCAAATTAATTGACATATTTTTTGTTAGGCAGAATACAGTATGGTTTTACATTATTACGTTGGGGTATCGCAATAGCCCTGTTTATTCCCTGCAAGAATATTTGAAGTACTTCAGTTCGATTTGAGTCTAGTCCCACATGTTGAAGACTTACACATATTGGATGATGACTTAAATGAACCTTTACAGCATGTAGACAGAATAGTCACAGTACCTGCTTAAGCAAGCTACAGGACGAATTTTAGCAAATTCTGAATATCCTTTTTAAAGGTAATATATATAGGTTCTGAATTATACAGCCGGTTACTGCAAAAATGTGGGACACTTAAAACTCCCAGTTCTCTTACGGAAGTACAGGCATTATTGGGCTTCCTGAATTTCGGAGGAACATATTTACCACACTATGCAGAAGGAGTGAAACTATTGTATCAATTGATCATGTCTCCGTTTACCAAAAAGGACAGGAAAAATGAACATACACAAAGCCTTAAAGAGTTACAGGGAGACATACAATGGGACATTCGCTAGATAACATACTTGCTTTAGTAATGAGAATAGTACTCGGCCAGTCAGAATACACTTATCTATTATACAAACTAAACCCACTGCCTACAAATCACACTTGTATATAGCAGCAGAGGAGTTATTTGCTCTGTCATTTAAAAAAATGACCCACAGCTCAGGGAAAGTAATTAATTGTAGTAACACCCATACCTTCCTTGGAAGCTGCAACTAAAGCAAGCATTCTAAATTTAAATGCATTATACCTGTGTTTGGTACCTGTGTTTGGTGTTCGGTATGGATTTACAATTTGAATATGACCCCACATTCAGAACATAAATTCTTACAGTATCAACAGGTAGTACCTGAAACCCCTTCAAAAAAACTATTGCATGAATATCATGATGTTTTTATACTGATGGATCAGCACAGCCAGGAAATGGCACAAAACTGCGGTCCTACACAGCATATGAAGCTGTGTAAGGGATACTCAAGGCTTCAGAATTCAATATTATGCACATGTGAAGACCCTAAGTGACTCAACTGCTCAATTTTCATAATTGAATGCACTCCTCTTATTCTTGCAAAAAGCTGATAAATCAGTTTCTGCTTTGTGTCCAAGTCATATTTTTCTGTACAGAGGTACAATGTAGACTTGGAAACCAATGATTACCAACATTCACGGGTCAAGATGATAAAGGCTTTGGCCTCAGCTAATTGCCCTCCAGATACAGCTTCAATCGGTGGAGGTCCCACAAGCACTGGCACATCAGTCAGGAAGTTCACGCTAAAGATAATTCTGTCACTGAGCAAACTGCGAGATCTGCAGGTTTGCCAAGTAGCAGCAGAGTGACTCAGTCGAAATCTAAGATTGACCCAGTTATAAACACAGAGTGCTCCAATCATAACACAGTAAAAACAAGCCCCGTCTCCTGGATTTCTGAACAAGGATAACTACTTCCTGGGACAAGATGGGCTCCCTACAATTAGTATTCCTAAAACAGGAGAATGCTACATTATCAAATGAGTCTGGCTAATTATACCTAATAAGAGTTGTGCATGCTAGGGTAATGCACTGTTGAGCATTCTAAAGGAGCGTTATTGGTGGCCATTGATTTGCTAACAGAATGAAATGTGCTACAGCATGAAATATGTCAAACATGCAAGCACTCTATAACTGTGGGAACCCTCCCACCCACCAGCTCCATTGCAGAATGCAGTACATCTCTTCTAAATTTCCAGATTATGTATTTGGACCACGTTGGTTTGCTTCAGCCTGTAGATAATTACAAATATTTACTGGTAGTGGTTGACTTGTACACATGATTCTTATTGGTGTGGCCCAAGTGCCAGGTCACGGCTCACGCTGTCACAAAAAGCTTATTAGGTTTAGTAGCGATTGATGGAGTTCATACATTTTATTCTGATCAAGGCCCTGCTATTCCCTCTTAGGCATTAGCACAGGCACTTGCTAAGTTGGAGTACATCACCAATTCTCTCACCAATTTGGGCCCAGTTCAAACAGGGTTGTTGACCGCTAATGGTACACTAAAACAAGCACTGATTGTGAGGGTTCAGGATAATGGTGGATCATGGGTACAACTTGTTATGTGAGCAGTGAGCTTTATTTAATATGTCAGGAGATGTACTGTTAAACTACACTTATTTATGTGTCAAGACCCATTACTTACAAGGGGGCTGATTGGCACCAAACGCACCTCAGAGCAGCAACCATGAAATGACCAGACACAGCAAACCAGGATAAGGCATGGGTAAGGAGGTTAGGAAGGGGACAGGAGGATTAGATCCTGCAAACACGAGAGTCACCGTCCATGTGGGTTCTTCCAACAGCAGGCCTTACAGTCATTAACATTCTTAGGTGTCCTATGCAGTTCCCTACCTGCAGAATTCATTCCATTAATCCTGTTATGTGTCAAAATGTATGTACTTTACCTTCCAGGATGTAGGGATCCACATGACCAATTGTGTCTGGCTTTGTTGCAGAATCTGCTGAATAACAGAGATGGTCTAAGCCAGACTTCAACTCTAACATCATATCCAGTGAATGGCTGACTGCCAAAAGTTGTTGAACCCATGGATGAGCGAATGGGATTGAAGTTAAGAGTTTGATCCAGCCTATTGAGATTATGTGCCAGTAGGAACAGCATCAGTGATATACCTCCTATCACCTGCTGAGTAACCCAGGGTTCCATATAGTCCCCTCATGTTCAACCTAGAGCTGCTTGGTGCTGTCCTCATAGATAACAGCATCAAGATTCACCAATCTGCCAGTGATACAAGCTTTACTTGAAAGTCTCCTCTACCTCACATATACAATGCCTCAAACACTATCTAAATGTCATCCAGACCTGGATGTCCAGCACCTACCTGTCCAGCACCTACCTAAAGCTCAACCCAGCCAATTCCTCTTATTTGCGAAGAACGACAAGCAAGAAACAGTGCAAGCCTGGCTCAATAGTTCATCCCCAATAGCTTTGAATCCCAAGTTTCACTGATGGTCAAGTCACTTGGATGAACCTTGGTCACAAACCTCATCCTCAAGGAACACACTGCCAAAAACAGTCCGCTCTCTCTTCTAAAGAAAGTGAAACAGTTTCTTCCTGAAAGAGACTTCAGAACTGCTGTTCAAGAACTCCTACTTTCGCATCTGGATGATGGTAATACCCTGCTCCATGGCTTCCCAGACCCAACCCTGGCATCCTTTAAAGGCATCTTGCACGATGTAGCACATCTCATCTAAGACCTGCAGAAATATGATTGCATGACCTCCAGCCTAAAGAAAATACTTTGGCGCCTCTTACCAGCCCCCACCATCTTCTAAACCAGATGCATCATTTACAAACCCATGATTACTAGCACACCCACTTATATTGCAGACAACCTCACCATCCCTGGTGGTTCTCGGCACATGGGCAGCCAGGCCTGCAACAGGCCACACATTTAGGAAGTTTGGAAAAAGAGAAAAAACATGGCAGCATGCATTTTCCAAGTATGCACCTAGGATCTGTATTTATCAGGACCGCCCCAACTGTGCTCCATTTTAGGAAGACTTTGAACACTATTTCACAATGCCTTAACAATCCACAAACCAGCTACCTCTGCTATCGCTCGTTTGCTTTATGCTTGTCTTTGACCCTGTACTGCGCAATGCCGCCTTTTGGCTAGGATCGTAGTATATAAATGCCACATAAATACATACAACTCTCATGTGTGTGTTAATTTCTCGACACAAAGTGATTCGTTTGATTTGTTAGACAAATAGACTTGGAAATATTTTATAGTATGGACGAAAACTATATCCACAAAATGTGTGTCTAACTAAATGCTGGAAAATTTAAGGGTCAGATTCGGTATTTCCTACGTAATTTACTGAGTATTATATATTCTTGAATGATACAATCCGGCACATAACATGTTTAGGTTTTGCTAATGTTAATAAATTATTGGTGCCTTCAATAACTAAACATAATTATTCTATTTTTTTTTAAATTTGAAATGGAAAACAGTGTTGTGATAATGGAATGCAAGCAATAATTGCTAATGGCTACGTTCAAAAATGTCTCTCCTAAATCTGGATAGATACGTTTTGAATTAAAAAATAAATAATAAAAGCTTTGCTAAAAACGGAGCAGGGCCACAAGCAAACAGTACAAACCGTATTTGTCACCAAGGATCAAGGACACTTATATTGTTGGTAAGCTTTACCAAAGTTGGATTAATGATTACTCATTAGATGTTGTAGAACAACACTAAAACATTACATGAATATTTCAATGTTTATATTTTCTGTAAGTTTCAAAGCAGCGAAGAAGAATGCGTAAACTGTAAAATATTCAGGGAACTTTTTTTAGTAATTGATAATGATTTCAAATGATAATGAGAACATTATCTTTAATTTCAGAAATGACTGACTGCTTTTAATGGTTTGCAAAACACATTAGAAAATTATAAATATGAACAGGAAGATTTCAAAGCAATATTTGCATTACAAGCTTCTTTACATGAATTGAAAGCACATAGAGTTCCATGGAACTTAATTAATGACGTTGAAATATTTGAGCCATACAATGTGAGCGATCATCGGAAAATGTCAACTAAGTGAGATTCTACAGAAAGTTTGATTCCAATACAGGAGACTGCATGGCTGCCTCATACTCCTTATGAAAAAAGAAGTATTACTTGGTTAATTCATTGATTTGTTATGATGCATATTAATGTTTTACAACCTGAAGGGTATCTTATGAAGCAAGACGCCGGATGATACACACAGTTGAGTACATTCACATTTAAAATATAATTGGGAGATTGCATATTCAATCAGTTGCCTGCTTAAGGATCTCCACTTATTATTAAGTGCAGTAATAAATGCAACACAATAACTGCCAGTGACATTTGTGACCTGAAGGTGTCACAAACAACCGAAATCATTGGAGTGTTTATAAACTATGATGAATGGTTTGTATATTATAAGGTTTACAGAAAAGTGCTGCTTATTCAGGAAAGGTTACACGTATTTAGTAATTGTGAGTCGATTGAGTGTTGTGGTTATATGGTACGCCTGCCAGCACAAAAAGTAGTACCCACACTTTGTTGGTCAAATGCTAGCAAGTTCTAGTATGTGAACCATAAGTTATTATTTAAACCAGATTGAGTGAATATTAAGCAGTACTGGGTGCGCATAATTGTAAATAAAAACATCCACCTTCTTTTATTGGAGGTTTAGAAACTATATTTCATGCATCAAGCAGGACAGGCTTAATGACGCACATAAAAGCATCATGAAAAGGTATGCCAGGAATATTTAATGAAACATTAGTGTAAGCTTTACATACAACAAGGCATATGCTTTCCAATTTTTTCTCAGGATTGGCTCCTTGTCAGAACCTCTTTCAGAAGGCCACGATGCAAGCAGGAGTTATTTGCCACAACCGTGGGGGTTGAGGCCTTTCACTCATGATGTCCCAGGGCCAAACCTACTATGGGCCCTGAGTAATTGGGTCAAGGACGACCCCTATCAGCACTTGACTCTCAGTGGTAGCGTGGGTCAAGCAGACCAAGGCTCTTCGAGATGGGAGGTAGGTGTGAGACATACACAAGCTCAACACTCAAAGCACATACAGTAAAGGCAATTTGATTATTGTCCAGCCAAATTATTCCTTTAATGAAAACATAGTATTTTAATGTGATCACACAAAGCATAGACTCGCCACACTAAATAATCCCCACAGCCTATTTAGCTCAGTGTGCTAGCCTGGGAGAATCCCTGGGTCTCTCTTTCCCATCTATTTGGGTTGGTTCTTCCCCATTCTATACTGGAGTTGAACTCCCAGATCTGGCACACAGTAGTCTCCATGCAACAAAGACTATGTCTCGCCTAGAGTGTCAATAATAGCAGTATTTAGGTGCTACGATTGTGCAAGTTCCCAGCAGGACCGAAAGCCTGGAACAATCTTCCCCATCTGATGACAGCCTGCCTCGGATGGCTTCACTTGGCTTCTGCTGTGATTGGTAAGTGTTCCTCCTGTCTTCCACGGCACAATGAACCAGGGCAATGGCCCTAACTCAAGGTCTCCGATCATGGCCACACATGGGCGTTGCTTCATGGTTGCTTCCTTCCTGGTGACACGAGGGTCGCGGACCTTGGCACGGCCCACACTTCATAATGGCCCCAATCCTGATTACACGAGTGGCGGTGGCTTTGGCACACACACACACACGGGTGATGGCCCGCACTTCACGTGGCCCCCTTTCTGGTGACAAGCGGGTCTATGACTTTGGCAAGATCAAGCGGGCAGCCAGCACTTCTGCAGCGGTCAGAACTGGACCAGGTGTCTTACACTGCTCCCTAGGATCAACATACTAGGATCCCTGCTGATCCTCGCTCCCACAAGGAGCTTTTTTTCCTGCTCCTCATAGGGTCCACTGAAGGCTGATGCTCAAGGCTCCGGGCAAGTAGTATTGACTTCCTGGGTGATGACCCCTCACCCAGGAGGGATACTAGCAGTCCATAGTCGTGTTTCTAGCAGCTAAAAGTGGCTCCAGTTCTGATTGACCTTCAACACATGCCAAAGGGATAACTGGGGATCACGCTTGGCTGTCCACCACCACTGAAATATGTCTCATAAATTCTCAAAGGCCTAAGCCTTTCTATCAAGATTTCTTAGTCAACCGTGCCAACCTTATCAGTCCCACCTTCTGCATTACATTGAGCCCAGGCCCAAATTACAAGTAACTTTCCTTGGAATCAAATAAATCTTTGATGTGCACAGAGGATGCTATGCTACCCTTCCTTCAAAGTGTGGTCTCAGCCCTCAGGATTGTCAAAAAACACATCTGTCTGGGGTTTGGAGTCCTCACCTCTCCTAACCTCTCCAGGACCTGTGTTTCCAAAATGGAACCTATATGTCTTCATGGTATGTACCATACACAGGCACACCCCCCCCCCCCAGCATGCACACACAAGTATCATACGCTGTCCAGCTCTACACACAATTTATGCAGGCCAGGGGTGAGTTAAATGCACAGCCACAGAACTTTACATGAGTTGCCAGTAGGCACAACTCTCACGATACAGGTAAAATGGCCTGTTTACACTACTGGTTACTATGAAAAACAAAACGGGTATGCTCACTTAACTCCTGGTAAGGGCAGTAGCCCTCTACCATCACAAGGTTAACACTTGGTACACCCATCCCGGTCCTACAAGACTGTAATATCACGGGACAGGCCTAGGTCATGGTGTACACATGATCTGAGTCCGCCCATGACCAAAAATCATTACCAGGGGTTTAGATAGCCATGCAGTTGGAGCACTCTGGGAAGGGGTGCAGTGCTGTCACCATCCAGGGGACTATTCCGTCCCAATACTCCTATTTTAATAGTAATATTGATGTTGAAGAAATAAAGAATTTCGTCAGACCAAAGAAGGTTTTTTAAGTGTGAGTAACTTGGCTGAGGAAATGGGTTAGACTTCAACCCACAACTATAAAGTACTTGAAAGTGATGGAGAACTTGAGAATATCTGACCTGGGAGTTGTTGTCCCATTGAACATGTGAAGGATTAAATTCAGTGCTCCCTTAATCAACTGAAGAACATCTTGAAGCAACATGTTCTGAAGCACAAAGTGCTAGTATAAATATACTGAGCTTTTATTTTTGTTCATGCAGCCAATCCAGAACTTTACACAACTCTACATTACATATGCACAAAGGCTAGATGTAGTAAATCACTATAATTGCACACATTGCTTGTAATTGTTAAAGAAGTTAGGCATACAAGACGGGGGTAAATAATTGTCAATCGGACAATCGCTGTACAAAATGGGAGTGCCATGTGCGGCAGGGCTTTTCTGTTAGGAAATATGTTATATACAAGCCAGGCCTAATTTTGTGCCAATATGAGAACACTAATTCTTTAGAGTGTGTCAGGCTTAGGGCTTACAAAGATAATATTTTGAATGATGATGCTAACAGTGTTTGTGAAATTGCCATATTATTTTTAGCATTTTCAGAAGCTATAAGTTGACATTAGTTTCACTAAAAAAACATTGAACTGAGATTTTCTATTATTTGAAAAAATATTGAACTAGGTTCAATGATTAGAGCTGAGAGGCCATCCAGCTTGCACGAATCGGGCTTGGATGGATATAAAATGGCAACATATGACTGTCTTTCTTGTGGTTCCATAACAAAAGTACTGTTTGGAGCAACGATAAGAGAAGCTGTGCAGTAGTTCCCTCTTACCTCTCCATAGAAAATCATTGGAAGAGAAGGTCTAAAGAGTAGAGAAGATTTGGCACAGGGAACCTGGGCAGGCCTGTATGTAGAAGCATTTCCTGTGTTGGATCTACAGACTCAAACTTGAATGAACTGAGTATCTCAGAGAAGATGAGAACCTCAAGCAGAAAAGTGGATCAGGAAGCGAGGCTAAGATTAGCGTAAAGAAGGAAGGGAAAGGTTCAAACTCCAAGACTCACTTTAAAAAGAAGAAAGTTGCAGGACTAGCAAAGAAACATGTCTTGCAAACTATGGATACTTCTGTGCAAGGAGTTAGGCAATAGCACTTTTAGGCAGCTCAGCAGAAGTGACAATACGTCGCCAGAATCTCAAACAGAATCTGCTGGAGAATCCACCGAAAAATTATATACAAATTGGTACTCCAGATTAAAATGTGAACCCTCCTGATCGAGTTTATAATGTGAACATACAGATTAAGGGGGATATAATGTGTAGCATAAAAGCAACATTCTGGCCTCATTTATCACATGCTTATGAAAGCCTTCTTGCAGAAGATGATTGGCCTTCGATTTTTATATGGGATGCACCTAGTGGGGAGGTGGTAATAATGCAAGCATTTTCCTTGTTATTACCTGAAGAGCTCAGAGAAAAATATGCATTGATTGGGCTTTAAAGCAAGCTCCCCCACTGTATAGAAATCCAGTGCAGTTGGTCAAGGAATCACTTACACATGCCATTCCTTTAAGAAGTGAGCGAGCCACAAGTGCAGGCTCAATATCCTCTGACGTCAGAAGCTAAACACAACACAAATTATTATAGATCAGCTACAATATTGAGGTATAATAGCACATTACAGTTCTACAAAGAACACCCCTCATTTCTGGTATTAAAACATGACTGATCATGTAGAATAGTCTTAAAATATAGTGCATACATGAACTCATGCTGTACAAAATGCTAAAATGTTCATATTGTGTGACTAATGATAAATCTGGTATGAAAAAAATATAAAAGGTCCAAGGACATTTCCAATGTTTTTTTTTTTGCTAAAACATAGTGCCTGAAAGTCAGTATCTAACAGCTTTCTCATTCAGCGGGCTCAATACTCGTATATGAGATTACCCATGGGCTAAAGAACAGACCTGATTTGTTTGCAGCAAGAATCATGGAGATCTTACAAGAAAATCCTGAGGCACTACCATATATTGATGACATATATATCACGGCCGATGACTTAAGTAGACACCTGTCTAGGATGCCAGGATAGGGACATTGTTGGCCCAGTATGGGTATAAAATTAATTTCAAGAAATCTAAAAGTTAAATGTGATTTTTCTTGGATACAAGTTATCCATGAGGGTAAAGGTTTGGGACTCAACTTCCTGCAGAAGTATGTTGCTTTAGAACCTCCAAACACAGTAAGAAAACTACAAGCCCTGATGGGATTTCTTACATTCGGGAGAGCTTACTTGTCACATTATTCTGAGCAAGTAAAGCCTTTATATGATTTAAATCACGTTTTCATGAAAACATTGGATGAAACAGTACACAGCTATCATGCACCTACTGCAAGCAGACATGTTAGAGACCAAATATTTACACACTAAGGCTAATGTAACAAACCCAGTAATTAGAGTTACCAGTGCTTCTGGCTTTACTTATGTAGTGTACAATGAAGGTCAGACAAATCCCATAGCTTAGAGATCATACCTGTACTCCTCTGCCACAGGGAAATTCACACCTATAGAAAAATTCTTACTGTGGTGCGGACTACCATATTGAAAGAGCGTCCTTTGACGCAGGAGAAACAAATCATTTCTAGTTTCTTAAATACCTACTGTAGAGGAGGCAGGAAAAACAAGTATTTCAAAGGTTCCCTTTCTACATTTGATCTGAGTTCAGTGGACCTCTTCTTTAAGTGCAGTTGATGTAAAATTTTAATATCACCCTACACTCTGCGTGCAAGTACTTTCTCCAATAAACTCAAAATGTTCCACAAACACTGAATGTTTTACATGTTGTTTACATAACTACAAAAGCGGGTTCTACAATAAACAAGAGATGTTCTGCGGCTTGCTCTGCAGTGCAGGGAACCTTTGAAGATGGAGACTTGAGCCTGAAGCTCAACACCGAGAAGACAGAAGTCCTCGTCCTCGGTACCACCCCTTCTGCATGGGACAGCACCTGGTGGCCAACCGCCCTTGGAAGCCCACCTACCCCCTCAGACCATGCCAAGAACCTCGGCATCGTACTCGACTCATCACTCACCATGAACCGACAGGTCAACGCCGTCACCTCCAGCTGCTTCAACACCCTCCGCATCCTCCGCAAGACCTTCAAGTGGATCCCCCCTGAGTCAAGGAAGACAGTCACCCACGCACTCATCACCAGCAGACTGGACTATGGAAATGCACTCTACGCCGGCATCAACCAGTCCCTACTCCGCAAACTCCAAACAATACAGAACACCGCCGCCAGACTCGTCCTCGGCATCCCCCGACACGAACACATCAGCCAACACCTACGAAGTCTCCACTGGCTCCCCGTGGAGAAAAGAGTCACTTTCAAAATCCTCACTCACGCCTACAAATGCCTACACAACAACGGACCCATATACCTCAACGACAGAATCAACTTCCACGTACCCAAAAGAAACCTCTGATCTTCCAACCTCGCACTGGCCGAAACCCCGCGCATCCACAGAGCCAGAGCAGGCGGAAGATCCTTCTCTCACATTGCAGCCAAGACCTGGAACGAGCTACCGGCAGACATCAGACGCGCCCCCTCCCTGAACACCTTCAGGAAGACCCTCAGGACCTGGCTCTTCGGCTAAACCGAACTGTGGTTTCCTCCCCCCCTGCCCCCCCCACCTCAGCGCTTTGAGACCCTCACGGGTGAGTCGCGCGCTTACAATTCCCTGATTGATTGACTTCAATTCTTTAAGTACATACACTAATGTTTTAGGTTATTCCACTACAAAGTTAGCAAAAATGTATGCTCTGTTACTTGCCATACTATAAGAAAATCAATCAGTTCCCATACTAATAGTGCCTGTTTCAACATTTTGTATGCAGGACTATAAAGTAGATTTGCCACATTGGCACCTAAATGGATTCAGAGATTGAAAGGGAAACTCAATAAAGAATGACCAGCTTTGTGGACATTTGGCTATATTCCAAGAAAAGCTTCCTTTGGGCCATGTACAGCATACCATGGCCAATAAAAGTGAAGGAATTTAAGCTAAAGGGAACTGTGAGAATAACAATGGCCTGGATGCGGCCCTCGTAATTACCAGTGGCTGATATTATTTCAAGCATTTCATCCATCACTTTTTTTTTTTTGTATACTTCAGTGTGTAATCCAAAGGGGGATGAGTATGCCTAGATGTAGGTCCCGTGCACACTGTGCTACTGTAACCAAGCTATACCTGGCTCATGAGCCCTAATATGGGTGAAACCTGTCCTAGATTTCTAGGGTGGACCTGGACTGGCAGGTCAGGCTGGACTGTTCCCATTGGGGCAGGGTCAAGACTGATTTGTATATGGCTAGGTCCAAACTGAGATGGCATGGTGTGCAAAATAACAGTGGTCTGGGATGCGGCCTGAGTAATTACCAGTGGCTGAGATTAATTCAAGTATTCCATCCATCATTTTTTTTTTGTATACTTCAGTGTGTCAACCTAAGTGGGACGGATATGCCCAGATGTGGGTCCCAGGCACACTGTGCCACTGGAACCAAGCTGCACTTGGCTGATGAGCCCTAATAATGGTGAAGCCGATTCAGGGTTGCTTGTGTTCTAGTTCAGGGAGGACCTGGCCAGGCAGTTCGGACTGGACTGGACTGGACTGGACTGTTCCCGTTGGAGAAGGGTCAAAACTGATTTGCATATGCCTATGTCCAAACTAAGGTAGCATGTTGGGCAAAATAACAATGGACTGGAATGCGACCTGAGTAATTACCAATGGCTGAGATTGATTCAAGCATTCTAACCATCTCTTTTTTGTATACTTCAGTGTGTCACCCTAATAGGGACAGGTATGGCCAGAGTAATTACACTTGGCTGAGATTAATTGAAGTATTCCATCCATCACTTTTTTTGTATACTTCAGTGTATCACCCTAAGTGGGGCGGGTATGCCCAGTCGTGGGTACCGTGAACACTGTGCTATTGGAACCAAGCTATGCCTGGATGATGAGCCCTCGTAAGGGCTAAACCGGTCCTGGGTTACTTGTATTTAGTCAAGGAGGATATGGCCAGGCAGTTATGACTACACTGTTCCCATTGGAGAAGGTCAAGATTGATTTGCATATGGCTGGGTCCAAACTGAGGTGGCATGGAAAATGGACTGGGATGTGGCCCAAGTATTTACCAGTGATTGAGATTAGTTCAAGCATTCCATCTATCAGTTTTTGTATACTCAGTTGAACTGTGCAGCAGATCTAGCTGCAAAAGAGAGGTGTAGACCTCTATGGTAGGTGCTGTAACTCAGTCTCAAACGAACCTTGACACAGACATTTTGGCAGCAATAAAATCCACGTTAACAAGAGAGAAACCTCCAGATGGCTTCTCTTCCAAATACTCCTACACCTTCACTCAAGATAATGTTCTAATGGTTACATTACCTGAAATAGGAGATAGACATATTCCTAATGAGCAAGCTAGGTTAGATTTAATCAGGCAGCTCATGAGAGGTTTGCGTCCTCACATGCTGGCATAATTGTTACTGTATCAATACTATCAAAAACGGTACTGGTGGCCATATTTATCAAAACAAACAAAGAAATATGTGCAGCAATGTGCTGTTTAACAACAGATACAACACTCTTTTGTAGAAAGACCTGTACAAATCCCTTTAATTATCTCTGACCTTTGGGGTCATTTTCCTCGACCATTCAAGACAAATCCAGAGTGTAAACCAATATAAATATATATTGGTTGCTGTGAATTCATGCTCTAGATTCTTATGAGTTTGGACACAAACGACTGCCACTGCTTGAGCGATCAAAAAAGACTTGTAGTGCTTAGTATACATGGAAGCAATTCATATCTTTCATTTATTGGTCTTGCTTTCACTGCTAAGGTGGTAATGGATGCCATGTCTGCTCTGGGAGCATGACTGCTATTTTTGCAGCTATTCTGTCTCAAAAATGATGGAATCGTAGATGTGCCAATGATATGCTTGAACAAGCCTTGACTGCCATGGTATTGGATGCAGGAATTAGTTGGCAGGATAATCTGTGTGGACTCTAGAGAGCAATAAATTATCTGCCTAGAGGAGTATTAGATGGTCATGTTGTACTGCTTATTCTTTCTCACGGAAAGCTGTGCATTTTTGGGACAACATAACAATCAGAACTATGCAACACTGACTCCACGCACACCATCCAGATATGTTTGCCTTAGTCCTGCTAGCTCACAGTGCACCATCTGTACCCCTAACCTGACAAGTTAACAAATGGATCGTGCAACCTCAGAACATGACAACCCTGACTTCCCAAGGAAATTATGGTAACAGATCTAGAACCCTTTTGCTTAGTTACTTTTGCATACCCAAAGAGATGCAAGAAATACACAGTAAAGCGTTTCAATATTTATTGAAGCATTGTGATTCTTGAGTAAAATACTTTTACTGCAATAATCAACAGAAGCAAACAGAATAATATGATGAAACCGAATAATGTGATTAGCATTACGAGAATGGTGAAAAAGATAAACAGTTCAACATTTTGCTTATTACAGAGAATATATGTTTGCATACAAGTACTGTAATATATTGTACTCATATCTTACGCATTCTAACCTATCATGTATAGGGTGAGTGAATCTGCCAATTCCCTGTAGGATGATCGAACTCCCCGTTAACTGTGGGTTAGTGTCATCAGGCTGTCTGTCTTAGTGGAGAGCTGGGCAGCATCCCTCGCATGAGGTAACCGGAATCAGCTGATCTGGAATTCTGGAATGGATTAACCTCTCAGTGCCAGCCAGCGAAATGCTCCTCTGTCTAAACAAAGTATTGATGTCTTTATATAATAACATCATTCATGTTCCCATGCCAAAACCCCAGTCATGCCGCTATTGTTTATTCTATTGTGATAGCTCTGTCGTCGAACGACCAAAAGCAAAGGACAACATTTTGCATAATGAACTTAGCCCTTGTACAGAATGTCCAAGGTATTTGATAGTGTGCGTACGAAGTGGAAGCAAAGCTGAGTTCGAAGAATATTACCTGCACTTGCATGCAAATGAATGTGCGTCAAATGTCATTGTGTTTAAGGAAACAAGGCGGCTTAGAAACGTGGGCATGTAAAATGGTGTTTCAACCCGGGCCTGAAATGTGTCCACATGATAGTCATACCCAGTATGAGGCACTGTTTGGAGTATCAACGTATGTGCCTGATCATGATGTCCCTTGAAAGGAGACACAGTCAAAACCACTTGACATATCAGTGCATTTGAATTTGTTGTAGATCATCCAGGAAGTCAGAAATAAACTTTCTAACGTAAAGTACTGTTAATCTGCCACCAGTAAAGATAAGGTTCCTAAAGCTGCTGGTGGGTGGCTCCTCAGAGTGAGGAGATTTAGTACAAGAAAAGATCCTTGATAAAACAATTTTTGGGGCCATCCTAAAGACCACCCGTTACAAATCCAATTATTGGGATAGAAGGCATTGAACTATAATCCTGACATGGGAGCCTGGTTCAAAGAAAAACAGGATGGTGCCCACCAATCACATCTGTTCAGCACACCCCGCTGACACCAAGGTGCCTCCAGAGTAGCACAGCCTCTCCATGCTCCACAAGAACTATCCCAAGCAGAGTATAACCATGCTAAAATCCTGAGTCCTATTATGGGAACTTCGGTGCCCACCGTGTCTCCAGTTATACACCAAATACTAGCTTTCGTGGAGGAGCCAGATGCTGCGCTTTAAACGATCCCTACCTTCAAAGCAACCTTTGCGGTTTACTATGAGCCACCAACTGAGCCAACATCATTTGAAATGGTGCCCTTACAAGACATTGAGCTGTATGAGGATGATTCTGATGCAGATTTTGAAATAAGAGACATGGCAAGCTGTTCTACAAAAAAACATCAACATTGATGGTCATCTCTGGGTTTTCAGGTGCAAATAAAGTAAGGCAGTGAAAAAGAGGATGGGGTTAAGGTGCACAGCCCTTTTTACTAAGAACTGCTATGCACTGGTCTCAAAAACTAGCCCCCTGAAGGTCTGAGAGCCCATTCCACCAGGTCCAAGGCTGCTACAACAGCACTGGCCTGACTGCTACTGTTCTTGATGTCTGTCAGGCTGCAATGTGGATGTAAGTATATACATTCACATAAAGCACTACTAACTTGACAGCCAAGTCTGTCAGTAAGGTCTTTTCACCCCCTCAATTCTGCAGGACTTTTAATTGTAGTCACTCCCAAGACCCTCAAACCTCAGGGTATCCTCAGACTGAGCAGGTGTAAGTCTAGCCACACTTAGGGTCTAGTAGGACTACCCAAAAGGCCAAGTCTTCAGCTTCTTGCAGAATTCAAGACATGAGGAGGAGGCTCTTCTGTGTTGTAGCAGGTTGCTCCAGGCCTTAGGAGCAATGTAGGAGAAGGATTGACCATCGGATCTGGTTTTCTAGTGTGTGGGATTTGTGCAAGTAGGAGTCCGGGTGAGCGGAGGCATCTGGAAGGTTTGTGAAAGCAGATGCTATTGTTGAGGGATGCTGGACTGTGTTAACTAGTGCCTTAAAAGTGTGGGTGAGGAGTTTGAATTGTGCTTGTTTGTGAATGGAGAGCCAGTGGAGCTCCTTCAGGTGTGGTGTGATGCGAGTGTGGCATGAGAGGTTGAGAGTGATTCTGCCTGTTGAGTTCAGAATGATCTGCAGCCTTCTGGAGAGTTTTTTGTTGATCCTGGCATAGAGGATGTTCCTGTAGTCCAGCTTGCTTGTGACCAGGGTGTGCATGAAGGTTTTCTGAGTGCTGATTGGGGGACATTTAGAAATTGCCCTCAGCATCTTCAGGGTATGGAAGCCTGAGCTGGTGATGGCATTCACTTGGGTGGTCATGTGGAGCTTGCTGTTGATGATGATCCTGAGGTTCTTGGCATGAGTGGTGGGGATGGGGGTGGGTGTCGGTCCTTGAACAACAGTTGTTCCATGTTGGAAGATGGTGTGTCTGTGGTGCAGCTGCTGGTGTTATTGTGGATGATGGTAATTCCACCTCCAGGCTTGTGAAGTATGTCTTACCTGGCAATCTTGTAGCCAGGGGTTGACTATGGAGATGTCAGTGCGAATTCAGGGTTCAGCCAGGTTTCCATGGGGGGGGAAATTTGGTCAAGGGAATTGTCGTGCAGCAGGTCCCAGATCTCTTTGGTGTGTTTGGTGAGTGAGCAAGTGTTGAGTAGCATGTGTGTGAGTGATGAGTGTAGCTGGACTGTGTGAGTTTGAGAATTGGGTGTTGGGCGCTGTCAGTACAGTGAGTGTTGGGTGTGGATAGGTGCATGAAAACTTGCAGGAAGCACAGGAGAATGCTCCTTCAGTGTTGTGTGGTGCGGCAATGAAGCAGCGTGTGGGGCGGCAGCCGGGTTTGAGGGTGTGGTAGTGGTGAGAGGACCAGGGCTCCTGGTTCTGGGCTTGGTCCAGGCACGGACAGACACAGATGGGCTTGCATGTGGGTCGACAGCAGCGTGTCCATTGTGCGCGTCCACGCTGTGGGCAGCCATTAGTAGGTCCTGGGAGGGGAGAGGAGTGGTGTCACTTTCTGTGCAGATGGATGATGGGAACTCCAGTAATGTAACTTCCTGTGCAGATGGATGATGGAAATGAGTCCTCTTGCTTGGCTTCTTCTTTTAAAGAAAGTTTAGGCGGTAAACCAGTGATGTTGATTACTGTGCAGATGCATGATGGGAAATCCAGTGATGTCACTCCCTTTGCAGATGGATGATGGGAAATCCTGTGATGTCTCTTCCTGTGCAGATGGATGATGTGAAATCCTGTGATGTCACTTCCTGTGCAGATGGATGATGGAAATGAGTCCTTTTGCTTGGCTTCTTCTCTTAAAGACAGTTTTGGAGGGAAACCAGTGATGTCACTTCTTGTGAAAATGGATGATGGTGCAGAATTGCCAGGATGCTTCCTGGCAAAATATTAATGTGGGACTGGACGAGGCCTACTCCTTTGCCAGGGCCATGGGCTCCTTCGTGACCCTGCGCAGATGTGTGGGTGAGCTCTATGGGGCTCTCTGGCAATGTATAGAAAACCCTAGTGGATATGCAAGTCGATGGCATTTGCCTTTTTGGTGAAAAGGCAGGCACAGCTTTGCAGAGTTTTAAAGCATGTAGAGCTATAGCCTGCATGCTTGGTCTTTAGTTCTTGTCTTGGCAAAGAATTTGAGGTCCTTTTGGAAGTTTCGGGGGCCTCCAGTACAGGCAACATCAATCTACCCAGGTCACCCAGCCGCAGAACTCCTTTGTCTGCCAGTAAGAGAGCAGAGGCAAAAGACTTGTTTACCAAGCCAAGCCTTCCTACCTCCTCTTCTTTCCGTCTTTACCAGCACTGCTGGGGAAATCATTATAGTTCACCTGTCAATGACCATGTACAGTCAGTGGGAGGGTGAGAATCTTCTTTTCCATAGGCCTGGAGCACCATAACATGGGACCAATTGGTCCCCCAAATTATGGAAAACAGGTATAGTTTACACTTCCAGGACCCTCCACATGCCCCCATTACAAACCCTTCAGTTGACTGCCTTCAGATGCTGCAGCAGAAAGTGTTTGTCCTCCTGCAAAAGGGAGCATTGGAGTTGGTGCAAATTGGACAGGGTTGCTACTCTTGGTACATCCTGGTCCCCAACAAGGATGGCAGTCTTCATCCAAATCTAGACCTCTCGGTCTTGAACTCATTCCTTTGTGAAGAAAAGTTCAAGATTCTGTCACTGGTGAAGATTTGCTGGTGCTGGAAGCCGAAGATGGGATATTGTCCCTCGACTTGCAGGATGCGAATGTCCACATGCTGATCTTGCAGTCTCACAGGAGGTACCTATCAATTAATGGTCCTCCTGTTTGGATTGACATTGGCACCTCAAGTCTTCATGAAAGTGATGGCAATGGTTGTGGCCCATATCAGAAGGTCTGTGATCTTTGTATTCCCATTCCTGGACAACTGGCTCCTCAAGACCTGCTCGCTGCAGATAGTGATACGTAACCTGCGCATAACAACTTCCCTGCTGTTTGACTTGGGCTTTTCCATCAGTGTGTCCAAGTTTCACCGATGAGCCTCTCAGTGCCTCCTGTTCATAAGGGCGCTACTAGATTCCACATTGCTCTGGGCCTTCACACCTCCAAAGAGGATGCAAGACATTTGGGATATCATTCCCAAGTTTTGTGTGGGAGCTCAGATTTAAGCCCTAATGATCTTGCACCTGCTTGGTCTGTTGGCTTTTTGCATTCTTCCTGTCAAGCATGCTCTTGATAGCATGGGGCCCATTGGCAGACCTCACATTGACACTAAGACTTGTGGGGATGTTAGAGCTTGCAGAGGGTGCATGCTCCAAATAGCACATAAATAGCATGTTGCGAGTCAGGAAAAAACAGTCTCGCTGCAAAGCTAATCTCTTATAAGCAGGCTGTGTGTTTTCATCGGACGGGGAGGGCGTGAAAACCTGCAGTTCGAGGAGGCCTCCTTGGAAAATTGCTTTGTTTGGATCGAAATTAGCCTATAACCTATGATTAGGACTATTAAAAATGAGATCACAGCGAAGGGTAAGCAAGGCTGCAGCCAGTGTGCTCTTCGCAAGGGCCTCGTGATGCAGCACACGGATCAGCAGCCAAGCACTGCACAAACAGACAACAGTGAGTAAGCAGCTGTCAAGGCCTTGGGCAGGGCTCACAACTCCCTGTTTTTGGAGATCCACCCAGGAGCACCGGAGGCATTTCCAGCCACGCCCAGCGTCAGCTGTGAGCTGAAAGGGAACTCTGCTTCCCATGATTTGTGACACTTGGTAAGGCACCGCACCAGCACTATTTCTGGGGGGCAAATCGCAGAGGAAACTGCACTGATTATAAAAACATCAACGATTTGCTAAAAGGAAGTGGGTAAATAGCTATATTCATTACTCTTTTCTTTTATGTCCCCGTACTTTTTTCTGCAAAGCGTGCCTGTTTTTTTCATCTATCTGAGACACTCGATGGCAAAAAATGACTACGTCACCTGTAGTGTAACATACCATAACGTATGTACTTGTGTAATGCACATCTCCACCTCAAAGGCTGTTGTGAATAAACAGATGTTTATTTTAATATCACTCAATTGTACTCATTGACTAGACCTCAAAAGGATAGATGTCTGAGTGCGCTGGCCGAGATTCAAATCTGTGTGCAGGAGTACAGCAGGAAGTAGATCTGGAGCTGGATTACAGTAGTATCTGAAGGGGCACAAAGGGAGTGTGTGCCCATTCCTGCATCCCTTGGGTCACTTTTGTATTACAGAAGGGGACACAGGCATATGTGTGGTCCCTTATGCATTATTGATAGCCCCAATGCACATAAAGGGACAGTGTTATCGTAAGAGGCCATTCCTTCAATTACATGGGCCCCAGCGTTGGCTCTGCACCTGCACTGTATAATGGATGTGGGCACAGACACTAAAATACAATCAGGAGGCACACTGACTCTGTGCCACATACAGATGGCAAACAGCCAGTGTGCCCCTGAAGGCAGCCCTATTGAGGAGGGAAAGGGTGTACCCGGGACACCACAGACATCCCCGTGCAGGCTGATGTAGTCACTCATTGCACAAGCCTGAAGGGGGATCTCTTTCTCCCCTTTGAAGGGCAGGTGGGTGCAGCCTGCACATTGAAGGACGGAGCAGCTGAGTTCACTAATGCACTGCCCTGAGGGCAGCTGCAGGTTTGCAGCTACTCTGGGGCAGTGTATTATCAGTAAGGTGTGTGCCATGACCTAAACAGGGACACTGTGTCCTATGTTTAATACAGCCTCTTGTCTGGTGCAGGGTGATTACTGATTTTTTTTGGCCTGGACACAGACAGCTTTAGCTGTTTGAAGACCTCATGTCATCAATTGTTCAAAATAATACAATAAAAGAAGTACAGCTGTGAGCTCCGAGAGGCAGACACCTTCAAGCATTTCTTGTAAGGTGTTTTCCATGGTTTGCGGTTTCTTGGATGAGCTGTCTATCAAGGCTATGGCATTTCATGGATTTGTACATTGTCTCATTTGTGTTCGTGATGGGGCTGATGTAGTAGTTTTATTAGACTAAAGTTAGTCAGTGCTTTCTTGATGTATTAACTTCAATGACACATCATTTTAATTGCTGGTTGCTGCTTTGTTTTTATTAAGGAAGTGCTTGCTCTTTGGATGCCCTCGTCTGATGCAAAGACAGAGTGTTGTTAGTCATTAATAACCCTTCTGCAACCATTTGTTTTACTTTGCTGTCGTGATAACATGTTGTCGGATTTACAAGTTTTTTCGTACGCAAAGTAAAGATTTGCACACGTTGAGGCACACGTTGAGGCTTTCCTCTGAGGTGCTGTCTTATGCCGATGACACTCAAATCATGGTGTCCATCACTAACAACATCAGCGAAGCTGCCGCAAATTTTAAAAGTTGTATGCAGGCAGTCTCATCTTGGATGGTGGAGAATTATCTTAAATTGAATGGGGAAAAAACGGAGATCCTGATTTTTGGCAACCAACACAATATATGGTCTAATGACTGGTGGCCTGACACCATGGGCAGTTGTCCCTCTCCTGTTTCCCATGGGAAAAATCTGGGGGTTATGGTTGATACTTCTCTGTCCATGAACCTACAGGTCAGCAAAACAGTGTCTATCTGTTTTGGAATAATCAGGCTGCTCAGGAAAATTTCACAGTTCCTGTCGTTTTCATCGTGAAAGCAGGCAGTGATTGCTTTGATACTGTCCAGACTTGATTATTGTAATGCCCTTTATTTGGGCATTAATAAGGGCCTGGTGAGACGGTTACAGATGGTGCAGAACGCTGCAGCGAGGCTGGTGTTGGAGTTGCCAAAGTATCACTCTGTTTCGGCCTCCCTCATCTCGCTGCATTGGCTACCTCTGGATCGTAGAATCCTTTTCAAGACTTTGTGCTTGACTCACAATGCCTATTATGGATCTGGCCCTGAGGCCATCCAGGCAATGTTTCAACGTTATATCCCTACCAGGCAGCTTAGGTCTGCCAGCAAGAACTTGCTGGTGGTTCCTAGGTTTAAGAAGGTTAGATGGGGAGGCAGAGCCTTCTCCACTGCTGCTGCCAGGCTGTGGAATTCTCTTCCAGATGGTTTATCGGGTCTTGAGTCATACTCTCTTTTTCGCAAGGCCCTGAAAACCTGGCTTTTTACACAGTCTTTAGTTTGAGCATGATATCCGACTGAACGTTAGTCCTTTGCAGCGCCTTGATGCCCTTGGGCTAAGTTAGCGCTTTATAAATCTAATATTCATTCATTCATTCATTCCTAAAGATTCAGTGACAATCTTGGCCTTTTTCAAAAGTATCTACTGTGCAGTATTTTGCTGTGCATGCTAATGTTGCTGTGCATGCCGTTTGATTGCTCCATTTATTACACAAACTGCATCTTCTTCCTCCATTTCATAACACTCTTCTTTGAGGGTTCTGCTGAACTCTTCTAATGCAGTCTTTTCAGGTAAGGGGACCTACTCCCATTTTCCATACTGTTGTACCCCAAGATGGTGCTTCATAATTGTATTTTCTTTTAGGACTGCTGGGAACAGCACACTGCAAAGTGGACCGACTGTTGCCAACATCATCTAACAAAAAGCCAAGTTTATTGGCTTGTCAATGTTTGTTTGAAGTGGTGGGCATTACATTTCTTATCTGGATTTCATCAACCAGGCAAAGTGAGCCGAACTTCTTTGTCAGGTTTATTGATAGCTACTGTGGTGAAAAAGTTTGAATACATCAGGTCGCATAGTACATTTTATGGCAAAATTGCAACAAACATTTGATAAAAAGCCATAAATTCTGAGGAGGCACTCCTGAAATATCCCAGTACTTTCATAACATGCTAAGGTCAAGCAACCTTGATCTTCCCCACAGGTGCTGAGTTATCCCCCAAGTCAAATGGCAATATTATCATTGTATGTTTTTCAGTACAATTTCCTCCCAAAAATACTAAAAAGCCATTGATGATAAAGGCAACCCACAAACTTCAATTCCATGTGGCCTAATATGTTTGATATTATCTATCTTTACTTTGGTATTACATTCACTTTTATTTTTCCATCCTGCCACTTTCAGTGAGATTCTCAGTGATATTTTAGTACTGTGAATCTCTTTCGAACGGGTTGGATGGACAAATGGACAAATAAAAGATTACAACAATTTCAGGTCATAGACAGCAGAGGAAGAGAGAAATTTTAGTCTCACTGGTGATGTCACTCATGTTACAAAGACCTTACAATATCAGTCTAAAGTCAAGGCATGCCTGTTTTGCTGGCTAGCAGACAGTCATTATCACTCGCATACACATTTTAAATATATGTTTGTAAATGCAATAATTTTGCCCAAGCTCAAAAGCTTGAAAATACACACATTTTGCTAGCAAAGTGTAAGCTTTTTTATTTTGTAACTTGGAACATAGATGAAAAACCTTTCATGAAAAAATACACGTTTTTATGTTCTGAATTACCAGGTTTTAATTTTTGGGAAATTAATTTCTGGAGCACAGACCTCAGTTTCTGATTTTCATCAAGTACTGCCACACATGGAATGGGATGTTCATGCACTATCATATCATGCCCAGCATGCCCATGGTATGGCAGAATTACCACTGTTATGCAAGGGCTAGCTTTATACCTCATGCCCCCGCTAAGTTCCCGGTTTGAGATCCTGAGGCATGTCAGGTTCTGAGTGTCACTTACAGTGTGATTCGTAGCTCTTAAGCTGTGTGGTGGTTTGCTGTGTTACAAACCCAGCTCTTTTAACCGCAGTGTAAGAGTAGTAATCATTATCACCGCAAAGATAGCGAGAGGAAATATAAACTATTGTATGGCCTCCCTATCCAAGTCATACATCACAAGATATGTGACGGATAGTCAAACAGTGATATCTAACCCCTTGTGTACCATGGGTTTCAAAAGATAATGGATAACGAAACCCCATTCTCATTTTGTGGCATGCTTCATCATTGGTGTCCTTCTCCTAACCTGGTAGGTAGATACCAACAGGTTGAACTCAGACTTTGAGGAAGTTGAATATAAGAATTAACTGGATAATTGCAGGAATCCAGATAAACTAAAAATATCTCATGGTAAACCTGAAAGATATCTTTCTTATTAGTGGGTACCCTGGGTACGGTTATAAGAAAACATATGAAATGTCTTCGGTATTAATGTTTCGCACATCCAGTACCTGTTGCCAACATGTTTTGGCCCTTCTCAGTGCCCAAATGGATCAGTGGCCTTCATCAGGGCTGACTATATCCCTACCTAAAGAGTATACACAGACATGCACTAATTCACACTTGTTTATAGTGGTGTAAAGGTCTCACACCTACTTTAATTATGAATATTGATAACCCTTAATGGATTCGAATTCACTTAGGGCCCTATTACGAGTTTGGCGGTCCTCCTGTCGGACCGCCATGCTGACAGGAGGACAGCCAAGTCCATATTGCGCAACCCACCGGATTACAAATGTAATCCATGGCAGGCGGGCGGTGCTGCGGCAGTCTCACAGAGGTTGTCTGTTAGGCTCATAGGAGAGCCTTAACAGCAGAGCGCCACTGTGACAGCGCTTGCAGCATGTTCCTGCACGGTGCGGCATGCACCATGTCATGCATGCCCCAGGCCAAGCAACAGCTGGGGACCCTGATAGGGCCCCCTTCCTTGCATATCTGCCACCCTTTTCATGGCAGGTTCCCCACCATGAAATGGGTGGTGGACATTCAAATCGGAATATGCTCGTCTGTGCCGGCTCGGTAACGCAAGCATATTCCTGGCCATTTCCAGACCGCCAGCACAGCAGGATCCTTGATCCTGGTGGAGCCAGCGGTCTCGCCGCAGTCCGCCTGCCAAACTCATAATATGGGGGTGGACCAACACCACGAGTACGGCAGTCCTGTGGACCGCCATACAGCTAATAAGGCCCTTACTGATTGTGAAAAAGAAACACTTCTCTGTTAACCAAACTTAAGTTATCAGGAAAGTGCTTTATAGTGACCCGATGTTCCCCCAAAAGGAGAGAACCCCTAGAGCACTAAGGGTACACTAGGGGTTTGATATCAGTGTTTGACTATCTCTCACCTATTTTGTGGTGTATGAGTGGAGTATTGGGCCTATCAATGGTTTTAGAGACAGACATCACTCTTCTGTGAATCTGTGGGCTGTGACTGCAGGCCTCACCTCCTGAATAAAGGGCACAGTATAAAACATTTTTAGTGTTCTACATGTTTTGTTTTATGAACATATCAACAACTGTTTAAAGTAGGCAGTGCTAAAATTTAAATTATGAAAGGATGAGCATATAGTTTAGGAACATTATTTTATTTGTTCTTGCTACAGTGCAGTGGTTTGTGCAGTATGGGCTTCTATGCACTGTAGACTATCTCCAGTGACAATCTGTTATAAATCGTCTCAGAAGTTTGAATTTTGGGTGGTATCTGGGTCCTCTGGTTTACCCAGAATCCCATAAGAAAGTGTCTGCTCCAATTTGTAGTTGAAAGTGAATATGTTTTTCTTATGTTATTTTGCAGTTTTTAAAGAACGCAAACTAGACCCATCGAGAGGGGTAACTGAGCACTTTAAAGATATCATTGTAGTTCTCAGAGAGTTAGCATACACGATAATGAAAGAGCAGTGTAGTGAGTAAGATGTTAAAGAGTCACGTGAGGGATGACAATCATTACTGTACAGACTTACAGTGTGGTGTATTGAGGCTGGCATATGGTTTAGAATAAATAGATGATGTGACGCATCGTGCTGAAAGGAAGAAGGGTTAGAAAACAAAGTGAGCTACCATGTATTCAGCTGAACCTGGGTTACTACATAGCAAAAAGACATAGTTCCACAAGCATCACGCATTTTTTGCACATTTGGCTGGCTTAATATAACCTTACAACCCACTGACAAGGGCTATAACAGTTATTAAAGGCCCTGGACCTGAGTTATGGCACTGCGCTGCAGGCGAAGGCCTGTAATGAGGGAGACCACCTTTAACAGCCAGTATAGCAGGGGACTGAAGGGCTATAATGATATTAGAAGATCCCACCTTCCGTGGGTAAAATGTTTTAAATTAAAAAGGGAGAAACAGAAGGGTAAACATTGGAATGTTGGAGCAGAAGACATATACCAGCAATTATTAGCCCTGAGCCACTCCACTGTCTTCCAAGGAAAGTTTGTCTAATTTTGTAATAGCAAGGAAATAAACTAACCTACAAATGCATGAATTCAAGAAGATCCCTACAATCAATGTAATTATCGAATATCTTGTAAAAGCAATGTCCTGGGTATTCTTTTTCATGTTATGCTAAGGGTTGCAGTCTGAAGTGATACAAATGTATTTATGGTTGGATGAGGGAAGAAGTAACTTTCTGTGAGTTAGGTTTTAGTTTCATTTACTCAATCAAGGTTTGTTTCTCAGAACTGCAGGTAGTTGTGGTCATTTGTGCAGACAATTTTCCGGAATAGCTGATTGTTGTCAATTTAATGGTGAAAATGAAATCCATGTTTCTGTAGATCACTCAAAGTTTTATCTTGTATGATAAAATATAAGGGAGTGAGGATGAAAACATGGAGAACCCCACATCGAAATGGTGTAGGTTTGGAGGAGTTCTCAATCTTTAAAATTTGGGAACTTTTTGGGAATATTATCTGACCTCTCAAACCCCATTTCCTCATTTTGTAGATATACTCAATAAGGTCAAATGCTCAATATAAATCTAGCAGCAGCAGAAGGCAAGGACTCCTTTGGACAAAATGTTCCAGGGTATTTTCCACAACTCTAAGAAGGATTGATTCTGTGCTGCGATTGGACTTAAAGCAATATTGAACTGGACCTTAGAGGTAGTGTTTCTTGGTGAAGTAATTTAGGTGGATGATTACGAATTCCTGTAATATTTTTGCCAGTTGTGGGAGTTTGAAGTTTTCTAGTTTGTTGGGATTAGCCTTTGTGGGCAGAGGCTTCTAACATGGCCTGTTTTTAGTGAGTCATAAATAAAGCCTTGCTGAAAGCAGGCAGTTTTTATAATAATCTAGCAGTGGTATTCAATAATTCATAAGATGCTGTATGTCTTTGTAACTGTGGAGAAAAGCCTTAATTGATGAAGTTTTCTCATTGCCTTTTTAAAATATTCATAGAACGAGATTGTCCTAATGTCAGGAGGAAATTAGGTCCAGATTTTTCAGAATAGACACTTCAGTGTTTTTGCTTTCAGAACAACCGCAAATTTAAGTGGAAGGCTTCAGAGCTCCCAAGGTGGCTGCCACTCCCAGAGGGTCCCAAGTTTCTTTTTGAGGTAGTTTGAGTACCTTTATGTATAGACGTGCGCGTGATGCATTTACATGTGAAAGTGATTTTCACTTTGTGTGGAGCCAATTCAGGGAAATGAGGATGGGGAGATATAATCATTTTTTTAGGAGCAGTGACCAGTCTGGTGGTTTTGTGTAGGGCTGCTTTGAGTAGAACCAGGTGGGGAAGCCCGTTCCGACTTTGTTGCCTGCTGCCTGTTGCCTGCCATCGGAGGGGAGAGGGGGACAAGGACCACCAGTCCCAGCATCCCACGCGGCCGTCGCTGCCAGCGCCACCATTCTGCGCCAGGAGGCGCTTTAAAAATCCTTGCGGGCTCCCGCAGCGCGGGAAGCCCGTTCCGACTTTGTTGCCTGCTGCCTGTTGCCTGCCATCGGAGGGGAGAGGGGGACTAGGACCACTAGTCCCAGCCTCCCACGCGGCCGTCGCCGCCAGCGTCACCATTCTCCGCCAGGAGGCACTTTAATAAACCTAGTGGGCTCCCGCAGCGCAAGACGCGCGCGGGAGTGCCCGGGCCAAGGGCGGGCCTGTCCTGCGCCCGTCAGCGTCAGGAAGAGGCAGGGCTGGGCCACCCCTCTTATTTTTATCATCCGCTAAGTCACTCGAGGTTGGGGAGCCCGTCCTACTGTACCAGCACTTTCCTTGGCTGGGGACTGCACCCTCCAGCAACGCTTGTGCCTGGAGGCATACAAAGACACCCTGCACTCCCATCTCTCGTTTACGGATCACTTGCATCTTAACAAAGGTACTGTTTCAGTGTAGCAACTGACTGCGTATAAGTGACTGTAAAACATCGCGCCAAGTGGCATAGAGCACGTAGCAACCCTTTCGCATATCCCTTTCTGAGAGACATTGTTGTATAATGGGGAAACGTAAGTGTAACAAGGAGGGCTCGAAGGTCGCCACTAAAAAAAGGTCGAAGAAATGCAAAAAGGCTGCAAGTCCCAGTGAAGGGGGTGGGGGGGGAAGGGGTGTTGGACCGAATAGATATGTTATTGACAGAGTGTGAGGGCCTCCTTGATTCCAATAGCGCATCGACTCCAACACTTGGTGCGCAGTCTCAGGGTAGGCCTGCTCATAACATCTGCCAAGGCCGCATTCCAACACTATTTAATAAAGCAAAAGTAAAGAATCCGTCTGTGTTTGTCTCAAAACCTAGCCACGTAGTGTCTAACAATGAGGCAATAGAGGTAGTAGAGGTGCAAGAGCCTATTGATAAACTCTCAGTTTTCCCCTGTAGTAATAGTTTTGCCCCCTCATGGACAACAATGATGCCTTAGATAGACGCATTGACCCGGTTAAAGAGGGTAAAGAGGTGATATTAGGGGGTGTCATGATAGACCTTACACATAGGGGGGATCTACACTATCTGGTCAGGCTGAGTATACTAGTATGGAAGCAGCCCAAGCCAAAGGAAGTCTAACCACGCATACTAATTCCTTGCAAAATCCGTTTGCAGGGCAGATAGTTAACTTAGTGCAAGAAATTAGACTGCTTAAGGCAGCCGTAGGTAGCCTCTCAGAATTCTTCAGTAGAGTGCTTAATGAAGTCCAGTCGCTCAAAAAAGTCTTATGCCCTCATTTCAATAACCCTGTGGAGAGTAAGGTGGGGCCATTAGTAACGCGCCCTACATTAGGTAAACTACAGGGTGCCAAAACTGACATTGGAGGAAGACCCCCATGTAATGGGAGAGCCAAGGGGGGCGAACAAGTACCTGAGCTCCAAGGTGGGGAATCTCACAATAGAGGCTCCCTTTATCCCCTCCCCATTCTAAAACGTAAGCAGGACCCCAAAGAAAGTTCTGATTTCCCACAGGAGATAAACAAAGACAATTTCCCTAGGTGGAAGCAGACAATACACTTGATCAATGTTCCTAGGCTTCCGCCTGAGATAAGTAGAGAGGTTGAGGCAACCCTAGTCGATAAAGCCATCCACTGGATTCGACAAGTGAGAGGGTGTCGATCCATAATAAGGGAGGATATAGTAAGGGCGAAAAGGTACTCAACATTAGGATCCGTTACAGATACCATTGCCCTCACATTAACACATCACGACCTAGTAGAAAACTTGGTAGCTTTTGATCTCCGGACCCAACATCTTTCTAATACTGCAATCCGGTTTAAATACAATCGCCCAGATATGACCAGTGGTCCATCCTGCAAACTCTCTAACGATCCCCAATCCTCTGGGTCCCCACGACGTGAGATTCATTGAAGGTGTCCTCCGCCCTCTGCTATCAGTTCACAAGCCTCTAAAATTACTGAAGATAATGAGCATACTATATCTTGCCCCAATGGTATCTTCCAAATGCCAATAAGCTTCCCTAATAGTACCAGGCACACATCGGACCAGGCCTCCGGTCCATTAGTTGCTACGGTCGGCCAGAGGCTGGATACCGATATAACGCCTCGTATCCTTAGACTAATATCCTGGAACATTGCCGGCCTGAGGCACAGGGGCGATGACCCTGATTGGAACAACTTCATAGAGGAATTTGATATCTGTGCCTTCCAGGAAACATGGGTTATAGAGCCTATATATCATCCTGGATACTTCAATTTTAACATTCCGGCAACCAAGGGAGCAAGAGGTCGGCCATCGGGGGGACTTACACTGTGGGTCAGACAGGATATTGGCGTCAAAATTTCGGCCCTCTCGACAGCCAGTAACGACATTCTCGCAATTAGGCTTGTGTCTGATCAATATGGCCCCATAGACTTATACAATGTGTATGCAAGAGGCCTTAGTGGAGGGCGGAAATCTGACACTATTCTGGCATTAGGTGATCTCTTAGAAACTCCCTTAGGGGCTACTCTTGTAGTTATAGTTGGGGACCTAAACACAACATTCGAACCCTTTGATAATGAGGATAATGACTCGACTAGGGAGGAGGATGAACAATGGGGTATCCCATTACTGGAACTTGCACCCATTAAACGTTGGACTGAGTCTGCCATTCAAGTCAAGTCAAGGAAAGCTTTATTCGAATGTTATTTTTAACAATCATAAAAGCATTGAAATGAACCAATCACCAATAAAATCCAAAAGTTAAATACAAAAGCAATCACAGTAGACAGTACATTTTGGTCATTTTTAAATATACATACACATTTCATTCCTTCAAATATCCTACAATTATGACGACTTAATTCATTTATGATTAAAATTCTTCATTAATAAAACTTTTTCTTAGTCGAAGCACTCTCTTTAAAAACATGGCTTACCTCCAAGCAACTTGTTCATTCTCCAGGAGCTGGAGTTTTATCATAGCAGGACGACATTGCCTCAGCCCCTGAGATTTTAAAAGTGGAATTAGCCACACTTTCCTTAACTCTGAGTAAAATTTACAAAAGAGAACTAGACGAATAGTGGTCTGAGTGGATTGGTTGCCACAAGGACACAATGATAACTGTCGCGACCAGTCATTCATTTTAGGCAAAGTCACTAATCTATGCACAGTATTGAGCCTAAACCTAGTCAATAGCATTCTATCATATGTACCTGGAACAAATGACAAATATGGCTCCATTCTTAATATAGATAATAATAATTGGTGTTGGCTAACACTAGGCTTTAGAAGTTCTTCTGACAATCTGACCGTTTCCAACAAGTATAAACCCTCCTTTTTAAGGACTTTTCTAGGGATTGTCTGCAGAGTCGCGGGGTCGGTGAAGTATTCTGGGTGACCTAAATCAGTCATAAAGTCACGGACAAATCTGACCCAAGGAATCTTTAAGGCCCCATCTAATTTAAGACAGTCCTGCAGAATCTCCCTATTTAGCTGTGTCTGTTCCTTTGTCCAGATACTGTGCCACAGCAGTATCGGTTCTATTTTAATAAGGTCAGAAATAAAGGGGAGACCCAGCTCCTCGTGGCAAACGAAAGAGGGGGTGCTTGATGGAACTGATAGAATAAATCTTAAAAATGAATTTTCAACTTGTTGCAACTGTTTAGTGTTGGCTAGGCCCCACACGCCTGCTCCATACATAACAGAGGTAATGCATTTTGCTTTGTATATTTGTAGGAGCTCCTCCGGAGGTTTCTTTCCTAATTTCTTTGAGAAAGTTACAAGGGCAGTGGATGTCCGAATAAACAACAGTTTTTTCATGTTTATGGTTTGAGCCCATGAGTCATTGTAATTAAATTGTACTCCAAGGTATGAGAAACTTTTAGTTGAGACTTGCTTCTGGCCATCTACGAATATATCTTTTGGTCTCACGGGCCCTTGCCTGCATCTCATTACAAACGTCTTAGATATATTGGTACTAAGACCAAGATCCTTCATGAAAACTGAGAAACAGTCAATGACCCGTTGAAGACCAATTTGGGTTCTTGCCATTAAAACTGCGTTGTCCGCATAGAGGAGAGCTGGAATGGGGCGACCAGCAACTTGTGGGAAATCTTGTGTACTTCTGACTAATGTATCACCCAGTCCATTGATATACAGGTTAAAAAGGAAAGGGTCCAGCACGCAACCCTGCCTGACCCCCCTGCGTACGGCAAAAGCGGCTGTGCGCTCACCCCCTACTCCAAAGCGCACACTGGCTGATGCACCATTATACAAGTTTCTTAAGAAGACAATAATGTGTGGGTCGACCCTCAAGTATCTCCCATAATCTATCATGACTAACTGAGTCAAGCGCCGCGGTTAGGTCCACGAAGACCAGGAACAATGTACCTTTTTTTGCCCATGTATATTTCCCAGTTAGCATGGCCAAATTTAAACACTGCTATGTGGTGCCCAGCCCCTCACGGAAGCCATATTGTAAATCGGATAAAACATGCGTTTCTTCTGCCCAGTCTTGCAGACGTTCCAGAATCACCCGCCCACTACTTTAACCATAGAGTCAAGCAAGGAGATTGGTCTATAGCAACCCGGGTTTTGGCGATCTCCTTTTTTAAAAATGGGGACAATTATTGCCTCCCCCCAGGTCTTAGGAAGTCGGGTTTGGCAGCTGGCGTTGATAACCTGCGTTATGATCGGCCCCCAGAGAGTGGTGTTAGATTTAAACAGGTCCACAGGGACACCATCTGGGACCGGGGCTTTGCCAGCCTGACTTAGGGCTAGTGCTCTATTTACTTCCTCTAAAGTAAATTTCAGATCGACATTAACTTGGTTGCTCACTGCATTAACACTGGTTGGGGGAGAGTGATTGTCTGGTCCATTAGATACCTGTGCAAAGTGCCTGATCCAGTCCTCTTCCGAGATAGCAATCTCTATTGATGGGCAATTTCTAGGAGTTAAAAAAGGTGCCCTCACTGCCCTCCAAAATGCTGCACTATCTCTCAACATTGCTGCTGAGTGTAGGGATTCCCATGCTTTCTCTCTCATGACGCTCTTTCTTTCCTTAATAGCCTGCCTATATTCCAGTCTAGCCCTTCTGACGTTATTCAAAATTCTTGGCTGCCTGTGTAATTCAAGCTTCAAGTTGGAATACGCTTGTGTACACCTTGTATTGAACCAGCCCGTATCTTTAGCTTTGTTACGGCGTTGGGCTGACAATAAATTCCTAAGCTCATTAGCTATTTCAATATAAGATGCTACAATCCTATCGTGAGGAGCCAATTCGCTTAGGCAAGTGTCGATGGCAGATTTGCACTTAATCACTAAGCGTTTTGTCATTGCCATAGGGTCCACCATTGACCATTTTAGAGTATAGCCATTAGTTTTATCGAGTTCAATTTCACCAATACCCTGTGAGGTAATCTTGCTTCTTTTCAGATTGTTTAGTGGCAAGTTTACCATTAAGCATAAGGGGTAGTGATCGCTCAGGGAATTATCTCCAATCTCAAAAGAAAGTAATCTAGATGCATAATTGCATGAAACTAAAATATATTCTATAGTAGGGGCCAAACCCCTTCCGTTAAAAGTGTAGGGCATTGGTGCTGGTGACGAAACAAGCTCATTCACGAAACAAGCTCATTCACAAAACCCAGTTCGGTGCAAGCGAGGAATTCGTTAAACAACTCCCCCACCATTGTATGGCAAAAATGGGTGTTACTAAGGCCTTCTTCATACGTGAGGCCACATATTCTATTAGCCTCAAAGCACACAATGCACAATTAAAATCTCCCATCATAATTATCATAACATCTAATGAACTTGTATTACAAATCACTCTCAAGTCAGCACCCAAGTTTCTCAGCACCTGATTAAGTTGTCCTGGAGCCGTGTTGTTATAGAAATTGACTAGAACTACACATTGGTTACCCCTAAAGAATAGTTTGACTATCTGGTAGAATCTGTCCCCCAGAGAGGCCTCTATTTTATTAGTTGCCAGCTTATTGGAGATGTACGTACAAAGACCTCTCTTAAGTCTACCCCCTAACCCCTTCACAGCATGGGTATCAAAGGTTTTAAAACCATTAATATGGAATTGTTCACTAGACCAGGTTTCCTGTAAACAAAGTATGTCACAGCTCTGGATATAATTACACCATACTGGGTTAGTTATCTTTGACCGTAGTCCTGAGATGTTCCATGAGATAACTTTAGTATGAGGCACATCATTATTATGTGGGGGGATGGATGGGACAAGCCCATTACTATTAAGATAGTCAATACGGTCTGCCGTTGGTGGTTGTACAGGAAAGCTCCCGGGTGCAAACAGAGGAGCCTCTTTCTCTTTGTTGTTTTCCCTCACTCGTACGTCCTCCTCCCGCCGTTGCAGATTTATATCCCTCTCTCGGTCAGGCTGTTCCATGTGACAAATGTGTGCTGTGGGCCCCAGACTGCTGCTCCCTGCTGACCCATCCTCCCAATTTAAGTGTGGGGCCTGTCGAGTCAGTCAATCAATTTCTCCTAAGGTGCTGAAAACATCAAATCGGTTATTAGTCGGGACGGCATACCTTTGTTGTCCTGCCCCAAGGAAATTCTCTCCCTCTAAGCGATGATGTATGGGCCCAGGGGGTTGATAAAAGAATCCTAGGGGAAGGATATTTATCCCCTTGTTAGTTACAAACCTGGAACCAGCCCTTTCTAATATAGTTTGAATTGTTTCAGGGGAGCTAAATGTTAACACAACACAGTCACCTGGCATAGACTTATTAGAGCTCCCAATCCATCCAATTCTCCTGGCCATCTTAAATCCAGTAAACAATAAGTTAGTAAGACCAGTCCTTTCGCCTAAGAAGTGAAGCGAATTATTTCTTAGTGCGGACCAGTGCTCTTCCTCACCAAATGATAAGGGAGGGACATTTGCCAGGACAACTGTATATGGTGTAGCTTGCGGTGGAAGGTTTAAAATCCTCGTTTCTGATGTCTTTCTCCGGGCCTCTTTTGGGTGTCTTGGTGTGTTTAAGGGGTTGCCCATAGTACCTGAAGTTTGTGTTCCCCCCCCCCCCCCTCCCCAGGGTGAGCCGCTTAGGACCCTTCAGCTGCTGGTTTTCCCTTGCCTGTATACCCAAAGATGTATGTATTGACTCCACTTGAGTTTGTAACAATTGTGGTACACTTGCTCCCGTCAAGTCAGGTCTTGCCTGATCATTTATATTTCTCACAGTTGAGTGTCCCTGGTTCTGTGGAGCTCTCCCACCTGCGCAATGATCCTTAGGTTGGCTGACTGGTGGGACCTCTTGCATTCTGCATACGCAAGGAATATAGCGATCCGGTGTAATCAAAATTATAGTATTCTCAAGGTTAGTTAGCCTCCCTTCGATTTGCGTGAGTACTAACTTTAATGGACTCAAAAGATCCGCCATGGTGGCTTCCATCCTTTTCCAGTACTCCTCCTGCTCATGGACCAAAGATGAACTTGAGTGCCCTGGGGCATTCGGGGTGGTATGATACTCCTGGTTGGTTTCCCTCTCTGCCATTTTGGCCTGACCACCCGAGCCTTTAAAGTATGACTTTGTTTGTTAGGGCCCTGCCCCCTTTTCTTCTTAGGTAGGGGTGCAGGATTACTGCCTTCTTTCGATTTAGCTTTCTGTCCTCTAGTGGTCACTGTCAGACTTTGCGTTGTATTATTAGGCTCCTTGGCCACGGGAGAGTCATTATTATCCAAGCCAATCGCCATTGGTTGCAATGAGTCAATAACACAACTATCGGTGTCCTGAGTGTTACTTGCTAGTGGAGTGGTTATTGCGGAGCGGGCATGGGAAAATTGTGGCTCCAGTGAGAGCCTGCGCTCTGTGAGCTGTATTTCATGTATTAATGCTGACTCGGCCCTGATTAAAAAGGCATCTAGAGTCCCTGCCACTCCCTGGCCAGTAAGCGATTTACGTCTACTCATGTTGGAGATCTCTTCGGGCTGGCTATAGTATATCACTATTGGACTGTTCCTTTGGGCCTTCTTAGCATTTAACAATAGTAAAAAAAAAACTCTTACTTTAAAATGTCAATGGTGTAGCCCAGCCCAGCCTCCTCCGGTCTCTGACGGGCGCAGACGGGCCCGCAGCCGTTTTTAAGCGCCTCCTGGCGCTGGACGCTGTCGCTATTGGCTGGGCGCGAAGCGCCGTGTAGAGAGATGCAGGCTGGGTGTTGCGGTCCTCCCTGGACCGTTGGCAGCAAGGTGAAGAGCGGGATCCGCGCTGCGGGAGCCTGCGGCCGTTTTTAAGCACCTCCTGACGCTGGACGCTGTTGCTATTGGCTGGGGGCAAAGCGCCGTGTAGAGAGATGCAGGCTGGGTGTTGCGGTCCTCCCTGGACCGTTGGCAGCAAGGTGAAGAGCGGGACCCGTGCTGCGGGAGCCCGCGGCCGTTTTTAAGCGCCTCCTGGCGCTGGACGCTGTTGCCATTGGCTGGGCGCGAAGCGCCGTGTAGAGAGATGCAGGCTGGGTGTTGCGGTCCTCCCTGGACCGTTGGCAGCAAGGTGAAGAGCGGGATCCGAGGTCAAGAGATGCTGCATCAAGCAGCAGCGATGTAAAGAGCACCGCAGTGAAGTTACAAGCCGGCATATTCAAATGAAAGCTTTCTGCCTAGAACATGGTTTAAGGGCAGCAAATGGTAGAACAGTTTCCGATAGACTTGGAGCAAACACATTCAACAGTGGACACCACGCAAGCCGCATTGACTATGTTCTTGTTAGTTTGAATTTATGGCATACTCTTGAGGACATGGTAGTGAAAGATTGCGTGGAGAGTGATCATGACCCCCCTGTGCTCTAGGTTCGTACTTAGGGACTCAAGGCCACAAGCACAGTATGATGCAGCCCACATTACTTGCGACCTCCAGCCAACAAATAACATGCGGCGAGTTAAATGGTCCATGATTTTAGAGCGCCCTGAAATTCTGTCCTCCATAGCTAATGAGTTGGGAAAAACAGTAAATGCGATGGTGTCACCCAGTTTTAATCACCATTTGTCAAATGATTTTATTCAATTGCATAATACCTTATTTGCAAAAATTAGGTCGCACTTTCAAAGACCAATCCAAACCAGGACAAGGGTAACAAAAGCAAAAGATCGCTGGTATAATACCGAATGTAGATATGCCCGTGGGGCCCTCAGCGAGGCTATCAAGTCAGGAGATGTGGCCAGAGTGCGATCTGCTAGGGCTATGTATAAGAAGGCTACTCTCTCTGCCAAGAAAGCCTGGGACGAGGATAGGTGGATGGAATTAATTAAAACGTGCCTGTGGGACCAAAAACTCACAACGGTTCTGGCACTTGGTCAAATGGGGGAGTGGCGGAGTGGCTCCACCACCAGAAAACCACGTTGGTCCGGAAGTGTGGATTAGTATTTCTCCCCTCAATATGCAAGCGATGAGGCAGAGGCCTGCGGCCCTGTTTTGACATATTTCTGTGCTAATGATAACGTATTTGATGAGGCAGATGTAGATGCCGCCCTAAATTCACTAACAGGTGGTCGAGCATCAGACCTAGACTGTGTTCCTGCTGATATTTTTTCCAGGACAGGCCTAAATGGTCTCAATATATACTTTTATTAGCGAATGCTATTGCCCACGGTGCTCCCATCCCGGATACCTGGAGGGGGGCAGAAATAATCCCAATCTACAAAAAAGGAGACAAATCGTTGCACGCCAACTACAGACCCATAAGCCTCATAGATTCCATACAAAAGGTGGTAGCTCGGCTGGTGCTGGCCAAGATCCATGTATGAATGGAAGATAATTCCATCATCAGCCACCTTCAGGCAGGCTTTCGGGCTCACATAAGCCCAATTGATCAAGTCTTTCGCTTTGTCACTCTTCATTGGCCAACAGTAGTTCTCGGCAATGGCAGCATGTATGCTGCATTTGTCGATTTGAAAACAGCTTTTGACCTGGTTCCACGGCTCAAACTATGGGAGGTACTGAAAGTAATGGGGATGCCTCAGGACCTATTCTCTCTTATAATCCGCCTTCACGAGGGCAATTTTGCACAGATTCGTTGGGGTGCACAGGGTGATAAGACAGATCCCTTCCCTGTGTGTAAGGGCGTCCGACAGGGTTGTGTGCTAGCCCCCACGCTATTTTCTCCTTTTATTAATGGTGTGGCAAATTTTTTGGCTGCCACCAACACTGATGCTCCAATTTTAGCTGGTAGAAAGATTCAGATTTCAATGTTTGCAGACGATACCTTGATTATCTCTAAAACACCAAGTGGCCTACAACTTGCTCTCTGAAGATATGAAGAATTCTGTCATCTGCGAGGCCTAAAAATCAATGCAGATAAGACTAAGTTCATGGCTTTTAACCAGCATCGTTCTTTTAAGGGCAGTATATTTATGGATGGGTTCCCACTTGAGCAGGTTGATTCATTCACTTATCTGGGCATTAGATTACACAAGGACATGAGTTGGAAGTTGCATGTAGATGCCCGGAATGCCCTTCATTTTGCACTTCGCGATACCCAAGACCCTTTGGCCTTCAAGAAACATTTAAAAACCTACCTCTTCGCCTAGTGTTAGTTCGGTGACTCCTCTTGGATTCGCGCCGGGACACTCCTCGGAGTATCTGCGCGCGCTATAAAATTATATAACATAACAATATAACACAACATTTTGTACTGGCGTAGGTTGTGGAGTACGCCGAACTGAAAGTATATGCTGAAGGTTTAAGGGACGTTATAGAAAAAGATCAATTCCATAAGATCAGCTGGATGAGAAATCTTAAGGGTCTATTTTATGGAATGGGCCTTGCACATCTGTGGGATAGCCCCAATGACTCTTTGTTTCCGACGAAAAATAAGCTCAAAGAAATATACTGGGAGATGGTTGCATGTGAAGAGAGTAGGTGCCACGACTTCACTTCACTCACAGGATTCTTCCTACAGATTAAATCTCGCCCAAATCTTGAGCTGCTCTGGGATGCTATTACAAAGCCAGTGGATCGGAAACTCTATTTCCAATTTAGATTAGGGACCCTTCCTCTAAAGTGTTTCACATCCAAATGGTCTACAACAAAGAATAATAAATGTAATACATGTAGAGATCAGGTAGAAACTCTATCACATGTATTGTTTGTGTGCCCTGTAAATGCAGGCCCGCGCAAAACATGGCTAGCGCAAACCTGTAGGAATATGGGGCACAAGATCATGTAGCGTAGCCCTTCGTATTCTTTGTACAGATCCATCACTCAGGTATGCCATTCCGGTAGCAAAGTTCCTAAAGTGGATGTGGCTAATCCGGGCGCAGCAAACTGTGTTTGAAAATTGATAATTGGAACCCATCTATAACCTGTACGCATATTAGGCCAATTGCGAATTGTGGGTTCCAACATGCCTAGTTGTGCTGCAAATGTGATTTTCCAGGACCCTTCTGTTTATACTGTTTTATGTACTTTTACCAATGAACTAAAAGTCTGACCGCATCTAGATATCTGAAGTCGGCTTTCTACCTTTGTATAAAAATCTTTTTATTTAAGTTTTATCTGTATACTGTTTTTTTTTACTTTTTTATCTGCAAAGTTTTTATGACATGTATTGTCGAATAAAGCAACTATTGATTGATTGAGAACCAGGTGGATTTTGGGGATTCCTTCTTGAAGGGAGTTGCCATAGTCCAGGCTTGGAGACCTAGGGCTTCGGCAACTTGTATGAAGTAATCGAATGCCAGGAGCTTTTTGATACTTCAGAATGTTCTCAGTTGGAATAAAGCTCCCTTGGAGAGGTTGTTGATGTTTTGTTGTAGGTTCAGGGGCTTTCTAGAATCCCCAATAAGTGGCCTATTGTCCAGGAGTGACTAATCCTTGAGCCAGTTCTTAACTCCTAACTGGAGACTTGCAATTAAGAGAGGAAATGAGAAGAACTTCTGTTTTAGTGGGTTTAAATTTGGGTGTTGGTATGACATCCAGCATTTGATATCTTCCAGGATTTGTAAGAGAGAATTAATATATAATGGCGATGAAGATATTTACAATTAGAGTGGAGTGCCCTCTGCGTAGAGGTAATGTTGGATTGTTTTAGAATGGTTCCATGTGGATATTAAATATGGTGGGTGAGAGTATTGAGCCTGAATCATGGCTGAGTAGTTTGAACTCTGGGAAGCTCTGACAACATTTTGTTGATTTCACTCTTGTGAGGGGGTCTTAGTAAAAAAAAAGATCTTTCCATATGCTTAGCATATGATTTACACCCTTTCATGGCACTCAAAGGCAGAAATACTTTCAATAGTAACAAAGAAATCAGTGCCGTCTTTAATGGAGTCAGTAGGATCTTGAGTTACTGGAAGGGGATGAAGAGGAGCCAACTACCTTTCAATTGTTTGAGGAAACACAGGAGCAGGAGCTGGAATGTATAATTATATATATTTACACATTATCTGGGGCACATTGTGTGCTCCCCTAAAAATCACTTCTAGAGACGCTACTTATGGCAAATAGTACAAAGACATCCACAGCAGCAGATATGTCTGTTGTTGGTAAATGGTATGTCATGTTAAGTTTTGTAAGCGAATTCTTAGCTAAAGCCATGCACCTTGCAGGTTGCTTTAAGGCATAGGGAAGCATGTTAAGGGAACCAAGGGTACGAGTTCAGTATAGCGCTATATCCAAATATTTATATAGATATTAAGAATGCATAGAATAAATAAATATTAGATTAAATATAAAGAATAAATAGTTCTCCCTGTCTTCAGTGCAACAAAGATATGTCAAGACAAAATCAACATCGAGCACCAGAGAATATAGTTTACATCTTCTCGGATCGTTGGTGGTATCACTACTCACCTTGGTAAGCACGCCTTACAGAGATGTCGAGCCAACTTGGGCAGAAGACCTATGTAAACAGGTGACAAACAGTAAAACATGGCAGTCCGTCTAGTATCATAAAGCCTAAGGGCCTTATTACAACTTTGGCGGTCCTACAGCGGACGGTGCAATCTGCTGTAGGACCGCCAAAGCTGTGGTGCGACCGCCCGCCAGATTAGGAGTTAAATCCTGGTTTGGCGGGCGGTCCTGTGGCGGTCTGACAGCAGCGGTCTGTTAGACTTATAAAAGAGCCTAACATGCAGACCGCTGCTGTCAGCACCGACTGCATCTTCCTGCATGGTGTGGCATACATGTCACACCATGCAGGAACCTGGGGTGCAAACCAAGGAGGCACTACATGTGCCCCCTCGCATGCACTCCCAAATCCAGGAGTGGCAGGGGTCCCCCTCTGCGCAACCCTTTTCATGGTGGGCTCACCAAGGTGAAAAGGGTGGGGGACAGGCAACTGCTAATATGCTTGGTGGTGCCGCAGTGGCCCCGCCAGCAAATTAGTGCTCCTGACCGTTGCACAACTGCCGCAGGATCCTTGATCCCCGGCGGTCGCAGCGGTCCTGTGGTGATCCGGCCACCACACTTATAATACTGTGTTCTGGCCCACAGTGTGGCGGTGCTCAGACTGCCACCACAGGTTTGACGGTTCTATGGACCACCGAACTCGTAATAAGGCCCTAAGTGAGCTTCTGTCTCAGTTATGTTTTTCAAGTAACGTGGTAGGGGTGCAGTTTTCTGAAACACACAAAGCCAGGAATGTCTTAAGCTGCAGAAGTGAGACGGACCTTTGTTTAGTGGAATTGCAAAAGAGAAAATTTCTATTTGCTTGAAGTGTGCTCTCCAATACAGCAAAAACTGCTATATGGAATTACACTAAATATACAGAGGAGCTGGCCAAGGACCATATCGAAGCCCACACCCTGAGCCCAAAGCCCGTTGTACAAAGCTGGAGTGATGGGCAGCAGACCGTGAGAACAAGGAGAATGGGTGTGTGTCAGGATCAGGGCACACTTTCACCCATCAACCACCTGCAGGTTACCCCATGGAAAAAAGGTAAAAAGCATAATGGAGGGCAAGGTGGTATCAGTTCACCGGTTATAGATCACTCTTGTACATTACACAGAGGAAGTCAACACGAGAGCAATCGAAATTGAAGGCTCTCTGGGACGGAGCTATGGCAACTATAGAGGCTAGGAAGGATTGGCTTGGGCCTGGAGGCTGAAGGTAAAGCAACACACTTTTGGGGCAGTTAGGGCAAAGAAATACAAGTAGCAGTTGCATTAGGAAATTGGCGTCTGGCAACCATTTTATTCTTGGTCAGATTCCTCGCTGATTGTGATGTAGTGTATATCTGTTTCTGTATGCCTAGATTGTTAATCTTCCCTTTCTCAGCACCCATCAGTTCATTCCCTCAGTTAACTTATGGTAGACATGCTTATTGCATATTTCTAGTGTTTGCCTTTTTGCTCTTTTTTCAGCCTTCCATCATCTCAGTCCCTTTCCCCCATATTTGCCCGAACTTTATCAAGGCTTGTTTCCTATTAAGGTTACAGTAGAGTTTAGGGGATTGTTGTCAAAATCTTCCTCTGATCTGCAGGATATGACAGCGTGAATGAAGCAAGAGGCTAAAGTTTACTGTAGGAAAATGCCTCTTTTTGTATGATCACCCCCCATTTGTTTTGACTGATGCTGCTGTTTTTTTTAAAAACTTTTTTTTACTTTGCACACTAGGACTCTGCTAACCAGGCCCCAGTGCTTGTGCTCTAATCCCTAAAACATGTTGAAATAGGTTAGACTCCTAATTGGCAAATTTAACTTACATATAGGTCCTGAGTATATAATACAAAGTGTACCCACGTCCTGTACGTTAAGTGTCACTAGTGGGCTGCAGCACTCATTGTGGCATCCACTGCAATGACAGTGCGCACATGACTGCAGGCCTTTCATTGTAGCTTGGCTTTGGAGTTTTAAAACTGAAAATGTGACCTGTCAAAATAACTCCATTTGACAGGCCTAAATCTTCCTTGTAAATATTAAGTTAGCCCTCATTAGGCCTTACTGCCATACGGCAGGGTGCATGGTATTGAAATGTAGGACAAGTAAAGGTTTAATGATTAACATGTCCTTACAGTAAAAAGGCCCAAAAAGTTATTTTCACTGTATCAGTGTTGGCTGTTCCATAGGAAAATATCGGGATACAATATAAAGTTTAATGATGTTATCTCTGGCTAGGAAACACTTACAAATTTAATTTTTGGGCTTTCTGAAATATTATTACAAGCCCAATTCACTGATAAAATTGGATTTATAATAAACATTTTAGAAAAGATAATTTTAGAAAATTACCTTTTTCCGTCTTAACCCCTTCGCTGCTAGGCCTTTCCACCCCCCCTGTGCTAAGCCTTTTTTTGGCTATTTGGGGTAGTGCGCGCTTAGGCCCCTGTAACTTTTTGACCACATAAGGTATCCACGCCAAATTTGCGTCCTTTTTCTAACATCATGGGGATTGTAAAGGTACCCAGGGTTTGTGGATTCCCCTGGAGGGGACCCAGAAATGAGCCAAAATACAGCAAAATTTTGTTTTTTTTGGGAAAAATGCGAAAAAGGGCTACAGATGAAAGCGTCTTGTTTTTTCCCTGCAAATGGCATCAAAAAGGGGTTGTGGTGCTGAAATCAACATCTTCCCAGCTTTCAGGGACAAGCAGACTTTTGTCAGAAAACCAACTTTTTTACACAGTTTTGGCATTTTTCTGGGACATAGCCTATTTTTGCTATTTTTTGTGCTTTCAACCTCCTTCCAGTTAATGGTAGAAATGGGTACGAAACCAATAATGAATCCTGAAAAGCCATACATTTCTGAAAAGTAGACAAAATTCTGAATTCAGCAAGGGGTCATTTGTGTAGATCCTTCAAGGTTTCTTTATAGAAACTAACAGTTGAATATAGGAAAAATTGAAAATTAGTTGAAAAAAACAGCCATCTGTGTCAACGTTTTCACCTGTAACTTCTAATTATGACAGCTATTTGAAAGCAATATACCGTTATATCCGCTGGACCTTTCTGGTTGTGGGGATATATAGGACTTGTAGGTTCACCAAGAACCCGACGAACCCAGAGCCAATAACTGAGCAGCATCTTGCAATGGTTTTTTATTATGTACCGGGTATATAGCAATTATTTTGGGAAAATGTATACATGGAAAAATTGTTATGAAAGACACCTATGTATTTCTGAAATGGGAACAAAATGTAGATTTTAGAAACAGTAGATATTTGCACATTTCCGAAATTGGGAGTACCCATACTAGCATGAGAATTATAGGTCATTTTTCAAAATGACTTATTTTTTACACATTGTCTTTCATTTGGAAGGCAGAAATGCATCGAAAGTCAATAGGTAATAACAGTTGATCTACAATTCTGTGTTACCCTAAGTCTCCCGATAAAAATGGTACCTCACTTGTGTGGGTAGGCCTTGTGCCCACAACAGGAAATGGCTCAAAATGCAACGTGGACGTACCACATTTTCACAATGAAAAATTACCCTTTTTTTGAAAGTGCCTAGCTGTAGTTTTTGAACCCTAGCTCTGCGGGCACTTAGGGAAACCTAGCAAACCTATACATTTTTGAAAACTAGACACCCAGGGGAATCCAGGATGGGGTGACTTGACTGCCTCCCACCAGGTTCCGTTACCCAGAATTCCTCGCAAACCTAAACAATTGTCAAAAAAACCACATTTTCCCCACATTTCTGTGGTGGAAAGTTCTGTAATCTGCGTGGATCCACAAATTTCCACCCACCCCACGTTCCCCAAAGTCTTACGAGAAAAATGGTACCTCACTTGTGTGGGTCGGCCTAGTGCCTGCGACAGGAAACGGCGCAAAACGCAACGTGGTCACACCTCAATTTCGCAGTGAAAAATGACCCTTTTTGGCAAAGTGCCTAGCTGTCGTTTTTGAACCCTAGCTCTGCCGGCACCTAGGGAAACGTAGCAAACCTATACATTTTTGAAAACTAGACACCCAGGGGAATCCAGGATGGGGTGACTTGACTGCCTCCCACCAGGTTCTGTTACCCAGAATCCCTTGCAAACCTAAAAAATTGTCCAAAAAAACACATTTTCCCCACATTTCTGTGGTGGAAAGTTCTGGAATCTGTGTGGATCCACAAATGTCCGCCCACCCCGCGTTCCCCAAAGTCTTACGAGAAAAATGGTACCTCACTTGTGTGGGTCGTCCTAGTGCCTGCGACAGAAAACGGCGCAAAACGCAACGTGGTCACACCTCAATTTCGCAGTGAAAAATGACCCTTTTTTGGCAAAGTGCCTAGCTGTAGTTCTTGAACCCTACCTCTGCCGGCACCTAGGGAAACCTAGCAAACCTGTACATTTTTGAAAACTAGACACCCAGGGGAATCCAGGATGGGGTGACTTGACTGCCTCCCAGCAGCTTCTGTTACCCAGAATCCCTTGCAAACCTAAAGAATTGTCCAAAAAAACACATTTCCCCCACATTTCTGTGGTGGAAAGTTCTGGAATCTGCGTGGATCCACAAATTTCCGCCCACCCCGCGTTCCCCAAAGTCTTATGAGAAAAATGGTACCTCACTTGTGTGGGTCGGCCTAGTGCCTGCGACAGGAAACGGCGCAAAACGCAACGTGGTCACACCTCAATTTCGCAGTGAAAAATGACCCTTTTTTGGCAAAGTGCCTAGCTGTACTTTTTGAACCCTAGCTCTGCCGGCACCTAGGGAAACCTAGCAAACCTATACATTTTTGAAAACTAGACACCCAGGGGAATCCAGGATGGGGTGACTTGACTGACTCCCACCAGGTTCTGTTACCCAGAATCCCTTGCAAACCTAAAAATTGTCCAAAAAACACATTTTCCCCACATTTCTGTGGTGGAAAGTTCTGGAATCTGCGTGGATCCACAAATTTCTGCCCACCCCGCGTTCCCCAAAGTCTTACGAAAAAATGGTACCTCACTTGTGTGGGTCGGCCTAGTGCCCGCGACAGGAAACGGCGCAAAACGCAACATGGTCACACCTCAATTTCGCAGTGAAAAATGACCCTTTTTTGGCAAAGTGCCTAGCTGTAGTTTGTGAACCCTAGCTCTGCCGGCACCTAGGGAAACCTACCAAACACACACATTTCCGAAAAGTAGACACCCGGGGGCTTCCAGGGAGGTATGGCTTGCATGGATCCCCCAACCTTTCCTTACCCAGAATCCCCTGTAAACCTCAATTTTAGCTGAAAAAATCACTTTTTTCACACATTTTTGTATGGGAAAGTGTGGCATCACTGGCCTCACACAAATTTCCCACCACCCAGCGTTCCCCCAGGTCTCCCGATAAAAATGGTGCCTCACTTGTGTGGAAGGCCCAAGTACCCGCGACAGGCAAGGGCCCAAAACGTAGTGAGGCGACATCAAAATTGCCTATCTCAAAACCACCTGGTTTTGCAAGGGAGTCACCTGGGTCTTTGGCCCGTGCTCGGCGGCCATCTAGGAAACCTACCAAACCCACACATTTCTGAAAAGTAGACACCCGGGGGCCTCCAGGGAGGTATGGCTTGCGTGGATCCCCCAACGTTTCCTTACCCAGAATCCCTCAAACCTCAATTTTAGCTGAAAAAATCACTTTTTTCACACATTTTTGTGTGGGAAAGTGTGGCATCACTGGCCTCACACAAATTTCCTACCACCCAGCATTCCCCCAGGTCTCCCGATAAAAATGGTGCCTCACTTGTGTGGGAGGCCCAAGTACCCGCGACAGGCAAGGGCCCAAAACGTAGTGAGGCGACATCAAAATTGCCTATCTCAAAACCACCTGGTTTTGCAAGGGGGGTCACCTGGGTCTTTGGCCCCGTGCTCGGCGGCCATCTAGGGAAACCTACCAAACCCACACATTTCTGAAAAGTAGACACCCGGGGGCTTCCAGGGAGGTATGGCTTGAGGCAACATCAACATTGCCTATCAAAAAATGTTTTGGGCCTTGCCTTTTGCGGTTACTTGGGCCTCCCACACAAGTGAGGCACCATTTTTATCGGGAGACCTGGGGAACGCTGGGTGGTAGGAAATTTGTGTGAGCCCGGTGATGCCACACTTTCCCACACAAAAATGTGTGAAAAAAGTGATTTTTTCAGCTAAAATTGAGGTTTGCAGGGATTCTGGGTAAGGAAACGTTGGGGGATCCATGCAAGCCATACCTCCCTGGAAGCCCCGGGTGTCTACTTTTCAGAAATGTGTGGGTTTGGTAGGTTTCCTAGATGGCCGCCGAGCACGAGCCAAAGACCCAGGTGACTCCCTTGCAAAACCAGGTGGTTTTGAGATAGGCAATTTTGATGTCGCCTCACTACGTTTTGGGCCCTTGCCTGTCGCGGTACTTGGGCCTCCCACACAAGTGAGGCACCATTTTTATCGGGAGACCTGAGGGAACGCTGGGTGGTAGGAAATTGTGTGAGCCCGGTGATGCCACACTTTCCCACACAAAATGTGTGAAAAAGTGATTTTTTTCAGCTAAAATTGAGGTTTGCAGGGATTCTGGGTAAGGAAACGTTGGGGGATCCACGCAAGCCATACCTCCTGGAAGCCCCGGGTGTCTACTTTTCAGAAATTTGTGGGTTTGGTAGGTTTCCTAGGTGGCCGCTGAGCCCGGGCCAAAAACCCAGGTGACCCCCTTGCAAAACCAGGTCATTTTGAGATAATGTGTTGTTTATTTCTGCAGCTTGAAAATTTTGGCACAATATTGCAAGGAAAATGTGACAGACATTTTGAGGTTTGCAGAACATTGTGGGTACCATAACTTGTTGGGATCCACAAGAGAGATATCACCATGTACTCCCATGGGTGTTTCGTTTACGACAATATCTACAGTTGGTAGGTTATTCTTAGACGGAATGTACACCTTGGCAGACAGACTAAAAAGACAAAGATTACTGCACAGCCATCTATTCCTCAAGCACACACACATACTGGTTGGATTTGGCACGAGGGCAAGTGATGGTTCAGTATATACAATTTTATTAACAAGAGATTTCACAAAAATGAAATGCACTGTCAATAATTGAAAGGACAAAAACTGAACCAGTGACTCGCAGCTCGTGAGCTGTAAAGCCACGTCAAGGCCCCAACCGCTTTACAGGCCATTCACACACCTTTCATACGTGATACACACAAGACCATTCACACCACCAGGCACGAAACAAACACATTACAACATTCACAAAAAGGGACAAAGTACACCCGGCTTGAGAAAGACAAAAAAAAAATATTACTGCACAGCCATCTAATCCTCAAGCACACACATACTGGTTGGATTTGGCACGAGGGTGAGTGATGGTTCAGTATATACAATTGTATTAACAAGTGATTTCACAAAAATGAAATGCACTGTTAATAATTGAAAGGACAAAAAACTGGACCATTGACTCGCAGCTCGTGAGCTGTAAAGCCACGACAAGGCACCAACCTCTTTACAGGCCATTCATACACCTTTCATACGTGTGACAAATACAAAACCATTCACACCACCAGCCACGGGCCCATCACATTACAACACTCACACCAGCAGACAGCGCCATTCAAGGGCCCATCAATTTCACACGCCCACATTCCTAACACAGCAATCACACAAGCTGATGGATTGCGTGGAGTGTCGCTCGGCTAGCAGTGTGTGTAGTGACCATCAGCAAGTCACTACTCACACACTGCCAGCCGAGCGCCAGTCCACGCACACCGCCAGCCAAGCGCCACTCCACGCACACCGCCAGTCAAGCGCCACTCCACGCACACCGCCAGTCAAGCGCCACTCCACGCACACCGCCAGTCAAGCGCCACTCCACGCACACCGCCAGCCAAGAGCCACTCCACGCACACCGCCAGCCAAGAGCCACTCCATGCACACTGCCAGCCAAGCGCCACTCCATGCACACTGCCAGCCAAGCGCCACTCCATGCACACTGCCAGCCAAGCGCCACTCCATGCACACTGCCAGCCAAGCGCCACTCCACGCACACCGCCAGCCAAGCACCACTCCACGCACACCGCCAGCCAAGCACCAGCCTACACACACCACCATCACATTTAGGATTTTTTTATACAAAAAAGAAAACACAAACTAATTGCAAATAGATACAAATCTACTAACACAAAATCAGAAACTAAATACTTTGCACTAATGCCAACCTTGAAACAGAACAACAATTCTTAAACATTACAGACCAGGCAGTTCACTTTACCACTCATGGTTGCTCCCAATAATTCTTTTGCTTGTGGTACGCTCTATAACAAGCAGGCACACACAGCCCAGGGTTAGAAGGACACTCAGGGCAGTACATACGAGTCTCCTTCCGCGTACCTCTTCGCCAACAGACTCTACATCTCCTAGTGGGAAAGTCTTTTGAGGGTGTAGGAGGAATGTGATCAGGAAAGTGGCGATCTTTCAATCGAGCCACATCCTCCACCACTCCAACTCTAGGAACACTTGCCTGTTCCACAACAACAAGGCTGCCTATGACAGACTGCTGAAACTGAACAAAAGTCAACTTTGACGCAGAAGAACACTCCTTGAACACAACAAAAGCATTGAAAGTTGCTAAATTGAAGAGATGGATGGCCAACTTCTTATACCAAATGTAAGCCTTACGAATAGCAGTGTAAGGTTCCAACCTCTGATCTACTCTATCAACACCACCCATGTGCTTATTGTAGTCTAAAATGCACACAGGTTTGCGCACTTCAGCAATCTGACCCCAAACAGCCACAGGTGAAGTACTCTCATCATGGATGGTAGTCAGCATGTACACATCCCTCCTGTCCACAAATTTCACAGCTAGCAGTTCCTCACTACGCAAGGCACTGCACTGTCCCCTCTGAAGTTTTTTGCAAACAAGCTCTTTTGGATAACCTTTACGGTTAGAGCGGATTGTGCCACAAGCAAAAGTGTCCACTTTGAACAATTCCTTAAACAATTGCACAGCAGTGTAGAAGTTATCAAGGTACAAATGGTGGCCTCTGTTAAACAGTCCTCTAGCAAGATCCCACACAATTTTCTCTGAAACTCCAAAAGTGGACGGACAACCAGGGGGTCAATAGTGGAATCCCTACCAGTGTACATACGCAAATTAAAAACATATCCTGTCCTACTCTCAGACAACATATACAGCTTAATTCCATAGCGTGCCCTCTTGCTAGGAATGTACTGCCTAAAAACCAAACGGCCCTTGAACAGGACCATAGACTCATCAATGGATATTTCTTTCCCTGGAGTATAGATCTCTGAAAATCGATCTACAAAGTGATCAAGAACAGGCCGAATCTTAAAAAGACGGTCACATTCAGGGTGATCTCGTGGCAACGCCAAACCATTATCAACAAAATTCAGCATCCGAAGCAAAAGTAAATAACGATCACGAGTCATAACTGCAGGAAATATGGCCGTTGCCATCAAGGGACTGGTAGACCAATATGAACCCATGGACGGCTTCCTTATCAAACCCAAAAACTTCTTCATCTCTTCCAGATTTGTGGGACTCCACCGGGTAGCTCTAGAATGGGGCCTAAGTCTGGCACTGTTGTCCCTCAAAAACTGTTCAGCATACAAATTAGTCTGCTCGACAATCTCACCCAAAAATACATCATCCATAAACAACTGAAAATACTGTATAGGCAAATAATGTTCACAATCCACTCTACACCCTGCATAACCACTAAAGGCAGGCAACACCGGCTGCACCATGTTTGGATCAACCCAGAGTCCAGCACTTCCAGTAGGAAGCCTAGCAGCCCCAGGCTCCAATCCAGATGCCTCTTGCACCATCGGCACAGTAGTATCCTCCTCTAAAACAGGCACTTCATCTGCACTGAGAGTACCTTCATCATCCGATGATTCCATGTGGAGAGAAAACTCACTGCCTGAATCTTCCCCTCCCTCCTCTCCCTCAGACGCACTGTCAGTCTCATAATCCTGCTCAGAGGAAGATTCAAGAAGCAAACCAACCACCTGCTGAGCAGTAATTCTACGGCTAGCCATAATGCTTACTAATAAAGGTTACTTGTCAAACAAGTCAACAACAACAAACCCTTTGTAAAAAAAAGAAATAAACAAAATGTAGCTTTATCACAAAGACCTATATACTCCAACACTATACCACTCACGTGACAGAAGCAGCTAGACTCACCACCACCTACTCTGCACAGACACAGTAAGGATCAACAATATCCCACTAAAAAGAAGAAAAAAAAATTACACATAAGACAATGCAAGACATCGCAAAGAATTTCATGCTCTGAACACTAACAAATATGCTGCCATTATGACACCACTTACAAAAAAATTCATTCATGCATGACAATAATACTCATTTGGAGTACACACAACAAAAATATTTTTCTTACCAAATAAATGCAATTACGCAAAATTGCAGAACAACCACTGCCGAAACCGCAAACAGGAATCAAAAGCTTTACACTAGAATAAAAAGGAGAAAAAAAACATTACAATCACATATGCAAATAATGCACCAGTCCACACACAATCCACCAGCCAAGCTAAGGGGTAGGTGGGCCAAAGAGTATAAATAAAATATTCACCCCTGTAAAAGGGGAGCAACCCTTGCCCTTTTGGCCACTCCCCAACACAAAAATTAAAAAACCCTGGTGTCTAGTGACTTCTGACCTCCTTGGGGGCAGATGGGCCTAAAAACATACTGCTATTCTGCCACCCAAGGGGTCACTCTCCACAAATAAATGCCTGGTGGACTAGTGGGAAGATACCTTTATCTTCCGCACACGATCTCTCACTACTCAACTCTACTCTCAACTCTATTCACAACTGGATGTTAGCTCACCAACTCATTCTGAATCCCACCAAAACTGAATTCCTCCTCCTCTCTACCTCTCTCTCACCTCCTCCTGTTCAATCTTGGATGGATCAGCTGAACCTACTCAACAACAAACCCATCATTGTCGACAGCGCTAAATCCCTAGGTGTCATTCTTGACAAAAGACTCAACCTAATCTCCCACATCAACTCTATTGCTAAGAACGCACGTTACCAGTTGCGCCTTCTATGGGGGATCCGTCGGTTCTTCCCGGAGAAAGACTTAAAAACCTTGGTACAATCTCTGGTTCTCTCAAGACTGGATTATTGCAATTCTCTTCTGACTGGCCTACCCAAATCCCACCTCTCCCCTCTCAAATCCATCCTCCATTCAGCAACTCGCTTCATTTCAGGGTCTAAACGAAGCGACCACGTCACTCCTATCCTGTCCTCTCTTCGATGGCTTCCGATCGAGGCAAGATCTATTTACAAAACTGCCTGCATCACACACAAAGCCTTACACACGTCCTCCCCTCGTTACCTGGCAAATAAATTGAAATTGTCCGGTGGCTCTCGCCCTTCTCGCAATGCGAAAAAGCTTCTGCTTGAGCCCCCCGTCTTCAAAAGGGAAAGATCGATGGCGCAATCCTTCTCAGGCAATGCGGTGAGAATCTGGAACTCGCTTCCCCCATTGCTCCATGCCACCTCCTCTACCCGGATCTTCTAAGCTGACCTCAAATCTCTTCTCTTCCAAAGACACTTTCAGAACTAATACTTTCACTCTCAGCCCCCTCTAGGAAGTTCGCTCTTCATTGTAAATTTGTACTTTTTCCTGTACATTCCTCACCCTTGCGTGCTGTGCTGGATTTGTGTACCCTTCATTTAATTCACGCCCTCTCTACTCCCTCAAGGAAGTTCTTCCACTATAGGAAATTCTGTACTCCATGCCTATAGAAGTGCCTTCCCAGTGTGTTCTGCCACTTATTGCAGTATTATACCTCTATTTGTATTTTGTATCTCATGTATCATGCACAATTGTCACTTTTTCCTCATGTAATGTAACGCTTGCTTTTGTATTATGCTCACTTGTAACCTTCTCATCCATGTAATGTTACTGTTCCTATTGTGAAGCGCTCTCACACCTTCGGGTAAAGCCCGCGCTATATAAATAAAACTGCCCCCCCCAGGGGGCAGAGCACCAAAAACATAAGGTCCCCAAAGGGCAGCGACCCTTGCCCAAGGGGCCGCTCCCCAAAACAGTATTTTCCATTTTTTTTAAAATTCCCTGGCGTCTAGTGGGCATTCCTGCTGCACGATCGCATGATCGTGCAGCAGGAATGCACAAAGAGGCATCGAGGGAAAGGAAAGGGTTTTCCTTTCCCTCGATGCCTCTTCTGTTTCAAATCCCCCTCCCCGGAGCCAAAACTAACCTTATTCCCCGACGCGCTATTGTGAAGCGCTCTCACACCTTCGGGTGAAGCCCCGCGCTATATAAATAAAACTGCCCCCACCCCCCCAGGGGGCAGAGCACCAAAACATAAGGCCCCCAAAGGGGAGCGACCCTTGCCCAAGGGGCCGCTCCCCAAAACAGTATTTCCGTTTTTTTAAAAATTCCCTGGCGTCTAGTGGGCATTCCTGCTGCACGATCGCATGATCGTGCAGCAGGAATGCACAAAGAGGCATCGAGGGAAAGGAAAGGGTTTTCCTTTCCTCGATGCCTCTTCTGTTTCAAATCCCCCTCCCGTAGCCAAAACTAACCTTATTCCCGACGCGCTGGAAGCAAATGGCTTCCAGCGTGTCGGGGAACAAGGAAATCCCCAATGACGTCAGCGCGCCTTGCGCGCTGACGTCATTGAGGGGGGGCGCGGGGGGAGGCAGGGGAAGCCCTTCCCCCAAAAAAACCCGACGATCGGATTCCCACGGGGGGAGCGCCAGCGCTTCTCCCGTGGGTGGTCTTATGACGAGCTGGACTCGTCATGAGCACACGACCACTGTGTGCCATGACGAGTCCAGCTCGTCATGAGCATCGAAGGGGTTAAAGTCTCTGGAGGCCCATTTGCATGAGCTCCGGCTGTCACCTGAATAGCGCTCTTGATGAGGTGTGAAAACTGCACTGAGAGCAGGACAAAGGCTTGGGTATGGGAAGGTGTTTCTATTTCTGTGGCAGGACGACCATCTGGGTCGTGGTCAGGAACCTGATTAACTTCAAAGAGGCCTACCCCGTCAAATGTAAATGTTAGCTGACTTGGCTGGGCCCTACTTTGTTCCCCCAGTCAGGCATGCGCCAATCTCAGTGGGAGAAGGGCACTGTGTTATTGTTTGTAGTAAGGCACAGAGGATCTGCTGGAAATGTGGGTACTGTTACCCCTAGGAACTTTACCCCTATTGGTTAGGTAGGGGCCTGGAGTCACCCCCACCCACAGGCTAGTGCTAGGCATAAATGTGGCAATCCTGGGCACCCTCTACAGAACATTTTAGACCTGTGGAAGGACAGAAGAAGGACGGCATCTGCTGTATGAGACCTGTGAGGAGATCTGAAGGGATAGACCTGCTCCCACTTGTACCCAGGCAAAAGAGGTGAACTCCAAAGGTCAGTTGGCTGACCTCCGGTTAAACTACAGGGACACAGCAAGCTGTAAGAAGCGAGTTTCCTGCATAGCCCAGTTGACACGTTCCAACCGGGCCTGTCCTGGACCCTTTTTGTGAATTCTCCTGTAGTCAGTCTTGACGCCTAAGTACAGTTCCCAAGGTCCTGGGACCCTTGGTTGTGTCAAAGTGAAATCTTTCTAACATCTTGAGAAACCTGGACTTGGAAACTTTTTAGATCCAAAGATCTTCGGAGGACCAGGACAATCTGCCAAGTCAATCCACGAGGGTGTGTTGCCACTAGGTCAAAGATTCAGTATACTTCCTCTCAAAGCGTTTCTGCAGCAGCAAATCTGTTTCAGTAGGATGTCGCATAGAAGGTATCCAGCCTTGTGGAGGCCTGTTTGAAAAGAGCTTGCATCTTTGCCCCACTGAAGGAATCCGAGCTCCAAAAATGTGTCTAAGGGTCTGATTTATTATTTGACAGATGGTCCATTGTTCAGCCAGGGGGATGGAGTAAATTACTCCGTTCCCATGGCAGAGGGGCCATCCACCAAATTTATAAATGACCACAAACAGGCGGTAATTCATAATGCATTGACAGGAACCGCCATTGTGGCAGTTCCTGCCAATGCATTTCGCTGTTTGGTGTAAGTCTGCGTCAGCATGATGCAGCTCTGCACCAAATAGTTTTCTTTTTTGATTTTCAAGAAGAAAATCCCAAAGTTGGATTTTTTTTCTGAAAATAAAATAGTAATGCTCCCCTCACCATGGAAGTCATATCCCATGGTGGTGGGAGCATTATTTTCATTTTACCGTCCCTCACGCCAGAGTTTGCCTGGCGGTGAGAGACAGTAAAAAAATGGCTACATGCCTGCCCATCCTGATTGGGTGGGTGGACGCCTGGAACGACACCTGGTGGCCCCCGACCTCGGAAGCCCGCCCACCCCCACGAACCACGCACGCAACCTGGGAATCATCCTGGACTCAGCTCAAAATGGACCGCCAGATCAACTCCGTCTCGTCCTCCTGCTTCCACACCCTCCGCATCCTACATAAGACCTTCAAATGGATCCCCCTCGAACACAGAAAGACCGTCACTCACGCCCTGGTCACCAGCAGACTCGACTACGGCAACGCACTCTATGCCGGAATAAACAAGAACCTCACCCGCAAGCTACAGAACATGCAAAACGCCGCCGCAAGACTGGTCCTCAACCTGCCAAGACACTGCCACCTCTCCCAGCACCTGCGCACACTCCACTGGCTCCCCATCAAAGCTAGAGTCACCTTCAAGATGCTCACCCACGCTCACAAGGCCCTCCACGACACCGGACCAGCATACCTGAACAGCCGACTCAAATTCCACGCACCCCAAAGCACCCTACAATCAGCCCAGCTCTCCTACGCCGTGGTCCCCCGCACCAGAAAGACCAGATCGGGAGGCCGCTCCTTCTCCTTCCTCGCGGCCAGAGCCTGGAACGACCTTCCGCTCCACCTCAGACAGACAACATCCCTCCCCATCTTTGCAAGAAACCTCAAAACCTGGCTCTTCGACAGACCCCCCTCCTTGATGGACTGGAACCTGCAAACCCCGCCCCCCCCAGCGCCTTGAGACCCCTACGGGTGAGTAGTTCCGCTTAACAAACACCTGATTGATTGATTGATTGATTGATTGATTGACATATAGCCATTTCTCCAATGGCCCTTACTCCGACGGGCCGTCGGTTAGGTCCATCACTGCCATATGGTTCGTCCGCAATTAAATCGGGAGGGCGGATCATTATATTGGTGGTTTGTATACTCTGTCGTAATTGCGATGGAGTATACACACTGCCAACATATAAATCAGGCCCTAAGTCTGAACGTATAGCTCGTCACTAAGTGAAGGCGCCAAATGCATCCGGTCGGTGAGGATCCTTCTTGGGCGTGAATTTTGAATTCCTCCCGCTCAGAGCTTTCCTGCCAAAAGTCACTGCGTTTACTGGGACCTCTTCCGACGGCTATCTTATGTTGTGGAGCCATTCTCATCCACAGCCTGCTGTCTTGCCCTGGTGAGGATTTTTGACTTCCATTTCAGAGACTAAGCCAGAAGGTAAAACTTCTGGCCGGGTCAAACCTCGTTTCCATATCTGACCCATGCTCCATCGTAGTTGACCTTAAATTGTGCATAGATGCTGATTACCTGTAACCACATTACTGTGGTTCGTGCTTGACGCTTTTGGTGCTATTTTTATTTAAAACATTAAAAATTCAATGTCCAGCACCCCTTAGTACATTTTTGTCGTTTTGGTGTCATTTTGGTAATTAAATTAGTCGCTATTTTTATAAATTAGAGAGAGATTTTTATGGTGTTTTTGTTCAACATTTAACTGTTTTTGAACTTAAAAGGGTTCACACATTTTCTGCTCAGTGCCATAGCGGCCAGGGGTTGAGCTCAGGTTTACATTCCTGAAAACTTTATTGGACCTAACAAGAATAGTAACATTAATGCTTGTGGTGGACTATCACCCACCCCAACTAATAATTCGTTTATTCACATTTATCACACACAAAAAAAAAAATTACTGAAGAACCGTCTCAAAGGTAATTATAGTTATTTATTTTGCTGAGAAAATATTTTATTTTAAATAAACTAAGAAACTCTCCGAAAATCTTCAGTTAAGACTTGAAATTAAAAAAAAAAAAAAAAGCATTGAAATTTGCCATGTTTAATGAGAAATTGCCACGTTCGGGCTCTGGGCCCAGAGACAACTAACCATAAATGAAGTTAAGATTGGCCTCAGCACCCCTTCTCACTCATCGCAGGTCCTGAATTTAAAATTATTCACACTGAACAAAAGGACAAAAATTTTGAGTGGGGTTGTAGTTATATTCAGAGTCTTTGAAACTGGATGGTTGGTGAGTCAATAGAGAAAGGCTTAAAAAGCCAACCTGACAATTTCTTCTCTAGAGATGAGCAAGAAGTATAAATCCCAGATTAAATAAGCAAAGAAAATCTATTATAATAAGCGGCTCTCCCAGGCTCCTAACTTAGCCAACAAATTAGACCGTACTGTAAATAACCTTCAATCCATGGCTTCGACGACATGGACAAAGCCTCTTTCTGTGAAAATATGTGAAAACCTGTAGAGGTTTTTCCATAATACAAATGTAAAAATAAGAGAGACAATTACATAGGCAGGTATTCCCGTTCAAATACCTAGTGATCTGGAACTGAAGCATGATATAGTTACTTCTAAGTCTGACAAATTTGAGCCTGTGACTGAAGAACTTCTGGAATCAATAAGTAGTATCTGTCCTGCAGGGTCTCCCTTGGAGCCTGCCCCTGCCACTTGGTTACAATATTTTAACCTGTTATTAATTATGGAACTATTATTGATTTTTTAATAGCTCTTTCATATCTGGTATATTTCCAGATATGTGGAATAGAGCTGTAGTCCAACCTCTTTTTTTCTTTTTTTTAAATCATCAAGCTCTATAGACTTGAATAATTTTAGACCCATTTCTTTGTTCCCCTTTTGGTCTCAACTTCTGGAAAGACCTGCCTTAAGTCAATTACAAAATTACATGGAGGAAAATGATATTTTTGACTCTTTCAGACAAGCTTCTGTTGTGATTGAAGCATGGAACAGGTAGTTGTTTTGGTTCTTGATGATTATCGCAAACTCATTGACAAGGCAGAGGTGGGGTCCCTGGTCCTGCAACCTTTGTTACTATTGGGCACTCTGAGTTGTCCAGTCCATTTAGGAATGCAGGAATTTCTGGTGCTACTTTAAATAACTGATCTGTATCTGGGGATACTTTGTTTTAATTGCTCAATAGCTTTTAAACTGCTCTTATCTCAGTCAACAAGTGGCTCATTGATTCAAAATCTGTGTTTTATGCAATTCGAGCTGTGTTATAGCTCTTAGGGGAAGTTACTCACTCTGCACTCGCACTTTGGCGGCCATTTTCGGGTCAGCGCTCTAGTCGCTGGTCCCTGACCGGGCTATTTAATAGCCCGATGACGCGACCGCGCAGCGGACGCGCGCAGCGGGCGCGCCTAAGGCAAGCCCGTCTGCGCCCGTCCGCGCCCAGACGGGCCCAGGGGCCATACACCCTGCTCCACCTAAACCACACAGGTATGTTTATAGTGCGGAGAATTTAAAAGAACTTATTCCTGCACTTGGAATTAAATGTGCCCATTCGATTAATCCTAATGACTTAGTCCCCAACTGTGAGCACTGCACTTTTAAATCTAGGCCACATCTGCTTATCCCCCCTCCTATAGATCTACCTAGTAAACAATTCAAGTTTCTATTACTGAACTGTAGATCCCTACCTAAACACACCAACGAATTATTCATGCTGTTAATGGACAAAAGTCCTGATGCTCTATTTCTTACTGAAACCTGGACGAATGAAACCACTGATCCTGATATCGTCCAGACACTCCCTCCTGACTATACGGTATCTAAACTGGATAGGATCTCCGGGAAAGGAGGGGGAATCGCCATTATTCATAAAAACTTCCTCACCTGTCGAACGTTTGGGAGTCCTTTGCCAGACTGTGAGAACCTTCAGTTCTCTATAGGTTTTTCTCCTACACTTTCCTTCTCGGGGATCCTGATCTATCGCCCTCCTGGACCTTTGGGTCAATTTCATAAACAACTACCGGAAATAGTGGCAGAGCTTACAAGCATCACCGCTAACTTCACGTTACTTGGCGATTTTAATATTCATTTTGATGATGATACATCGACTAGTGCAACAGAGCTCTCTTGTGATCTTGCAGCTCTTCAATTATTTCAGAAGGTGTCTCAGGCTACACACACGAAAGGACACCTTCTCGACCCCATATTCTCCAATCTAGAGGAGCTACTCTGCCAGGATCCTATCCCCATCCCCTGGTCAGATCACTTCTTGATCCCCTTTCTTTGGTCCCCATCTCAAGTCTTAGCACCCTCTCGGCGAACACTAATAACGGCACGTAGTTGGCCGAAACTTTCTATAGAAAAATGGACCTCTGCGTTAGAAAAATCCAAGCCACCCCCTCACCCCGATCCCACGTCAGCCAACGATCAATTTAATTCGTGGATCGAAGAAACACTAGACCAAGTCCTCCCCAAAAAGACCACCCAGATACATATTGGACCTAATAGATTGCCCTGGTATACTCCCAAACTGCGAGAACTCAAGCAGATATGTAAAAAATGTGAGAGGACCTGGAGGAAGGAATTCTCCCCTAGTAGGAAAAGGGACTACAGGGAGGCTATTAAAGCTTATAAGATGGAAATTACAAAGGCACAGACCTCTTACTTCGAGGAGAAAATCTCTCTCGCAGCAAACTCCCTCGTGAAACATTTCGTATTGCGAAGAAACTTTTGAAAATTCCGTCTCCTCCTGATACTTTTGAAGTAACAGATCAGCGCTGCAACGAGCTAGCTGAATATTTTCATAATAAGATCCAATTAATATGTTGTGCTTTCACCCCAATGGATCCCCACACGAGCCCCCAATTCAAAGCTGTTAGCTATCAGGGCTTGGAACCATTACTGGAAGTTTTTCCCCCAATGAATGAGGAGACCTTTCAGATAACTTCAGCAATCGTGAAAAGCGGGTCACCTAGTGACCCTGCCCCACTCAAAATTCTGAAATTAGTGGCTAAATCTGTGGGCCCTCCCATTTTAGACTTGATTAACTCCTCACTTGCCACCGGTATAGTCCCTCCACCATGGAAAAAGCTATGGTGAAGCCTTTATTGAAAAAACCTAGCCTGGATCCGGATTGTCTGGCCAATTATCGGCCTATTTCCTTACTTCCAGCTGTAAGTAAAATTGCTGAGAAACATGTTAACTCAGTACTATCTAGACATCTGGAGGCCTCAAACTTTCTACATCCCTCGCAAACAGGCTTCCGCCCAGGCCAAGGAACCGAAACAGCTCTACTAGCAGTCATCGAGGAATCTAGGAAAATCCTCGATGCAGGGGGCTCCTTGGCTGTGGTCCTTCTGGACCTTAGCGCAGCCTTCGACACGGTCAATCACCGTATCCTGGTCGAACGACTTAGCAACCTGGGTGTGGCAGGAAGTGCTCTGACCTGGATACAGTCGTTCCTGGAGGACAGAATCTTTCAAGTCTTCGTTGGAGGAGCCAGCTCAGACCTTTGGCCTTTACCCTGTGGGGTTCCCCAGGGGTCTTCTCTGAGCCCTACTTTGTTCAATGCTTACATGGCCCCTCTTGCCAATATTGTCTCCCCCTATGGGGTTCATATTATTACATACGCAGATGATACTCAATTGGTGGTTGCATTGAATCATGCTGATAGGGCGTCTATTTGTCTCTATCCCTGCCTTGAAGAGGTAATAAAATGGATGAAACTTTCTCACCTTAAATTGAATGGGGAAAAGACCAAAATAATGCTCCTTGGCAACCCCTCCCTCTTCAAAGCAGACACCATGTGGCCAGTAAGTATGGGCCCGCCACCACTTCCCAAGCCAGAGATTAAGAGCTTGGGCGTCTGGCTGGATTCAGACCTTAGTTTTAGGACCCAAGCCAGAAAGGTGGTGGCCTCCTGCTTCGGTATGTTACGAACTCTTCGTAAAGTGCTTCCGTTACTTCCTTTGCAATCCAGAAAAATCATGGTCCAGGCGCTGATTCTATCACGCCTGGACTACGGAAACGCCCTCTATTTGGGCGCCCCAGGTTCAGTCCTGGCCAAACTCCAGACCGTGCAGAATTGTGCGGCAAGGACTCTCCTGGGAGTCCTGCGACATCACTCGGCCAAACCAGCTCTGAAGTCGCTCCACTGGCTTCCTGTTCGGGAAAGAGTTTCCTTCAAGGCTCTGTGTATAGCCCACAAGCTGATTAGAGGAAAAGGTCCAGCTATCATAGCCCCCCTGGTTCAGCCCTATCGAGCCAACAGACGTCTACGTTCAGATGAGCTTCATCTGGCCGTGGTTCCTAGAATCAGGAGGGCTAAAAGTGGGGGGCGACTGTTCTCCTACAATGCCTCCAGGCTCTGGAACTCTCTCCCTCTTCAGCTTCGTAAAGAACCCAACCACCTTGCCTTTCGTAGGGCTCTGAAAACCTGGCTCTTCCCCAAATAACCGATAGGGACTTCATCCGCCTACTTAGCGCTGGGATGCCTTCGGGTAGCCATGCGCTCTATAAATGTCAATTCATTCATTCATTCAACTGGTTTTGCTTTAACCTTTCAAATCTAAGCCTGGGATCCTCAACTGTGGTGTCCCACAGGGCTCAATACTTACCCTTCATTGTTCTACATTTATATTCACCCTCTACCCAGCTTGGCAATCAAATGGGGCATAGTTTCTATTTGTATGCAGAGGGTACCCAATTTGTTTTTGGGTTCTCCCAAAGATATTCAAATGCATTAACCCGGGCACATAGTCTATGTTGGGTAAAGTGTTTGTTGAAAAAGTTCATGAAGTTGAACCCATCTAAAACCGAGGGGCATATTAGCAAGGGCACTATCGCCGCTTTAGCGGCACTTTTTGCTGCTAAAGCGGCGATATTCATATCGCCCTATCAGCAAACTGTCTCTAACAGCAGTTAGCGACAGTTTGCGGGTATTAGCGCCCGTTTTTTTACCGCTTTGCATGTCAGCGATATTTATCGCTAATGACATGCAAAGTGGGCGTTCCCGACGAACAAACCTGGGAAACACCCGCTAACAGGCCTATCGCCTATTAGCAAGGTGGCCATGGCCGCAGTTAGCGACGTGAAAAGTCACGCTAACCGGGGTCATCGCCATTTATTTAACACCTGCAATTAGCAGGTGTTAGCCATACCTAACATGGGGGGGTGGATTGTGCTGATACGACCACAGGGTCGTATCAGCAAGGTGTTCTCCTTCTCCATGCAACATCGCTGGTTTTTCAGCGATGTTGGCCCATTTCCCCGCTATCGCTGGAATATTCATCGCCATAGCGCTAATCGTTGCTAATACAGCGTTAGTGTGGCGATATATTCCAGCGATAGCCGGCGATAAAAGAAATCACGCTAAGCAGGGTTAGCGATGATTATCGCCTCTTCTTGCTAATATGCCCCCGAGTTTCTAATTTCTGTAGTGCTGTTGTGTCTAATAAATATGAGTAAATACATGGTCATCATAAAATAAAATTTAAATATTATGTATAGCCTGGACAGGCAGGCTGGGCCCCTTGTCCTTCTCCCTCCCCAGTTGCATGCAACTTGGGTATTGTACTTGACTCTAACTTGTCTCCTGCAACACAGAGGGGGCAATGTTACAAGCACCTGTTTTTTCAGTTAAAAACTCTACGTCATCCCCTGTTGTTTATTGATAAAATGTTTCATGACCCTGTGATCAACGCCTTGGTCCAATAGTCTAGAGCAATTCCATCAATTTTTTTGCCCCAGCCAACATTTTGAACCGTCTTCAGCTGATTCAACATACTGCCGCTCACTTGCAATGCCTATAGACTCCAGCATATATCTCTGGTTCTAAGAGAGTTGCACTGGCAACCTATCCGAAGTAGGGTGCTTTTTAAGTCAATTGACATCGTACATAGGGCAGTTTATTTTGGTTTTCTTGATTTTATCCTTCAGTGTTGGCCCACGGCTGTTAGTAATCTACGATCCACTTATCAATATAGAGAGCAAAAACGGTAAAGGTATTTTCCATAACTCTGGGAAGCCACCCAGTATTACCCATGGGTGGTGTGTGGCAACGCTGCCAGATGACCTGGAGAAAATGTTTTCCACAGATTTCTCTGATGTTTATGGATCTTGGAAAATGACAAACAAAGCTATGATCAGCTCTGAACAGTTGTTCAGATTCCCTCTCTAATCACAGTGTTTGAAGTTTGTGGATGACTGGGATCTTTGGCATTTTCCCGATATCAATACATTTTTTTAAGGTAAAGAATAACTGCTCAGTGGATTTACACCAAATATGCAAAAGGACTAGATGAAGGGGAAAGGACGACTCATCTCACTAACCACAGTGCCATCCTGCACAGAATATTACCCATGAAAGGTGTCAGGGGTCTTTTACAAGGATCCATTTAGGAGGAAAAAACACTAAGGATATAAAACATTCTTGCCAATCTTGTAGCTCTTGAGTGAAGATAAGGATTACTACTGAAGTTATTAGCAAAGCACCAAACTCCCCCTGTTGTCAAGGAAGTTGAAAGAGCCAAGCAAGAGTACCCAGAAGTAGGTCAAATAGTAGTAACAGGGTGAAAACACAATAAGAGATAAGGGAGTGAATGTGCTGCGGCAAATCCATCATTGGGAAATGCCTTTTAAGCTATGGTTCAAGCAGGAACCTACTTCATATTGGATTGGGAACCTTGGACAGTATTCTATGGACTGACCACCATCTTGGAAATGGATTTTATGAGGTTTCTCAATGCTCCTATCCTGAAAATCATCGTGTTCGTTTTTCACAAGAAGAAGCTCAAGCTTCACATCCATCACTCAGAACTAAATTCTGCTGCCTCCATCCCCTCCCCTGGCTTGTGGAAAACCCCTCCATGGGATTATGAGCACAGAAACGCAAGTGCACTCTAGGCGTAGAGGACCCTTAACCACGAGCTGAGCACAGTGTCCAGCAATATGCTACCTGAGAGTGCAAGAGTGCTACTTCTCCTGAACAAGTAACCTGTGGTGACCTTTCTGCACAACTCTCAGCAAAGCTCTCAGCGCAGATGTAACACTCACAAAAAGCTGGGATCTGTGTGCATGACAAAATAGGGCCATATTTATGGTAAATTAATGCAATGTAGTGCAGCAAGTCACCTTGCTGCGCTGCGTTACAGGGAAAGGGCAGGAATGTGCCATATTTAAGAGAATACGATGCATTCCTGTCATTTTGGCTACCTAGCGCCAGGTTCTTGCGTTGCAGACAGGATTGTTTTTGTGCAGGAAAGGCCACCTTCCTGCACAAAAACAATCCTGAAAGGCACATTCCTTTTTGCAGCAGGCATAGAAAGAGGAAGTAACGAGGAGAAATAAAGATATTTCTCCTCGTTACCCCTCACCTGGGTGGGCATATCTTTTTGGTGCATTTCCAGGTTTACCAGTTCTGTTAAATTTGTGAATGCATCAAGAACCATGGGAGTTGTGTGGGAACATCCACGAATGGTCCATGGAAGGCCTCCCTGGCGCAAAGTAAGGCAATGCCGCGATTTGCTCTGCGTTGCTTTACTGGAGATGTATTAAGCCAACAAGCGGCACGCAAGGTGACCTTGTGGGTCTTCATAACCCTCTTTTTTGCATTGCCTCTGGTGTAAGAGCGATGCAACGGGACTCGTAAATATGCCCCCTAATTGTCATTGTGAAAAAACGTTTTGGAACGCCCACGACCTTTTCTTTCCCCCCCACCCATCTGTGAGAATCTTTCAAGGATAAAACAAAAGTGAGCTGGAATTTTTTCTAGAAAGTATCTGGCATAATTGTCAAGCAGTGCCGAGGTTAACAACAGTGAACTATAAATTCTTTACCTATAAAAATTCAGGTATGTCGCTACCTCTGTGATGTGTGCCAACAATATGTATGCCATGTAGAAAAAAACTTGGGCAAATTTCACTGAGAATTCTATAACATGCAAGCTCACCTCAAAAAGGGGTTTGTGACATACGGTATTAAGTCACAAGTGTTAAATTGTCAATTAAAGTGATATTAGAAGGTGCCGCCTATTATTCTCTGTGGGCGGCTGAAAAAATAGCCTTTGAACCAGAAACCATCACATTTGAAGAAAATCCTTACAAAGTTAGGGTCAGACCTTGGACGTTTCCAGGTGCACCATTGAGGTACTCGTTACCTGTTATACCCTTATTATACTGCCTTGTTTATTGCTTCAGTAGTATTGCACAGCATTGAAGGTAAGTGTGTTTGATAGACTGTTTAACTGCTGAGAGGTAAAATGAGAAATCTCTATTTTTTGACTTTCTCGAAAACAATATAGAAATGCGTGAGTGGCGGCATTATTTTATGGAAGGACATTTCTGGGATGAACTGCCCTCTCGAGATCGTAAACTCCTTTCTGCCTAGATTGACAGCCTCGCCTCACCAGCAGCTCGTGAATCTGAGCTGCAGGCCGTAAACTTGAGGTCTCGGTGGGTAATCAATGGCCTATTTGTCTATTCAGTAAAACGGTATGAGAGTGAGCTATAAAATGAAGCTAAAAGTGCTTGCAGACACACGGATCAATAGGTGAAGGGCAGTAAATGGCAATGGACAGTGATGCTTTTATGTTGACATTGCATTTATATAGCGCTTACTGCCCCTGGCGAGGCGTTGAGGTTGACACACTCGATGTTAGAAATTAAAGGCAAACTGCTAACATATACATGGAAATAACAGCCGTCTTTTACATACTGAAGGACCAATAGGACAAGCACCTTCATTCAGACGAATTCTAAACATGCAGTGCGACTTCACAAGGAGCCCATAGCACAAAAGAACTAAGGACAAATAATGCTCTCTTTCTTGTGTTTAATAAAATCTTGATTTTCCTTTGTGTTACAGCTCGGAAAAATGCGATTATCTACATGAATGGTAGCTTTTAATGTACAGTCATTTTCTTTATGAACAATAACTGTAAAGAGAGGCGCTGATCAGAGCGGTGGGTGGCAAGACACAGAAGCTGACTACTTGAGTTTACTCAACATGTAACATGCACATATGTGCCGGAAAGAGGCGTGTGCCTTGAATCGTGTTTCTGAATCTGGGTACACAAAAAATTAAATTCCAGGATCATGATAAAAAATCTAAAAAATCTGCACTATTCTTTGACTCGAGACTTTCTTGAAAATGTCTGAGAATCCTGCCCGGATTCTGATGGGAATGAACATGAAGAAGTCAAGAGCACAATGGGCGAGTCAGTGGCCGCGGCCTGCTAGTTGCAGCGAGCAAAGGAGCTGTCTTTAGTTCACCCGCACAGCAAACGGAGCTCAGGATTCACTCTTGCCTGCTCTGCACATGAACTTGTGACGGACGGTTTTGCAGTGAATAGATGTCACTGACAAACGTGCTGATTAGAAGGCACAAGTTTGTATCCTTCAGGGCCGACTCCACCTTCCATCCTTCTAAGGTCAATATACTGAGTATCATAAATTGGGTGTTTATAGCATTTATTATTTACAGATGTTAGAAAGAGTAATGGGTGATATTAATTGCTATGTATAACGTTCTTATTATTGTGCCAGTCTGTCAATCTCCTTCATATCTGAACTTTATGAAGATTGCTTGCTGCTTGAGGTGCCAATGTCTAATTTTATTACACTGCTGTTGATTCTCTGGCTGTCTTCATTAGTTCATAAGCTTTCAGTGAGACCAGATTCAGACATTTGAGAAGTTATTCTTGAAACTATCCATATAACCTCTCACCAGAGCTTGTCAAGAAATCTTTGATAGAGAATGAAGGTCTCATCCTTCAACCACTTTCCCACTAGGGCTGCCATTCAGTTACTGCAATACTTGTGGGAGTTACCGGGGTTACTTTTTGTAGGTGAGTGATATTTTAAGGTAGGTAAGTTTGAATCCATGAAATTCTTTATTTCAGAACATGTACTTAGAAGCACCCTTCTGCCAACATTGTCTGATGTGCAGACTTTACCTTAGGGATGTATGTTCTTCGCGGTGGAGGAACAAGAAGAACACGATGTCTGTTTTATATTGAAATTTTTAGGTCTCACCTACCAAACAGAACAAGCTGTCTGGTTGTGAAAGACCTATTGTGGAATACCAGGTACGTAGAGTGGGCTTATAGTCCTCCCATTGCTTACTGTTGGTTGGCTTGATTTATCACTTTAATGTGCCCGTTTAATATTCGATTGCTTGCCTTCCTGTCCTTGTGTTTGTCCCTCCCTTGGAACAAAACCTCTTTACCATCCTTTTGATTGGCAGCCTTGTATCCTTCCACTGCTCATTTTTAGGAGATTGGTTTTTGATTAATCCCCCCAAGAGAGTGCATGTGTTTTCCAGCTCTCTCCCTTGTGCAGTTATACCCGCCAAATATCTACTCCATGCTCTTTGTTGTGCTCTCCCTTGTGTGCTTTTTCTGAATTCATTCAGGTATTGGTTTGTCTGCGTGCATCATCCATACAATACACATCGAACTTGGAGTGGGCTACTTCGCAGTAACCAGGCTACACAATTTTATGAGATAGTCTACTTTGAAATCAAATGTATTTATTTATGTATTTATACTACATAAAGTGTGTGATTAGCCTCATGACTTTTTAGTGTTTGGCTTCTAAAAGATCATTATATTCAATTTTTTATATTTCTGTAGGGGTTTTCACCAGTTAGCTGGTGGAGTCTCAAAGGTTTGCGGTTTATTGTAAGCTACTATAGATCATTCTTCTGTTAAGTCAACCTGCTTTATGTAATGTCTGCACGAATGACTTTAAGACATTTTTGATGAGAAAACAACTTTTGTTGATCCTCTTCCCATTTCTGATTTCTGATTTTGGTTGTATGATTTCTCAAGTGATTGAGGAAACCACCAACACCAGTGGTGGTTGCAGGACAAGACAACACTAACTGGTCACGAAGCAGGCCACCAGCAGCTGGGAGGCAGGAGGGAAATACAGGACAGGGGCAGGTTAATGGGAAGGATTCAGAAATGGTTGAACAAAAATGACATTTTACCAATACCAATGGTAGCATAAATATTTGAACCAACCCTGTTCGTGGTTAGGCCAAATTCGTTCATCATATCAAATTATTGCAAAATATTACCAAACGAGCCTCTGTACACCTTTTGCTTGCTTTAACCACTGGACCTCATAAGTTAGTTGCGCAACATCCTCTCCACCAACCAATGCACTGGTCATGACCTCAAATAGAATGCAGCAGACTAATGGTTGAATCAGTTGGAGCCACTCGGAATTATTCTGGTCATATTCGATTGTATATCATCTTCTCTATGCCATTACACACTTTGACCTGGTCCCGATCCACCAGGGACAGTTTAACTCCAAGGCAACATCACTCTGTACAAGAGCATAAACAATCTCGGATATGTTTTGCCTTGTAAGACCTCATCTGTGAGTTAGACCTTGAGCAAGTAAGTACCCATGCCTGGGCATACCATGACCATGTATGCCACTTCACTTAGACAGTGCAAAAGACACTGATTGAAATGCTTGAATTAGAGTGAGTCACTGGTGATTACATTGGAAACATGTTTTATGCTCAATCCCATGCCCCCACTAGGCAAAGGGCTTTTGGGTGTACTGTGCCAGGCCCACTTGCCCATGACCCCTTGCCCATAGAATCCATAGAGCATGCCCCGTCACCATGCTCTATGCCAGGCTTCTCCAACGAGTAGCTCATGAGCTACTGGTAGCTCTCTGGCCACTAGTAAGTAGCTCTCCTGTGTGCAGCCCAGAAATAAGAAGCTTTTGCTTGGTTGAATTAACATATGTATCCCAAAATTGAAAAGTGAATATTCAAGTTGAAAATGTGTGATTTTCAGGACTTATAAGCTGATGTTTGAAAAACATTTTTGGGACTTCCCCAAAAATATTGAAAAGTGATATTTGTGTGGTAAATCATGAGACGCTGGCGAAAGTTATTACTAATAATATTACCTTTGTACCAAGGGCATTGCAACTATGGCTGTTATGTATTAACCATGGAAAGGTGGCATTGCAAACTGATAAAGCCGCCTTCCTTTTACTGCTTGCAATCCTGCCTGCAGCACTAAGGTGACCACTGCTGGTAATTTTGCATGGGGTTGCCACTATTATAATCTTATATTATGGGGTCACTATTAGCACACTAATAATATCAGTAGCTCGGTATGATTTTCATTGAACATAAGTACCTCTTATTACTGAAAAGGTTGGACCCCCCTACCAATATTTACACCTGCAGTACCCACAAGGCATGACATTCAGCCATGCTCCGTAAATATTGTGTACATAATGCCTGTGCCTACACTACCCACATGGCATGAAGTTCAGCCATGCCCTTTGACTCATATCTAAGCCTTAATATCTATCTACAATGTGGGCATTAGACATAGGGTACGGTCTTTGTCCTTGCCCTCCAACGCGCCCTTATGTCTAAACTGTAAACAGACAGACCATCCTTTGACTATGGTCTGTGGGCACCATAAACAGAGCTGGAGGGCTTCACTCTTGATCTGTAGGTCAATACAAAGGCACTCTGATGCACCTTTAATATAATCCTCTACTTTAAAGAATATGTCCTGAAGAAACCTACTACTGTATGGTACCAGCTCTCTCTCCTGAAGAAGTGAAACTGTTTGTCTCGCAAACTGTCTTCAGAACTACAGTCCAAGTCGTTGTCCACTCACAATTGAATAGAGGAAACTCCCCTGCTCTATGGTCTTCCAGGCACTTTGGGAGTTTGTTTTTGAACAGAAAAACTTTTTGTTAAAGTTTGGTGGACAGTCCTCAAAATCAACAGCTGCTATCTATCAAAGTTTTTGCATCTCTGCTTGCGGTAATCTTTAAATTTGGTGGACTGTAGTCCATCAGGGTGGTGGATGCAATGTCCTTTGCCACCATGACAGACGGAGTACTATCTGCTAAACTCTGCACCAGGCCCTTTGACTTTATGCCAACTAAGGTGTTTATCTCTGGGTTTTATACTGTTTATGCCAAAGTCCTCTCTCTGAGAGCTTGGATGGGAAATGCAGCATATGGGGCTTGCCTATACATCTCTTCCCCCGACAGCGCATAGCTTTCCAAGATTAACCTTTGGAATCGCAAGATGGCGGCGGTGCGGCCGTGACTTCCCGGAGCTCCGCTCGCCGCGGCCAATTAAAGCATAAATTGGGCGCCCCGGGACCACCTAACCGGCCCAAAAGAACCCGGTGCTGTCATACGCGCCTACCGAAGTCTGAATTGTGCCAAGATCGCGATCCCTGCGAGGCGCTTGGTGACGGATCGGGCGATCGGCTGCTGGCAGCATCGGCGCCTCCTCGCTGACCGGAGGGGGGTGCAGCTATCGATGAGCAGACTGGCGGTTAATACGATACCGCATTGCTGGCATCCGGGCTGGGGAAGATGAGCAGGAGTGGCGCGGAGTGACAGGGACAGCCCGGTGAGTGAAATCGACGCGACTGCCACCATTTCCCCTCAATGCTGCACAGTGTGGGGAGAAGCGCAGACCGCCCAGGAAAGCGTTGATACCGCTATCTAGTGGCAGCGGCAGGCACAACAACGGGCGAGATTTGCCAGTACAGTGTTTATATTTCATCCAAACACCGAACTCGGAGTCGAACTGGGAATCAGCGATGCCTGACTTTAAAATGGCGCCTGCGGAGGACACTGCCTCGTGATAACTCAGGACCATTTCAACAGACAGACTTTCTACATTAGCAGCGGGACGCATCCCCTTTTCCCCGGCGGGCGTTCCATTCGAGCTTTCAGCAGTCCGTAGCCTTGACAAACTACGGGCAAACCTGGGCTCATAGTTTCACACATCGTCAACTTGCCTGGGGCACCTGCTGGAGGAGGATGGAAGCCATTCTTTACTGGAGAGCCCGTGGGAGCAGACCTCATCCCCCTTTGCCTGACCTCAAGATGGCCACCTCAGTGGGACCCTACTCGGTGTTCTATCTCGCCTGGACTATAATAATTGGTCATCATCCTGATCCCGTTTGAGCCATCACCCAAGCCTGTTCCTTCCCTCCCACCAGGACATTTACTCTGGGAACCCTCTCTCGACTGTTGAGACCTAGCTATTTTGACTGATGCCCGGTGGAGCTACCCCGATAGCTATAGGGGAGATGGGCTGTGGATTCCCTCCTCGGCAGTGTACTACCCAGCCGGTCTTTGGGCAGACTCTCCTTCGTCTCTCCTGACCTTATCTCCCTCCTCCCCCCTCATACTACCCACCTACCCCTATCCACTCTACTTATCTCCTTTCCAGTTCTTGACCTTTGCCCTCACCTACTTGGTTCTGAGTTTCCATCCTGTTTCACATCTGGACATTCCTCTGTGAATTTTCCCTCGTCTGTTGAGACCTAGCTATCTGACTGATGCCCGATGGAGCTACCTTGAGAGCTATAGGGGAGACTGGCTGTGGATTCCCTCCTCGGCCGTCACCTACCCAGTCGGTCATTGGGCAGACTTTCCCTTCATCTCTCATACTGTCTACCCCCTCTTCCTCTCCCTTCTCGCTCCCCCTTTCCGCTCTATTTGTCTCTCCTTCTCGCTCTTTAATGTGTTGCATATATCTGATGTAATGTGTAATTGTTATCATTGTTGTAACATTGTTGAACCTTATGTAAAGCGCTCTGATACCTACGGGTCTAGCCAGCGCTATATAAAACTCATTAAATAAATAAATAAAAAAATAAAAAAATAAAAAAACCTTACGTGGACAACATATTGTGGTACGACTTGAGAGCACTGCTGTCTTCTCGAACCTTAGTCGCTACTCTTCTAAAATATGTATTTACAGTTTGCTTCAGACGAGGATTACTTGCTCACCACAGGCTGTTAGCTGTTTTGTATATCATTCCACCTATTATGGGGTGCTTCATTGAAATACATGAGAAACTATTTTACATTTCAGTTACAATAAATCACAATATTTGTCACATTCATTGCCTTGTGGATTCTGAACACAAAGCATTCTTTTTATTTTCACAGGAACACACGAAACAAAGACATTCTCTAAATGTATTTGCTCAGCTCAAGTGGGAGCCTGACAATAACATGGCCTTTTTATACATCGGAATAGCCTGACCCAGAACGGTCGTCCAGAGGCCATGCAAGGTTGTAGTTTTTAGGTCGAGCATTCGAGACCTCTTGTATATACTTTAGTATATACTTATATGTGTATGTACTTTGTGGGCTCTGGAGATCAGCCCTAGGACTTGTCTGCTTCCGCTTAGGGACTTTTTTTTCTGTTCAACTGCCTCTATTTAACTATTTTGACAGAAAACGACCAGTAGAGGTCAGTAAAATACCAGAATTGCTTTCTGCTGAGGGACTTTCTTTTTTAATTTTTCTGGCAACTGCCTCTATTTAACTTTCTTGATAGAAAACGACCAGCAGAGGTCAGTAAAATACCAGAATCACTTTAGCATTCTCTAGATTCCAGTCCATAGAAATTGTCTTCCACGAGCACCTGTAGACAATAATATTTTTTTCAAATCTTGTATTTTCAGTAATATGACTACTGAAGGCCCTGATTTTATATTGAAAACAGAGCTTTGGACTATACCATTTGCAGCTGAAAGGCAATATTTCTCTCCATGTATTCCGATACCTGGCGTGTCACGCAGTTTGGTGCTTACTTTCCCTCCATATTAAAGAACAGTAGAAGTTTCAGCACCTAGGCTAATGTGCTGCATAGCTAAATACATATAAGGTCACAAAGGCGAGACCGATTGCATTGCAAATTCTTGTTTCTCTAACCTCCAAGTAGCTTCTCCTTAGTTTCTCTGGAGCCAAATATTTTTAAGATCCCAACAGCTTCTGTTTTCTGCCTCTGGGGCCGAGTATCATTTCTATGTAAACTCCTGATGGCTTCTTTGCCCTTTTGTGTTTTTTTTAAGGTCCATGGCAATGAAGCCTTCATTATAGACTTCTTTTTGTTTCTATGTCATAAAGTGCCAGCCACGTGGGTAACTCTTTTCTTATATATATATATATATATATATATATATATATATATATATATATATATATATATATATATATATATATATATTGTTTTTCAAAGGAGACGACGCTGCACTCCTGGGGGCTTCAATTCGTAGCATTCTTTTATTTGGCAGACAGCATTTCGCACCACAACGCGTTTCAACATCCGTCTTTTTCAAGTGGTGCCAAAATCATGTTGCTCTAATTGACACGCCTTAAATACAATGAGTGGCATTCTGGGAATTGTAGTGTCTTTATGTTAGTACATATGGAAGTCCTTAAAATAATTAATGCACAATGCTCTTTAATATGCCACTTTCCCATATGCCTCATTTTCCTGTGTGGCAGTATTAAAGAAAATTGTCATTTGCCCTTCATTGCCAGCTCCCAGGCCCTTACTCCCATTTTTCACGGGCCGTTTCGGTGTTGAAATTCAAGGACAGCTCTCACCTTTGCTCCATGATGAGACTGTCCTTCCAGTGTGAAGTTGCGCTAGGCGTTATTGAAGTAAGGAACTCGTATCCAGCTTCTTGTGTATAGTACACACGCAGGGGATAGATATCTCCTCGCCAACTTCATTTGTTAGAAATATTCAAACACACCGGGCGCTGCCGCTTTTTTCAGATTCAAAACAATGTGGTCTACAAGCGGCGCGCTCTTGCAGCTGGTGCAGCCTTAGGGAAGGACAGTCTCATCATGGAGCAAAGGTGAGAGCTGTCCTTGAATTTCAACACCGAAACGGCCCGTGAAAAATGGGAGTAAGGGCCTGGGAGCTGGCAATGAAGGGCAAATGACAATTTTCTTTAAAACTGCCACACAGGAAAATGAGGCATATGGGAAAGTGGCATATTAAAGAGCATTGTGCATTAATTATTTTAAGGACTTCCATATGTACTAACATAAAGACACTACAATTCCCAGAATGCCACTCATTGTATTTAAGGCGTGTCAATTAGAGCAACATGATTTTGGCACCACTTGAAAAAGACGGATGTTGAAACGCGTTGTGGTGCGAAATGCTGTCTGCCAAATAAAAGAATGCTACGAATTGAAGCCCCCAGGAGTGCAGCGTCGTCTCCTTTGAAAAACAATTTAACTGGGGTTGTGGTCTTTAACCCCTAAGGCTGCACCAGCTGCAAGAGCGCGCCGCTTGTAGACCACATTGTTTTGAATATATATATATATATATATAAAATCTTTAAAACATATTAACCGTTGACTAATGGACTGAGCACAACAGACCTGATTGTACTGACTTTGTAATTATATTACATTGCAATTTCAAAAGGGAATTTTACTATCACATCTGCTGCCGACTTCAGCAATTTATTACCAAAAGCCACCAAATAGCCTCTAGAAAATGATTCCTAACATATAAATTCAAAAGTTAGCATTTTCCAAGAAACATGAAATGCACAGTGCACCTTGAAGTGACAATGAAGCACTGTTTATAATGTATCTGATAGACTGGGCATGCGCAACAGAACCAAAACATTGGCATTGACAAAACGCACATCAATGCACTATTTGCACACTGACATCAAGTACAGCAGTGCACATGCACCACTCTCAAAATACAACAAATAGCACACAGCTGGAATACACATGTAGGCCCCTTTTGCATAATATTAGCAAAGACATATCCATCCAGCAGGTTGAGATGCATCCATGCACACCATTCCCGGAATTCAACACGTCATCCTGGTACATACAGGTGGAAAAAGTATGTGTACAGCATCAGACACTCACACTCACCCTAGAGCAGGGATCTCCAACTTTGGGGCCGATTCCGATTCAGGCCGGAAATCTCTCCAACCGAGCCGGACTCGGAGAGATTTCCGACCGAATCGGACCCTAGCAGCCCGACCGAACGAGTACGATGCACACGTATGCCATCGGACTCGATTCGGTCGGACTCCCATTGAAGTCAATGGGAGCCAGTCGTACGACGCGTACACGGGCTCCCATTGACTCAATGGGCACGACGCGAACAAGGGCGCCCCCTACAGTGAGTACGCATCGATGCGGGTCGCGCCGTACATGCACGTGTAGGGGGGACCCATGAGTCCCCCCTGTGTGCGACTCACGCGGCTACGCGTACAGGGGGTCCGACACGGACCCCCAAAGTACGGCTCCGACTGCTCTTTGGAGCCGGAGTGCGCGGCTCGGTCGGACTGCTCGCGGCGCGCATCGTACTTACCCGGCCGGGGAACGTCTCCATTGCGCGGTGCGAGTCGAGTCCGAGCGAGTTGGTCGGTGCAGTTCGACCCGGGAACGAGTCGGTCGGAGCGGTCGGGACGCCCGGACGAGTCGGTCGGCATCGTACTCGCTCGCCCGGACGTGCGTACGAATCGGTTGGGAAATAGGGCTCCGAATCGGATTTGGTTAAGCCGAATCCGATTCGGAGCCCTACCGGCCGAGATCGGAATCGGCCCCTTTATGTTTAATGAAAATCATACAGAGCCACTAATATCTTTAGTGTGCTAATAGTGACCACAACAGACAAGATTACAATGGTTGCCGCAAGATTACTTTGTAATGGTAGCTGCGTTGTAAAATCTGCATTGCAAAAGTATGCATTGTAATGGTATGCATTGTTTCGTCATATATGCGACCACATCAGATACGATTATAATAGTGGCCACCTCATGCAAAATTACCAGCAGTGATCACCTAAGTGCACCAGGCGGGTTTGTAAGAAGTAATGTGAAGAAGGCTTTATTAATTTGCAACGACAACTATACATGGTTAATCATAACAGCCATAGCTGCAATGCCCTTGGTACGAAGGTAATGTTATTAGCAATAAGTTTCCCCAGCGCCTCATGATTTATCACAGTTCTGTGTAGCATTTGGCCATGCAAAACACATCCTGAACAAAACCTATGCATCACATTCCCAAAGCGGGATAACACCAGGGGTGTAAAGTAGGTTCCTGCAGCCCTTGCTGTGCAGGGGGCCGCACAACCCTTCACAGGGCCTCCTAAACCCTTCGGGGTTCCATTCAGCTCAGGGCTGTATTAAGACCTTTAGAGGCCCTAAGCACTTAAAAGATGTTGGTGCCCCCATATATATCTAATTCAAAATATAAAAAACAATAAACCATAAAATTAAATTTTATTTTTTTGAATTGAAACAAAACTTACAGTAAGATGGAAAATGTTTTTTTTTGTGTACTTCCGCTTCATTTATAGATTCAGCAGCACCATTTGCAGTTTTACACCATGTGGTGCATGGGGAATCTGAAATTGGAAAATTTCTGTGATACCCATCTACCCTCCTTCCCTTGATGCCCTAACCACATGCTTATTTTGCCTAATGTTTATTCCAGGCCTTATTCAGCTCAAGGCCAATGAATATTTGTAAGACATGGGAAGGTCATCGGCCGCTAATCATATTCTGCAGGGGAGCCGCATCATTTTGCGTTACGCCACTGGCTAACACGGTTCTGTGCAGCGTTTGGCCACGTTCGCATGCATTGCACACCACTCCTGGAAGGATTAACCAGAGTTAAAATATTTGCCCAAGATCACAAGATTCGGCACTGGGACTTCCCCAAAAACCTTTCTTACAATATAACGTTTCAAGTTAATCTAATAAAGGACATTGAACACCCGGCCATTTACTTGGTATAATGCAATTGAAATAAAAACAGCCGAATGTGCGCAGAAAGGAGAAATAAGAGAAACTGGATGGTAGCTAATGGATCTGAAATACAACTAATGGATATGATTACTCTTGCTGACACGCTGCATTTTGATTAAGCAGTCTGCAAATGTTAACTTCTTTTGTCTATACAAGCCACCTTAAAATCAGCATCCGTTCGTTTGTATACAGTGGAGTTGCAATGGGATGTCCGATAGAATAGAAACAAGGGCGTAGTTTGTTCAATAAGATTGGGGGGGGGGTGAGCTTCAGATTTCCCAACTACCATGTTGGGATATCTTGTTAAATCACATTATAGGAGGAGCAGTACATGAGCGGACTTTAGGGGCAGTGGAAAGAGAGAGAAGGGCGGATTGTTAGGGGCACTTAAAACACAACGGGGCATATGTACAAGGAGTTAATGCCGCTGTAGCGTCAATTTTCTGACGCTACGGTGGCTTTTTTTTATCGCCGTATTTACAAGTTGCCGCTAACCGCTGTTAGCAGCAGTTTTCCTGCGTAAACGTGCGTTTTTCTGATCGCCACTTCCGTTAGCGGGACTTAACGAAAATGAGATGCAAGGTGGGCGTTCCCGTGAAAAAATTGCCGCTAACCCCACTTTGCGATATTTACAATGATTTATCGGTCCGGTGATACTTTAAACAAAATGACACTAAGGCCACTTAGCGGCTGGTTTTTCAGACCAGAAAAAAGCTGGTCTAAAAAATGGTGCAAATAAAACAGAAGAGAAGGGAGACAATCCCAGAGCCTCATTTGTTCACCTAATGATGTCCATGTAAAAATATTAGGCACAAGCAGGCTTTTTCCTGGATATTCTGCTGATACAACCCCTGGTCCTACCTTCCTTCACTTACAGCCATTACTAACAACTCAATACTACAGCAGGCGTCAATATACAACACTCTCTCTGACTCACTGACTCAGCAAGCATAATCCTTTGTGAGCACAGATAATAAAATACAGGGTACAGCATGGGATGCAAACTATGCAATTCAAAATACTGATGCAGGGGATGGTAGTGGACACTCTAATTTGCCTCATCACATGTCCCCGGCATCACAAGTCTTGCAGAGCAGATGGGCCTCCTTCTTGACAGTGACGGTCTGCGCAACATACTCTTGCTTAAATACATTGAGCGGACCTTCAAAGAGATAGGATGTCTACCCTGCAACATCAGTGTGCTCATGGCGTGTGTCCTGCAATGCACACTAACATTTGTACATTACCAGTACCAGACTTCAATTATGATCACAACAAGTTGCAACATGCATACTTCACATGTGAGTGATGTTAAAACAAGAACATGATAAGACTTGACATCAGGTAATGTCCATTGTTCATGCAATAAGTTCAAGAAAATGGGACCACTATATCATGCACAACGCAGGCATTGTCATCTCTGTCACTCTGCTGTAACTCAGCAGCATCTGTATCTAGACACCAGGGTCTCATACAAAGGCACAGTATGATCCGCAGGCCATGTGGACTGCTTGTGCTAACAGGCATTGTCACTTTTGCAAGGACTGTGACATGCAAAGTGCAGCCCTGCATTACAAAGTACCAATGACATGTTCACATGTGAAGATAGGTCTGCAACATGCTTCATCATGGCTCAGTGTGTCATGTAGAGCTATGCATAAATCTGAGGATTCAGCTCCCTTATGCTATCTCTTACACACATTTAAGTATGCATTATCTGAGCTGTGTCTGTAGGATATTGTAGTCCATTGGCTACTAATAATATGTGTAGACACAACACCAAAACTAACTTACAATGTTATCTGTGCATTCAATACATATTGTAACGTACAAGATAACATTAGCTAATTGCTGACATGCATGACTTTTCATGTGATGTTGTGTGCACAAGAACATACCCACACCATGTAACGTTTTGACTAGCATTTTAGGTAATGTTGACAATGGAGATGGTCATTACACACCGACCAAAGACCATGTAATGCCTAGCAATGCAGGAAATGCATAGACATATCTAGTTAAAATGAAGCCGTGAGTGCCGTACCACAGACTGTCATCAATGTCCCCCTCTGTGTCTACAGCTATTCATACACTCCAATGTGAATGTGCAGCCATAGCTGTGCCTTTGCAAATATCATAGACAAGTAGTGACTGCCTGTTGATCAAGTACATTTGTGTAGCAAGACCATCAGACTGGCACAAACATCACAGAAATGTGTGATGTTAGAGGCTCACATGTAGTGATACATACCACCAATGCCAATCGTAATGTGTGACACCCTGGCAAGGGATCTATGTACACACATGTCCAGTCAGGAAAGACACCAATGTGAGAAAATAGTGCCTCCTAATGGCTCTGGACCACTCATACATGTACAGAACAGATACACCACACAAAAGTACAACACACAGATCACACCACTAATGCATATTGTGCTATTAGTCCAGACAAATTGCATGAAATGGTACATATATTGATCATGTATCAATTAGCGATAAAAAAAAATGCAATTACACCTTGCGGCAATATTTTCCATTTCTGGCATGAAAAATACTCGCTAAATACATATATATATATATACATGAAACCTTCCTGCTCAGCCCTAGGCGTGTGAAATTTTGGCGCAAAATGAAAAAATGGGCTGCAAACTGACAGGAAATGATGTCAGTCTGCATCCTGGCACATGGAGGAGTACAGTATACTTTCACTTTCAGCCACACTGTTACTGTCTTTTGGGAGTTCTGGAGGTTTTGGAAGGTGTCTGCTGTTCTTGGTGTGTTTGAGAGAGTTCTGTGTGTTGTGTACTGTCCATACTGTCCTTGTTAAGTCCTGTGTCTCTGTCCCTACGTGTTAATTGCGACTGATTGTTTTGTCTGGTGTACGTCTCTGGGGTATCTTTGTATAGTTAAGTAGTTAATAGGGGTTGCCTGAGGTTTTTTTTTTGGTTTGCCTGGGGGAAATATTGTATTTGGGTATGTTGGGGCAGGGTAGGGAGGGCAGGATGTTGGAGGGGGCCGTGGGGGCCTTCCTCTGGCTTGTCAAATTTTACCTGCCCAGGATGGTAGAGGCTGGGGGACGCATCCTACAGGGGTATGATGTAAAAGTACGGAAAGTGAGATGGGAGCACATCTGTGCAAAGATGCTGAACATGTTTGGTGTGGACAGGACTGTCCAGCAGTGGAAGCACCGGTGGCAGGACTGTGTTGGCCGTGAAGGGGACCTATTGGATCACCTTGGACTAATCGTCGGGATGCAAGGTGGTAAGTACATGATCAACATCGTATCACATCAGAGGATGAATGCACAGGACACCAATTCTGTTGTGCACAAGATATACGCACACATCATTGAAATTGCCATTTGGCAAAATAGCTTGCCTGTCATGACATACTGTGCCACACCTACATCCTTATTTATTGGGTACACTTCATATCATCAACTGGCTGCCAATCTCTGCGAGATACACAATGTGGGTCACCAAAATTTCAAAGCACGTGACATACATGTGCGTATTTGAAAAACTGATTTGACCCTCAAACGTCACGCCTATTGTAGAATTGGGACAGGTCGTAGTATGTTATGTCAATCAGATCATGGCATGGATGCCCATTAGGGCACCAGTGTGACCTTGACATGTGTTGTGTGTAAGACCAGCTCAGTAGATTGCAACATGTATGTAACGTGGCAACACACCGGACTATTCCAATGACTGAAATTGTATCATGAAACCATCAATGATGTATGTGATTTTTGCCAAATGTGATGTTAATGACATTAATTGTACCTTACACATTTTTTCAACAGCAGGAAGACCCTTGATCACACAAGGAGATGTGAATGCATTCATGGACCCACACGCCACAGGTGAGTGCGTCGTCACTAGCTCTGGATTATGTGTCGACATATGCAAGCAATGCCACAGAACCTGTATGTTGTAGTACACAGTGTGGATGTGCATCACATGAAACTCACCTCTGGTGTGATGATGTTACATCAAGTCAAGGGTACTGCACATCAGCATCATGTGATGCTGGAGGACAGAATTGCCATTTGTGACTTGATGTTGCTATGTGCAAGCACAGAGTCCATGATATGGGTGATGTCATAGCCATGTCATAGAGCCAATCACACAGCATCACAAACGTCTATGTGCCCTGACATTATTGTGCAATGGTTCCAGATCTGCAGCCGCCAATTTCAATTGGAGACAGTTGTATATGATGATAAGTTTATTGCACTAAACATCTAACATCTGTTGTCGATTGTCATTATGCAAAGTGATGTGGCATTCAGACATGAACTATTGACAAATACTCACATCCAACTTATTGTAAAATAACTAGAATGTACTACCATCACCATATGATATTTGGCCCCATGGCATCAACTGTGTCACCATGAAACAGTGGGGCATATGTACAAGCCCCTATGGCCACCACAATGTCACTTTTTTCAAATCAGTGGTGGCAATGGGGGTAGCGCGTTATTTACAAGGCAGCATTAAGCCACTTAATGCATTGTATCTCCTCGTTTTAATGTTTTCCCATGTGTGCTGCCTTGTGCAGCACACATGGAAAAAGCAAATTGCCATGGTTTGTTTATGTACAGGAAGGAGTCCCTTCCTGCACATAAACAAACTTTAAAAAAAATTCCATTTTGTCAATTTCAAGTGTGCTGCACACATGAAAGTGACAGAATGGCATTTTAGGATTGTTTATGTGCATGAAGGGACACCTTCCTACACATGAACAATACTGCACTGCACGCAGACACCCTTGCATTATGGTGCAAGGGTGCCTGCGTTGGCGCAAAGTTGATAGACTTAGCGCCATCACAGGGGGAAACGCAAGGCTGCACCACATTCTTGTAAATATGGTGCAGCCTTGCGTTTCAGAAGTGGCGGAGAGAGGCGTTAAGCCAGGAAGGCTAACCCATCTCTCCGCCACTTCCTTGTACATATCCCCCCATGAGTACGTGTCACAGAGGGCTGAATGACATGATGAAACATCAACAAGTTTCTCAGGAACACTCTCACAATGTGTGATAGATTGTTGGTACATAAATCGGTCACATCAAATACTTGTGTATCTGATGAGGAATCCGGTGAATCAATTCCATGCTGAGGCAAATAAGCAAGCCTCTGTAGCCATAGGCATAGGAAAGCTTGTAGTCACAACATAGTCTTGGACAGACTAATGCAGAGTCAGCGTGGAAGCATGCATGAGAAAATCAGCGTAGGACAATCTCAACACATGCATCAGACATCCTTTCTGACTGCATTTAGTTAATGAGTGTTGGATATTGTTACACTGCTAAGCCCACCCATCATAACACAGTACCATTCACACAGGGACACCTTCAATCTCGTGGAGTGTCTAATTTTCATACTGTGTGTGAATAATGTCATTAACATGCTCTTTATGGTGACATGCTCAACAGTTCTGCCAATTCACATGTTACTAGTTGGCCATCTGGATGTGTCACACATGAAATACACAATAGTTCACTGATGGATCAGGTGCATGATGGTGATCCTCGCAAAACATTGACTAACATGTGCTCAAACCAGACAACAGAGCACTTTTGGGCAAGGGTGCTTTCCTTTGCACTACCATAAACGTGTTTACACTGCCACTGTTTTAAAAGCAGTGCAGACAAATGTGTGGTTCTCATGCAGCATCTTTGCTGTACCATTGGTTCATGGCACAGAAATGTGCAGAGATGGTTAATGCTTGTACACAAACCTGCATGCAACATATGCCCTATTTCCTTGCATGCATGTCAAACTTTTGGCATTGTTCCACAAATTGACAATAACATGTGTACATGATCTAATCTGGTTGTGTAGCTGTGGTGACACCTCCAAAGGCTCACTAATACAATGATTTTACATTTTCTCAAATGTACTACATGACTAACACTGTTGTGAATAGTCATCTGACTTGATCGCAGACTGTGCAGCCTACTGTCTTTGGTTAGTTGGAATGGCAGGGTCTGCTATGTGCCTGTTATACTTCATACTTACTGTACTCCCCCTGTTGACCTCGATTGTTGTTAATTTGCACTACCAAATTGCAAACAGAAATCCGAGAAGTGTTGTCACTGCACTCTGTGCCTGCCTTGTCCAAGACAGGAATAATCATGTTGTCATGAACATCTTATTCTGAATTCGGCTATGATGTGTTCATAATTTATATGGTTATGTGTCTAGTTGCATGTTCTTTTTGATGTTCACGTGAGCTATGGCTCATTAATCATAGGTGTGGCAATTTTGCATTATGCCATCATGTTCTTGGAGTCAGGAAACATGCCATTTATCATTTCATTTTTTCACCTAACATGTCCCCGGAGGAGCAGCGTCAGTTCCTCCTGTGGAAGGAACGTTATCAGCACATCAGGCGTGTGTCTAAGGGGTACAAGGCAATGGCCAAGAGGAACCGGGAGGAAGGGCTGCAGGCAGGTGGAAGTCCATCACAGAGAGTACAATGAATGCTGGTAAAAAACACACAACCCTGCCTGCATTACCAACACACCAGAGCCAGACCCAGCAAATCCCTGGCCCATCGAGAATTCATCTGCCCATACAAAGGAAAAGGTCAGCTGTCCAAGGTCCATCAGGAGCTGCTCCACGTGCGGCAGCCACATCTTCACGCATAAGTCTTCCCCACTCACAGAGTGCACAACCAGGGACATCCTCAAGAGCTCAAGGACACCGGGAAAGGTCTGTCCTCACAAAGAGGGAGAGGAAGTTGATGTTCAGTTTGAACGTTCGAGTGGCCCGACTTGAACGGGACAAGGATGACATTAAGGGCCACCTCATGGACATTAAGGGGGCCCTGGGGCTCCCCTATTGATGGACAATGGTTGTTCAGTTTCCCACCCTGTCCAGTCCCACGTTTACCCTCTCCTATTTATCATCCTATTAATATATTTAGTAGTTAGTTAGTGTTAAGTGTAGATTTAGTGTAGGGATAATGTAGTGTTAGGTGTAGTTAGCTTTTTTAATTATAGGATTTTATCTTTTTAGTGCTTTTGTTTAAGTTTCCTTTTCCTTTGGGTGGGGGGGGTTGATGTGTTTTTGGACTTGTTAATAAAAAAATATACAAAAAATACAAAAAAATATATATTAGTTTAGTATGTATGTTTAGTTAGTTGATGTATAGGATAAGGTGTCTTTGTGCTGTCACAGATGTGCCATAAGGGGGGTGGTGGGTTGATGTTTAAGATATGTTGTTATGTGTATAGTCTTAGGTAAGCTAGTTAGTTTAGTGTCGTTTGATGTTAGTACAAGTTAGGTTAGTGTAGTTTAAGATTAGTAAGAATAATTAGTTACGTTTTTTAAGTGTTTTGTTAGGAATAAATTGCCAATGGTTGAGGCTTTGTGCTCCCATTCTTTTTTGCTGTGTGGACCTGTCCTGTTGGAGTGGATCACGACAGATGCATCCCCCCACAATCAATTTTAATGTCTACAATTGTGATTACAGAATCTTCAAGGGACAGGCTACCAACAAACCTTATTTGAAATGTGTTTTTAACAAACTTATTGATGTTTTGGGGAACAAAGTTCATTTGGGAAAAGAGTTTTTTTGATTGGTCTGAGAAATATTTATCCATATGTGATTATTTTGCTAGGACAGATTTACACAGGACGCACTGTGGGCATTGTGCTCTGCACAGCATTGTTTGAATGCTGTGGGTATGATGTCAGGATACTTTGTGAAATCTTTTATTACACCAGTCTCCACAACAGCTTCACTTTCCACGTGGGGCTGCAGGGGATGTATGCTTATCATTCTTGTCAAACCAAAAAGGGAGTCACTGTTCCGTAGGTAGGGGTGCAAAGGAGTCACCCACTCACAGAAAAGAAAAGAGGAGAGAATGAGCAAGAGGGTGATCCTAGGTCTAGAACCCACTTTTCAGAGGCAAGAACAGGTCTTGTCTCTTGTTGCCCTCACACACCCCAAAGGATGTCATGCTTCATCATTGGGTGTTTGCTCCTCGTCGGGCCGACGCTGCAATGCCCTACGGGTCCCCCAAAGGGTCACTTTGGCGGAGATCTTTTGAGAACAGCCGTCAAATGAGTGCAGGTATGTGGGGTGAGTCCTATGTGAAGAGGTGAAAGTTTATGTGAAGGATAAAACTGGCTAATGGATACCAAAAAGGGTATATTTATTGTGACGGTACCCTTGTCATACTAAAAAACCCAAAGGTCGTGCGTTACTCCAATAGGCATTAATGTGCCCCGGTAACTAAAAGGTCGACATGTTTCACGCCTGGATGGTCACAAGGATCCGTGGCGCTTCATCAGGACCAAAAGCAAGTCGTGGTGTGAAAGTGCAAGTGAGTGGAGGGGATGGAACCCTCTCCTCTGTGAGATCAGGGCGGGCTAGAATTGTGAAATACTACAGTTAGGCTACAACTAAATAGTTGAACCGCTCCGGATGTGACCTAGAGTCACGTGGAGGATTACTCCATGGGCTAGGGCGTAGGTAGACCCGCACCTTTCGGGAGTTTCAGTTTGAGTGCTGCCTTTCAGCACCTACCCGTCCTGACGCCGGCCCGCATGTTCATTATCATTCTTCACAAGTCATTCTGACGCCTCTTTACATGTTTCTGCACAGCCTTGTAGATTTTGAACAACACTGTGACCAAATTGGCAAGTGTTGGGCGAGGGATGTAGTGATGTGCGTTACAGCTAACCTGGGCACGTCTTTGAACCATTATCAATTTCTGAGATATGCTTTCCTACACCATTCCTCTTCTTTCTGCTCGATGGAATAATTTTGAATATGTGACATGTTAAGTGAACTGACTTTACATGTGTCATGCCACGACACACCTCTTTTCACACATTGTCCACCACATTGACTATGGGTAGTTCTTCTGTGTATATATTTATCACGTATTGTTAGTAGACACTTCGGGGCATATGTACGAGGAAGTGGCAGAGGGAGGCGCCACTTCAGAACCACAATGCTGCACCATATATACGACATTATGGTGCAGCCTTGCGTTTCCCACCTGCACTGGTGCTACACTTAGCAGTGTAGCGCAGACGCAGGCACCCCTGCACCATAGTGCAAGGGTGTCTACGTGCAGGGGGTGATTGTTTACGTGTAGGAAGGTGTCCCTTCCTGCACATAAACAATCCTAAAATGTCATTTTGTCACTTTTATGTGTGCTGCTTCATTCAGCACACATGAAAGTCACAAAATGGCATTGTTTTTACAGATCGTTTATGTAGAGGAAGGGACACCTTCCTGTACATGAACAATCCATTGTGCAGGGGTGTCTGAGTTGAGTCGAAGATTGTACATGTGCATTAAGGGGGACCTTACTGCACATACACATTCTTGTACACAACTCAGACACCCCTGCACTATGGTACCTGTGTGCCGCCATTGGTGGTGGCCTGCTAACTTTAGCCCCAGAGCAGTCTTGTTCACGGGGCAGCATTATATTGTTGTCAATGAGATGCAGCCCTATGTAGCCAATTTGTATGAGTGTGGTGTTGAGGCAAGGAGGCCAATGTGACACTATGCCACCTCTCCAGTCAATATGCCCCTTTGCTTGTTCATGTTACCCTTATTTTGTAGTCTGCTGTATATTACTTTTGCTATATATTGGATTTTTTTATGTGCAGGTTTCCAAGTCTGTGACACCACCATTATGTGTCTTTCAATATATTCAATGACTAAGGTGATATGTGGCTATACCCCCAGGGACCATAGTATCTGGGAAGAGATCTGCAGTCAGTGTGGGTGTGCACAGAGGGATATTATTTTGGGCATGAGTTACATTGGTCCCCTCCACCCCATCCCCCCAGTCCCTGGTTGTTACTTACCCTGTTGCTGATGTAGCTGGTCATGTTCAGCACTATCCTGTCCCTGGACGCCAACCACCGACTCCTCGCAGATGACCGCGGACACCTGTTCCTCCAAGGCATCCAGCTCCTCCTGTGGCGCTGGACTCCCACCTCCGGTCTGCAGTGCTGCCTGGCGATTGTTGGACAGTTTCTGCTTGGTCTTGCGCTTAGCATCCTGCTAGTGCTTCTTGCAGTCGGTCACTGTCCTCTTGACCTCTGCTACAGCATTCACCTTGGCTACGAGGGACTGCCATATTGCATTTTTGGTCCCCAATGACACAGTGGAGCTGACAAAAAGCTGGTGTTGTTTGTCTGTCACCTCTGCAATCAGTATCTCATTTTCCTGCTGGCTGAACCTGGTTTTCCTCTTCCCCTCGGTCTCTGGCTCGTCCTCCTGGCTGTTTGAGGTGTTAGAGGGGTTGTTCTCTCCGGCATTACTGGGTCCAGCTTCCCCCCATGATTTCTCAGCTTTTATTTATTTATTTTTTGGTGTTTTGGTAACTTCGCAGGCATATTGTAGTTAATTTTCCTGCGAAACGTGAAAAAAGTGGCGTCACGCTGATTAGTGTGCAGTTTCTGGCTGCTGACTGGCCGGCTGCCACTTATTTCACATTTGCGGCAAGATTTTTATCGCTGTAACGCAGAGGTTAATGTTGACAAATCCTGCCGCAATGAGACACTATCACAATGTAGCGACGTATTGTAAATACATCGGTACCATGGCGATAGTTTTCAGCGGTACAAGGCGGTAGAAAAATTGTCGCTAACTAACTCTAACGTTACTTAGCGGCAGTTCTTGTACATATACCCCAACATCTTTCAAACTAATCAACCTTTTTTAAGGCCTTCAAAACAGAGAAGAGAGTATTTGTTGTGTGTGTATTTTGGTCAGTGTGGGCATGTAAAAACCCAGGTGAAATCCGACAGTCACTTCATCATACCCGACTTTTTTCTCCAGAATACATTTTTAGGGGGGTGAAATACCCGAAACACCCACACCTGAAGCTACGCCCCTGAATAGAAGTGCTCCTAATTAGTGCATTGTTTGCACAGTGGGTCGCTAGTTAAAGATCAATAACCCCTTACTCACCGTTGTCACATGGCGTCCTGCAAACCGGTAATTAACAAAACTGGAAAACACACCAGTCATAGAGCAGCAGCAAATCTATCGGATTCAGACACACAACACAGTCATGCTGTTGTCCCAGCAGCAGAAAGCAGGTAAAAGACCATCCAACACAGGTGCTTAACCATCTGTTCAGAACTTGTGATCTTCTGAAAGAAAGACATCAGCATAACAAACTCTGCATTTATGAGGTTACTGAACTTTGAAGAAAAGGGGCGATTCACAAAAGCATCTATGGGTATGGTAAGTAATACTACAGGAGAACACTTTTACGTACTCTTATAGGCTGTGCAAATCGTCACGAAGGCTCCACCTCCCGATTAGTTAAAGTGCAAAGAGGGCACAGTCCTTACTATTTGTACAAATTGTAAATGACTTGTACTATTTTATACATTTTGGGGTCCATTTACAAAATCGTGTAAGAACCTGTAAAAGTGTACTGCATGGATACTCTTATATGAACCCTTGCATGCATTTGCGAATCTGCCCCAAAAGCCCTTATCATAAGTTTAGGGATAAATTGCAATCCCCTCTGTAAACGGTTGTTCGCAGAGGGATCAGAATTACGAGTTGTGCATATTTATCACACCCTCGCTGTTCTCCCCTGATAGATTCCAGCAGGGCAAAGCTCCCAAAATGTAGCACAGGAAAAAGCCTGTTAAAAAAGGGGGCGTGGCCGGGCAAGATGGCCGAACGGACGTAGCTCGTCTCGGCTCCCGGTCCGCACGCTATTCCGGACCTGATGATTGCGGCTAATTAGCGATTTTCCAGTCATGAAGCACACCCACGAGCGGCTGAAGATGTGGGGCACAAACCGGGAGCAATAAATAGAACCCACCACGATCCCACGGCCAGCAGTGAGGCTCTGAAGCTCAGCGCCAGTGCCCATCAAAATGGCGGGCGCCACCCTGTGGGAGCCGGAGCCTTCCCAGGACCGATGAAGTGACCAGCGAATTGGGGTGACAAGGAACATCGCTCACCATGGCTGGATGGGAGCGTTGCTGACTTCGCGAGCCCTGCGGATTCCATCGAGAAGGGCAACGCTGGACCGGACTGCTCATCGGAACGGACCCTGCGACACCACGTGGCCAGGTGGGACTCCCTGAGTGCGTGGCTGGCGACCGACAACTGGCGATACACCTGCCGCCCAGATTTGCTCCCCAGGGGCTTGTCACCCGGGTTGGTGAGGCAGTGTCCCCCGGCGCTACTCGGCACCGCGAGCCCCGCCTGATCTTAAGATGGTGGTCCGACGGTACATGTAGGCAACGTTAGCTGGCGTTTACCATCCTGTGACCCGCCACCCTGCTCGCTGCTCCGCGGACCCGGCCGAGCGGACCCTACATTTCCCGGGGCTGCGAGGTGGCGTCGGAGACACCCTACGACCTAGTACCCTGCATCAAGCGCTACCCTATCGTGGAATGCCACCGCTCACCCAAATGGCGCCTCACTGAGGGAAGAGGCTTCCCTACTCTTGCGAGCGGCCACAGATGGGCGGTATCGGCCGCGGGGACCAGGGGTGCAGTCTTCGACGTGTCCAGTGGCCGGCCTGCGGGAGGAGCGCCCGTAGCTGAGAGCGTCATCACACCAGAGCTCCTCCAGGACACGCTATGCGCTGGGACTATCAGGTGCGTGGGCGCCGCGGGGGGAGACGCCCGGAGGATCCAGGGGGTGAGGCAACATTGGGTGGCCCCCAGAGCAACACTATCGCGGGGCGTGGACACTCCCAAAAGGACTTGATGCGAAGCAATTTACCCGCCATGCCTGACCCTAAGATGGCGGCCAGTCGGTGAGCAAGAACATATAAAGAGAGACTTCCTGCAGCCCCAGACGGCCTGATTGTTGCGCAGGGACAGTGAGAGGCAATATTGGCCCCCAGGGCCGGGCCCGCTCGCTGTGACGCCTAGGGGACACTCTGCAGGCCGGCAGCACCAACCAGTGGACCGCGCTGCGTGGGACTCGTGGAGACCGCCCGAGGTGATGCAATCAAGCAAGCTGGCTCGCCCCACCGTCCGAACCTGGCCCTCAGCTCCAATCGACACTTTGACAGCTCTCGGGGGAGGGCGGTGCGGAGTGCAACGCTAGCCATCTACCGCGTATGCTCCCGGTTCGGTGGCCATCCACTCAGCCCACCTGAGCATCATCCAATCCGGACTGCTTCAGCACCATACTCTCTTTATACGAGAGACATCGGCGGCGAAGCACTTTTAGTTGGCCTACAGCCTCTGTTATACGACAGCACAGCCGCCACCACTAACCCTCGCAACTCATCAACTCAGAAGTCACTAGACTCCGACCCCAGCATCCCCCCCGCCTCTCCTGTCACAGCGACCGGGGTCCTCCTGGACCCGCCCTCATGTCACCGAAAAAATCGTCGAGCAAGACACCCAACAAGGTCTCAGATTTCTTCACGCTACCGGATAAACGCCCGCCTCCGGGCCCTGCCAAGGGAACAGATACCATGGCCCTTACGAAGGAGGACCTCCTGACTTTGTTTAGGGAATTTAAAACGGAGCTCCGGAATGACCTCAGCCAGGACATTAAATCTTCAATGGAGCAGCTGCGGTCAGATCTCACAGAGAGACTGACCACCCTCCAACAAGATGTGGACTCAGTTGGCACTGGAGTGTTGGACCTGGAGGCACAAACCCAGGAATATGATAAGCACACCACGGCGCTGCGTGAAGATGTACGCACCCTCCAGGACCAATTACATCAGACCCAACTCAAAGCGGAAGACCTTGAAAACAGGGCACGGAGGGACTACCTGCGAATAAGGGACCTGGAGAAGGGGGCGGAGGGGCCCGATCTTGAAGCCTTCCTAGAGGGGCTCTTCACGGAGATCCTCAGTCCCCAAGTTCTCAAAATAAAATTGGAGCGCGTCCACCGAGTGGGAAGCCTAACGCCCGGAGAAAAGAGGAGACCACGCGACGTGTTAGCTAAATTTCACTCTTACAAAGTCAAGGAAGCAGTGCTGTTGGCGGCCAGGATGAAGGGATCGATCTCCTTCCAGGATCATTCCTGCTCCATCTATCAAGACCTAGCTCCAACCACTCTGGCTAGGAGACAGCTGTTCAGGCCCATCACCTCGAAGCTTCGAGACAATAAAATTAGATACAGATGGACATATCCGTTTGGGCTGAACTTTGAATTCAATAACAAACAGCGTCACATCTCTGAATTGAAAGACGGATTGGAGCTCCTGGGACTCTCCGCGGAGGAGTCTGACCCCACGCACAACAAAACACAGGATACTCTGAGGGGTGGCCCTTCGGCTACCTCTTGGTCCACACGCACATGCAGGACCTACAGATGAGGCTCCGGAGAACACTTGCCTTTTCTGGCTACGATCTGTGGGTAGATGCTTGAACAGCTCACCTCGCTTACCAAGAGGCATTGACTACGGCCGTCTTCTTGCCATACGCTGATAGCGACGACAAATGACATTGCAGCGGCTCTCCGCGGAGACATTTATTTTGCCATAATGTCACTCTCGGCCAGGCCACACAACCTTCGTTGAACCATGTGGGATGACTCACTTTCACTTTCATTCCTGCTGCTTCCCGGAGTTCCCCAGCTTGATGCCCCAGAGATTCCGAGACTGCCTAGCCGCTTAGACCTTGAGATCACTATACACACTAGTGTCCTACAGAGCCACCTAGCGACCCGGGCATGCCAAGCGGATCTGATGGAAACACTACTCCATGTGCAGACTCGCAGGAATGGGGATACAAGTTCAGCCGCATGGTTATACTGATCACAGCTTTATACGATGTTCGGGATGGGCGCGGATGGGGACCTCGGTCGTACAGTCCCCCCCATCGTTCTCATGGGGGTTACCTCACCCCCCTCTGGGAACCTGTTAGCGGTCCCTCGACCGCGGATGTTAGTAATGTTAGTTTTTCTTTTATTTGGGATGGGGAAGGGGGGTGGGGGAGGGAGATGGTGGCGGTTTTTTAACGCTCATGTGCAGGGGCTATGCATGTCTCGACATTCCATCAGGCAACACTTGCATGGGAGCTCTGCTCCAGCCGAGCCGAACCTGGTCCAGAAATACAAGGCAATGCCTAGCAATCAAAGAGAGGGAGGGGTGCCCATACTCACTAGATGGCTATAACTATCGGCTCATGGAACGTGAAGGGCCTTAACTCACCTCAAAAATGCCAAAAGGTCTGGAAATACCTCACCGACCATCACCTTGACATAGTGGCTTTACAGGAAACCCACCTGGCTAGAGCGGAAGGCACCCGCTTTCGCCACAAGCAATACCCCTTGATTTACAGATCCTCGGCTCTCACTAAACATAGGGGGGTGGCGCTCCTCTTTCATACTTCCACGAAATTCCAACCACGGATGTCCGGACCGATAAAGATGGCCGTTTAGTAATGGTCAAGGGCTCCCTGAAGGGCAAACTTTGCACATTGATAGCAACATACGCTCCCAATGTAGGACAGACAGCTTTTTTAAACACGCTGGTGGGGAAAATTCAAGACTTCGCCGAGGGACCAACGATCCTTATGGGGGATTTCAACCTAACATGGCAACCAGATGTAGATAGCACTCACACCGTTCAGAAAAGGGCTAGTTTACCGCTGACACCAAGCAACCGCTGCATGACCTGGGTCTTCTGGATGCCTGGCGCACCCTTTATCCTCAGTCCTGCGACTATACTTTCTATTCCCATGTGCACCGCACATACTCCAGGCTCGACTATATTTTTGTAAGCAAGAATCTACTGGGTGCACTACGAGAGGCCAAGATATTCCCCCTTTCTCTGTCAGATCATAGCCTAGTCTCCATATGCCTGATCTGGAGCAATAATGCTTCACCAACCCCCAGATGGTATTTCCCGATGGCCCTCACACGAGATAGACTGCTTTGCACCACACTGAGGGAAACAATCACAGAATACTTCAACTTAAACAACTCCGAGGACACCTCTGAATTTACCAATTGGGACGCGTTTAAAGCAGTCATCAGGGGGAAATTCATTGCCCTGAACTCTGCCCTGAATAAACAGCGAGCTAAGGAAAGGGAAGCCTTGGAAATAGAGTTAGCCGCCGCCGAACATGCCCATAAATCAAACCCCACTAGAGTATCTCTCCGCCACCTGACCGCTCTGCGGGGTAAACTTAGAGCTATCTATAACAATAGAGCTGAAATGACTCTTCTTAAGCTTTGCCACCTCTCTTACTCTCAGGGCAATAAGATTGGTAAACACCTCGCCAGACAACTGAAGGGGAAACAGGAAAAAGAATATATAGGAGGCATACGAGGGGGGAACGGGGAACCAACACATAAAGACGAGGACAAAGCTAACACTTTCGGCTGCTTTTATAAGACCCTTTACACTAAAGATCATCGTGACATGACTGCTCAACTCAATTACCTTCAGACTCTATGCTTTCCTCAGGTCTCTCAAGACTGGAACGACACCCTCACTGCCCCTATATCCCCTGAAGAGATAGGCGTTGCCATCAAAGCCCTCAAACCGCACAAGGCCCCAGGTCCAGATGGGTACACCGCCCAATTCTATAAAACCTTCGCCCCAGATCTCATACCGCACCTCACGCGGCTTTTTAACAAAATGGCAGAGGAGGGGGTGGTTACCAGATCGATGACCGAAGCCGTGATCACAGTAATACCCAAACAGGGGAAAGAACCGCAACTATGCGCCTCGTATCGCCCCATTGCCCTGTTAAACTTGGACGCAAAGCTTTACTCCTCCATACTAGCGACCCGCCTCAACGCCCTCATGCCCGACCTTGTTCACCCTGATCAATCGGGATTTATCAAGGGCCGACAGACTCATGACAACCCTAGACGCATAGTCCACCTGATAGAGAAAGCTACCAAACGACGAATTCCAGCAGTGCTTGTAGGCCTTGACGCCGAGAAGGCCTTTGATGGGGTGGACTGGTCGTTTCTTTTTTACACACTTACAAGCTTCGGGTTCGCGCCCAAATTTATTAACATGATTCGGGCTAATTATATCCAACCAAGCTCCAGGGTTCAAGTCAATGGAATGATGTCGGCCCCCTTCCCCCACTCTAGAGGCACTCGTCAGGGGTGCCCACTCTCACCCCTGCTATTTGCTCTGAGCATCGAGCCCCTCGCGATGTCTATAAGGGCGGCCCCAGAGATCCAGGGAATCCCCTTTAGCGGCGACGCACACAAAATCTCACTCTTTGCAGATGACGTGCTTTTGTCCCTCGCTGACCCGTCCAAGTCCCTCCCATCATTGCAATCAGAACTAGCGAGATTCGAAGAAGTGTCGGGTTTTAAGATAAATTTAGGTAAATCACACATACTTAATCTTACCCTTCCAGACTCGGAGGTGCGGGACCTACAGAAACGAACCTCGCTTCAATGGACCTCCTCCTCTTTACAATACTTGGGGATTCAATTAACGCCTCGGGTGGAGGGGCTCTTCCGTGCTAACTTTCCACCCATTCTCTCCTGCATACAAACAGATCTTGCAAAATGGAAGCCTCTTTTCATATCTTGGCTTGGTCGCATCCACGCTATTAAAATGACGCTCCTTCCTAAGCTCTTGTACCTCTTTCAAGCCTTACCTGTAGAGCTGGAAAGAGACTTCCACCCTAAAATCAAATCTATGATTCTACACTTCATATGGCAAGGGGGCCGCGCTCGGTTTTCTTTCTCCATATTGCGTCGGCCTCGTACAGAGGGCGGGGTGGGTTTGCCAGACCTTGCTCTATACTATAAGGCAGCACAGCTACGAGTGGTGACGGAATGGTCCAAGCGTGAGTCCGATAAACATTGGCTCCACATGGATCGCTCTATAGCAGGGAGAACCATTTGGGATCTCATATGGCGCCCCAAAAAGGAAAGACCCAAGAACGCTTACATCAGCACTCCCACTCGCACTACTCTGAAAGTGTGGGACTCACTTGCCGGTAATGAACAGTGGACCTCGTTTCCCTCGCCACACACGCCCCTTCACTTCAACCCAGCCTTTCCCCCAGCACTACATGAGGGCCCCTTTGACGCCTGGCGTGAAGGAGGATGCCTAGCTTTGACACACCTCTTCCACAACTTCGACCCCCTCACTTTTGATAATTGCAGAAGGGACTATGGACTAGAGAGGTCGGAACACTTCCATTACCTTCAGTTGACACACTGGGCCCTCACTCCGCCCATACGACAGGCGGCCACTCGCCCCCTCACAAAATTCGAGACCTATATTTTAAACGCCACTACCATGAGAGGGGTGATCTCATTCATATACAATTACCTACTTACCACCTCACACTCCTCGCGGCCACGTTACATGAATATGTGGGAGGACATACTCCATAGAGACATCTCAAACAGGGAATGGTCGGGACTGTGGTCTGACATTCTGAAATTCAACCACTCCACAGAGCTTCGGGAAGCCCATCTTAAAACCATGATGGACTGGTACCTTTACCCTTCCAAGCTTAAGACATTCTTCCCAAACACCTTTGATAGATGCTGGAGGGGATGTGGGCTCCTAGGGGACTTCCAACATATATGGTGGGACTGCCCCACCATACGCCCGTTGTGGGAAGAAATTCTTGCACACATTAAGGACATGTTAGGCTACCCCGTCCCGACTACCATGGCAGAGATCCTCTTAGGCCTCCGTGATCCAACCCTCGAACACCAGACTCGAGCTGATAAAGCGATCATGTGGATGTGCATAGGGGCCACCAAAGTGACCATTGCGGCAGCCTGGAAACGGAAAGAGGCCCCTGCGATCTCCCTCTGGCACTCTCGTCTATGGAAACTGCTTAGCATGGAAAGAATGTCTGACATCTTTCGAGACGAGTATAAAAACTTTGAATATAAATGGGGACCGTTGGTTACCTTTCTCTCACGAGGTCTACCCCTAGCTGTCTGTCCTCCCTCCATTAGAGACATGCACCTATTTCAATTCTAAAAAACACTTACGACTGCCCGTCGCCGAGCGCCTTAGGAAACCTATGCCGCCGCCATCGGTTTGTGGGAGGGGGGGAGGGTTTGTTATTTATTTTTAGGGGAGTTATTTTAGGGGCATTTACTTATACTTGGAGTGCTCCTTCCCGTTGGGAGGAAATTACAGAATCCCATCACAAAAGAAAGATGGGTTGGGCTGACAATTACCCCTTTCACTAGGCAAGTCGATCTGTCCCAAGTCACTATAATGTTAGACGCTGTACACTCCCTTTACGCATTATTATATGAAGATGTGGCTGGGGCAGATGCCTTGTTCTGTATCATTGCTCGAACCCTTACTAACAGCTCTATACAATAGCTCACTGCGATGAGCGATCTGATGCAAAATGTTTTGGTTGTATCTATCGGAAACTTTAATAAAAACATGTTTGACAAAAAAAAAAAGGCAAAAAAAATATGTAGAATTCAAAAGGGTTAAACACGGAATCCCCAATGCATGCCTCATTTGCAAGTTGAAAACTCAGAATAGGAGGCACTTACCTCATGTGATAAAAATGTTGCCTAGGGGGTAATGGTATTAACCCATCCTATTCCATCTAACTTGTAATGAGGACCAAAGTGTTTTACATGGAAGGGTTGGGTGGGTTACTTATTTGTTAGCCTAAAAGAACAAGTTCGTTGGTAAGATGGATACAGTGGTCTTTTAAAGATATACGTGACCTTTAAGTTAGCTTGTTACAATAGCGTTACAGTACATAAACAGCATATTCATTTCGATTAGCTCAAGGGTTAGTTCACTTTTCTGACTTCTGCAGTGGGACGTAGGGGTGAAAACAACATGGTGTAAACTGGGGTGTGCCTTTACATTTAAAGACCAATGGACCGGGGGGAGGAGAATAATCACACAGACATTGGCACTGAGAAGCTGCATTATTCAGAACATACCATACTTTTGGAATGTTGAATATTGAATATATTTTCTTTACAGAATTCTAAGGGATTATTTTGAAGCAATCATTTAATTAGATAAATAATGCATTACCCTTTTCCTGCAAAGCTGCCAGAGCTCGAGCGTGAAACATTACAATATCCCTGATGAGAAGGGCGCTCGGGAGCACTTTGCTGTTTGCACTGCCTTTCTAATGGGAGCTGATGCTTGCTGGAAGCTGCGCGCAAGAACACATGTTCAATTTGATTCCACAGTGTCCGTGGTGGTGTGCCTTCCAAGTGTGTGCCTGGCTCCGCCGGGGCCTGGCTCTCCTCCTAAAAGAGACAAAGCCTTTCTAGCCTCACAACACTGCAGCAAACATCTCTGAAGAGGCTGTCTGGCCAAAGAACACGTGGGCGATGGAGAGAAAGAGAGAGCACGAGAAAAAGAGAGAGAGAGAACAAAAAAAACAAAAGGGTAGATACAGAACAGACGCAGAGAGATAGAAAGAACAGAGAGAGAGCTAGGAGACCGGAATAGAGAGAGAGAGAGATACAGACAGATATAGATGCAGACAGAAACAGAGAGAGATAGAGAGAAGTATTGAGAGATAGAGAATGACAGTAAGGAAGGCATGGAGCATTGGTCTCAAGAGAAGAGACAGGACGTCCGCCTGCAAAGGTGGACACGGACACGTGGTCTCGCTAACTAACAAGCGGCAACATTTAAAACATAATCAAGTTTATGGAGCCGATCACGCCCCCCCCCCCCGTTCACTGGAAAAATCATGTTGTATACACGCAGACATCACTTAAGAGCTAACAAGGACAGGAGTGTCTCCTCTTTGGCCACAACTCTTGCATCTCACTACTCCCATAATCAAGTATCAGCACACTTGTGTGCACTATCACATCTACTTACTGACACCTCATCTCTTGTATATCTCAACGTGTATACAATATATACACCTGACAGAACCGCACAACCTAACCAACCTTATCATAATACCACCTATTACCACCCACAGAAAAAAATCACAACACATCAACAGATGCTCAGCAGTTCTACCATTATCAATGTGGATCTTATTTTCATTACAGAACCCTGGCTCCGCCCACCCTCCATGCAAGTCTGTGATGCCCTGTTGTGCACGACTACTGCATTTCACACAGTGACAGAACAATAAAATGCAAGGGATGGCATCACCATCATCCGTCCATCTTCATGACCCTGCTCCCCCTGATCCTCTTAACCATTCAACACCTTAAGATTCATACCCCCATGCTTTCACCTGACTTCACTCAGAAATCCTCTCAATACATCTCACCTATGCCGCCCACCAACCCAGGCTCAATGGATGTGGTACCCGACTTCAACACAGAAGCATCCACCCGCTCAAGCAACATCAACTTCAACCTTTCAGAAAAAACTTCTTTCAAGACCATGAAAAGGTCATCAATAAATTACTGTCTGCAGCAAACATCGCACAGTCACTCTAGAGGAACGACAGCACACTGGACCTCATCCACGCTCATCACCTTCTGGCTCCTGTGATCCTCCTCAGCAGCTCAATTGTACCGACTTCAGCATCAAACCAAACCTCTCAGTACCAACTCACTGAGCATACGTTATGCGTAGGCATCTACGGCCTCTCTTATGTGCAGATGAATCACAAACAAAGCACATTGTGGTTCGAAAACCAAGGTATCCTTTTTCAAGCCTTGGTGACATAATCAAATTTCCAAACACTATGGATGAGTCTGACCACAATATTCTGGATACAGTGGCGTTTCCCAAAGGAGTATGCTGTCTGTTACGACCATGCCTGGGCCTTTGGTGCCATATTTATGTAGGTTTTGGCATCACCCGTGCACTACACAAGGGCGACGCAAAACCTTAGTCGGATTTATCAAGCCACGTAAGGCCACCTTTTGTGGCCCTGAGTGGCTTGATAAATCCAGAGTAATGCAATGCAGCACAAATTGCTACATTGCGTTACTCTGCCCTGGGAAGGCGTTCCATGGGTGGAGCGTGGGTGTTCCCACACATCCACCCATGGATTCTGAAGCATTCCCAGATTTACCAATACTGGCAGACCTAGGAATCCGTCAGAATGCTACGCCTTCCCAGGTGAGGCGTAATGAGGAGAAATATTATTATTTCTCCTCCTTCCTTCCTCTTTCCAGGGGCGTAACACAGGCACCGCAGCCCCCACTGTGTGTGGGGGGGGGCCTCGGGCTGCAGGGGGCCCCCTCAGCACAGTACTCAGGCCTGATAGCTCCGGGTTAAATCTGGAGCGGGGGCCCCTCTGTGCACCTTGCAGGGGGGCCCCTTCAACTTTCGTTACGCCACTGCATCTTTCTATGTGTGCTGCATTCTGCAGCACAGATAGAAGGAATATGCCTCAGTGGATTGTTTTTGTGCAGGAAGGTGTCCCTGTTAAGTACGATGCGGAGGCAAGATTTAGATGATTAATTTATTCAATAACAGGCAGGTACACGGAGCACAACTTCATGTCTTGCAGTCCAGTTGTAACTGACTCCTTCCACTTCCATAATCCACGTTCCATATTCTATGGAACGTGCAGTACGCGAAATGGAGGAGCAGACAGGGGTATACATATTACATAACACATCCCCTTCCTTTAAAAAAAAAAAATGAAAAAAAAAAAATGAAACAAACCAAAAATACTGCAAGGATAAATATAACCATAACACTGAGCACAAATGTAGAAACAGAATTACAAAGGAAAACTTTCACAAATATAATCTTTCAACCAAACAGGCGGTCTTTTTCACGCTGGGACTGTCTGGAATCCAAAGTAGATGTTTCTTGATTCAACAATGAAGATTGACCGCAATCAATTTCAGGAATGCATGACGTCTGATCCATAGACGTTTGATCCATAGAACCTTCCAAAATGTCATTACAAACAATGGGAGAATTCACAATGGGATTTTTGTCATTAGAATTATTACACCCAACATCCTCCAAATCAAACAAATCAGGTACTACATTAACATAAGAAGAAGGTGCAGAGCATTTGGCAACCATCTTAAGATTCCATACCTTTCCATCTGAAAGGCGTACAGCATTGTTCATTGTTTCCACAACTTGCAGAGGTTCATAATAATTGCTAACTTCTTTAGAGATTTTACCAGGTTTTTTTACTCTAACCCATTGTCCTACATTTACATTGGAGTCTTTCACACTGTGTTTAGAATCATACCATTCTTTTCTCTTGATTTGAAGAGCATCAACTCTCTCCCTGACAGTATCCTCAGACCAATGCACTATATTGTTTTTAAACAACCATCCAGGTGTATATTTTGTTCTGGGATTTCTACCCCGCATAAGAACAAAAGGTGAATAACCAGTAGCATTACACATTGAAACCCTATAAGTGCAAACCATTTTTAAAACCTGAGTTTCCCAAACACCCTGATTAGCAAACATTTGAATAGTGTTTTTTATGCATCTATTAAAGCGCTCAACCATACCGTTGCTGTTTGGGTTATAAAGTGACGTAGTTCTGTGTTTAATACCAAGTTTGTTAAAGTATGCTTTTGCCTTGTTAGACAAAAACTGGACACCATTGTCACTCAAAAGAACAGATGGAATACCTTCTATCTGAAACGATTGGTCCAGGAAATGAAGAACTGAGTCAGTGTCAGCTCTGGTGACAACTTTAACAATAGGCCATCTAGAAAATAAATCTATTATCACCAAAATGTACTTCTGCTCGATTCCAATCGGCCCCATTATGTCAATTGCAATGTGTTCCCAAGGTGATCTGGGTCTGGACATGACACCTAAAGGAGGTTTGCAGGTGATTAAAGATTTATCTGCACCTTTGCACAAATCACAGTGACGTACAAATGCTTCTATTTCAGCATCCATGCCTGGCCACCAAAAAGAAGTCTTAACAGTTTGTTTAGAACGTACTATACCGAAATGGCCTTCATGACAAAGGGCAATTAAAGAAGAACGTAAACTTTTTGGAGGAATCACTCTTTCACCTCTCCAAACATTTTCATTGCGAACACTTAACTCAAATCTTACTTCCCAAAAAGGTTTAAGGATATGATTATTGCTTAGCTTTCTTGGCCATGATTGTATGAGGTATGATTTTACTTGGCTCAGAACTTCATCTTTCAAGCATTCTTCATTCCATTTCTCCTTAACAATTCCATCAATGCCAAAATCCTGAACATAAGCAACCTGAAAAGAATTCCAGATTTCATCCTCACATTCATCAAGCTGTTTAGGCATCCTGGAAAGAAAATCGGCCATACAATTTTTTTTTCCAGGAACAAACTCCATTTTATAACAGTAGTCCTGTAACCTGATAGCCAATCTGGCTACCCTTGCCAAAGTATTAATGGTGCCCTCCGTGGTAAGAACTCTGAGTAAAGGCTTATGATCACAGCGCAGGGTGAAATGTTTACCCCATACAAATGCTCGAAAATGATCGACAGCCCAAACGCAAGCCAGTGTTTCTTTTTCAATTACTGAGTATTTTTCCTCAGTGGGTGACAGTGATCTGGAAGCGTAAGCAATAATGTGCTCATCACCCTTGGGGCCAATTTGGGAAAGCACGGCTTCTAGGCCTTTGATGCTGGCATCTGTTGTAATAACACTGTGAGCATCAGGGTTAAAACTTTTCAAAGAAGCTACCTTGTTGATACAATCCTTAATGTCATCAAAATCATGTTGACACTCAAGTGACCACTCAAATTTATTTTTGTTTTTTAACAACTGCCTGATGTTATATGTTCTAGATGAAAAATTTTGAATGTATTTGGAACAAAATTCTGCAAGACCTATAAAAGACCTAACATCATCTTTACTGTTCGGAGCGGGAGCACACTTAATAGAATCAATGAGATTAGGTTTAGGTTTGATTCCCTTCCAATCAATAACATGTCCTAAATAAGTGACACTGTTGGTGGCAAATGTGCATTTGGAGTACTCAACTGTTAGCCGTTTGGATTCCAAAATGGATAGCACTTCAAGTAAAGTTTTGTCATGGTCAGTTTTATCCTTACCAAATATAAGAATATCATCCTGGAAAAATTTTGTGTTTTTTATGTTGGTGAATAAATGATGCATCAAACGCTGAAAAACAGCTGCAGCGGATGCCAAGCCAAAAGGCATCCTTTTGAATTGGTAACAGCCCTGGGGTGAGACAAAAGTGGTAAACTTCTTGCTTCCTTTAAATAGTGGAATCTGGTGATAAGCAGCAGATAAATCAATTGTGGAGAACCACTTGGCGCCATCTAACAAAGCTAACATCTCATTTATTTTAGGTAGTGGGAATTGGTCAACCACTATATTTTCATTCAAATGGCGCAAGTCCACACATAGGGCCCGATTCTGATGCGGGTTGGAACAAATGTTCCCATTGAAGTCAATGGGAGTTCAACCAAATCGTATCTGGAAGCATCCGGATGCATCCTACTCCGCCGGTCGGACTTTCCCGATCCGAGTGGGTCGGACACCATTTCCCAACCGATTCGGTCGGGAAGCTTTTCCAACCCGCATCAGAATCGGCCCTATAGTCTCAATTTCCCATTATTACGTTTAATTACTACCAATGGGGAAACCCATTCGGATGCTTCAACAGGTTCAATTATGTCAGCAGACACTAATCTGTCAAGTTCTTTGGCAACATCATTTCTTAAAGTAATAGGGACACTTCTTACTTTATGAATTTTGGGTACCGCATTGTCTTTGAGGATTATTTTGTGTTCGAAACCCTTAAGTTTGCCAATATTTTTCTGAAACACAGAAGGGAATTTCTTTAAAAGTTTCTCACCTACTTTTGTGCCCTCATCCATAACCAAAACCTGCTCAGCAGAATTCGGGTCCAAAATAATGTGTAAATCTTTCTGGTCTCTCCATCCAAGGACTGAAGGACCTCTTTTTGAAATATACAGTTTGCCATATGACTGGCGATTCTTAAACACAAATTTAAACCAACGAAAACCCAAAATATCTATCTTTTCACCTCCATAGCCTTCAGGATCAATATCGGAAGAAAATAGTTTTGGACCCACTTTACCTGTAAAATGTTTTTTCCAAATTTCATCGTTTACAATTGAATAAGGTGAGCCTGAATCCGCATACATTTTAACACGCACACCACCTATGTGAACCCAACATTCCGGTTTGTTTTCAATCAACAGACATCCATCACTAATATTCAAAAATAATTTCTCTTTAACAGCCACAGTACATTCAGAGATTTGTTCATCATCGCTGCACCCATGGCTATCAGAATCAACCTCTTCCTGAACGCATTTAACTGATTTGGTTAATCTCCTGCACGATTTGGTATAATGCCCGTAAATACCACATGCACCGCATTTAACTCTCCTAGCCGGACACGATTTAGCAAAGGCTAAATGTTCAAGACTGCCACATCTGTAACATTTGGGAGATGCATTGTTAGGTTTGTACTTACTCCATCCATCCGATCTTGGTTTGGCGCTAAAATTTTTCCTTGAGCTGGGCTTAATTTTAGCCACAGTGTCATTAGTAACAATTTCTGTCTTCAAAACGTTGGCACATCTACTAGATGTTTCCGCTTTGCGAACTATTGCAAGAATGTCATTGAGACAAGCATCACCGTTCATCCACAAACGTTCCTGAATGGCTGGATTAGAAGCATTCATGACTACTTGATCACGCACTAAATCCTCCAATAACTCACCAAATGCACAATCAACACCCAATTTCTTTAACTCACCAACATAATCATCAATAGATTCACTTTTAAGTTGTTTCCTTTGAAAGAACTTGTAGCGAGTTATACCAATACATACCTTTGGGGCAAAATACCTATCTAAATTTGCAAGAGCAATAGTGAAAACATTACTGTCACCACTTCTCACAATAGGTTTGTTCATCTGGTTATAAGTTTTAAGCCCTTGAGGACCTAATGTATGCAGTAAAATGCGTTTTTTATGTTGAGGAGCCATCTTGCCATCAGAGTCAACTGTTTCTATATAGTTCAGAAAATATTCCTTCCATTCAGTCCATCTTAGAGTAGGTTCGGACCCTGAAGACCAAAAAGCCTGGGGAGGACTGAGCGAAAAGGTTTGCTGACTCATAGCTGTAGCAGATACACTTAAAATAATAACACTAAAATATTGTGGAATTGTTCAGTGAACCCTTGAAAAGACACTGTCCATACTTCACCACAATAATTAAAATAGTGAGTAACAAGCAGTTAGCAGTTTCTTTTTGTCTATTTTTTCTTTAAACAAAAATCACCTGGAGTGAAAAAGTAGATACCTCCATCAGAGTAGGCTTAAACTTCCAAGCGCTGAGAACTGACTTGAAGCGGCAAACAGCAGGGTTGCTTCGGTTTCATTAAATGAGAAGCACTTTAAATACTGATTTGCCGATACACATTACGTCGAAGCTTATAAATACTGCAGGCCTTTCCCAGATCAAAATGGCCACTGCACGCTGCGTGGTGACGCGTTGCGTACCACCTTTCTGACGTCTGACGCTTGGCTGAAGAAAGAGAAAGAACAGATCGCGAGGCAAGGAGTGCGCGTTGCTAGGCAGTTCAAGTATAAACAGCCAAGGTTCCAGAGCTGTAACGGACGCCTAGAATAAGGTAATTAATGATGAAAAAAAAACAATCCCAAAAAAATACATCTGTTGCTCACCGGAGGTTCAGTTGAGTTTCCGTGAGTTTTTTTTTTTGTGCGATCTTTTCCTCAGTATTTAATCCTCCTCATAGATGCCAAAGCGTCAACTCTGTCTGTTTTCATCCATATAACCAAAATCTTCCTCACTGCTGTGGTCTTTTAACAATCCCCGGTCGTCGCCAATTTGTTAAGTACGATGCGGAGGCAAGATTTAGATGATTAATTTATTCAATAACAGGCAGGTACACGGAGCACAACTTCATGTCTTGCAGTCCAGTTGTAACTGACTCCTTCCACTTCCATAATCCACGTTCCATATTCTATGGAACGTGCAGTACGCGAAATGGAGGAGCAGACAGGGGTATACATATTACATAACAGTCCCTTCCTGCACAAAAACAGTCCTGCTTTCAATGCAGGCACAACTGCACTGTGGTGCAAGGGTGTCTGCGTTTGGCGCACGGCAGCACATTGTGCACCAGTGCTGGCAAATTACAGGAATGCGCTGTATAATGTTAAATACGGTGCATTCCTGCCCTTTCCCTATCACGCAGCGCAGCAAGGCTGCACTACCTGATATCTTAGTAAATATGCCCTCTGATATGCAAAGGTTTACATTCTGTGTGCTTCATTTTCATGTTGTATGCAAACTGAAATGTTTCAGCTGTGAAATTCCCTGAATGACCGTCACTGTTTTAATGATGGGTGTATCAAGCGATTGGCCAAATCTGTCAGGGCAGGTATGTTTTCTTGGGTGTGTTCTCACCCCACATCTGCAGGGATAGTAGAATCTTCATTATTTTATTGTACAGAGACAGCAATGACCAAGCTGTTGGGCCACAGCTATGCGGAGGAAGAGATATAGGTGTTATCCCCAAAAAATGTGTGACACTGGAGGGAGTAGGTCCAGAGGGCTAACTTGCTCATTCAGAATTCCTCTTGGTAATGCTGAGATGATAGGCGTCTGCTGTGGTGGGTACCAGAGGAATGAGTAAACAAACAATTCTGACTGAATAAATAAACAAAGGAAAAGGGATGGAAGGAGCATGAGTTAAAAATCTGACAATCTGACACAGGGATACTCAAAGTACGGCCCGGGGGCCGCATGCGGCTTTCCTGACCTTTAATTGCGGCCCCTGGTGACCAGCAGCTCTGGGCTGCTGTTCACTTGACAGTTCAGGAACATTCAGAAAGCTGTTAAACGGGCATAAATAAAGGTTTTCCGCTTTCACATTTTGCAATTCAGCCACCATCAGATGAGTATATCTTTCCCTCTCACATTATACACTAGAAGTTAATGCTTTGACTTTCATTCTTGGTGCATGAGAATAGAGCATTGGTGGCAGACAAAAGTCACGTGACTCAGTTTGTTGTCCACACCATGCATCTGCTTCACATCCCCCTACGTCCACCTTTCATTACCCTGACTCTCACCCCGCTGGCATAAGTGTGGCCCTCAGGCATGCCACAGACAGTACTTTGTGGCCCCCGGGTAATTGTTTGCGAGTACCCATGTTCTGACAGAATAGAAAACGTTTAGCTATCTCTTTAGCGATCATTGCCTTGAAACATGGATGCCGTTTTCAATATGGTTGACTAGTTTGATTCACAGCTTAAGATGGACTTGTAAGAGGATGGTCGTCCTTCTTCTGCCTCGTTGCCCTTCAGGATGCTAGCCACTCTGAGCCCTTCATTCGCCCTGACATCCTCTTATAGACGAGCTCTTCGTGGTAGGAGCATTGTGACGTGACTGGCTAGAACGCATCACTCTGGTGCCAGCGCGAGAAACCTTAGGGTTGGGGAGGGGTGGAGCTCTAACTGCCAGCAAGGTGCAAGAGGGCAAAAGAGGTATTGATTGCCAGCAGAGGGGCAAGAACATATAGTAGTGGTGAGAGCTTATTCATTGCCTCGGCAAAACAATGAGACAAATAATGATGCTTGGCTGTGTGTGCTTTTTATCTATAAACATTGGAATGGCCTGACTCTAAGATGGGCACCTTAAAGGACAAATAAATATTATTAAGATTAGGACATGCACCTGAGTCCTGTTAAAAACATTAACACAATGTCCACTGCAGCATACAAATATTGCTTTCTGTATGCACTGCATGTGTGAGAAAGAATTACATTTGATATGGAACAGTGTGCTCTTCAGATGTAAAATAGTCCCTGATGTATTCCAACGGAGGCAGAATAAATGAGAATAAATACTTTTGTGGGCTGATCCAAAATGTGATTGATAATGTCTCAAGCTAATGACTTGAAGTTTCTGCATCCAAATAAGCTGATGGTTGAAGGAGGGTGACTCAAAGTCCCTTCTGCATGTAGAGAATGAGTATTGATTGAATATAAAACATATGCCATGAATGGCGCAAGTGCACTTCTACATAAAACCTAAAGATGCCCAGCATTTCAAATGATGTCATTCATAAGGAACCAGGAGATGATGGAAGTACCAATGTTCCTACAATGTTTATAATAACTATTGGATGATATAATCAGCTTGCCGATTTTTAACACACTGCTGATCTTTGTGATTCTTCTCTTGCCCTCAGTGGCACAGTGTAGTGTGATTTCATAACCGTAAGTCACCACCAGAGGGCGCCACCAGATTTAGGTGTCCTCTCCCAAGGATCATTACACCTTTGAAGGCTTTTTTACTTGTGATGAAATTAATGGATAATCTGCGATTGAACCTGTGCTATGTTTCCTGTGTTATTTTACCATATGATTTACCCCATTAACCAATAGTCTTCCTGGACTACTTTCCTCTAATTGAATCATTGGACACTGTTCAACTGAACTTAACTTGTCAAATAAATTTGGGTGAATTTACTGTCATCATTCATTGATGCCCCTCAAAATGAACTTTTAAGGAGGATGGGGTGTTCTCGTTAGCAGAGGCGGCTCCTCCATTGAAGCGGTGGAGCATCGCCCACTTAAACCCCCCCCCCCCGCAAGCCCCAGAGATAAAAAATAAAATTGTGATTTTATACCATTTTATTTTTCATGCCCCGTCCCGAACAGTGTCAGGACGGGGGCGGGGCTGCTGCTGAGTGACAGCAACATGCCACTCAGCAGGGAGGAGGGTGGGCTGGCAAAGCACTGTTTAAAGTGCGCATGTCTTTTTGGCCGGCCGTTATGCGCACTTTAAACAGCTCTAATCCAGCTGTTTTAAGGCAGCTGGATTAGAGCAAGCCGAAGTCTCCAGAGCTCTGTGGAGTGCTGAGGGAGGCCGCTCCCACCAATCCTAGAGCTGCTCTCATGCTGGTGAGAGCAGCCCTAGGATTGGCCAAGGGAGTAGCTGCTTCCAGTTCCAGGTCCAAAGAAGAGGTCCCGACTGGAAGACGTCGTGTTTGTGTACGGTAAGTTTTTAAAAAAAGACATATTATTTTCGCTTCTTCAATATATAATTTGCACGCGTACCCGCCCACTCCCCCCTCACCCATAGATGCCAGCAGGCAACTGCCAATTAGACATATCATGGTACACTGAAACCCTGATCCAACATTTTAGGGACCAAAGCATATTGGAATTTTACATTGTAAAAAGTGCATATATGGGGGGCGTGGCCGGGCAAGATGGCCGATCGGACGTAGCCCGTCTCGGCTCCCGGTCCGCGCACTGTTCCGGAGCAGACAGCAGCGGTCTTACCGCATCCCGCATGCTGCAAACCACTTCTGTACATAGCGGAGGATGTGAGGCACGGCGGGGGAGCCTTTATCCGCCTCCATCGCCGCAGGAACGGACCCGGCGAGGTCTGTTGTGAGACCAGCAGGCGCCTCCCAAAATGGCGGCTTTCCGACTGGGCTGAGAGATTCCGGCCGAAGCGGAGCGAGAAACCCCTGCCTACGAGTCTGCTTCTCGCCGTCGCAGTGAGCTTCACGGTAGGCGCGGCCATGGGGAATACTCCAGGGAAATTGCCCGGACTACAGCTTCTCCCGCGGACCACAGCAATGCCTGACCTTAAAATGGCGCCTAAGATGTGATTCAATGCCATATCACATCTTTGGTCCCTGTGGCCCCCGGGCCTGCTCCCTACCGAGCGCCGCCTCAGCGGGCATCACCGCCTCCTGCCTTTCTTCGCCCTGACTGCTGAGCGACTGATGCTCCACGGATGCCTTTACCACTGTGGGTGCCCTTTTCCTGCCAGTACCTGCATCCCCAAAATGGCGCCCGCTCCAGATCGGGAAGGGCTGTGATTGCGAGCTGGGAGCTGGGGTCGGTGGTTGCGGCAGGGCTCGAGTGAAACAACGAGCTGTGGCACTAATCCCTGGGTGAGACCTTCGCTGTGACTGGACTCCCTGCTACTAGGCTTTCCGAGGGGGGTGCGCTTCCACCTAGCGGCCCCAACTATACCGTAAGCCGCCTGGAGCAGCGAGCGGGGGTCCGACTGGCGTTGCGGCACCTGCCTGCTGATGGTGCCTCGGCTTGCGCCACTGGTCTGGCGGCGACCCCTTGAGGTGGAGGTTCCCGCGTCCTGGCTCCCGAGCCTCCTTCCACAGGCATCGCCGTTGTGGGGGTCCTCCCGGGCCAGTCCGCATGCCGCCTAAGAGAGGGACGAACAAGACATCCAACAAGGTTTCGGACTTCTTTGGCCCATCAGATAAATGCCTGACTCTGCGCGGCGACGGTGAAGCTGCAGACATGGCCCTTACAAAGGCAGATCTCCTGTCCACGCTAAAGGATTTCAAAACTGAGCTGTGCAATGACCTCGCCCAGGACATTAAAACATCCATAGAGCAGCTGAGGTCGGACCTTACAGGGAGACTGACCTCCCTACAACAAGATGTCAACTCGGTGGGCACCAGAGTGCTCGATTTGGAGGCGCACCAGCAGGACCAGGAGAAGCTCTCCGCCGAACTGCGTGAAGAAGTTCGGGCCCTCCAAGACCAACTCCACCAGACGCAGCTCAAGTCGGAAGATCTCGAGAATAGGGCACGGAGGGAGAACCTACGCGTCCGGGACCTGGCCGAGCGTGCGGAGGGGCCGGATCTTGAGGCCTTCATGGAGGGGCTTTTTGCGGAAGTCTTGGGTCCACAAACCCTCACAATAAAGCTGGAAAGGGTCCATCATGTGGGAGTCCTGCAGCCCGGCGAGAGGAGACGTCCCCGCGACATACTGGCGAAATTCCATTCATACAAAGTTAAAGAGGCGGTGCTCCTAGCGGCCAGGTCCAAAGGGACTGCCACCTTTCAAAACCACTCGTGCTCTATCTACCAAGATTTATCACCGGCCACCCTGGCACGGAGGCAGATGTTCCGACCCATCACCGCCAAACTACGAGATGATAAAATCAGATACAGTTGGACCTACCCGTTCGGACTAAGTTTTGAGCTCAACAACAAACAGCGCCATGTCACCGACTTAAGAGAGGGCCTGGAACTCCTGGGTCTCCCGCCGGTTGAGACTGGCTCCGATCATGATAGCTCCCGAGAGGCTCTGCGGGGGCCCTCACAGACGACAGCATGGCTTATGGGCACACGTAGAGGCCGCAGATAAAATATCAGCGAATATATTCTAGACACGTACTGCTATGTTTCTCGACCTCTTGAGGAATCGCTACTAACGAAAGCTCACACCGAATCGTACCACACCTGATTGTGCTATATGCTTGAGGGAGATGTTGAGAGTGGCCCGGTGGATTTACGGGTGATCTACTCCCAGCTACTTCCTACGACCCGGAACCCACCATAGCCCTGGGGTGTGGTCCCATGCCACTACCTGTACTTTGGGATTGCAGAACTATGGTCCACCTCTATACTTCCGAGCAGGGACTTTACTCCTTTCCCGCACGCAGCTCCGATGTGACATTTACGTCATGACCGCTTAAGATGACTTCTGTGACTTACCTTCGGACGGCGCGGACGGGGTCCTCAGACTCTTGGTCCCCCTAGTCCCTGTTGGGCAGGTTGCCCGCGTCCAGGGACCAGTTAGCGGCATTTTTGCCGCACTTTTTGTTACTGTTTGTTATGTTGTTTTTGAGGGTTGAGGGGGGGGGTAGGGAGGGTTATGGTGGCAGCTTTTTCATTTTATTCGCTAGGGGTTTCTTCATTTATTTCTGTCTCCACATGCGAGGTGCCAACATGGGGGCTGGACACGCCTGGGGTGGTCTCGCCCACATATACGGCTAGGTCGGCTGAAGGTATCTCTGAGTTGTTCTCCTCTACTTTAGTGCAATGACGATCACTATCGGTTCCTGGAACGTTAAGGGGCTTAACTCCCCCCAGAAACGCCACAAAGTGTGGAAATATATTATAGACCATCACCTTGATATAGTGGCCCTCCAAGAGACACATCTGGCTATATCAGAGGACTCACGCCTCCGTCACAAGCGCTACCCCCTAATATACAAAGCATCTGCCCTAACGAAACATAGGGGAGTGGCACTCCTGTTTCATTCCTCCACTAAATTTCAACCTTTGGACTTCCGTTCTGATAAAGATTGCCGATGGGTTATGGTCAAGGGTCGTTTGATGGGCAAGCTCTGCACCTTCGTAGCATTGTATGCACCTAACACGGGGCAAGCGGCATTTTTAAACACTCTGGCGGGGAAGATTCTGGACTTCGGAGAAGGGCCATTAGTGATCCTGGGCGATTTTAATCTGACCTGGCAAAGAGATCTCAACAGTACTCACACACACCGCTCTGACCTGGGCTCCTTTACCCCCACCACTAAACAACACTTTCACGATCTAGGTCTGATAGACGCTTGGCGGACACTCCATCCTCACTCCCGTGACTACACTTTTTACTCCCACGTCCACCACACATACTCCCGACTGGACTACATTTTTGTTAGCCAATCCCTGCTGGGCGCTCTCCAGGCGGCTAAGATATTTCCTCTTTCCGTGTCGGACCACAGTCTCCTTTCCATTTGTGTTGCCTGGCACGGCAATGTCTCCACCACTCCTCGCTGGTTTTTCCCACCATCTCTCACACGCGATAAAGAATCCCGCACTAAATTGAGAGAAAGCATCACTGACTTTTTTTGATCTTAATAAGCCTGAAGATACCTCAGAGTACACTAACTGGGACACGTTTAAAGCGGTCATCAGAGGGAAATGTATCGCCCTCAACTCAGCACTGAACGCACAGAGAACTAGGGAGCGGGAGGCGTTGGAAACTGAAGTGGCTTCTGTCGAGCGCACGCATAAAGCAAACCCCACTCGGGATAATCTTCGCAAACTGACGGCTCTGAGGGGCAAACTTAGAGCTATATATAATAACAGGGCAGAATTCACGCTTCTCAAGCTCCGACACCTCTCTTACTCCCAGGGGAACAAGGTGGGTAGGCATCTGGCTAGACAGCTCAGGGGAAAACGAGAACGGGAATATATAGGAGGTATTCTTGGGCCCAGCGGGGAGACTACTTACAGGGATGGAGAAAAGTCAGAACTCTTAGGCTCTTTCTATAAGACTCTATATACAGGGGACCAATTAGATCCTGAAGCCCAATGTGAATATTTACGGACACTATGCCTCCCCCAGGTTTCGCCTGACTGGAATGAAACTCTTGCTGCTCCCATCACCTCCGAAGAGGTGGACGCTGCCATACAAGCACTTAGGCCCCGTAAGGCCCCGGGTCCAGACGGTTACACCGCTCTGTTCTACAAAACTTTTGCCTCCGATATCATCCCGCACCTCACGCGCTTGTTTAATAGGATGGCGACAGAGGGAGAGACTACTGGATCATTATCTGAGGCTGTGATCTCTGTTATACCAAAACCCGGGAAGGACCCTCACTTACGCGCCTCCTACCGCCCCATCGCCCTACTAAACTTCGATGCAAAACTCTATTCCTCTATTTTGGCTAAACGTCTGAATGACCTCATGCCGGACCTCATCCACCCGGACCAATCGGGGTTTATTAAGGGCCGGCAAACGCACGACAACACCCGCCGCATAGTTCACCTCATAGAGAAAGCTAGCAAACGACATATTCCCGCAGTACTGGTAGGACTAGATGCCGAAAAGGCTTTCGATCGGGTCGATTGGGCGTTTCTATTTACTACCCTCACGAGCTTTGGGTTCGCTCCTAAATTTCTCACTATGCTTCGGGCCAACTACGTTCAACCTCGCTCCCGGGTGCAAGTAAATGGCATATCCTCATCCACCTTTTCTCATTCTAGAGGTACTCGACAGGGATGCCCCCTCTCACCCCTCCTCTTTGCCCTGAGCATCGAACCCCCTAGCAGTGGCTATTAGAGCCAACCCCGACATTCATGGCATCCCCTTTAGTGGGGACTCCCATAAGGTTTCCCTCTTCGCGGACGATGTCCTCTTGTCGCTTTCCGAGCCTGAGCACTCTCTTCCCCACTTACAAAAGGAACTGGAGCGCTTTGAAGAGGTAGCAGGCTTTAAAATAAACATGGGCAAGTCATATATTCTTAACCTTACACTTCCGCCGGCGGAGGTGCACAGGCTCCAGCCCCTCACTCCCTTACAATGGGCAGCCTCATCCATACAATACCTGGGAATTCAGTTAACACCCAGGGTGGAAGGTTTATATGCTGCTAACTTCCCCCCCAGTCTCGCACGAATTCAAGAGGAACTCGCGAGGTGGAAGCCACTCTTTCTTTCTTGCCTTGGCCGCATACATGCTGTCAAGATGACACTCCTCCCTAAACTTCTCTACCTGTTCCAAGCCTTGCCGATAGAACCAGAAAGGGACTTCTTCCGCCGAATTAAATCTATGCTCCTACAGTTTATATGGCAAAAAGGACGTGCCCGCTTGTCGTTCTCTTTGTTGCGTCGCTCCCGCGCGGAGGGAGGAGTGGGACTCCCCGACATTCACTTATATTATAAAGCGGCGCAACTGAGAGTGTTAATTGAGTGGTCCAAAACGGAATCAGATAACACATTGGTTACATATGGACCGTAGTGTCGCAGGGCGGACTATATGGGATCTTGCTTGGCGCCCCAAACAAGACAGAACCAAGAACGCGTACTGTAGCACCCCCACGCGAACCACCCTGCGAGTGTGGGACTCTGTAGCGGGGGATGATAGATGGACTACTTTCCCCTCGCCATTTACACCGCTGCACTTCAATCCTGCCTTCCCCCCGGCATGCACGAGGGGCCCTTTGATGCTTGGCGAGGGGGGGGTTGTCTTGCCTTGACACACCTATTTCACAATTATGACCCCTTGACCTTTGACAACTGTAGACGGGACTATGACTTGGATGACACGGAATGGTTCCATCATGACCAGCTGCTTCACTGGGCTCTCACCCCAAAGGTTCGGGATGCGGCCACTCGGCCGCCCACTAGATTCGAATCCTTCCTCTCCAAGACCACCACAATGAAAGGGGTGATATCGTTCATCTATAACTTTTTACTTACCACCGCCACCTCACCGCGCCCGCGATACATGGCTATGTGGGAGGGGATATTACAGCGCGATGTGTCGGAGAGAGACTGGTCCCATTTATGGTCCGACATTTTTAGATTTAATCACTCCGTGGACCTCCGAGAAGCCCACCTAAAGACCATGATGGATTGGTATCTCCACCCTTCTAGGCTTAAACAGGTCTTCCCTAACACTTCTGACCGCTGCTGGAGAGGCTGCGGCCTCTTGGGTGATTTTCATCACATTTGGTGGGATTGTCCGACGATACGCCCCTTTTGGACAGAAATACTAGCACATATCAAAGACATTCTGGGGTACCCCATTCCAACTACTATGGCAGAGGTCCTTCTGGGGCTTCGAGACCCTACTTTAGAATACCAGACCCGTGCGGACAAGGCCATCATGTGGCTGTGTATAGGAGCGGCTAAGGTGACTTTGGCGGCCGCCTGGAAACAGAGCGAAGCCCCGGCGATCTCCCTTTGGCACTCACGGCTATGGCGGCTTCTTAGCCTGGAAAGAATGTCTGATATCTTTCAAGATAATTATAAGAACTTTGAATTCAAGTGGGGACCGCTAGTTGCCTTCCTTTCCAAGGGGCTCCCGTCAGCTGTCTGTCCCACTACGGTCCGCGCATTACACCTCTTTCAATACTGATTACATTGCCACTACCTCCAGTTGATATTTTAGCTTTGTTTTTGCTGCCACCACTGTTTGGGAGGGGGGTGGGGGAAGGGGGGTTTGGGTTCTTGGGCTCGGGGAGTTGGTTTTTAAATGCCTCGAGTATGCCTTACTAGATTCCCTCAGCTGGAAGGATGTGTTTAGATGTCATTCCAGACACACGTTGAGACGCCCAATTACGGTGCTTCGTACGGCTGATGCCACAGGGGACTGCCCGCACCCCCGCCTTGAAAGCCACTGTATCTTCCATTAGCATTTATTTTGGAATCGGGGCTGGGCGCCTCTTGGGTAATGTGTAATGCTTCACCATTTGTGTCTTATCGACAAGTTGGTGCTCACTGCGCTGAGCGGAATGATATTGATATCTTACGATGTACTTGGGAAAGTCTAATAAACATATGTTTGAAGAAAAAAAAAGTGCATATATTGTTAGTTGTATGCTTGTGACCGTATTGATGTCCTGATAAAGGTACACTTTAATTCTTGGCGTACTGCAATGATGACCTGCAGACGTCTAGAATTGTATTAATGAACTGATTTCCTCAATTATAATTTAGTTTTGTACTTTGGGCTTTATAACATTACGTCTTGATGCGATTACAATGCTTTGGTTTTACTTTGTGCTTTGTGTATTGCTACAATTTATGGCGGGTAATTTATTCCCTTCTGGTTTCATCACTTTGGTTATCAGTCTATTGTGTGATTGTGCCCTTTTCTTTGTCATTGAATAATACAGTTTGTATTTTGCCCCTTTGTGCCTACAGTGATGGTGATAATACAATCAACGGTAAATTTGTTTGCCCCAAGCAGTCTACTTTACAGCATTTCCACTTCATTTGAAATAATTCATCAGAATATAGTTGCTCAGTGTTCTGAATGCATATCTTTTATACTGCAAAATTAGGGCCCGATTTAGAATTTGGCAGATGGGATCCTCTGTCACAAAGGTAACGGATATCCCATTCACTGTATTACAAGTGCATCATCTCCTATGACGCTGGTAACGGTGGAGGAGATATAAGTAAGTTTTGTGACGGAGTATCCCATCCACCAAGGTCTAAACCAGACCCTTAGTCTTCAGTCTGTTGTAGCTGCTTGGCAAGCCCACATCTGGTCTCTGGTCAGACAAACAGCCTGCCATCCTGTCTCCCTTATGGCGCTCCCTGTCTGTCCAGCACGTTACTTTTCTATCGGATAGGATTCCTCTATTTTTCTCTTGGATCCCTTACCTTGATGTTCTGTGTTTTATCCATTATTTTTCCTGCTGATTTTTTCCAAGAAATCTCTGAGGAAATCAAATGATATTTCCTCCTTTAAACGTTGCTTCAATGGATTGGCAAAGTGACATTAGGGCATTTCTTCCTTTCAGGTCATGTGTCTCTTTGGAGCTTTGGATGATATTTACCTCATCAATGCTAGGAAACCAGAGCATTCCTTATTATTGAAAAAGTAGAAAGAAGCAATGCATTACAACTCGTAAAGAATATTTAATCTAAAACCTTATCAGCCATACACAGTTATTAGAATCACACTGCGGCCAGCTAATTGTAGATAATATATTATACCGTCCATAAAAGGACCCCATATAGACATGAATGGATGCCGGCCCCTAGCACTCTTTACTCAGTACATGGCAGCCTCCAGTTCCAAAGTGCTGCAAAAGAATACCAACCACTGTGCAATCTTGAGAGTGCACACATAGAAAAAACTATATATGGATACGGATTGTTGTGGTTAGTACCAAATAAAATGGTATGCGTTGCTAAATATTATATTAGATTGAGTAATATTGACCAGCTTCTTAGTCACTGAACCCCAAACAAATACAAAAAAATACTATTGGCACACATATTTGGTTCTCCAGGCTCTTCTAACTAGTACTGTGGGCGTATAGAGTCAGTCCAACAGTTCCACTTAAACAATTGAAAGGGGTACAATACTGCTTGTGCGGGACTCTAAAATGTTTGAGCGTTGAGTTCACATTTCTAAAATCCTACTGAGCCAAGTTTAGAGAACGAGACAGCATATCCCTCCAGATCTCTGTACTCAAGGTATTCAATCATCTGGTAGCTCGGCATTCAAAGCCATTAACTAAGGTCTCCAGGAATATTTGATACAAGACTCCTATAATGATGGCCAAATAATTACCCCTCAGAATTGACATTATAGAAATCCTATTCCTATTAAGAATTTCCATGTTAACTTTATTTAGACAATCTCCAATTTGTAAATATTTAAAGAAACATATCCATGAAGTATCATCTTCCGGCTGCAAATTGAAAACAAGCAAAGAACTCCATTGTTATATAGTTTGCCAATTGTATCAAGACTCTTGAGACCTGATATATTATACATCTAATAATCAAACATATCTGGCAAAAAGTCTCCACCCAAACTGCAGTTTTGCAAGTCAATTGACATATTGAGCAATTTACACCATGCTTGCCAAATCATCACACCAGTAAGAAATGTAAGTCTTTTGTAATAGTTGGCTGCTGAACATTTAAGAAAGCAGCCAGGGGTGTTTTTATCCAGACAAATATGATAAATAAGGATATATAATTTCCTGATGTAAGAGAAATGATTAGGGTAACAGTACTCTTTCCCATCGCTTCCCTAAAATAAAATTGAAAATCTAGTAGGGCTCAACACCCTTATGAGAGTAGAAATGTAATAGACTGTCATGTTTTCCTATAGCTCCAGATAGACCTACCAATGGCAGAGTCTAACCTATGAAGAAACATGCTTAGAAGCAGCAGCAGAATGGATTGGAAAAAAATACAAATTTGGCTTACAATGGTCATTTCAAAATGTTGCACCATCCAACCAAACTGATGGGTAAGCAATGCCAATTATGCATCATTGTAACACTATGCATTAAGGCTGTATTGTTATTCTTTTACACAATCGACTTTATGCCACTAGATTCTGACACCCATGTATGCAGGTTCTTTGGCAATGCAACCATCCTGTAAGCCAATGTTGTAATTAGCTATGATCTAAGTTGTCGCACCATTTAAATAACAGCTAGTTGTCTTACTGCATTTCTTGGCCTCTTTTTCGATAGCCACTATAGCCTTCTGGTTGAAGTTGTGTAAATCACAACATAATCAGCATAAACTGATAGTTTAATTCAATACCCAGAAGTTCCATTGCACTTATATCTCCCTTCTTAAGAATGTGTCTTACGTTGGGTTCTAAATATATGGCAAATAATGGAGAGGTAGTGCATCCTTGTTGTATACCCCGGGTAATGGCCACTTTTGTCAATTCTTTTGGGTTCTCCCTCATGTCATATGCAGATGACACCCAAATAGTGGTATCCTTGGCGGATAGCAACGATAACACCAACATTAGATTCAATAGTTGTATGATTGTAATGAATGATTGGATGAGTTTGAATTGCCTTAAGCTCAGAGCCGTTTTAAGGCATGGGCAAAGTGGGCTCTGGGCCAGGGCCCCAACCTTGCAGGGGGCCCCCTGATAGAGCCAGCTCTGTTCTGCAGAGTCTTGCCCTGATGACCTTGAACAATTCTTAAACAGGTTGTTTTAAATATGTTTTCCTTTAATTTTATTTTGTAGGTGATGTGTGAGAGTCTATTACAGACATTTTGCAGAGAAATGTGTTTGTTTCATGCAACATCCATAAACAAAATTCTTTTAGATAAAAACAGGACCTCACATATGAGAAATGGGAGGGTGTCACAGAGATTATTTGCAGTAATATTAATGAGCTGCTGCTGTGTTACAATATTGAAAACACAGGCCACTAGCCCTGAATATTAGATGTAAACACATTTCGAATTTGGACTAGTGTGTCTGGTGACCTAGCCAAAGAGGGTATGAAAGAGCAGAAACTGCATCAGAAATTGAAATCTGTTCCGAATAGAGGCCCCGAAAATATGGTTGGCCCGGGGCCCCCAAAATCCTTAAGATATCCCTACTTAAGCTGAACTTGAGAAAGACCGAGGTTGTCCTCTTCGGTAAAGATACCTCTTTTTGGTCACCTAGTTGGTGGCCACAAGAAATGGGCTTTCTCCCGGTCCCAGTTGACAAAGTTAAAAATCTAGGAATCCAGGTTGACAATAAACTTGCCTATGGCGACCAAGTAAAAGTGTTAATTTCTTCTGCTTTTTATAAATATTAAAATGATGAAGAAAATACTACCATATCTCTCAGAAGAGCTTCGAAAATTAGTTGTCACTAGTATTATCTTGTTCAAACTTCATTACTGTAATGGTCTCTACCTGAATATTCAAAAACAATTCGTGAACAATCCTCAAGTCATGCAGAATACTGCTATTCTTATGCTTTCAATTCTTCCCGAATACCATTCCACCAGAAAAGCGCTCCCGCAAAGTCCACTGGCTCCCGATCCGCCAAAGAATTTCCTTTAAAGCCTTTTTCATCACTCACAAGGCTCTCTAAGGGAATGGTCCAGAGTACCTTCAGCAAAGCTTTAAATGGTACTGCTCTTCCAGACAATTGCACTCTGGGAGCGCAAAAAATCTAATAATCCAAAGCTATAGACTTGCTTCCTGGGAAAGACGAGGCTTTGCCTTCAGCTTTGCAACTTTGGAACTCCCTTCTAGCTCACATTAAATCTATTCCTGATCACTGGATTTTCAGACAAGCCTTAAAAACCCTGTGTTTTTTCAACAACTAATGGTCCACATTTTCAATAATTACTCATCCTCCTTTAATACTTGAAGCACCTTTGGGTAAACATTGTGCTTTACAAATAAATGTTAACATAACATAATGCATACCAGTGCCAACCCAACCCTATAATAGTAAACCTAAAACATCTAGTAGGATTATAGAAAGATCCTTCCACAGAATTTTGGCAGCATCAACCAATGTAATATCCTTATTGACATTTGTTGTTGTGTCCTGGCTGAGTATGAATCCATGCTGCCATGCAGAGACAGTTCTCCCTATAACCTTACTCAGACACACAGCCAACATATTGGAATAAATCTTGGCATCCATGATTAGACAGAGGAGCCAGTATGAATCCCACTCTTCTCTCAGCTTCCCTTTCTTAGGAAATACCACATTGTTGATATGATCCCATGAAGGTGGGATTCTCCACTTTAGATATTGTATTGATAATCTCCCAAAGTGCAGGTGCTAAAACAGATAGTCAAGCCGTAAAAAACTCAATAGAGGTTGGGTCCTCCCCAGTGGCATTACCACTAGGGAGGGCATTCAGAGCACCCAGCACTTCATTAAGAATTATGACAGTATTTGTTTCCCTAGATATTTCTGAATACATAATGTCCAATGATATGTAAGCCAGATATGTCTTCATATCAGCTGATGCAGAGCTCAAATCGTCAGCCTCTAGCTTTTGCTAAAAAAAATTATGAAAAGTATATTTCACCCTAACTGCCACCCCGCCAGTCATCACAAATTACGCAGTAAAATATATTAAATTCTGAAACACCTAAACTACAATGATAAATTTCCTAACCCCCACCAATCAGAATCAGATTGTATATTTTACAATAATTTAGTTACTTGACTACATTTCCCATTTGGATTTTAACACTTGAGGTCAGTTTGAGACTATTTGTCAGTTGTTATTTTGTGGCGGTCGTCTTGAACTCGCTCATCCGAAGCACTTTGAGCTAAGATTTTTGCGCAATTTATGCCTGAGCCAAGTCAATCTAAAGACAGCAGTTATGCACCACAACTGTTTGCTGTGCTGTGCCGTATCAAATGATAAGTCAGGAAATGCATGAAAAGTGAAGCCTGCAGAGGCCTTCAGAGGCTCTAAATGCTTTTCACTCGCCATGCTTTCGGTAAGATTTCTTCTTCGATATGGAAGTCCTGAAAGAGAACCAAAACATGGGCAAGTGACTGCGAGTCTTAGACTGATTCAAAGGGACACCATAAGCTCTTACAATGGTCAGCTCATGACCTGCATTCCTACCCTATTTTACTCCTAATATTGTTGTTTGAATGAAATCATTTGAAAGACAATAAGACTAACTGATTTTCCAGATCTTCATTCTTATGCTTAATTTTCTTCACCATAGTCATGTCCTGAGTTGCAAACCATCCTTCCAAGTCGTCCACTTTGTCTTCAGTCCCGAGGAAATGTTCTATTATTACCTCCATTCTTTGTACAATTTCCTCCAGCTTGTTTTTACTGCCAGTATCTTCATCCCCATGTTCTCAAGGTTGTTAGGTTTCTGTACAGTGGCCAATATTTGGTGCAGCATAGTAAGGATGTTGCTGTTCTAATGAAATTCTATATTCTGCAGATTTGTTTGACCTTTCGGGCTCTTCTCCTTTCCATTGGTCTCTCGTCCCATCTCTCTTCCCACTGTACTTTCCTGTACTTAGGGAGTAACTGGAGGTTTATTCAACATCAAGGGAAGGTATTCATTTCCTATCGCAGAAGATATCTACCATTTCTATTTTGTTCCTCTGTCCACCAGAAATAGATCATTAGTCTTTACAGCTCTTTGGACACTTCCTGGCCCTGATCCTCATCTACATTGATTCCCCAAAATGCCAGGGGTAGCAGAAATAACATCACACACCCTTTGACCTCAGCGATACCAGAAAAAGTGACCTTTGACCCTGAATCTTCACAAGAAGTAAAGTCACATTACCTTAACCCTGAAAACATGGCAATAATTGTCATAGCTGAAGTTCCATAATAACTGAATTAATATTTCAACATAACAAAGTTAAAAGTCTATTTTAGATAGCTCTTATATTTTAATTAGCGTGCTGGCAAGGTATGCCAAAGGAATATGTGGGAGAGTGTGGTGCAGCGGTCAGATCGGCTGACTCTGGAGCGCAGGGCTCGCGGTTCAATAGCCGGCGGCAGCTCAGCTCAGAATCATGTGACTCTGGGCAATAGCTCGCTTAATCTCCCCGAAGGCCCCCGGTGCCTGGATACCCTCAGGGGTGATAAGTTCACACTTTACAAATCTGGAATTAAAATATCGCGAATTTCTCTTTGTCTTTCATGAAAAACTACATGTTCTTTTGAAGAATGGGATACCGTGCCACAAAACACAGAACAAAGCTGGAAATCCAAATTATTTATGTTTTAATAGTACCCCAACGTGTCACAATTCAGTGGTTAGCATTGTGTATATCTCAACAGTATTAATAAATCAAAAGGAGTGGCAAAAAAAAAAAGTTATAAAAAAGCAATAGTAAGTTATATCTACCTGTTTTGATTCATATGGACCCTAGGGCCTATTCACAAAGGTAAATACAGCCGTAAACATACATTTATGACCAAATTTACCTCGCTTACACCTGTCAGAAATTCACAAAATGAGTTCTGGCAGAAGTAGGCTCTTCTATGGGCACAGAGGTCTCCACCACAAGTGTGGAATTCTCCGCAGTCATAAATTCCACTCATGGTGGAATTGAGGCTGTTCTAAGGCGAGGTTTTCCTTGGAAGTTTGTGAACGCCCACAAATTTGTACATTTGTGGGCATGCATTCACAGACTTTGGGGCCGATTCCGATCTCGGCCGGTAGGGCACCGAATCGGATTCGGCTTAACCGGATCCGATTCGGAGCCCTCTTTTCTGACCGATTCGTACGTGCGTCCGGGCGAGCGAGTACGATGCGAGCGCTCGCAAAATCGCTGACCGACTCGTACGCGGGCCCGACCCGCTCCGACCGACTCGCACGGACACTGCTCGCACCGCGCAATGGAGACGTTCCCCGGCCGGGCAAGTACGATGCGCGCCTCGAGCAGTCCGACCGACTCGAGCAGTCCGACCGACTCGCGCCGTCCGGCTCCAAAGGGCAGTCGGAGCCGGACTTTGGGGGTCCGTGTTGGACCCCCCTGTACGCGTAGCCGCGCACAGGGGGGACCCATGGGTCCCCCCTACCTGTGCATGTATGGCGCGATTCGCATCAACGCGTACCCGCTGTAGGGGGCGCCCTTGTTCGCCTCGCACCCATTGAGTCAATGGGAGCCCGCGTACGCGTTGTGCGACCGGCTCCCATTGACTTCAATGGGTGTGCGACCGAATCGAGTCCGATAGCATGCGTACGCATCGTACTCGTTCGGTCGGGCTGCTAGAGTTCGATTCGGTCGGAAATCTCTCCGGGTCCGGCTCGGTCGGAGTGATTTCCGGCCTGAATCGGAATCGGCCCCTTTGCGTTACACCACTGGCTAACACGGTTCTGTGCAGCGTTTATTCACGTTCACATGCATTGCACACCACTCCTGGGAGGATTAATCAGAGTTATAATATTTGCCCAAGATCACAAGATTCGGCACTGGGATTTCCTCAAAATCCTCTCTTAATATATAATGTTTCAAGTTCATCTAATAAAGGACATAGAACAGCGGCCATTTACTTGGCATAATACAATTGAAATAAAAACAGCCGAATGTGCGCAGAAAGGAGAAATAAGGGAACATATGTTTCCTGGATGGTAGCTAATGGGTCTAAAATAGAACTAACGGATATAATTACTCTTGCTGACACGCTGCACTTTGATTAAGCAGTCTGCAAAGGTAAATGGACATAATATCGAATCATAAATATCAAATTGCAGTTATATCGAAGTTGTAATATCGATTGTATCATAATATCGAAGTAATGAATATCGTAGTAAAAAATATCGTTTTTTTTCATTAAAAAATATCGAAGTATAAAATATCGAATAAGTAATATCGTTAGTAGATGATATCGATTTGTTAGTGTTGGAAAAAATATAGAAAACAAATATAGAAAGTGTAAAATATCATTTTTTTGTAAATAATTAAATATTTTGTATTGTTATAAATTTATTATTAGTTTAATTGTATGAATATTTGTTTGAAATTGTATAAAAATAATTTTTGTAAGATATGTTTTAGGAGCGGGATGTTGGGTTATTAGGGGATAAGGGTGGGGAGTATTTTAAAAATATTTGTATAAATTTACATTTTAAATAAAAAAAATTGAAATGAGAAATTATTTAAAAAAGCGAAATTTAAATTTTAAATATAAAATATATGTTTAGTTTTAGGAGCGGGATGTTGGGTTATTAGGGGATAAGGGTGGGGAGTATTTTAAAAATATTAGTATACATTTACATATTAAATTAATTTTTTTGAAATTAGAAATTATTTAAAAAAACCAAATTTAAATTAAAAATATAAAATATATGTTTTGTTTTAGGAGCGGGATGTTGGGTTATTAGGGGATAAGGGAAAGAGTGTTTTAAAAATATTAGTATAAAATTACATAATAAATTAAAATTTCGAGTTTTGAAAATAATTTAAAATAAATATAAATTTAAAATTCGAAATTATATTTTTGTTTTAGGAATGGGATATTGTGTTATTAGAGGTGAAGGGTGGGCAGTGTTTTAAAAATAATTATATGAATTGACATATTTAATTAAAAAAGTAAATTGCAATTTTAAAAAAATTAGAAATTGAAATTTAAAAATGAAATTATATTTTTTTAGGAGTGTGATGTTGGGTTATTAGGGGATAAGGGTGGGGAGTGTTTTTAAAATATTATTATAAAATTACTTATTAAATTAAAATTTAGACAATTGAAATTAATTTTAATAAATAAAGTTATTTAAAAGTGGAAATTATATGGTTTTTTTGTACTGGGATGTTGGGTTATTAGGGGAAAATGGTGAGGTTGTTAAAATAGTAAAATATATATATTTAGGGCCCGATTCTGATGCGGGTTAGAAAAGCTTCCCGACCGAATCGGTTGGGAAATGGTTTCCGACCCACTCGGATCGGGAATGTCCAACCGGCAGAGTAGGATGCATCCGGATGTTTCCAGATACGATTTGGTTGAACTCCCATTGACTTCAATGGGAACATTTGTTCCTAACCGCATCAGAATTGGGCCCTCGGTCGGGAAGACACGTTCCCGATCCGATTTGGAAGGAGCAAATGCCGTTAGGAGGCCTTCCTAACCGCATCAGAATCAGGCCATCGGTCGGGAAGCTTTTCCAACCCGCATCAGAATCGGGCCCTTAGTGTACAGAAGCTTCCCTGACTTAATACTGACTGTAGTGGGAATAGTAATTTTATATGTTTAGTGTCAAGCACCTTCTCTGACTTAATACTGACTGGAGTGGGAATAGTAATTTCTATATGTTTAGTGTCCAGCACCATCCCTGAATTAATAGTGACTAGAGTGGGAACAGTAATTTTTATATGTTTATTGTCCAGCACTTTCTTTGACTTAATATTGGTGGAGTTGGAATAGTAAATTATATATGTTTAGGGGTCGATTCCGATTCGGGCCGGAAAAAGCACCGACCGACTCGGATCCGGAAATAATACCGACCGACACGTACCTGTGGCGCCCGACACGCCAAGTACGATGCAAGGCGTGAAAAATCCGACCGACACGTACCGAAACCAAGTCGACCGACCGAGCCGCAAGGAAAACAGCAATCCGGCCGGAAAAACACGCGAATCCAACCGACCGACACGCACCCGGAACAAATCCGACCGAAACGCACACGCGAACTCCAAACCGCAAAGTACGATGCAAGGCACGAAAACCACGAGCGAGTCGGACGGAGGCCAAGCCGCACGACCGACACGCATACAAAACCGAGCCGAAGCAACACAAAACACCGCGACCGACGCGTACGCAGCATAGAAAACTGCACAAACACAGCGTGAACGAAACGGAGAACACCGTACGAGACAAATGCAGGGTCCGACTCGGTCACAAGAACGTTTCCAACATACACAGACAGCACAAAGGAAAAATCACCTAAAAAAAGGCTAAACAAGCAATTACAAAGCCAATAAATACTGGGGGGTGGGAACAGAGAACAAAGACACACCCACAACTCCACCTATATAAAGGACACAAATTACAACCATGAGCCTTTGCAAATGCCATTCCACTGCCAGCACCCAAGAGAAAGCAAACACACACCCACAGCTCATCCCTCACACAAGCCACACACCATCAGCACACCAACAAATACCTACCTCACATACACCCAGCAAAACACACACACACCCCCCCACCTGCACACCAACACACACATCACTCACCATCACCACCCATCACCATGCCCCCCAAGAAGAATCCCAAGGTCCTAGATTGTGAATTGGAAGTCATGGTAGACGAGATCCTCAGGGTAGAGCCACAGCTGTTTGGCACACTGGTCCAACAGACCCCCATCTCCCAGAAAACCAAGATGTGGGAGAGGATCATCAACAGGGTGAACGCACAATCACCATGTCGGCGCACAAAGAGCGACATCCAGAACAGGTGGTATGACGTGCGCAGGAGGGTACGGGACCTGCTGAAGAAAGACTACATCAACAGCCAATACACCGGCAGTGGCCCTCCTGCCAAGCCAATATACCTCAGGCCCTGGGAGGAGAAGGTGCGGGCCATCCTTCCGCCAGTGAGCGTATATGGACTAGAGGACATCCCAGAGCCTGGTGAGTACACAACAAATGTACACAATATACTGCCACAAAACACACACATCACTGTCAAGGGGAGAGTCAAACCATGCACTCATATCAATTACACAGCATCCAGAACAGAATCATCCCAAAATGTGTATGTCAGTCAGATAAACACAACACATGCCATCAAAAAAGTCACATCCAACTGTGCCAACACATGTACAAACACAACTACAGCTAGGCAGTGGCACAAATAGAACTAACAAACACATCCAGACATGTAGCCACCACAACAACACCAACACACAGTGAAGACCACTCAAAGGAAGGAATTCTGTGTATGCTGGCCAAGTCAGTGTAGCCAATAGCATCATGGGAGTCGCAGTCACACATATTGCCCCCCCCACAACTGTCCCAGTAACACCACCCTGAACCATGCTCACATCACAGGGAGTGGAGAAGGACTCACAAGATGGCTGACACTGGCTACTGCTGTGGGGAGCACAAGGCCCTGCTGCCAACTGTGCACCAACCAACAGCAGGACACCACTGTCAGCCATCTTGCCATTGCTCTCACACCCACACACACTGAACTCCACACAAAAGCAAGTAAGTATGGGAATGCTGGGAAGTGGGGTGGAGGCAATAGCATGATGGGAGTCGTAGTCACAGACATAGCTCACCCCCACAACTGTCCCATCAACACCACCCTGAACCATGCTCACATCACAGGGAGTGGAGAAGGACTCACAAGATGGCTGACACTGGCTACTGCTGTGGGGAGCACAAGGCCCTGCTGCCAACTGTGCACCAACAAACAGCAGGACACCACTGACTGACATCCTGAGAGACAACTTCCACTTCCTGCAATGCAAGCACGTTCCATGGTGGGATATCTGGCTAGCTGGGTGGGAAGGAGGACTTGCAGCACTGACCATAGTCACAAGCACCTCCCCTCACACACACCCCAACACAAACTCCACAGAACCCACCTGGTAGAATGCAATGCCCCCATCCTAACACAAGATCCCACAAAGAACCACCACCCTGGGTTATGTTGTGTGAAGCACAGGGCCACTCTTGGGACATCTAGCCAAACAACTGCCAGGACAACACACCCAGCCATCCTGTCAGCACAGCCAGCCCACCCCACAGGGAAGCAGAGTCAAAAGGAAGGAAGCATGGGCATGCTGGGAAGGGGGAGGAGGCAATAGCATGATGGGAGTCGTAGTCACAGCTCTACATCCCCCACCACATGGCCCAGCAAGCTCACACTGACGCATGCACATCCCACAGAGAGTGGAAAGGCCCATCAAAGATGTCTGACACTGTTGCTGTGTCGTGGGGAGCACAAGGGCATGCTGGGTACTGCACACCAACCAACAGCAGGACACCACTGTCAGCCATCTTGCCATTGCTCTCACACCCACACACACTGAACTCCCCACAAAAGCAAGTAAGTATGGGAATGCTGGGAAGTGGGGTGGAGGCAATAGCATGATGGGAGTCGTAGTCACAGACATAGCTCACCCCCACAACTGTCCCATCAACACCACCCTGAACCATGCTCACATCACAGGGAGTGGAGAAGGACTCACAAGATGGCTGACACTGGCTATTGCTGTGGGGAGCACAAGGCCCTGCTGCCAACTGTGCACCAACAAACAGCAGGACACCACTGACTGACATCCTGAGAGACAACTTCCACTCCCTGCAATGCAAGCACGTTCCATGGTGGGATATCTGGCTAGCTGGGTGGGAAGGAGGACTTGCAGCACTGACCATAGTCACAAGCACCTCCCCTCACACACACCCCAACACAAACTCCACAGAACCCACCTGGTAGAATGCAATGCCCCCATCCTAACACAAGATCCCACAAAGAACCACCACCCTGGGTTATGTTGTGTGAAGCACAGGGCCACTCTTGGGACTTCTAGCCAAACAACTGCCAGGACAACACACCCAGCCATCCTGTCAGCACAGCCAGCCCACCCCACAGGGAAGCAGAGTCAAAAGGAAGGAAGCATGGGCATGCTGGGAAGGGGGAGGAGGCAATAGCATGATGGGAGTCGTAGTCACAGCCCTACATCCCCCACCACATGGCCCAGCAAGCTCACACTGACGCATGCACATCCCACAGAGAGTGGAAAGGCCCATCAAAGATGTCTGACACTGTTGCTGTGTCGTGGGGAGCACAAGGGCATGCTGGGTACTGCACACCAACCAACAGCAGGACACCACTGTCAGCCATCTTGCCATTGCTCTCACACCCACACACACTGAACTCCCCACAAAAGCAAGTAAGTATGGGAATGCTGGGAAGTGGGGTGGAGGCAATAGCATGATGGGAGTCGTAGTCACAGACATAGCTCACCCCCACAACTGTCCCATCAACACCACCCTGAACCATGCTCACATCACAGGGAGTGGAGAAGGACTCACAAGATGGCTGACACTGGCTACTGCTGTGGGGAGCACAAGGCCCTGCTGCCAACTGTGCACCAACAAACAGCAGGACACCACTGACTGACATCCTGAGAGACAACTTCCACTCCCTGCAACGCAAGCACGTTCCATGGTGGGATAACTGACTGGCTGGGTGGGTGGGAAGGAGGGCCGGCTGTCAACCAAACACAACCAATGCAGACCATGTTCACACCCCAAAAAATACATAGAAATGCCCAAATAATGCAGGATAATGTGCCACACCAATATCAACCCCTGACTGTGACGACTTAGGACAATGCAATGTACAGGCCCGCACCCAGAGGCACAGTCACAACTGTCATGTGTGTCAACCATTCATGCCTGCAGAAACATAACATACATTGTTTGTGTCTCCCAAAAACAGGTGATGATGGGGACACAGCAGCAGACGCTGAGGAGTCCCAGTCCCAGGCTCAAGAGGATGCGGAGCTCACTGGCGTCGTACAGCCTCTGTCCTCCTCGGACGTTGAAGACCAACCTGGCACATCCGGTGCAAGTCAACATGCAGCACCAGCAGGACCACCAGCTGCAGCACCAGCAGGACCACCAGCTGCACCCCCTGCACCCACCCCTCCAACGACTGTCACCACAAATACCATCCCTGCCGACATGGACAGAACAAGGAGCAACACCAGCACAGGGACCCTGGACCAACCTGGGGCCATGGATACCACCACCACCACCAACCCCAAGGTGGACCAGGGTTATCTGTGCGTGCCACTGCACACACTGCACATGTCAGCAGGGGTGGTGGGAGGTGTGGGAGACAGAGGTCGCTGCTTGCAGACATTGCTGGTGTGCATGATGACCCACAACTGGTACGCATAGCTGATGCGTACCAGTCCAGCACCGGAGACCTCAGCCAGGTAGTGGGGCTCCTCAGAGACATGAAACAGCAGCAGGCTGCCCATCATGCCCGCTTGGACTCCCACATGTCCCACGTGGAGTCACACATGTCCCGCGTGGACTCACACATGTCCCGCGTGGAGTCCAAGTGGGATGCACTGCATGAGATGACGGCGGTGCACAGGGACATTTTACAATGCCTCCGCCAGATGAACAGCAACCAGTCCACACCTCCCTGTGTGCCAACAACATCTGGTGCCGAACAAACTGCAACTGCCACAGGGAGGGAGGATGACTCTGGCGGAGAGTCCCCTGCACCGCAGCAGCCTGTACTTGAGGGGCCCCCCCAAGAAGAGGGGTCGTCCGAGGAGGGAAAAGTGAGAGGCCGATGGCCAAGCGCAACTCCCAGGAAGCCTGAACCTGTTCTGGATGTTCGCCTTTGTGCACAGACTGTTCACCCTGTTGACGGCAACACTACTCCCACACATTGCATGGGGAGTACAAGTTGGACCAATGTGTCAGACAACTGTGGCCCCGATACTGGGGATCCTGTCTACCAGGACTTTCAATTCACCTAGGAACTTCGCATTGCAAGATTTATGTACAGCACTACCCATCCTATGCACTATTAACACAAATGTATCACAATAAACACACTAATACACCATACTTGCCTCTGTCATGATTCCAACGTGGGTGCTGTTATGGGGATGATGAACTGCAAAATTACACTGTGTATGCGAACTGCAACAGCAAGGACAACACAGGCATGTGAGTAAAGGCAACGTGACACATATGAGGGAGACACACCACCAGGGCTACACAACACATACACACCTAGGCCATCTGACTCATTGCCTACACTGATGTTGCCAGGGAAGACGGTGCAATGCACAGACACCACACCCATTCCCAGTTGTAGTCAAGTAGCCCACAGGTGCAGTAAGCAAATGGCAGTCAAATGTGTGACCACAGACAACGCACATCACAAAGTGAAGCACAGGTTTATTACACAGTTGCAACATGTCGTAACCACTACAGATGCAAGGTAATCCCACCTGGCAGTGGGCACACAGTCAACAACTGTAGACGGAAGGAAGTCCATGGGTGTGGTGCACATCACCTGTAGGGACACAACAGCTACCACCATGGAAGTGCAATCACGTCGTCGGTGGACACAGTTGACCAAACGAATCTGAAAGTACCCTGTGAAGGACAGAAATGACACACAGTCTAAAGCAATGGAATACAGGACAGAACAGCAAAACTCATGCACAATACATGTTACAAGATACCCACCCAGAACCAAGTTAGCATGTCAACACTGTTGGGGAGTACAGCCCACCTGTTAGCACACATCGCAACACACATCCAGTCAAGTAGCCCATGGACACACTCCAACAGCACCAGAGCACCACCCACACATCATGCCAACTCACATCATTGACATGACACCTCAGGATACTCACATTCAGCTAAAGAAGTTGGTGATGAGCTGTGTGCGGACATCACCATCATCATCATCATCATCATCGTCACTGGCATCGTGGTCCAGGCCAGGATCCTCCACAGGTGGCGGATGTTGGTCATTGTCATCCTGGATGAGAGGCAACTCCTTCCGCACTGCCAGGTTGTGGAGCATGCAGCATACGATGATAATCTTGCACACTTTCGCAGGGGCATATGGGAGGGACCCTCCGGTCTTGTCCAGGCAGCGGAAGCGGCTCTTCAGGAGACCAAATGTCCGCTCAATCACTCTCCTGGTCCGACCATGTGCCTCATTGTAGCGCATCTGGGCTGGTGTCACAGGGTTCCTGAGGGGTGTCAGCAACCACGACATGTTGGGGTATCCCGAGTCACCTACGGACAGACAAGTGCACATTAGCTGACTTGGAAAAGTGGGCGGAATACTACAGATCAGATCACACACAATGGCACAAAGTCAGTACACACCGACAAGCCAGGCACGCTGGTTCTGCATCTGTGCCATCATCCTGGGGATGCGACTACTCCTCATCACAAAGGCATCGTGTGCTGAACCAGGGAAACGGGCACACACGTGTGTGATGGTCATGTCTGGAAGACACACCACCAGTGCATTGACCGAGTGGTAGTGCTTGCGGTTCCTGTAGGCCTGCTCCTGGGCCTGTGGTGGTACCAAAGCCACATGTGTCCCGTCAATGGAGCCAATGACATGCGGCATCCTCCCCAGGGCATAAAAGTCACTCTTCACGTCAGTGAGTCGTCGCAGTCTAGGGAAATAGATGTACCGGTTCAGGAATAGCAACACTGCCGCCAAAACATCGCGGAGCACACGGCTCAACATGGTCTGTGACATCCCACCAGCAGTCGCCACAGTATGTTGGAAGGTACCGGTGGCAAAGAAGTGTAGGGCTGCCATCACCTTCACCTTGGGGGTCAGCGCTGTAGGATACGGCCGGCCAGGCTGCAAATGTGGGGACAACTGCACTGCCAAATCCTCAATCAGCTGCCTGGTGAAGCGGTACCGTCGGATGCTGTCCCGTTCCACCATCGTTGCCAGGTCTGGGAATGGTCGATGGACAGCAGGAGCCCTGCAGTGCAGAGGAGAAGTAAGCAAGATTGTCAGTCACCCCACATATGCGGCATTGAACACACTCAAGATCCCAACATACATCATTATGAGGCACAACTACATGAAGTGTGCAGTTCCGGAAGGACATGTATGGTACATACATGGCCAACATCTGTCAACACGGTCCAACAGGTGGCATCAATTAGTCCCAGGTTGGCCCATTGGATATCATGAGGCCGTGTCACAGTTCCCATCTCCTGCTGCCGTGTCACAATCACCCCCACAGTGACATGTGAGGACAGATGTGCCCCAGGCACCACAGCTCAACGACAGGTACATTCCCAGGGACCCTGTATTGCCACATGGACACTGGCATTACATGGAGTATCATGTATACACCACAGCAAAACAACCATGACCCCCACAGGTAGTGGCCCCACTTGCCACGGCAGGACCGACATGGACGTCTGTGACACACACACGCACAACATCAAAGTCCATGCACACACACCGTGGATGTGGAGACTGTCTCCCATTGTGCACATGAAATCAGAGACATTGTAAACACTACATGCACAAAGACTGTGGAGGACCATCACTATTGTGCCACTGGGACACCCTGGCTCAAACATACCGTCCCACATGGAACTCACGGGGTATGTGACATGACATACACATACACCACCGTGAAATGTGACCATGGCACATGCACAGATCTGAACAGTTGCACATCACAGTGGTCATGTACACGTAACACCCAGGATCCTGTCCCCATGAACACGTGCACAGCCTGGGGGTGGCTGCCCACAGGTGACACCTACAGGACAACATGTACACCAACATACACACAATAGGAAATGCAGCCTTACATGCCTTATGATAAAGTTTGGACAGGCTGTCATGATGTAGGTGTGCCCCTCACTCCCTGGGAGCTATCTGTGGCTGGCATATGTCCATCTGAGACAGGCATGCTGACATATGCCAGTCACATGTACAGTGATGCGTTGTACTGCAATGGACCGATCGGTGCCTCCGGCCGGCCCATTGCATTCAATGTGTGCGGGTACGCGTTGTACCCCTGTACGCGTTGTACTGCAATGGACCGATCGGTGCCTCCGGCCGGCCCATTGCATTCAATGTGTGCGGGTACGCGTTGTACCCCTGTACGCGTTGAACTGCAATGGACCGATCGGTGCCTCCGGCCGGCCCATTGCATTCAATGTGTGCGGGTACGCGTTGTACCCCTGTACGCGTTGTACTGCAATGGACCGATCGGTGCCTCCGGCCGGCCCATTGCATTCAATGTGCGGGTACGCGTTGTACCCCTGTACGCGTTGTACCCCTGTACGCGTTGTACTGCAATTGACCGATCGGTGCCTCCGGCCGGCCCATTGCATTCAATGTGTGCGGGTACGCGTTGTACCCCTGTACGCGTTGAACTGCAATGGACCGATCGGTGCCTCCGGCCGGCCCATTGCATTCAATGTGTGCGGGTACACGTTGTACCCCTGTACGCGTTGTACTGCAATGGACCGATCGGTGCCTCCGGCCGGCCCATTGCATTCAATGTGTGCGGGTACGCGTTGTACCCCTGTACGCGTTGAACTGCAATGGACCGATCGGTGCCTCCGGCCGGCCCATTGCATTCAATGTGTGCGGGTACGCGTTGTACCCCTGTACGCGTTGTACTGCAATGGACCGATCGGTGCCTCCGGCCGGCCCATTGCATTCAATGTGTGCGGGTATGCGTTGTACCCCTGTACGCGTTGTACCCTGTACGCGTTGTACTGCAATGGACCGATCGGTGCCTCCGGCCGGCCCATTGCATTCAATGTGTGCGGGTGCGCGTTGTACCCCTGTACGCATTGAACTGCAATGGACCGATCGGTGCCTCCGGCCGGCCCATTGCATTCAATGTGTGCGGGTACGCGTTGTACCCCTGTACGCGTTGTACTGCAATGGACCGATCGGTGCCTCCGGCCGGCCCATTGCATTCAATGTGTCGGGTACGCGTTGTACCCTGTGCGCGTTGTACCCCTGTACACGTTGTACTGCAATGGACCGATCGGTGCCTCCGGCCAGCCCATTGCATTCAATGTGTGCGGGTACGCGTTGTACCCCTGTACGCGTTGAACTGCAATGGACCGATCGGTGCCTCCGGCCGGCCCATTGCATTCAATGTGTGCGGGTACGCGTTGTACCCCTGTACGCGTTGTACCCTGTACGCATTGTACTGCAATGGACCGATCGGTGCCCCGGCCGGCCCATTGCATTCAATGTGTGCGGGTGCGCGTTGTACCCCTGTACGCGTTGTACCGCAATGGACCGATCGGTGCGCACCCATTGACAATGGGCTTGCCTGGCAACGGACGCGTTTTCGAATTTCGAACGAGTCGGTTGCTGGAAAATCAGTTGGTCAACCACAACAATGTTGCAAAATCATGTATGTCATGAAGTTGAAGATTTGAAGGATGCTGTGGGCGTGTTTTGGTGCTGCTATTCCATGGATTGGCCAGATTCAGAAGATGCAAACGACTTGGACCTATCACTTTGGACACAAGGGACAGTATCTGCCTCTCCAGCACATATATATTGCTGGCTGTTCCCCTGAGAGCTCACTTGCCTGCACTACATGCTCCAGGACGACATCTGCCACTGCACTGCTGCTGTCTCTGCCCCTCTGGACCCTGCAATGGCACGTACTGTGGAGAGAGCCCCAGCCTTCAGCCTTGAAGAGAACCAGGCCCTGCTGGACAGCCTACTTCCACAGTACAGCAAGCTGTATGGGACACCAGGGGAGCAGGTGAGTGTTCTGTGCACTGCCTTTCTGAATGTGCATTTTGTCTGACTAGCAAGGCTGAAAGTCTGCACGCCACTGGCTAGCAGGCTCACTGAGTAGTTGTCACCCCCCATAGTGTGTAGTGACATGCACTGGACAGGTATGGTGCAGTGACAGTGCATTTGAACAAGGTTTTACTTCCCATGCAATGATACCATGTAGTGACGTCTGGCAAACTGTCCATGGGCAGCTTTGCACTGCCTGTGTAACTCATGTGCCCCTGTGATTGAGACATGTATATACAACTGTGTCATGCACGGATATGTTGCATGTGTAGTAATGGCCTTTTCACTTTGTCATCCTGACAGGTTAATGCCCATCGGAAGCAGGAGATCTGGAAGGACATCGTCCGGGCCGTCCGGTCCGTGGGGGTCTACAAGCGCCGGATCCGCAACTGCCAGAAGAGGTGGCAGGACCTTCGGGGCTGGACCCGGAGGATTGCACGGGTCCAGCTGAAGCTGTCGCCTCCTCGCAGGAGGGGCGGAACATGGACCCTGACCCCCACATGCTCCAGATCCTGGCGGTGGTGTTTCCAGACCTGGATGGGCAGCTGAAGGCCAGACCGCAGCAAGGAGGGGGTGAGTCAAAGACTGCACTGTGAACTCTGTGTTACATGCTTTGTGCCCTCCTCTGGCCTGGTTCAACTGCCACAGTGCAGAAGTCATGTTGTCCAGGAGCCATGTCCCTCTATTGTGCACTGCCCACTGCTCATCTGATACCCAGGTGTGGCCCTTACATTCAGGGAATTGTGTCACTTGGGACTGTGTCCTTGCAGTTTGCTTCACTAAAGGTGGGGGACAGCATCTGTTTCCCTAACTCTGTTGTGGGCATCATGGGTGGGTCCATTGTTCACACAACGCCTGTGTTTGGACATGTGATCTGCGTGTTGCTTTGATATGCGGTCCACTTGCTGAGCTGAGCCACCACATGTGCCTGGGGTATGTGGCACACGCCCATGCAGCGGGTGGGAACAATGTTTGGGCCCCAGGAGTGTGCAGATTACGTGTGTCACACATACATAGCCAGCTATCCACTGTCCAGGGCACATCCCTCATTCATGTGGAGCAGGACAGTCATGCCTACTCCAGGCCATGCAATGCACTCTGTACTCCCACTCCCGTGTATCAGCTGACACAGTGTGCACAGTGATTTGACCCCTCAGGTGTCTGCCTCTGTGTCAGTGTGCTGTGGATTAGTTGCCAGGACTGCTGGGGTGTTTCTTGGTAGGGGCTCAGCATGCCCCTGGAGATGTGACCATAGGAGACGATACTTGTGTGTCACATAGGTGTTTGATCAGCTGCCCGTGCAGACTGGGGTATGCGAATGTGAAGTTCAGGCAGCTGTTCCCCATTCACAGCAAATTGTGAGGGGCTCAGGTTCAGAGGGTAGTGTCACAGGTCTCCCATATGTCCAATAGGTATGACCTGGACAGATGAGGGTTAAGATGATGTGTTGTGTGGGGGATGTACATGTGCACTTGTGCAGCTCCAGGACTTGCATTCCCCATGACCTACTATTGTGACACAGTGCATAGTGTTGTTGTCTGGCTGCCAAGTCATACATCACTGAGACAGTGATGTATGACTTAGCAGTCATGCCTCTGCCATGGCATGTGTCAACTTATTGGTGGTCCTGCAGGGGAGTGACATGTGGTACATGCACACCATTGTGGCGATGGCTATCAGGACATGGGTGCATCATGGTGTCTGTCGCTGGTATGCATCACATGCATTTCCTATTTGACTCTGGGCATCCCTTTCATCCGGAAACCTGTACTGACTCAGTGGCAAGAGCTGTGATGTGTGCATGTCCACATGCCACACCGTGTCCTCTGCACTGTCCAACTACTGTGTACTTGGTGCATGTGTCCACACTGGAGTGTTGCAATCCAACAGACACCAGACAGATGGGTGCAAGGCCATGTGGGATGTGAGTGCCATGCTTGGCATCAGACTGACAATTGGCTTCTCCTGTTCAGTTAGGGCACTTTTAGCAATGTACAACTAATGATGCCAGGGCTTGCTCTGTAATGTGCTGTGCTCACAGTGGTGTGTGCGTTTGGTGCAGGTGACTGATGTCTGTCTGTTTCCCCATTGTTTGCAGATACATCCACGGCCACGGAAGGGGACAGCTCCACGGACCAGGAGGAGCCAGAGAGCCAGACTGGGTCAGCAGCCGAGGAGTGGTCGGAGGGACCCAGTGGCACGGAGGGCGAGGGGAGCCACACCGAGGAGTCCTCAGCACCATCCACCTCAGCTGAGGACCAGAGCAACTCGGAGGATGACTCCCTTGTGGAGGCGGGTGTCAGCAGCCACCACACCCCAGCTAGTGTTGCTGTCCCCGCCACCACCAGCACCACCACCGCCCTCCCATCGGCTCCCATTCCCCAGGTCCGTGGAGGCTCCCATGTTCGGGAGCGTGTCTCCTTTGTGCCAGGCACCGCAGCCCCTGCCCCTGTGTCCCCTGCTGCCCTGAGTGAGGAGTCTGTGTACCTCCTTCGCCAGCTCCATGTAGGGCAGACAGCCATGCTGAGTGTCCTCCATGCGCACACCGCACTGTTGACTCAGCTGGTGTCGTTCATGGAGGGCATCTCATCGGGCATGTCTGACCTACAGAGGGGCAATAGGTCCATGGACTCCTCCCTGACGGCAGCAGTGTCCCTCCTCAGACAGTCCCTCACCCCTCCTGCCTCTGCTCCATCCACACTCCCCAGCACCTTACCCGTCCCAAGCACACACACACCGGCACAGGCACACACCAGCACACACACGTCCAGCACACAGACACACACGCCACAAACAAAATGCACACGCATGCACAGTCAGGGGACTGAAACCAGACTCACAGGGGATGGGGCCCTGGTACACACACACGCATCCACGGGCACTGCGCAGTCCTCAGTTGCCTCTCCCTCCAAAGCACCCTCCCTTGCCTCACCTGCAACCCCAAAGACCCAGCGCCTCTTCCTCAGTGACCTCGGCCTCTTCCCCTCCGATCCAGCTGCTCCAGCATCCAGGGTGAAGAGGAAGCCCCCCCACACAGAGCAGAGTGCCCCTCGCCCCCGGACACCCTCCCCCAGGTGCAGACAGACTGAGGCCCCCACCCGCAAGTCCCCCGGAGTGTTAAGAGCAAGACCCCGCCGCCGCCCTGCAGCTCAAGCACCAGGTCTCCTTCCTCCATCCCTCAGGCCCCCACTCCACAGGTGCCCCCACCACACCCTGCCCCAGGTTCCCCCACCCACAGATATACCATCCCCAAGAGGCTCCGGCCTTCTCCCCCTGCCACTTGCTCTCCCGGCACCACACCCCCGCTGCGCTTGTCTGTGCCACTGATGTGGTGAGGGTGTCCTCCCCCTCTGTCCAGCCCACCTTGCCTGATCCCCATTCTCCTCCCCTAGTGGTAGGCACTGCAGTGGAGTCCACTACCACCCTGTCTGACTTGGGCACTGCAGTGGCGGACCTGTCCACTCCATCTGAGCCATGCCCCCAGTTGTGCCGGCACACACCATGTCAGACACCTCCACTGCAGTTGTCAGTGGCTCTCCAGCACCCACCACCCCTTCCCTGCTTCCTCCTGGTGAGCCCTGATCCTGTCCCTGCGGTGCCTGGCCTACCCCCCGGTTGCCCCTCCTAGTGGATTGTTCCTGGTTTTGTGCAGGCATGTGTAGGGTGGCATCTGCCACTGTCACCCACTTGTGACTTTGTTGATGGACTGGCCATTGGCCTTTGTTTATGTTCTACCGGACTTCTACTTTTAATGCCACATATGCTGAATAAAGCAACTTTCTGTTCTCTAGTGCTTTTGCTTCTGATGTACATGATGTTGATGATGCTAACCATGCCCTTGCTGCAGTGATGGTGATATTTGGTCTCATGATAATGAAGTGTTACTGTGCAGGAACCCATGTGGTCCAGGGGGAATGTGTCCTATCCTGTGGTGTATCCATGTCATCCATAGCATTTTCAGTATTTGGCAATGGGATTTCCTACTTATATTGGCTATTTCACATCTGTGGCTTCCACCCCTGCACATCTGTTGTGCCTGCCATTGTTCAATTCGTCTACTTCCCATACCGTGTGGCCATCTCCAGTGGACATGCAGGTTTGGGTATCAATGGGGAAGGACTCATCTGTGTTGTCAGTGCAACATTGCTATACAAGTGTGTTGGATCTGTGCTGATGATTCCGTTGGCACTTCCATGACCAGGCTGATATGACGGGAGCCCTCATTTGGTGCTAATTGTTGATTGTGTGACCAAGTGCTCAGCTGACATGATGGGGCCCTACTGAGGCAACATATGGCACAGCTTTCCTCACACAGGAGTGGAGTCCCCTCATGGCAGTGTGTACTCCTGTGACATTGCCTGCGCCCAAGGTGTGTGTTGTATGTGCATGTCTGTGTGTTCACTTCCGTTTAGCTGTGCATGCTGTGATCCCTAGTGTTGTACCTGTTTGTGATGCTAGCTGAGTTGAGCTATGTTCCCCCAAAGACTTCTCCCTGGGTTCTCTGTGATGTGGGTGCATGGCACATTACTGGTCATCAGGGTGTCACCCATAGGTGTGTTTGCTGTCAGGGCTGAGTTTGTGTGCAGACGCAGATGGGTCACAGTCAGGTTTCCCCTTGGCACTTGTTGTTTGCCCCTGTCATGTGATTTCCAGTTTGTGTTATCTTTCAGTGATTGTGACACGTTGTGTGTGTGACTGCTGGCACTCCTCAGGGTCCGGGCTGCAATGTTGGTTGTTGTCTATGTGTGTTCTTTGTGGGTGACCTTGGCTTCTTCATTGGTGTGTGACTGTGGCTGGGATCCCATTGGTTGGTGTGGTATTGCCGTCATGTCCATGTACAGCGTAGTGTGCAGTGTGTCAGACATTCAGGAGTCTTGTTGAGTGTCCATGTGTGATGTGTTTCTGCACCTTGGTTCCCACCCACCACCCTGGAATAGTCATGGGTGCATGTGCAATGTCACCAGTGCATGTGTGCTTCACTGCTGCACATTGTTGGAGGTCGAGGGGTGTGGTGTTGAGTGTGTGCAGATGAGAGTTGTTGCCCGGCTAGGCCCCTGCCTCCATGTTGGCCTTGGCTTACTGGCCATGCTGTTTGATTTGTGCTTGTGTAGGTGTGATGGTAGTTAGTTGCTCAGTACACATGACTGTGGTTCACAGTGTGAACCACATTTAGCTTTGTCATCACAGTGGGATTGTAATGCAGCCCAGGGTCACCACATTGTGGGGGCCCTGGGGGTGGTGCTGTGGTGTGTCTGTGTCTTGCTGTGTCAGTTGCTGTCCCTACGTGCCTGTGTGACATGTGTGATTTGTGCTCCCTCTCATCTGACAATGCCTGCTTGCCCACATAGGGGATTTGGATCCATGAGTTACCTTTGTGTGGCACTGTATGCACATCTGTATGATTGGTATTCAGGTCTCCTCATGTGTTGTGTGGTTGCCTGGGGACACTGGCACCCCCCTCACCTGTTGTGTATGATGTGCAGTGTGGGTCTGCCTGTTTGTGTTTGTGCATCTGCACCACTGCATTGGCATATCTTGGGTGTGCCATTGGCTGTATGTAGTTTGGTGGGTTTCCCCTGCTGTCCCTGGGACTCCTAGGTCATCGGTCAGCACAATGATCATGGTTTGTGTGTCCCATTGCTGCCATGGTATGGTATCTGTTCACCTCACATCTACAGTCTCCACAGGGTATCTGCATGTGTGTGCCCATTGGTGCAAATATGTGGGTCTGCATTCTGATGGTCACTTCTGTCATTGTGTCATTGATCATTGTTGACGGTGTCAGCCCCCATGGGTGTTGTTTGTCTGCACATGGCCAAAGGTATGTCTTATTTGCACTGCAGGATTTGGCTCCCCCAATTTATGTTGCAATGGGACACATACACTACTTTGCCACTGATGTGTTTGTTGTTCTGTGACCAGGAATCATCCATGCAGTTTGGCAGTTGCACCTCTTTCTTTGTCAACACTTACCTTTTGGTCACTGTGATGATGGGGGTTTGGACCCCATTGCCACAATGTTCAAAGTGTGCTTCAGCTATGGACCCCACACTTACATTTTGGTCACTGTGATGATGGGGGTTTGGACCCCATTGCCACAATGTTCAAAGTGTGCTTCAGCTATGGACCCCACACTTACATTTTGGTCACTGATGATGGGGGTTTGGAACCCATTGCCACAATGTTCAAAGTGTGCCTCAGCTATGGACCCCACACTTACATTTTGGTCACTGTGATGATGGGGGTTTGGAACCCATTGCCACAATGTTCAAAGTGTGCTTCAGCTATGGACCCCACACTTACATTTTGGTCACTGTGATGATGGGGGTTTGGACCCCATTGCCACAATGTTCAAAGTGTGCTTCAGCTATGGACCCCACACTTACATTTTGGTCACTGTGATGATGGGGGTTTGGACCCCATTGCCACAATGTTCAAAATGTGCTTCAGCTATGGACCCCACACTTACATTTTGGTCACTGTGATGATGGGGGTTTGGACCCCATTGCCACAATGTTCAAAGTGTGCTTCAGCTATGGACCCCACACTTACATTTTGGTCACTGTGATGATGGGGGTTTGGACCCCATTGCCACAATGGTCATGGCCTGCTTGCATTGTGGGTGCCACACACATATATGTGTGGCACATGTGCTAGGGGGTCACATTGTATGTTCAAAGTCATGTTCGGTGTTGTAGGCATTTGACACAGTCTACACACGCTTGTCATGGTGTTGGGGGATGTCTTCTTCTTGCATTCCCTAGGTTGTGGTGTGCTGGTTGTGTCATGCATTGTCCATCCTATGAGTGGGGGTGGTAGTAGTGGTAGGCATCCAGCCCCCTGGGTAAGGGTGGTAGTAGTGGTAGGCATCCAGCCCCCCTGGCTAAGGGTGGTAGTAGTGGTAGGCATCCTGTCCCCCTGGGTAAGGGTGGTAGTAGTGGTAGGCATCCTGCCCACCCTGGGTGAGGGTGGTGGTAGGCATCCTGCCCCCCTGGGTAAGGGTGGTAGTAGTGGTAGGCATCCAGCCCCCCTGGCTAAGGGTGGTAGTAGTGGTAGGCATCCTGCCCCCCTGGCTAAGGGTGGTAGTAGTGGTAGGCATCCTGCCCCCCTGGGTAAGGGTGGTAGTAGTGGTAGGCATCCAGCCCCCCTGGCTAAGGGTGGTAGTAGTGGTAGGCATCCTGCCCCCCTGGGTAAGGGTGGTAGTAGTGGTAGGCATCCTGCCCACCCTGGGTGAGGGTGGTGGTAGGCATCCTGCCCCCCTGGGTAAGGGTGGTAGTAGTGGTAGGCATCCAGCCCCCTGGCTAAGGGTGGTAGTAGTGGTAGGCATCCTGCCCCCTGGGTAAGGGTGGTGGTCGGCATCCAGCCCCCCTGGGTGAGGGTGGTAGTAGTGGTAGGCATCCGGCCCCCTGGGTAGGGGTGGTGGTGCGCATTCAGGCCCCTGTGTGCATATGTGGCATTGGTGATGGGCATCCCGCCCCTATGGTGCTGCTGTTGCTGGTGTAAGTATATTCTGCATCCCTCTGTGTGTGTGTGATGTGTCGTGTATGTGTTGTATGTGTTTTGTGGTTGGTGTCTGACTTACCTTCTGCGCCGTACGCGTCCGTGCCTGTTCCGGTAGTAAATGTAGAATATCAGTATGATCGGGACGAAGGGATTCATGGTTGGTTCGTGTCGTTCGTCCTTCTCGTTGCTTCGCGTCGTCCTCGTCGCTTCGCCTCGTCCTCGTCGCTTCGCGTCGTCCTCGTCGCTGCCGTGTTCGTCTCGGAGCCGTGGATCGTGTTGTTGCGCGAATCGGAGCTTATGTGCGCCTCTCCCGGATGCTTTGACGTGCCGTGCGTAGCGACGGGTTCGGCGCGTACGGAAAGCGCATCGTACTCGTTCGGCCGGACGGAGCTGCAGTTTCCCTTCCGTGCGACTCGATTCAGCGTTTCCGGATTCGCCTCGGTCGGGGAACAGGACCTGGTTTGGGTGAGTACGGCTCGGCCGGATTCTTTGCTGTTGTGCGCATCGTACTTACTCGTTCGGTGTGCTGTACGGATCGGTCGGGAAACAGGCTTTCGCATGGCTTTTTTCCCGACCGAATGGTGTTGGGTGCGCCTCCGACCGAGATCGGAATCGGCCCCTAAGTGTCCAGCACCTTCTATGACTTAATACTTACTGGAGTGGGAATAGTAATTTATATATCTTTAGTGTCCAGCATCTTCTGTAATTTAATACTAACTGAAGTGGGAATAGTAATTTATATATGTTTAATATCCAGCACATTCCCTGATTTAATACTCAGTGGAGTGGGAATAGTAATTTATATATATGTTTAGTATCCAGCACTTTCTTGGACTTAATATTTGGTGGAGTTTGAATAGTAAATTATATATATTTAGGGGTCGATTCCGATTCGGGCCGGAAAACGTACCGACCGACTCGGTACGGGAATTTAGTCCGACCGACACGTACCGGCGCCGTCCGACCCGCATAGTACGATGAAATGCATGTGAATCACGACCGACTCGTACGGAACACAAAACGAACGACCGACCCGGACGGAAACAAGCTATCCGGCCGGGAAACCATGCGATTCGAACCGACCGACACGCACCAGGAATCAACCCGAACGAAACGTACCCGCGAACTCCGACCCGCGCAGTACGATGCAATGCGTGCAAACCCAGACCGACTCGCACGGAGCTCAAGCCGTTCGACCGACACGCATACAAAAGCCAGCCGAAACAACACAAAACTCCGCGACCGACTCGTACGCCGCACATGAAACCTAGCTGAAACACAGCGGGAACGAGTTGGAGAAGATCGCACGAGACAACTGCAGCGTCCTACTCGGTCAGAAGGTCTCCTACATGCACAAAAAATACAAAGGAAAAAATACGAAAAAAAGGGCCAAACAAGCAATCACAAAGCCAATAAATACAGGGGGGGAAAAAATGGAACAAGGACACACCCCCAACTCCATCTATATAAAGGCCACAAATCCCTACCATGATCCTTTGCAAATTCCACTGACCTGCCAGCACAGAACACCATCAGGCAGCAACCACAGACACACTCACAGCTCATCCATCACACAAGCCACACACCATTAGCACCTCAACAAATAGCACCCTCACACACACACAGCAAAACCTACACTCACCCACCATCACTCGCACACTCACACACACACATCAATCACCACCACCACCCATCACCATGCCCCCAAAGAAGAATCCAAAGTTCCTAGATAGTGAATTGGAAGTCCTGGTAGACGAGATCCTGAGGGTAGAGCCACAGTTGTTTGGCACATTGGTCCAACAGACCCCCATGGCGCAGAAAACCAAGATGTGGGAGAGGATCGTCAACAGGGTGAACGCACAATCACCATGTTTGCGCACAAAGGAAGACATCCAGAACCGGTGGTATGATGTGCGCAGGAGGGTCAGGGACCTACTGAAGAAGGATTACCTCCTGAGTCAGCACACCGGCAGTGGCCCTCCTGCCAAACCAGTATACCTCAGGCCCTGGGAGGAGAAGGTGCGGGCCATCCTACCACCAGTGAGCGTATATGGACTAACAAATATCCCAGAGCCTGGTGAGTACACAACTAATATACACAATATGGTGTGACAATACACACACATCACTGTCAAGGGGATAGTCAAACCATGCACCCTTAGCAAATCCACAGCAACCAAAAGATAATCATCCCAAGATGTGAATGCTAGTCAGACAAACACAATACCTGCCATCTCATAGTGACATGTAACTGTGTCATGACATGTACAAACCTAACAACAAATACAGCAAGGCAGTGGCACAAATATAACCAACAAACACAGTCAGATATTTTGCCACCACTAGAACACCACCTCACAGGGAAGCTCACTCAAAGGAAGGAATTCTGTGTATGCTGGTGAAGTCAGTGTAGCCAATAGCATGATGGGAGTTGTAGTCACAGATATTGGTCACCCTCACAATTGGCCCATCAACACCATCCTGAACCATGCTCGCATCACAGGGAGTGGAAAAGGACCGACAAGATGGCTGACACTGGGTACTGCTGTGGGGAGCACAAGGCCCTGCTGGGAACTGTGCACCAACCAACAGCAGGACACCACTGACTGACATCCTGAAAGACAACTTGCACTCCCTGCAATAGAAGCACCTTCCATGGTGGGATATCTGGCTGGGTGGGAAGGAGGACTCACAGCACTGACCATAGTTACAAGCAGTCCTCCTCACACACCCCCTCAACACTAACTCCACATAACCCACCTGGGAGAATGCAATGCCTCACACTCTAATTGAAGATCCCACAAAGAACCACCACCCTGGGTTATGCTGTGTGAAGCACAGGGACACTCTTGGGACTTGTAGCCAAACAACCGCCAGGACAACACTGTCAGCCATCCTGTCAGCACAGGCACACTACCCCACAGGGAAGCAGAGTCAAAAGGAAGGAAGTATGGGCATGCTGGGAAGGGGGTGTAGGCAATAGCATGATGGGAGTGGTAGTAACAGCTCAACATCCCCCACCCACATGGCCCAGCAAGCTCACACTGAAGCATGCACACCTCACAGCCAGTGAAAAGCCACTTCAAAGATGTCTGACACTGGCCTCAGCTGTGGGGAGCACAAGCCCCTGCTGGGAACTGTGCAACAACCAACAGCAGGACACCACTGTCAGCCATCTTGCCATTGCTGTCACACTCACACACTGAAGTCCACTCAAAAGGAAGGAAGTATGGGCATGCTGGGAAGGGTGGTGTAGGCAATAGCATGATGGGAGTTGTAGTCACAGATATTGGTCACCCTCACAATTGGCCCATCAACACCACTCTGAACCATGCTCGCATCACAGGGAATGGAAAAGGACCGACAAGATGGCTGACACTGGGTACTGCTGTGGGGAGCACAAGGCCCTGCTGGGAACTGTGCACCAACCAACAGCAGGACACCACTGACTGACATCCTGAAAGACAACTTGCACTCCCTGCAATGGAAACACCTTCCATGGTGGGATATCTGGCTGGGTGGGAAGGAGGACTCACAGCACTGACCATAGTTACAAGCAGTCCTCCTCACACACCCCCTCAACACTAACTCCACATAACCCACCTGGGAGAATGCAATGCCTCACACTCTAATTGAAGATCCCACAAAGAACCCCCACCCTGGGTTATGCTGTGTGAAGCACAGGGACACTCTTGGGACTTGTAGCCAAACAACCGCCAGGACAACACTGTCAGCCATCCTGTCAGCACAGGCACACTACCCCACAGGGAAGCAGAGTCAAAAGGAAGGAAGTATGGGCATGCTGGGAAGGGGGGTGTAGGCAATAGCATGATGGGAGTGGTAGTAACAGCTCAACATCCCCCACCCACATGGCCCAGCAAGCTCACACTGAAGCATGCACACCTCACAGCCAGTGAAAAGCCACGTCAAAGATGTCTGACACTGGACTCAGCTGTGGGGAGCACAAGGCCCTGCTGGGAACTGGGCACCAACAAACAACAGGACCACACTGTCAGCCATCTTGCCATTGCTGTCACACTCAGACACAGTGAAGTCCACTCAAAAGGAAGGAAGTATGGGCATGCTGGGAAGGGGGGTGTAGGCAATAGCAGGATGGGAGTTGTAGTCACAGATATTGGTCACCCTCACAATTGGCCCATCAACACCAATCTGAACCATGCTCACATCACAGGGAGTGGAAAACAACTGACAAGATGGCTGACACTGGGTACTGCTGTGGGGAGCAAAAGCCCCTGCTGGGAACTGTGCAACAACCAACAGCAGGACACCACTGTCAGCCATCTTGCCATTGCTGTCACACTCACACACAGTGAAGTCCACTCAAAAGGAAGGAAGTATGGGCATGCTGGGAAGGGTGGTGTAGGCAATAGCATGATGGGAGTTGTAGTCACAGATATTGGTCACCCTCACAATTGGCCCATCAACACCACTCTGAACCATGCTCACATCACAGGGAGTGAAAAAGAACTGACAAGATGGCTGACACTGGGTACTGCTGTGGGGAGCACAAGCCCCTGCTGGGAACTGTGCACCAACCAACAGCAGGACACCACTGACTGACATCCTGAAAAACAACTTGCACTCCCTGCAATGGAAGCACCTTCCATGGTGGGATATCTGGCTGGGTGGGAAGGAGGACTCACAGCACTGACCATAGTTACAAGCAGTCCTCCTCACACACCCCCTCAACACTAACTCCACATAACCCACCTGGGAGAATGCAATGCCTCACACTCTAATTGAAGATCCCACAAAGAACCACCACCCTGGGTTATGCTGTGTGAAGCACAGGGACACTCTTGGGACTTGTAGCCAAACAACCGCCAGGACAACACTGTCAGCCATCCTGTCAGCACAGGCACACTACCCCACAGGGAAGCAGAGTCAAAAGGAAGGAAGTATGGGCATGCTGGGAAGGGGGGTGTAGGCAATAGCATGATGGGAGTGGTAGTCACAGCTCAACATCCCCCACCCACATGGCCCAGCAAGCTACAACTGAAGCATGCACACCTCACAGGGAGTGAAAAGCCACATCAAAGATGTCTGACAATGGTGCTCTGTTGTGGGGAGTACCAGGCCCTGCTGGGACCTGTGCACCAACCAACAGCAGGACACCACTGAATGACATCCTGAGAGTCAACCTGAACACACTGTAAGGGTGGCATGCTTCATGGTGGGATAACTGGGCTGGGGGGAGAAGGAGGGCCGGATGTCCAACAAATACAACCAATGCTGGCCATGCACACACCTCAACATTCACATTGAAAAGCCTCAGGTTTGCAGGACAATGTGCTACACCAATATCAACCTCTTACTGTTACAACTTAGGACAATGCAATGTACAGGCCCGCATTCAGGGGTACAGTCACAACTGTCAGGCGTGTAGAAATATAACATACATTGTGTGTCTCTTCCAAAAACAGGTGATGATGGGGACACAGCAGCAGGCGAGGAGGAGTCCCTGTCCCAGGCTCCGGGGGACACTGAGCTCACTGGTGTGGAACAGCCTCTGCACTCCTCGGATGGCGAAGACCTACCTGGCCCCTCCGGTGCGAGTCATCATGCAGCACCAGCAGGACCAACATCTGCACCCACCCCTCCAACAACTGCCAACACACAGACCACCCCCGCCGACACGGACAGACCAAGGACCACCAATGACAACAGCACAGGGACCATGGCCCAACGTCGAGCTACGGACAACGACCCCAGTAACAACCCCCAAGGGGGCCTAGGGTCACCTGGGCGTGCCACCACAGGTCCCGCACGTGTCGCCAGGGGTGGTGGGAGGGGTGGTAGGCAGAGGTCGCTGTTTGCAGAGGGGTCTGGACTGCATGATGACCCACAACTGCACGCATTGCTGATGCGTACCAGAATAGCACCAGAGAGGTCAGCCAGGTAGTGGGGATCCTCAAGGACATCCAACAGCAGCAGGCTGCCCATCATGCCCGCTTGGACTTACACATGTCCCGTGTGGAGACACACATGTCTCGCATGGAGTCCAAGTGGGACACATGGCAAGAACTGACAGCGGTGCATAGGGACATATTGACATGCCTCCGCCAGATTAGCACCAACATGGCCACACCTCCCTGTGTGCACACAACATCTGGTGCTGCAACAACTGCAACTGCCACAGGGAGGGAGGAGGACTCTGGCGGAGAGCCCCCTGCACCGCAGCAGCCTGCACGTGAGGGTCCCTCCCCAAAGAAGAGGGGTCGTCCGAGGAAGGAAAACTGAGAGGTTGATGGCCATGTACATCCCCCAGGAAGCCAACACCTGTTCTGGAAAGTCTCCTTTGTGTGCAAACTGTTCACCCTGTAGAATGCAACACAACTCTCCCACATGACATGGGGAGTCTAAGTTGGACTAATGTATCAGATGACTGTGGACTTCACTCAGGACATTTCTGCTACCAAGACTTCCAACTCATCTGGGAACTTCGGATCACAATCCCAATGTACAGCACCCACCATCCTGTGCACTATACTCACACATGTATGTAAATAAACTCACTAATACACCATACTTGCCTCTGTTGTGATTCCAACGTTGTTTCTGTAATGGAGATGATGATCTGCTAAATGACACTGTGCATGCTAACTGCTACAGCAAGTTCAACACCGTCATGTGAGTCATGGTGACGTGACACATATGAGGGAGACACACCACTAGGGCTACACAACACAGAGACACCAGGGCCATCGGACTCTTCGCCTACACTGATGTTGCCAGGAAATACTGTGGAATGCACAGACACCACACCCATTCCCAGTTGTAGTCAAGTAGCCCACAGGTGCAGTAAGCAAATGTCAGTCAGATGTGTGACCACAGACAACGCACATCCCAAAGTGAAGCACAGGTTTATTACACATTTGCAACATGTTGTTTCCACTACAAATGCAAGGTAATCCCACGTGGCTGTGGCCACAAAGTCAAAAAGTGCAGAAGATAGAAAGTCCAGGGGTGTGTGGCACATCACCTGTAGGGAAACGACTGCTGCCACCTTGAAAGCGGAATCATGGAGTCGGGGGATCCAAGTTGACCAAACAACTCTGTAAGCACCCTGTGAAGGTCAGACATGACACACAGTCAAAACCACTGAAGAACAGCACAGAACTGCAATACTCATGCCCAATACACGTCACAAGATAACTACACAAAACCAAGTTAGTATGTCAACAATGTTGGGCAGTACAGACTACCTGCAAGAACACATCGCTGCACGCATCCAGTCAAGTAGCACATGGCCACACTCAAACAGCACCAGAGCACCACCCACACATATCATGCAAACTCACATCATTGACATGACATCTCTGGATACTCACATTCAGCTGAAGAAGTTGGTGATGAGCTGTGTGCGGACATCACCCTCATCATCATCATCACTGGCATCGTGGCCCAGGCCAGGATCCTCCACAGGTGGCGGACGTTGGTCATCGTCATCCAGGATGAGAGGCAACTCCTTCCGCACTGCCAGGTTGTGTAGCATGCAGCAGACGATGCCAAAGCTGAAATGGGGGACCCCCTCTAAAGGATTGATTACAGGTCTGGGAGAAGAGGGGAAAAAAACAACTGTACAATGTGAAAAATGCTCCCTTGTGACCTATATACTTACTATTACATATGCATAAGTCATGAAATGGAATGGCTCGTACATCAATTGCTAAACATGACAAACAAACGAAAGGAAAGCCTGTTTGGACATCATTTAGTTACATTTATTATATTCCAATATCAAAAACTCTTTTTTCTTTTTATGAATGTATTTTATATACTTTTTATGTAGAACTTTTTTATGACAATTATCTTAAAATGGACATATAAACAATAAAGTTACAACACCCTATACCATACACAAAATATTAAACAGTTCCCCTGAATGCAAAACAATAAATGGGGAAAAAAACAATGTCATACATACTAAATTACATTCGTACACTCACAACCACATACATACCTCATTCAAAAGAACATAACTATCTGGAGACTGAATGAAATGATAAAGTCTCTATGACCAGGAAATCTAAGCTGTAGACTGCCAAATCTTAACAACAGTGATCATTGATCAGTGGCCATTGGTCGACGCGCGTTTCGGTGGATCAGAAGACATAGACACCACCTTCATCAGGACCTTTGCCAGATAGCAACATATTACAAACACACCCAGGGGATACTAATGAAGATATTCTCAGTAGTAGAGTATCTATACGTGGACCCACAGAAGAATCAAAATAGGGTGGGTTCCAACTGCTGATGTAACTACCCAGTCCACGTCTAATTGGAATTAAGGAACACTAGAATAGTCTCAGCGAATTCTGTAGGCGAGGTACCCCTTCTCAATGGTCATTGCTTGTTATTAGAGGTGAAAATGACTGGTACCCTTCTAAATGGATTAGGTTCTTGTGGGAATTTCTCTGTATTTTATCCTTTTAATTGTCCAATTTCTCAGTCCTGTTTGAAATATTCTATATATGTCCCATGCTTGTTTTTGCAGGAATGGTCCCTCGCTGTGGCCTGAAGCATGCAGCAGACGATGACAATCTTGCACACCTTTGCTGGGGCATATGGGAGGGCCCCTCCTGTCTTGTCCAGGCAGCGGAAGCGGCTCTTCAGGAGACCAAAGGTCCGCTCGATCACTCTCCTGGTCCGACCATGTGCCTCATTGTAGCGCATCTGGGCTGGTGTCACAGGGTTCCTGAGGGGTGTCAGCAACCACGGCATGTTGGGGTATCCGGAGTCACCTACAGACAGACAATTGCACATTAGCTGAGTTGGAAAAGTGGGCGGAATACAACATAGCAGAACACACACAATGGTACAAAGTCAGTACACACCGACAAGCCAGGCACGCTGGTTTTGCATCTGTAACATCATCCTCGGGATGCGACTACTCCTCATCACGTAGGCATCGTGTGCAGAACCGAGGAAACGGGCACACACATGTGTGATGGTCATATCTGCAAGACATACCACCAGAGCATTGATCGAATGGTAATGTTTACGGTTCCGGTATGCCTGCTCATGTGCCTGTGGTGGTACCAAAGCCACATGTGTCCCATCAATGGAGCCAATGACATGTGGCATCCTCCCCAGGGCATAGAAGTCACTCTTGACGTCAGTGAGTTGTTGACGTGTTGGGAAATAGATGTACTGGTTCAGGCATCTCAACATTGCCTCCAAAACATCGCGTAGCACACGGCTGAACATAGTCTGTGACATCCCACCAGCAGTCGCCACAGTGTGTTGAAAGGTACCGGTGGCAAAGAAGTGTAGGGCTGCCATCACCTTCACCTTGGGGGTCAGCGCTGTAGGGTACGGCCGGCCAGGTTGCAAATGTGGGGCCCAGCGCACTGCCAAATCCACAATCAGCTGCCTGGTGAAGCGGTACCGTCGGATGCTGTCACGTTCCACCATCGTTGCCAGGTCAGGGAATGGTCTATGGACAGCTGGAGCACTGCAGTGCATAGGTGAAGAAAGAAAGATTGTCAGTCACCCCACATATGTGCCATTCACCATACTCAATTTCACATGATACATCATTACGAGACACAAATACTTGATGTGTGTGCCGTTCTGTTTGGACATATATGGCACCTACATGGACATCATCTAACATCTCAGTTCAACATGTGTTGATAACAGGTTCAAGGTGTGCTATGGGAAACCATTAGGCTGTGTCACAGTACCCATTTACTGCTGTCACGTTCCACACACACACCACAGTGACATGTCTGCACAGATGCGCCACAGGCATCACAGCTCATTGACAGGTAGATTCCCAGGGACCCTGTCTTGCCACATGGACACTGGCATGACATGGCGTATCATGTACATGTCAGAAAAACAAACATGACTCCCACAGGTAGTGGCCCCTGTTGCCTCTGCAGGACAGACATGGACGTCTGTGACACACACACACAACATCAAAGTCCATGCACAAACAACGTGGATGTGGAGACTGTCTCCCATTGTGCACATGGAGTCAGAGACATCGGAAACACAACATGCACACAGACTGTGGAGGGCCATCACTATTGTGGCAATGGGTCACCCTGTGACGTACATGCCTTCCCACATGTGAGCCTGGGGGTATGTGACATGTCATACACATACACAACCTGGAAATGTGACCATGCCACATGCTCCAAAATGAACAGTTGCACATCACAGTGGTCAGGTGCACAACACACAAAGGATCCTGTCCCCATGAACACGTGCACAGCCTGGGTGTGGCTGCCCCCAAGTGCCACCCCAAAAACCACATGTTTACCCCCATACACAGAAAAGGTAATGCAGCCTTACATGCCTTAGATACAGTGTGGACTGGGTGTGGTGTTGTAGGTGTGCCCCTGAGTCCCTGGAAAGTATATGTGGCTGGCATACGTTCACCATTGACAAGCATGGTGACATATGCATGTGACCTGTACAGGGACGCGCTGTACAGCAATGGACCAAGCGGTGTGCCCGCACGGCCCATTGCATCTGTTGTTAGCGGGTACGCGTTGTATCCCGGGATACGCGTTGTACAGCAATGGACCGATCGGTGTGCCCGCACGGCCCATTGCATCTGTTGTTAGCGGGTACGCGTTGTATCCAGGGATACGCGTTGGACAGCAATGGACCGATTGGTGTGCCCGCACGGCCCATTGCATCTGTTGTTAGCGGGTAAGCGTTGTATCCCGGGATACGCGTTGTACAGCAATGGACCGATCGGTGTGCCCGCACGGCCCATTGCATCTGTTGTTAGCGGGTACGTGTTGTATCCCGGGATACGCGTTGTACAGCAATGGACCGATCGGTGTGCCCGCACGGACCATTGCATCTGTTGTTAGCGGGTACGCGTTGTATCCCGGGATACGCGTTGTAAAGCAAAGGACCGATCGGTGTGCCCACACGGCCCATTGCATCTGTTGTGAGCGGGTACGCGTTGTATCCCGGGATACGCGTTGTACAGCAATGGACCGAGCGGTGTGCCCGCACGGCCCATTGCATCTGTTGTGAGCGGGTACGCGTTGTATCCCGGGATACGCGTTGTACAGCAATGGACCGAGCGGTGTGCCCGCACGGCCCATTGCATCTGTTGTGAGCGGGTACGCGTTGTACAGCAATGGACCGATCGGTGTGCCCGCACTGCCCATTGCATCTGTTGTGAGCGGGTACGCGTTGTATCCCGGAGTACGCGTTGTACAGCAATGGACCGATCGGTGTGCCCGCATGGCCCATTGCATCTGTTGTGAGCAGGTACGCGTTGTATCCCGGAGTACGCGTTGTACAGCAATGGACCGATCAGTGTGCCCGCACGGCCCATTGCATCTGTTGTGAGCGGGTACGCGTTGTATCCCGGAGTACGCGTTGTACAGCAATGGACCGATCGGTGTGCCCGCACGGCCCATTGCATCTGTTGTTAGCGGGTACGCGTTGTATCCCGGGATACGCATTGTACAGCAATGGACCGATCGGTGTGCCCGCACGGCCCATTGCATCTGTTGTTAGCGGGTACGCGTTGTATCCCGGGATACGCGTTGTACAGCAATGGACCGAGCGGTGTGCCCGCATGGCCAATTGCATCTGTTGTGAGCGGGTACGGGTTGTACAGCAATGGACCGATCGGTGTGCCCGCACGGCCCATTGCATCTGTTGTGAGCGGGTACGCGTTGTACAGCAATGGACCGATCGGTGTGCCCGCACGGCCCATTGCATCTGTTGTGAGCGGGTACGCATTGTATCCCGGAGTACGCGTTGTACAGCAATGGACCGATCGGTGTGCCCGCACGGCCCATTGCATCTGTTGTTAGTGGGTACGCATTGTATCCCGGGATACGCATTGTACAGCAATGGACCGAGCGGTGTGCCCGCACGGCCCATTGCATCTGTTGTTAGCGGGTACGCGTTGTATCCCGGGATACGCGTTGTACAGCAATGGACCGAGCGGTGTGCCCGCATGGCCAATTGCATCTGTTGTGAGCGGGTACGGGTTGTACAGCAATGGACCGATCGGTGTGCCCGCACGGCCCATTGCATCTGTTGTGAGCGGGTACGCGTTGTACAGCAATGGACCGATCGTGTGCCCGCATGGCCCATTGCATCTGTTGTGAGCGGGTACGCATTGTATCCCGGAGTACGCGTTGTACAGCAATGGACCGATCGGTGTGCCCGCACGGCCCATTGCATCTGTTGTTAGTGGGTACGCGTTGTATCCCGGGATACGCATTGTACAGCAATGGACCGAGCGGTGTGCCCGCACGGCCCATTGCATCTGTTGTGAGCGGGTACGCGTTGTACAGCAATGGACCGATCGGTGTGCCCGCATGGCCCATTGCATCTGTTGTGAGCGGGTACGCGTTGTATCCCGGAATACGCGTTGTACAGCAATGGACCGAACGGTGCGCACGCATTGGCTGGGGCCTGGCATGGCAACGGACGCATTTTCGAAGCTTCAACGAGTCTGATGCAGTGAATTCAGTTGGCCAGCCACAACAATGTTGCAAATTCATGGGTGTCATGAAGTTGAAGTTTTGAAGGATGCTGTGGGCATGTATTAGTGCTGCTATTCCATGGATTGGTCAGATTCAGAAGATGCAAACGACTTGGACCTATCACTTTGGACACATGGGACAGTATCTGCCTCTGCAGCACACATATAATGCTGGCTGTTCCCCTGAGGGCTCACTTGTCTGCACTACATGCTCCAGGACGACATCTGCCACCAACACTGCTGCTGTCTCTGCATCCTCTGGCTACTGCAATGACACGTACTGTGGAGAGAGCCCCAGCCTTCAGCCTTGAGGAGAACCAGGCCCTGCTGGACAGCCTCCTTCCACAGTACAGCAAGCTGTATGGGACACCAGGGAGCAGGTGAGTGTGCTGTCCACTGCCTTACTAATTGTGCATGTTGTCTGACTAGCAAGACTTCCAGTGTGCACACCACTGGCTAGCATGCTCACTGAGTAGTTCTCACCCCCCAAAGTGTGTAGTCACATGCACTGAACAGGTACAGTGCAGTAACAGTGCATTCCAACAAGGTTTACTTCCCATGCAATGACACCATGTAGTAACTGCTGGCAAACTGTTCATAGGTTTTCTGAGAAGACATGGGTACCCCAATATGTGAACCTGGGGTGGCGAGATATTAAGGAAACAGTGGTTCAGGTGTGGCCTAAATGGTCCAAAGCGAGAAAGTGACCCAGCAGGGAACACTTGGTTCTAAGATTTTGAAATTAATTCATGAGGGAGCAAAGGAAAGATCAGAGGAGAGTCATGTAGGTCAGATAAATGATAGATATTTATTTTACAACTTTTTGTATAGTATTCAGGTGCTCACATACATTTAGGTGAAAGGAAGCGTGACATGCAGGGTGATAGTGAGGTTTAAAAAGGCATCGCATTGACAACAGTATAATGAGCTCCACAGTTATTTTACAAGGAGTAATAGGAGTTCATGTTGTATGGTGGTCGACGGCGTTTCGAACCCAATAAGTGGGGTTCATCTTCAGGACAAGGGTGAGCAAGCTGAATCTAAATAGGAGGTAGTGGAATGGGAAATATAATTAATTTAAAGACCCTCTGTGTATACAAACAATCAATTTAATGCATTGATTGGGGCTCCCTATTATGCAACTAATCAGCATAAACCATGCATTTGGTTGAGGCAGCAGGGTAAAACACAATTAATGTGAAATAAAATTAACAGTTAAGAATAGCGCGCTATGAAACATAATGGCTCCTTGTACAACTGAGTTGGTGCTATGAGACATTAAGTTAGTCAAGGAGGTGAGAGTAGAAAGTTACTGCAGCTGTTATTTAACATGGTCCCTAGCCCATTATAAACTGGAGGCATCATGGAAAAGGGAGACTGGTGCATTGATAGCAAGGCGCTTAATGCTAAGGAAAGAGTTGTGGACTTACTAGAAGAAAGGAAAATCATCCTAGGCCCATTCGTCTGTTAATGATGTGGGCAGCTGGTACTGATCTAATCAGTGAGAACGAGACAGTAATTAGATTAGAGCACAAACTTGAATCTAAGCACAAGCTTGAATCTATTAAAGTAACAGCTTAGTGTTTAGCAAAAGGTTACAGGAGTGAACATACTTTTAAAATGGGCTGAAGGCGTGAATTAATGGCGCCAAAGAACTGAGTGGGAATGTCTGTCCAGGACTCTGTTTGCCTGAAGAAAAGGAGAAAATTAATGGGGTCTTGCATTTGACAGTGAGCGTGGGGGCTGGAGCAAGAAATCAAGGGAACACTTAATTATTTGGAGGGAACCCGGGATGGAAAGGCAGCTGGCCGGGATGATTGGTTTTGTATTCTAAGGCAAGAAGGGCACAGGGTAGGTTTTTAACAAATACAGGCTTACCAGTTGGTGAAATTTGTGCATGGCCATAGCGTGCTGAAACCACTTACTTTTAGAAAACGAACTGCAGGGCCTTTAAATGGGAGCCTGGAGCTGTGCAGACGGGAGCGTCCTGCTTCTGCCTTTGCTGGCATCGAATGCTGAGGTTTGAAAGGGAAGTGAGTCTATTTATAGCTGGGTTCAGCTGAGAAAAAGCCTCAGGGCAGGGTTCAGCTGAGAAAAAGCCTCAGGGCAAGAATCTAATTAAGGCAAGCTGGGAGGGCGCCTGCATTAGCTAAAGGCAGCTGTGAGTAATGATTAGCACTACCAGTGGAGGCTGTGAAATAACACGGGGAGTAAAACCCATTAGTAACAAACATTGTATGTATCCACGAATATGAAGCCAGTGGAGTAGTTTAACACTGAGAGACAGTTGCTAGTGTTAAATATATCAAGGTTCAGCTGAGAACCACTTTGGTAGGGAATCTAAATTAAAGTAAATTTAAAGCTTCATGGTAGGAGAAAGTTTTCATAAATACAAGGCAGCTATAAGTGCAATTAGGTGTAGGCTGTTGAACCTACCAATACAGGCGGTGAATATAACACGGGTGGGAACCTGCATTTAATAAAGGCAGTGGAACCATAAATGTTTAACCAGGCACAAAAATATTTTTCAACAAAAGTATTTACAGAGAACAAAGGGACACTGCATTGAGGGTCACAGTCATTCAGAGTTCCAGCATGTTGGTAATTGTAAGGTCAGGTGACAGTGTCCATACATGAAAGTGATATTTACAGAATGGCGTTCCATTCGTCCAGAGAGTTAAGTCCATGTTCAATTGTGCGACATTTGAATATCCATTTACATTCAAGGCGGTTAAGAGTTTGTTGTTGATCTCCGCCTCTGTGGTTAGGATGCAGGCTGTCAATCACCAGCCATGTAAAGTCCGTTTCTGAGTGTCCTTTTTCAATGAAATGTTCCACTAATGGTGCTGTGGTGATCTTACATCTGATCCTGCTCCGGTGTTGTGCGATTCTGGCCTTGATTTTCTGTGTCGTTTGGCCGATGTATCGTAGTTTGCAGGGACATTCAATACAATAGATTACATTTTGAGAATTACAGTTGGTAAAGGCCTGCAATGTGTGCTTGGAGTTCCCAAATTCAAACAGTTTAGTGTTTTTGGTGGAATCACATGCCATGCAATTATTACACTTAAAGTGGCCTTTCAGAGGAGGTAGATTGAGAAAAGAGTGTAAAGAGTTGTCCTTTTTCATCGGTTTTTGGGCCCTTACTAAGTGATCCCTAATGTTGCGTCCTCTTTTAAAGGCGAAAAGTGGGGTGCCTGTCATGAGATCTAAAGGCGCGAGTACCGCCCAATGTTTTTTTATCATTTTAGTTACTTTATTGCTTGCCGGGCAGAATGTGGTCACACACGTGATCCGGGATGTTGGTGTCTTTTCTCTAGGCTGTAGGAGGTGTTCACGGTGAGAGTACCAAGCACGTTTCATGGAACGTTTAACTAGACGCCTTGGATACCCTCTATCTGTCAGTTTTTTGCACAGTATCTCAGATTCCTGAAAAAGTCTTCCTTGAATTTACAATTCCTTCTGATTCTCAGGAATTGCCCATAAGGGAGACCATCTCTCAAGGCCCTAGGGTGCGCACTGCTGTACTGAAGGAGAGTGTTCCGTTCGGTAGGTTTTCTAAATAGAGTCGTGTAAAGTTCTCCGTTATGGTTCTTAATGGAGACGTCAAGGTAGTCAATTTTGGTGTTGTCAAAATTGTATGTAAATCTAAGGTCTGGTTGTGCATTGTTGAGCCATGAGCAAAATGCTGTGAGTTCAATACTAGTGCCAGTCCAGATCATAAAGACATCGTCTATGTATCTGCGCCATGTGCGTATTTTAGAAAGGAATGGGTTCATTCTGTGGAGGATGATGTTTACCTCTATATCGTCCACATAGAGGATAGCAAAATTTGGGGCAAAAATAGCCCCCATGGAAGTACCTTTACATTGTCTGTAGTATTTATTGTCAAACAGGAAATAGTTTCTAGTTAGAGCAATTTCAAGGAGTGAAATGATGAAATCTGTGGGTACCTGGTGTGGTGCAGGACGTAGGTTTAGGTGTTTCCTGATGACATCCATACCTTTATTTTGCGGGATATTGGTGTATAAAGATTCGATGTCAAGGGTGACAAGGAGTTCGGTTTGAGGGTCAAAAGGTTGTGACTCAATTAAATTAATCAGATGGGTGGTGTCTTTCACATATGTGGTAGTGGACTGGACCATGTCTTTGATGAAAAAATCAATGTATTTACCCAGGGGCTCTAGGATTGATCCACAGCCAGAGAGGATGGGTCTGCCAGGGGGACTTCTAAATTTTTTTGTATTTTGGGTAGGGTGTATAAGACCGGGGTCCGTGGGGTCTTATTGTTGAGAAATGCGAACTCGTTCTTGCTAATGAATCCTTCTTCCAGGCCTTTTTGGGTCACACGAAGGATGAGATCGCTGATTTCTTTTAGGGGATCACGCATTAAGGGCTCATAGTGGGAGATATTACCAAGTTGTCGGTAGATTTCTTTATCATAGTCGGTTTTGTCTTGTAGGACTATCCCACCCCCTTTGTCGCAGGGTTTTATGACAATCTCATCTAGTGTTTTCAGTCTGCTGAGGCTGGTTTTTTCATCTAGGCTCACGTTAAAGGGTGTGAATCTGTAGTCTTGCTGGATTTTATTCAGGTCTCTGAGCACAAGATTTTTGAATGTTAGGATTTCAGGAGGCATAGAGCCACTGGGGGGATTGAAGACTGATTTGGGGCGGAGGCCTGTAATGTCTGTCTTAGTTTCCTTATTTTGAAAGAATGCCTTGAGCCTCACCTTTCTGAAAAATTGAAAAATTTCAGTTTGTATGTTAAACCAGTTAGGTTTCTCTGTAAGCACAAAGGAGAGGCCCCTGCTCAAAAGAGTGATATCGGTTGAGGCCAGTTGGTGTGTGGATAGATTGAATATTGGAATTTGCTCCATGTTTTGAGTAGGTGTAGGTGGTCCAATATCTAATACTGGTACCCCCATTGGTAAAATTTGCGTCGTGTTTGACGTTCCCGTGGAGGGAAATTGAGTCGTGTCCTCCCTCTGCCTCTCCCTCTCTCTACTGCAAGGTTCTGACCTCTGCCTAAAAAATAATTAGGGTTGTGTGAGGAGGTGCTTGGGCCTGCGCCGGGGTCGGAGTTATCCGAGTCCAGGGAGGAGTCTGAGAAAGTCACTGGTTGTCTGTTCCTGAATCTACCCCAGGTACCTGCAGGGTTTCTTTGTTGTTCTTGACTGGTTAAGGTAAAGAAATCTTCTTGCAGGTAAGGGTATGTTTTTTCTTTTCTGTAGTTCCTTATATCTTTAGTCACTTTAGTAGATTTTTTGTGGTGTTCGAAACTTTTAAAGTCAAGAATAGAGCGTTCCAGTTTGTCTAGGACTGCTTTTGCATCTGCTAAGCTATCTAGTTCTAGGATTGCTTTTTCTAGCTCTAGAATCTCATCCAATTCTATTTTACTATGTTCTAGCGCTGTGTCAATCCCTAGCACCATCCAATGGCGGGAACAGGTAGTGCCAATGTGTGAAAAGCCAGTCATAAATTTCTTATCTTTTAAGAAGATAGCAGGTATGTTGCGTACCTGTAGACCCACTGGAATAATATCTGCTTTGAGATATTCTGTAAGCATACGCGCATGAAGTTCTGTGCGTATATGCATCTTTTTTAGTCTTTCTAGGGCAGTGAGTTTTTCGCTTGCTATGTCTGATGGTGCATTGCTCGTTGGCACTGAAGTGTTGAACAGAGAGGGGCCGCTAAGAATTCTGGCAATATATTCCTCTGTGTATGTAGGGATAATTGGAATGGACATAGTGTGTAGTGTGGCTGGTATAGAGTTGATCTGGGAACTAGTACCAGAGTCTGTAGAGGGGAAAAAAATGAATTAAATAAATGATTATTTGATAATTAATATACCCACTTAAAAAGTGGAACCCTTGCAGTGCAGCCACTGCGCATAATAGGTTTTCTGAGAAGACAAGGGTACCCCAATATGTGAACCTGGGGTGGCGAGATATTAAGGAAACAGTGGTTCAGGTGTGGCCTAAATGGTCCAAAGCGAGAAAGTGACCCAGCAGGGAACACTTGGTTCTAAGATTTTGAAATTAATTCATGAGGGAGCAAAGGAAAGATCAGAGGAGAGTCATGTAGGTCAGATAAATGATAGACATTTATTTTACAACTTTTTGTATAGTATTCAGGTGCTCACATACATTTAGGTGAAAGGAAGCGTGACATGCAGGGTGATAGTGAGGTTTAAAAGGCATCGCATTGACAACAGTATAATGAGCTCCACAGTTATTTTACAAGGAGTAATAGGAGTTCATGTTGTATGGTGGTCGACGGCGTTTCGAACCCAATAAGTGGGGTTCATCTTCAGGACAAGGGTGAGCAAGCTGAATCTAAATAGGAGGTAGTGGAATGGGAAATATAATTAATTTAAAGACCCTCTGTGTATACAAACAATCAATTTAATGCATTGATTGGGGCTCCCTATTATGCAACTAATCAGCATAAACCATGCATTTGGTTGAGGCAGCAGGGTAAAACACAATTAATGTGAAATAAAATTAACAGTTAAGAATAGCGCGCGCTATGAAACATAATGGCTCCTTGTACAACTGAGTTGGTGCTATGAGACATTAAGTTAGTCAAGGAGGTGAGAGTAGAAAGTTACTGCAGCTGTTATTTAACATGGTCCCTAGCCCATTATAAACTGGAGGCATCATGGAAAAGGGAGACTGGTGCATTGATAGCAAGGCGCTTAATGCTAAGGAAAGAGTTGTGGACTTACTAGAAGAAAGGAAAATCATCCTAGGCCCATTCGTCTGTTAATGATGTGGGCAGCTGGTACTGATCTAATCAGTGAGAACGAGACAGTAATTAGATTAGAGCACAAACTTGAATCTAAGCACAAGCTTGAATCTATTAAAGTAACAGCTTAGTGTTTAGCAAAAGGTTACAGGAGTGAACATACTTTTAAAATGGGCTGAAGGCGTGAATTAATGGCGCCAAAGAACTGAGTGGGAATGTCTGTCCAGGACTCTGTTTGCCTGAAGAAAAGGAGAAAATTAATGGGGTCTTGCATTTGACAGTGAGCGTGGGGGCTGGAGCAAGAAATCAAGGGAACACTTACTTATTTGGAGGGAACCCGGGATGGAAAGGCAGCTGGCCGGGATGATTGGTTTTGTATTCTAAGGCAAGAAGGGCACAGGGTAGGTTTTTAAAAAATAAAGGCTTACAAGTTGGTGAAATTATTTCATGGCCATAGCGTGCTGAAACCACTTACTTTTAGAAAACGAACTGCAGGGCCTTTAAATGGGAGCCTGGAGCTGTGCAGACGGGAGCGTCCTGCTTCTGCCTTTGCTGGCATCGAATGCTGAGGTTTGAAAGGGAAGTGAGTCTATTTATAGCTGGGTTCAGCTGAGAAAAAGCCTCAGGGCAGGGTTCAGCTGAGAAAAAGCCTCAGGGCAAGAATCTAATTAAGGCAAGCTGGGAGGGCGCCTGCATTAGCTAAAGGCAGCTGTGAGTAATGATTAGCACTACCAGTGGAGGCTGTGAAATAACACGGGGAGTAAAACCCATTAGTAACAAACATTGTATGTATCCACGAATATGAAGCCAGTGGAGTAGTTTAACACTGAGAGACAGTTGCTAGTTTTAAATATATCAAGGTTCAGCTGAGAACCGCTTTGGTAGGGAATCTAAATTAAAGTAAATTTAAAGCTTCATGGTAGGAGAAAGTTTTCATAAATACAAGGCAGCTATAAGTGCAATTAGGTGTAGGCTGTTGAACCTACCAATACAGGCGGTGAATATAACACGGGTGGGAACCTGCATTTAATAAAGGCAGTGGAACCATAAATGTTTAACCAGGCACAAAAATATTTTTCAACAAAAAGTATTTACAGAGAACAAAGGGACACTGCATTGAGGGTCACAGTCATTCAGAGTTCCAGCATGTTGGTAATTGTAAGGTCAGGTGACAGTGTCCATACATGAAAGTGATATTTACAGAATGGCGTTCCATTCGTCCAGAGAGTTAAGTCCATGTTCAATTGTGCGACATTTGAATATCCATTTACATTCAAGGCGGTTAAGAGTTTGTTGTTGATCTCCGCCTCTGTGGTTAGGATGCAGGCTGTCAATCACCAGCCATGTAAAGTCCGTTTCTGAGTGTCCTTTTTCAATGAAATGTTCCACTAATGGTGCTGTGGTGATCTTACATCTGATCCTGCTCCGGTGTTGTGCGATTCTGGCCTTGATTTTCTGTGTCGTTTGGCCGATGTATCGTAGTTTGCAGGGACATTCAATACAATAGATTACATTTTGAGAATTACAGTTGGTAAAGGCCTGCAATGTGTGCTTGGAGTTCCCAAATTCAAACAGTTTAGTGTTTTTGGTGGAATCACATGCCATGCAATTATTACACTTAAAGTGGCCTTTCAGAGGAGGTAGATTGAGAAAAGAGTGTAAAGAGTTGTCCTTTTTCATCGGTTTTTGGGCCCTTACTAAGTGATCCCTAATGTTGCGTCCTCTTTTAAAGGCGAAAAGTGGGGTGCCTGTCATGAGATCTAAAGGCGCGAGTACCGCCCAATGTTTTTTTATCATTTTAGTTACTTTATTGCTTGCCGGGCAGAATGTGGTCACACACGTGATCCGGGATGTTGGTGTCTTTTCTCTAGGCTGTAGGAGGTGTTCACGGTGAGAGTACCAAGCACGTTTCATGGAACGTTTAACTAGACGCCTTGGATACCCTCTATCTGTCAGTTTTTTGCACAGTATCTCAGATTCCTGAAAAAGTCTTCCTTGAATTTACAATTCCTTCTGATTCTCAGGAATTGCCCATAAGGGAGACCATCTCTCAAGGCCCTAGGGTGCGCACTGCTGTACTGAAGGAGAGTGTTCCGTTCGGTAGGTTTTCTAAATAGAGTCGTGTAAAGTTCTCCGTTATGGTTCTTAATGGAGACGTCAAGGTAGTCAATTTTGGTGTTGTCAAAATTGTAGGTAAATCTAAGGTCTGGTTGTGCATTGTTGAGCCATGAGCAAAATGCTGTGAGTTCAATACTAGTGCCAGTCCAGATCATAAAGACATCGTCTATGTATCTGCGCCATGTGCGTATTTTAGAAAGGAATGGGTTCATTCTGTGGAGGATGATGTTTACCTCTATATCGTCCACATAGAGGATAGCAAAATTTGGGGCAAAAATAGCCCCCATGGAAGTACCTTTACATTGTCTGTAGTATTTATTGTCAAACAGGAAATAGTTTCTAGTTAGAGCAATTTCAAGGAGTGAAATGATGAAATCTGTGGGTACCTGGTGTGGTGCAGGACGTAGGTTTAGGTGTTTCCTGATGACATCCATACCTTTATTTTGCGGGATATTGGTGTATAAAGATTCGATGTCAAGGGTGACAAGGAGTTCGGTTTGAGGGTCAAAAGGTTGTGACTCAATTAAATTAATCAGATGGGTGGTGTCTTTCACATATGTGGTAGTGGACTGGACCATGTCTTTGATGAAAAAATCAATGTATTTACCCAGGGGCTCTAGGATTGATCCACAGCCAGAGAGGATGGGTCTGCCAGGGGGACTTCTAAATTTTTGTGTATTTTGGGTAGGGTGTATAAGACCGGGGTCCGTGGGGTCTTATTGTTGAGAAATGCGAACTCGTTCTTGCTAATGAATCCTTCTTCCAGGCCTTTTTGGGTCACACGAAGGATGAGATCGCTGATTTCTTTTAGGGGATCACGCATTAAGGGCTCATAGTGGGAGATATTACCAAGTTGTCGGTAGATTTCTTTATCATAGTCGGTTTTGTCTTGTAGGACTATCCCACCCCCTTTGTCGCAGGGTTTTATGACAATCTCATCTAGTGTTTTCAGTCTGCTGAGGCTGGTTTTTTCATCTAGGCTCACGTTAAAGGGTGTGAATCTGTAGTCTTGCTGGATTTTATTCAGGTCTCTGAGCACAAGATTTTTGAATGTTAGGATTTCAGGAGGCATAGAGCCACTGGGGGATTGAAGACTGATTTGGGGCGGAGGCCTGTAATGTCTGTCTTAGTTTCCTTATTTTGAAAGAATGCCTTGAGCCTCACCTTTCTGAAAAATTGAAAAATTTCAGTTTGTATGTTAAACCAGTTAGGTTTCTCTGTAAGCACAAAGGAGAGGCCCCTGCTCAAAAGAGTGATATCGGTTGAGGCCAGTTGGTGTGTGGATAGATTGAATATTGGAATTTGCTCCATGTTTTGAGTAGGTGTAGGTGGTCCAATATCTAATACTGGTACCCCCATTGGTAAAATTTGCGTCGTGTTTGACGTTCCCGTGGAGGGAAATTGAGTCGTGTCCTCCCTCTGCCTCTCCCTCTCTCTACTGCAAGGTTCTGACCTCTGCCTAAAAAATAATTAGGGTTGTGTGAGGAGGTGCTTGGGCCTGCGCCGGGGTCGGAGTTATCCGAGTCCAGGGAGGAGTCTGAGAAAGTCACTGGTTGTCTGTTCCTGAATCTACCCCAGGTACCTGCAGGGTTTCTTTGTTGTTCTTGACTGGTTAAGGTAAAGAAATCTTCTTGCAGGTAAGGGTATGTTTTTTCTTTTCTGTAGTTCCTTATATCTTTAGTCACTTTAGTAGATTTTTTGTGGTGTTCGAAACTTTTAAAGTCAAGCCTGCATTAGCTAAAGGCAGCTGTGAGTAATGATTAGCACTACCAGTGGAGGCTGTGAAATAACACGGGAGTAAAACCCATTAGTAACAAACATTGTATGTATCCACGAATATGAAGCCAGTGGAGTAGTTTAACACTGAGAGACAGTTGCTAGTTTCACGCTTCCTTTCACCTAAATGTATGTGAGCACCTGAATACTATACAAAAAGTTGTAAAATAAATGTCTATCATTTATCTGACCTACATGACTCTCCTCTGATCTTTCCTTTGCTCCCTCATGAATTAATTTCAAAATCTTAGAACCAAGTGTTCCCTGCTGGGTCACTTTCTCGCTTTGGACCATTTAGGCCACACCTGAACCACTGTTTCCTTAATATCTCGCCACCCCAGGTTCACATATTGGGGTACCCTTGTCTTCTCAGAAAACCTATTATGCGCAGTGGCTGCACTGCAAGGGTTCCACTTTTTAAGTGGGTATATTAATTATCAAATAATCATTTATTTAATTCATTTTTTCCCCTCTACAGACTCTGGTACTAGTTCCCAGATCAACTCTATACCAGCCACACTACACACTATGTCCATTCCAATTATCCCTACATACACAGAGGAATATATTGCCAGAATTCTTAGCGGCCCCTCTCTGTTCAACACTTCAGTGCCAACGAGCAATGCACCATCAGACATAGCAAGCGAAAAACTCACTGCCCTAGAAAGACTAAAAAAGATGCATATACGCACAGAACTTCATGCGCGTATGCTTACAGAATATCTCAAAGCAGATATTATTCCAGTGGGTCTACAGGTACGCAACATACCTGCTATCTTCTTAAAAGATAAGAAATTTATGACTGGCTTTTCACACATTGGCACTACCTGTTCCCGCCATTGGATGGTGCTAGGGATTGACACAGCGCTAGAACATAGTAAAATAGAATTGGATGAGATTCTAGAGCTAGAAAAAGCAATCCTAGAACTAGATAGCTTAGCAGATGCAAAAGCAGTCCTAGACAAACTGGAACGCTCTATTCTTGACTTTAAAAGTTTCGAACACCACAAAAAATCTACTAAAGTGACTAAAGATATAAGGAACTACAGAAAAGAAAAAACATACCCTTACCTGCAAGAAGATTTCTTTACCTTAACCAGTCAAGAACAACAAAGAAACCCTGCAGGTACCTGGGGTAGATTCAGGAACAGACAACCAGTGACTTTCTCAGACTCCTCCCTGGACTCGGATAACTCCGACCCCGGCGCAGGCCCAAGCACCTCCTCACACAACCCTAATAATTTTTTAGGCAGAGGTCAGAACCTTGCAGTAGAGAGAGGGAGAGGCAGAGGGAGGACACGACTCAATTTCCCTCCAGGGGAACGTCAAACACGACGCAAATTTTACCAATGGGGGTACCAGTATTAGATATTGGACCACCTACACCTACTCAAAACATGGAGCAAATTCCAATATTCAATCTATCCACACACCAACTGGCCTCAACCGATATCACTCTTTTGAGCAGGGGCCTCTCCTTTGTGCTTACAGAGAAACCTAACTGGTTTAACATACAAACTGAAATTTTTCAATTTTTCAGAAAGGTGAGGCTCAAGGCATTCTTTCAAAATAAGGAAACCATGACTAAGACAGACATTACAGGCCTCCGCCCCAAATCAGTCTTCAATCCCCCAGTGGCTCTATGCCTCCTGAAATCCTAACATTCGAAAATCTTGTGCTCAGAGACCTGAATAAAATCCAGCAAGACTACAGATTCACACCCTTTAACGTGAGCCTAGATGAAAAAACCAGCCTCAGCAGACTGAAAACACTAGATGAGATTGTCATAAAACCCTGCGACAAAGGGGGTGGGATAGTCCTACAAGACAAAACCGACTATGATAAAGAAATCTACCGACAACTTGGTAATATCTCCCACTATGAGCCCTTAATGCGTGATCCCCTAAAAGAAATCAGCGATCTCATCCTTCGTGTGACCAAAAAAGGCCTGGAAGAAGGATTCATTAGCAAGAACGAGTTCGCATTTCTCAACAATAAGACCCCACGGACCCCGGTCTTATACACCCTACCCAAAATACACAAAAATTTAGAAGTCCCCCTGGCAGACCCATCCTCTCTGGCTGTGGATCAATCCTAGAGCCCCTGGGTAAATACATTGATTTTTTCATCAAAGACATGGTCCAGTCCACTACCACATATGTGAAAGACACCACCCATCTGATTAATTTAATTGAGTCACAACCTTTTGACCCTCAAACCGAACTCCTTGTCACCCTTGACATCGAATCTTTATACACCAATATCCCGCAAAATAAAGGTATGGATGTCATCAGGAAACACCTAAACCTACGTCCTGCACCACACCAGGTACCCACAGATTTCATCATTTCACTCCTTGAAATTGCTCTAACTAGAAACTATTTCCTGTTTGACAATAAATACTACAGACAATGTAAAGGTACTTCCATGGGGGCTATTTTTGCCCCAAATGTTGCTATCCTCTATGTGGACGATATAGAGGTAAACATCATCCTCCACAGAATGAACCCATTCCTTTCTAAAATACGCACATGGCGCAGATACATAGACGATGTCTTTATGATCTGGACTGGCACTAGTATTGAACTCACAGCATTTTGCTCATGGCTCAACAATGCACAACCAGACCTTAGATTTACCTACAATTTTGACAACACCAAAATTGACTACCTTGACGTCTCCATTAAGAACCATAACGGAGAACTTTACACGACTCTATTTAGAAAACCTACCGAACGGAACACTCTCCTTCAGTACAGCAGTGCGCACCCTAGGGCCTTGAGAGATGGTCTCCCTTATGGGCAATTCCTGAGAATCAGAAGGAATTGTAAATTCAAGGAAGACTTTTTTCAGGAATCTGAGATACTGTGCAAAAAACTGACAGATAGAGGGTATCCAAGGCGTCTAGTTAAACGTTCCATGAAACGTGCTTGGTACTCTCACCGTGAACACCTCCTACAGCCTAGAGAAAAGACACCAACATCCCGGATCACGTGTGTGACCACATTCTGCCCGGCAAGCAATAAAGTAACTAAAATGATAAAAAACATTGGGCGGTACTCGCGCCTTTAGATCTCATGACAGGCACCCCACTTTTCGCCTTTAAAAGAGGACGCAACATTAGGGATCACTTAGTAAGGGCCCAAAAACCGATGAAAAAGGACAACTCTTTACACTCTTTTCTCAATCTACCTCCTCTGAAAGGCCACTTTAAGTGTAATAATTGCATGGCATGTGATTCCACCAAAAACACTAAACTGTTTGAATTTGGGAACTCCAAGCACACATTGCAGGCCTTTACCAACTGTAATTCTCAAAATGTAATCTATTGTATTGAATGTCCCTGCAAACTACGATACATCGGCCAAACGACACAGAAAATCAAGGCCAGAATCGCACAACACCGGAGCAGGATCAGATGTAAGATCACCACAGCACCATTAGTGGAACATTTCATTGAAAAAGGACACTCAGAAACGGACTTAACATGGCTGGTGATTGACAGCCTGCATCCTAACCACAGAGGCGGAGATCAACAACAAACTCTTAACCGCCTTGAATGTAAATGGATATTCAAATGTCGCACAATTGAACATGGACTTAACTCTCTGGACGAATGGAACGCCATTCTGTAAATATCACTTTCATGTATGGACACTGTCACCTGACCTTACAATTACCAACATGCTGGAACTCTGAATGACTGTGACCCTCAATGCAGTGTCCCTTTGTTCTCTGTAAATACTTTTTGTTGAAAAATATTTTTGTGCCTGGTTAAACATTTATGGTTCCACTGCCTTTATTAAATGCAGGTTCCCACCCGTGTTATATTCACCGCCTGTATTGGTAGGTTCAACAGCCTACACCTAATTGCACTTATAGCTGCCTTGTATTTATGAAAACTTTCTCCTACCATGAAGCTTTAAATTTACTTTAATTTAGATTCCCTACCAAAGCGGTTCTCAGCTGAACCTTGATATATTTAAAACTAGCAACTGTCTCTCAGTGTTAAACTACTCCACTGGCTTCATATTCGTGGATACATACAATGTTTGTTACTAATGGGTTTTACTCCCCCTGTTATTTCACAGCCTCCACTGGTAGTGCTAATCATTACTCACAGCTGCCTTTAGCTAATGCAGGCGCCCTCCCAGCTTGCCTTAATTAGATTCTTGCCCTGAGGCTTTTTCTCAGCTGAACCCTGCCCTGAGGCTTTTTCTCAGCTGAACCCAGCTATAAATAGAATCACTTCCCTTTCAAACCTCAGCATTCGATGCCAGCAAAGGCAGAAGCAGGACGCTCCCGTCTGCACAGCTCCAGGCTCCCATTTAAAGGCCCTGCAGTTCGTTTTCTAAAAGTAAGTGGTTTCAGCACGCTATGGCCATGAAATAATTTCACCAACTTGTAAGCCTTTATTTTTTAAAAAACCTACCCTGTGCCCTTCTTGCCTTAGAATACAAAACCAATCATCCCGGCCAGCTGCCTTTCCATACCGGGTTCCCTCCAAATAAGTAAGTGTTCCCTTGATTTCTTGCTCCAGCCCCCACGCTCACTGTCAAATGCAAGACCCCATTAATTTTCTCCTTTTCTTCAGGCAAACAGAGTCCTGGACAGACATTCCCACTCAGTTCTTTGGCGCCATTAATTCACGCCTTCAGCCCATTTTAAAAGTATGTTCACTCCTGTAACCTTTTGCTAAACACTAAGCTGTTACTTTAATAGATTCAAGCTTGTGCTTAGATTCAAGTTTGTGCTCTAATCTAATTACTGTCTCGTTCTCACTGATTAGATCAGTACCAGCTGCCCACATCATTAACAGACGAATGGGCCTAGGATGATTTTCCTTTCTTCTAGTAAGTCCACAACTCTTTCCTTAGCATTAAGCGCCTTGCTATCAATGCACCAGTCTCCTTTTCCATGATGCCTCCTGTTTATAATGGGCTAGGGACCATGTTAAATAACAGCTGCAGTAACTTTCTACTCTCACCTCCTTGACTAACTTAATGTCTCATAGCACCAACTCAGTTGTACAAGGAGCCATTATGTTTCATAGCGTGCGCTATTCTTAACTGTTAATTTTATTTCACATTAATTGTGTTTTACCCTGCTGCCTCAACCAAATGCATGGTTTATGCTGATTAGTTGCATAATAGGGAGCCCCAATCAATGCATTAAATTGATTGTTTGTATACACAGAGGGTCTTTAAATTAATTATATTTCCCATTCCACTACCTCCTATTTAGATTCAGCTTGCTCACCCTTGTCCTGAAGATGAACCCCACTTATTGGGTTCGAAACGCCGTCGACCACCATACAACATGAACTCCTATTACTCCTTGTAAAATAACTGTGGAGCTCATTATACTGTTGTCAATGCGATGCCTTTTTAAACCTCACTATCACCCTGCATGTCACGCTTCCTTTCACCTAAATGTATGTGAGCACCTGAATACTATACAAAAAGTTGTAAAATAAATGTCTATCATTTATCTGACCTACATGACTCTCCTCTGATCTTTCCTTTGCTCCCTCATGAATTAATTTCAAAATCTTAGAACCAAGTGTTCCCTGCTGGGTCACTTTCTCGCTTCAGGCAAACTGTTCATAGCCATCGTTGCACTGCCTGTGTACATCATATGCCCCTGTGATTGAGACATGTATATCCGACTGTGTGATGCACGGATATGTTGCATGTGTAGTAATGGCCTTTTCACTTTGTCATCCTCACAGGTTGATGCCCACCGTAAGCAGGAAATCTGGCTGACCATCGCCCGGGCAGTAAGATCCGTGGGGGTCTACAAGCGCTGGATCCGCAACTGCCAGAAGAGGTGGCAGGACCTTCGTGGCTGGACCCGGAGGATCGCAAGGGTCCAGCTGAAGCTGTCGCCTCCTCGCAGGAGGGGCGGACACCGGACCCTGACCCCCCACATGCTCCGGATCCTGGCGGTGGTCTTCCCTGACCTGGATGGGCAGCTGAAGGACAGACAGCAGCAAGGAGGGGGTGAGTCCATGACTGCACTGTGAACTCTGTCTGACATGCTATGTGCCCTCCTCTGGCCTGGTTGAACTTCCACAGTACATCAGTCTTGTGGTCCAGGACCCATGTCCCTCAATTGTGACATGCCCACTCCTCATCTGATACGCAGGTGTGGTCCTTACGGTCAGGAAATTGTCTCACTTGGGTACAGGGTCCTTGCATTTTGCTTTGCTCAAGATGGGGGACAGCTTTTGTTCCCGTGACTTTGTGGTGGGCTTCATGGGTGGGTCGATTGCTCACACAATGCCTAAGTCGTGAAATGTAATCTGGGTGTAACTTTGATATGTGGTCCACTTGCTGATCCGAATCACCACATGTCCCTGGGGTATTTGGCACACCCCCATGCTGCGGGTGGGAACAATGTTTGGGCCTCAGGAGTATGTATGTCATGTGTGTCACACATGCTTAGCCACCTGCCTACTGTCCAGGGCTCATCCCTCTTACAGGTGGAGCTGGACAGTCATGCCTACTCCAGGGCATACTATACACTCTGTACTCCCACTCCCGTGTATCAGCTGACATGTTGTGATCAGTGAAATGTTCCCTCAGGTGTCTGCCTCTGTGTCATTGTGCTGTGGCTTCGTTGTCAGGACTACTGGTATGTTTATCGCTTAGGGCTCAGCATGCCATCTGAGATGTGACCATGAGAGACAATACTTCTGTGACTTATAGGTGTTTGATCACTTGACTGTGCACACAGGTGTATGCGACTGTGACTTTCAGGCAGCTGTTTTTCATTCACAGCACACTGTGAGGTGCTCAGGTTCTGAGAGTTGTGTTTCATGTCTCCCATATGTCCAATTGGTATGACGTGGACAAATACGAGTTCAGATGATGTGGTTTGTGGGGGATGGACATGTGCACTTGTCAGTTACATAACTTGCATTCCCCATGTCCTAGGATTGTGACACAGTGCAGACTGTTGTTGGCTGGCTGCCATGGCCATGTGACTGGAGACAGTGATGTATGACTTTGCACGCATGCCTGTGTCATGGCATTAAACTTCCTAAGAGTGATCCTGCAGGAGAGTGACATGTGCAACATGCACCCCATTGTGGCATTGACTATCCGGACATGGGTGCATCATAGTGTCTGGTGCTGGTATGCATCACATGCATTTCTATTTAGACTCTGGCCATCCCTTTATCCGGACACCTGCACTGACTCAGTGGCAAGAGATGTGATGTGTGCATGTTCACAGACTTCACCGTGTTCTCTGCAATGTCCAACAACTGTGTAGGTGGTGCATGTGTCCACACTGGGGTATTACCATCAGACAGGCACCAGACAGATGGGTGCAAGGGCAGGAGGGGTGTGAGTTCCATGGTTGACCATCAGACTGACAATTGGCTTCTCTGAATCTGTGTGAGGACTTTTGGCAATGTTCAACTAAGGATGCCAGGGCTTGCTCTGTAATGTGCTGTACTTACTATGGTGTGTGCGGTCAGTGCAGGTGACTGATGTTTGTCTGTTTCCCTAATTGTTTGCAGATACATCCATGGCCACAGGAGGGGACAGCTCCACGGACCAGGAGCTGCTGCTGAACCAGACTGGGTCAGCAGCCGACGAGTGGTCGGAGGGACCCAGTGGCACGGAGGGCGAGGGGAGCCACACCGAGGAGTCCTCAGCACCATCCACCTCAGCTGAGGACCACAGCAGCTCGGAGGATGACTCCCTTGTGGAGGCGGGTGTCAGCAGCCACCACACCCCAGCTAGTCTGTCTGGCCCCGCCACCACCACCACCACCACCGCCCTCCCATTGGCTCCGATTCCAGAGGTCCGTGGAGGCTCCCGTATTCGGGAGCGTGTCTCCTTCATGCCAGGCACCGCACCCCCTGCCCCTGTGTCCCCTGCTGCCCTGAGTGAGGAGTCTGTGTACCTACTTCGGCAGCTCCATGTAGGGCATACAGCAATGCTGAGTGTCCTCCATGCACACACCACTCTGTTGACACAGCTGGTGTCGTTCATGGAGGGCATCTCGACGGGTATGTCTGCCCTACAGATGAGCAATAAGTCCATGGACTCCTCCCTGATGGCAGCAGTGTCCCTCCTCCAACAGTCCCTCACCCCTCCTATCTCTGCCCCATCCACACTTCCTGGCACCCTACCTGTCCAAAGCACATGCACACCTGCACAATCACCCAAACACACAGACACGAGCAGCACAGACACACCCAAAAGAAAGGCAAGACATGCACACAAGCATCCTCAGGGGACTGATACCACACACACAGGGGATGGGGAACAGACACACACACAGGCATCCACAGTCACTCCGCAGTCCTCCAAATCCTCTCCCTCCAAGACCCCTTCCCTTGCCTCACCTGCAACCCCACCTACACAGCAGCTCTTCCTCTGTGACCTCGGCCTCTTCCCCTCCGATCCTGCTGATCCAGCATACCGGGGGAAGAGGAAGTCCACCCACACAGAGGGGAGTGCCCCTCGCCCCCGGACACCCTCCCCCAGGCGCAGGCAGACTGGGGACCCCATTCGGAAGTCCCCTCAGACCAGGAAGGGCAAGACCCCACCACCACCACCACGCAGCTCCACCACCCAGTCTCTCTCCTCCATCCCCCAGGCCACCACTCCACAGGTTCCCCCGCCACACCCTGCCCCAGGTTCCCCCACACACCGATACCGCATCCCCAAACTGCTTAGGCCCTCCCCCCCTGCCACTTGCTCTTCCACCCCCAAACTAGACGCTCTGCCTGTTTGTGCCACTGGTGTGGAGACCGGGTCCCCCCCCCTCTGTCCTGCCCACCTCATCTGCCCCCCTTCCACTCCCTTGGAGTCATGCACTACAGTGGAGTCCACAACCACCCCGTCTGACTCGGGCACTGCAGTGGGGACCCAGTCCACTCCATCTGACCGGCCCACTGCAGTGGTTGCAGCACCCACACCATCTGACTTGTGCCCTACAGTGGTGCCGGACCCCCTGAGTCAGACACCTCCACTGCAGTTGCCGGTGACACTCCTGTACCCACCACCCCTTCACTGCCTCACTCTGGCATCCCCTGATCCTGTCCCTGCGGTGCCTGGCCTGCCCCTTGTATGCCCCTCCAAGGGGGATGTCCCCTGTCCGTACCAGTGCAGGCAAGCAGTGGGTGACAAGTTGTCACATATCACCCTGTTGGGACTGTGTATTTGGACTGGCCATTGGCCTTAGTTTATTTTGGACTTCAAATTTTAGTTTGACATTTGCTGAATAAAGCCTCTTTTTGTTTACTTGTGGTTTTTCTTTTGATGTACATGATGTAGATGAGTATCATCATGCATTTGCAGTTGTAATAGTGTTCAGATCAGGTAAATGAAGTGTTGCTGTGATGGACTCCATGTGGTCCATGGGATATGTGTCCTAATGTAGTCTGGATCCATTGCATCCTTTGCTGCAGTCTGAGGGTGTAATGTTCTGCATTTGACACAGGGATGTACGTTTTGCATTTGTTAATTAACATCTTTGTCTTACACTGATGCACATCTGGTGGGCTTACCACTGTTCAATGTTTCTATTTCCCTGACTGTGTGCCCATCTCCACTGGACATGCAGTTTAGCACATCAATGTTGAAGGACTCATCTGTGTATACAGTGCAACTTGCTTGACATGTGTTTTGGGTGTATGCAGATGACTGACGTGACACTCCCGTACCCAGGCTGATGTGAGCAGAGCCTTCAGTGTGTTGTAGTTGTTGACTCACTGACCGAGTGTTCTGCTGACATGTTTGAGTCATGCACAGACAAGGTTTGGCACAGCGGACCTTCCACAGGAGTGGAGTGCCCTCATGGCAGTGTGTAATCCCGTGACATTGCCTGGGCCCGTGTTGTGTGTTGTGTAAGCATGTCTGTGCGTGTTCCCTTCCCTTTACCTACACAGGCTGTGTCCCTACGGATGTTCCTGTTTGTGATGCTTGCTGAGTTGTTCTGTGTTCATCCAGCATCTTGGACCTGGTTTCTCTAGGATGTGGGTGCATGGCAAACTAATGTTCATCAGGTTGTCATCCCTAGTTGTCTTTGTTGTCAGGGCTGGGGATGTGGGCAAACGCAGATGGGACACAGTCAGGATTCCCCTTGGCACTTGTTGGTTACACAGGTCATGTAATTTACAGTTTCTGCTAGCTTTCAGTGATTGTGACACGTTGTGTGTGTGACTGCTGCCACTCCTCAGGGTCAGAGCTGCAATGTTGGAAGTTGTCTACGTGTGTTCTTTGTGGGTCACCTTGGCTTCTTCATTGGTGTGTGACTATGGCCGGGATCCCATTGATTGGGGTGGATTTCACGTCATGCCCATGTACCGCGTACTGTGCAGTGTGTCAGACATTCACGAGTCTTGTTGACTGGCCATGTGTGATGGGCCACCCCTGGCATTGTCATGGGTGCAAGTGCAATGTCACCAGTCCATGTGAGCTTCACTGCTGCACATTGGTGGAGATCAAGGTGTGTGGTGTTGAGTGTGTGCAAATGTGAGTTGTTGCACGGCTAGACCCCTACCTCCATATTGGCCTTGGCTGGCAGGCCGTTTTGATTGACTTGTGTTTGTGTAGGTGTGATGGTAGTTTGTTGCTCAGGACACATGGCTGTGGTTCACAGTGTGAATAACATCTACCTTTGTCATCACAGTGGGATTATCATGCAGGCTAGTTTCACCACAATGTGGGGTCCCTGGGGGTAGTGCTGTGGTGGGTCTGTCTCTTGCTGTGTTAGTTGCTGTTCCTACAAGCTTGTGTGACATGTGTAATTTGGGCTCCCTCTCATCTAACAATGCCTGTTTGCCCACATAGGGGAATCCGATCCATGAGTTACTTTTGTATGGCACTGTATACACATCTGTGTAATTGGAATTCAGGACTCCTCATGTGTTGTGTGGTTGCCTGGGGACACTGGCACACACCCCCATCACCTGTTGTGTTTGATATGCAGTGTGAGTCTGCCTGTTTGTGTTTGTGCATTTGCACCACTGCATTGGCATATCTTGAGTGTGCCATTGGCTGTATGTTGTTTGGTGGCTTTCCCCTGCTGTCCCTGGGACTCCTAGGTCATCAGTCAGCACAATAAACATGGTTTGTATGTCCCATTGCTGCCATGGTATGGTATTTGTTCACCTGACATCTACAGTCTCCACAGGATATCTACATTTGTGTGTCCATTGGTGCAGATATGTGGGTCTGCATTATGATGGTCACTTATGTCATTGTGTTATTTGTGAATGTTGACAATGTGAGCCCCCATGGGTGATGTTTGTATGCACATGGCCAAAACGATGTTTCATTGGCACTGCACTGTTTGCCTAACCCAATCTATGTTGCTATGGGACACAAGCACTACTATGCCACTGATGTGTTTGTTGTTGTGTGACCAGAAATCATCCATGCAGTTTGGCTTTGGCAGCTTTTACCATGACTACACTTACCTTTTGGTCACTGTGGTGATGGGGCTTTAGGCCCCATTGCCATACTGTTCACAATGTGCATCAGCTATGGACCCCACACTTTACCTTTTGGTCACTGTGGTGATGGGGCTTTAGGCCCCATTGCCACACTGTTCAAAATGTGCTTCAGCTATGGACCCCACACTTACCTTTTGGTCACTGTGGTAATGGGGCTTTAGGCCCCATTGCCACACTGTTCAAAATGTGCATCAGCTATGGACCCCACACTTACCTTTTGGTCACTGTGGTGATGGGGCTTTAGGCCCCATTGCCACACTGTTCAAAATGTGCATCAGCTATGGACCCCACACTTACCTTTTGGTCACTGTGGTGATGGGGCTTTAGGCCCCAATGCCACACTGTTCAAAATGTGCTTCAGCTATGGACCCCACACTTACCTTTTGGTCACTGTGGTGATGGGGCTTTAGGCCCCATTGCCACACTGTTCAAAATGTGCTTCAGCTATGGACCCCACACTTACCTTTTGGTCACTGTGGTGATGGGGTGTTCGAACCCATTGCCACAGTGGTCCTGGTCGGCTTGCATTGTGGAGGCCACACACATTTATGTGTGACACATGTGATGGGGGTCACATTGTATGTTCAATGTCATGTTCAGTGTTGTAGGCAGACTACACACACTTTTCATGGTGTTGGGGGGGGGGATGTAATGTTCAGACATTCCTTATGTGGGAGTATGCTGGTTGTGTCATGCATTACCCGTCCTATGAGTAGGGGTGGTGGTGGTGGCAGGAATCCAGCCCCCCATGAGTAGGGGTGGTTGTAGTGGTAGGCATCCATCCCCCCATGAGTGGGGATGGTAGTAGTGGCAGGCATCCAGCCCCCCTGATTAGGGGTGGTGGTAGTGGTAGGCAACCATCCCCCATGAGTGGGGATGGTAGTAGTGACAGGCATCCAGGCCCCCTGAGTAGGGGTGGTGGTAGTGGCAGGCATCCATCCCCCTAAGGGTGGGGATGGTAGTAGTGACAGGCATCCAGGCCCCCCTGAGTAGGGGTGGTGGTAGTGACAGGCATCCAGCCCCCCATGAGTAGGGGTGGTGGTAGTGACAGGCATCCAGGCCCCCTGAGTAGGGGTGGTGGTAGTGGCAGGCATCCAGCCCCCCATGAGTAGGGGTGGTGGTAGTGGTAGGCATCCAGCCCCCATGAGTAGGGGTGGTGGTAGTGACAGGCATCCAGGCCCCCTGAGTAGGGGTAGTGGTAGTGGTAGGCATCCAGGCCCCCATGAGTAGGGGTGGTGGTAGTGGCAGGCATCCAGCCCCCCATGAGTAGGGGTGGTGGTAGTGGTAGGCATCCAGCCCCCTAGGAGTGGGGATGGTAGTAGTGACAGGCATCGATCCCCCCATGAGTGGGGATGGTAGTAGTGACAGGCATCCAGCCCCCCATGAGTAGGGGTGGTGGTAGTGGTAGGCATCCAGCCCCCTAGGAGTGGGGATGGTAGTAGTGACAGGCATCCAGGCCCCCCTGAGTAGGGGTGGTGGTAGTGGCAGGCATCCAGCCCCCCATGAGTAGGGGTGGTGGTAGTGGTAGGCATCCAGCCCCCCATGAGTAGGGGTGGTGGTAGTGACAGGCATCCAGGCCCCCCTGAGTAGGGGTGGTGGCAGTGGCAGGCATCCAGCCCCCCATGAGTAGGGTTGGTGGTAGTGGCAGGCATCCAGGCCCCCATGAGTAGGGGTGGTGGTAGTGGTAGGCATCCAGGCCCCCATGAGTAGGTGTGGTGGTGGTGGTAGGCATCCATCCCCCTATGAGTGGGGATGGTAGTAGTGACAGGCATCCAGCCCCCCATGAGTAGGGGTGGTGGTAGTGGTAGGCATCCAGCCCCCTATGAGTGGGGATGGTAGTAGTGACAGGCATCCAGGCCCCTCTGAGTAGGGGTGGTGGTAGTGGCAGGCATCCATCCCCCTAAGGGTGGGGATGGTAATAGTGACAGGCATCCAGGCCCCCCTGAGTAGGGGTGGTGGTAGTGGTAGGCATCCAGCCCCCTAGGAGTGGGGATGGTAGTAGTGACAGGAATCCAGGCCCCCCTGAGTAGGGGTGGTGGTAGTGGCAGGCATCCAGCCCCCCATGAGTAGGGGTGGTGGTAGTGGCAGGCATCCAGCCCCCCATGAGTAGGGGTGGTGGTAGTGGTAGGCATCCAGGCCCCCATGAGTAGGGGTGGTGGTAGTGGCAGGCATCCAGCCCCCTTTGAGTGGGGATGGTAGTAGTGACAGGCATCCAGCCCCCTATGAGTGGGGATGGTAGTAGTGACAGGCATCCATCCCCCATGAGTGGGGATGGTAGTAGTGACAGGCATCCAGCCCCCATGAGTAGGGGTGGTGGTAGTGGTAGGCATCCAGCCCCCTAGGAGTGGGGATGGTAGTAGTGACAGGCATCCAGGCCCCCTGAGTAGGGGTGGTGTTAGTGGCAGGCATCCAGCCCCCATGAGTAGGGGTGGTGGTAGTGGCAGGCATCCAGCCCCCCATGAGTAGGGGTGGTGGTAGTGGTAGGCATCCAGGCCCCCATGAGTAGGGGTGGTGGTAGTGGCAGGCATCCAGCCCCCTTTGAGTGGGGATGGTAGTAGTGACAGGCATCCAGCCCCCTATGAGTGGGGATGGTAGTAGTGACAGGCATCCATCCCCCCATGAGTGGGGATGGTAGTAGTGACAGGCATCCAGCCCCCCATGAGTAGGGGTGGTGGTAGTGGTAGGCATCCAGCCCCCTAGGAGTGGGGATGGTAGTAGTGACAGGCATCCAGGCCCCCCTGAGTAGGGGTGGTGGTAGTGGCAGGCATCCAGCCCCCATGAGTAGGGGTGGTGGTAGTGGTAGGCATCCAGCCCCCATGAGTAGGGGTGGTGGTAGTGACAGGCATCCAGGCCCCCTGAGTAGGAGTGGTGTTAGTGGTAGGCATCCATCCCCCTATGAGTGGGGATGGTAGTAGTGACAGGCACCCAGGCTCCCCTGAGTAGGGGTGGTGGTAGTGGTAGGCATCCATCCCCCTATGGGTGTGTATGGCATTGGTGATGGCCATCCCACCCCTATGGTTATGCTGTTGCACGTCATTTGTGCATCCCTATGTGTGTGTGACATATTTCGGGTACGTGTCGTTTGTTTGTGTTGTTGGTGTTTGACTTACCGTCTGCGCCGTACGCGTCCGTGCCGGTCCCGGTAATAGATGTAGAGTATAGGTAGGACCTGCGCGATGGGATTCATGCTTGGGTCGTCTCGTTCGGCTTTCGCGTGTCTTCGACTCGTCGCTGGCTTGTTCGTCTCGTAGCCGTGGATCTTCTTGTGGCGCGAATCGGAGCTTATGTACGGCTCTCCCGGATGCTCAAACGTGCCGGACGTAGCGACGGGTTCGGCGCGTACGGAAGGCGCATTGTACTAGTCCGGCCGGAAGGTGCTGTGTATTTGATTCCGTGCGACTCGAATCGGCGTTTACGGATCCGGCTCGGGCGGGGAACAGGAGCTGAAATGGGTGAGTACGGCTCGCTCGGAATCTGGGCTGATATGCGCATCGTACTTGTTCGTTCGGACAAGTGTTTGAATCGGTCGGGAAACACGCGTTCGGCTTGTATTTTTTCCGGCCGAATACTGTTATGTGCGCTTCCGGCTCGAATCGGAATCGACCCCTTAGTGTCCAGCACCTTCCCTGATTTAATACTGACTGGAGTGGGAATAGTAATTTATATATGTTTAGTGTCCAGCACCTTCCCTGACTTAATACTGACTGGAGTGGGAATAGTAATTTATATATGTTTAATGTCCAGCACCTTCCCTGACTTAATACTGACTGGAGTAGGAATAGTAATTTATATATGTTTAATGTCCAGCACCTTCCCTGACTTAATATTCAGTGGAGTGGGAATAGTAATTTTTATATCTTTAGTGTCCAGCACCTTCTTTGACTTAATACTGACTGCAGTGGAAATAGTAATTTATATTTGTTTAATATCCAGCACCTTTCCTTATTTAATACATACTGTAGTGGGAATAGTAAATTATATATTGTTAATGTCTAGCACCTTCCATGACTATTGTTTAACTGTATTGGGAATAGTGAGTGATATATGTTTATGTACAAATATATTTTTCATTTATTTATAATTTATCTAAGATTTTTATATTACATAGATGTTATTTGCTGTGTATTTATTAATTTTATATAAAGAGTTGTAGGAAAAATACAGTATGTGTTTTTATATGTGAAGAAATATAATAGTGCTTTATTATGTGCAGTGATAATGTATTTTTATTGTGTAATTGATGTATACTATATAATTTACTAATTAAAAAAACCATTATGCTTATTTATAGTAATTTAAAATGGTACATTTATCAAATTAATATATTTATTAAAATATTTAATAATAATATATACATATACATTATTTTAGACATTTTTAATTTTCAAACAACTTTTATTTTTGTATAAGTAGGTAGAAAGACAAAAACAAATATTTTTTATTTAAAGTATGGAATACACATTAATAAACACAGAAAATATGTACATTTTTATTTAAGGAACATAAATTTTATTACATACATTTATTAGTTAATGTAATTTTTAAAGGAAAAGAACATTTTATGATATAATCATATTTTATAACACAAGTATTCATATTTTGATATACAAACCATATTTTTTTAGTATTTTACAAGAGTTGTTGGAAAATTATAATATATTTATACAATTAATATAAACATTTTTGGCATATATATACATAACATAAAGCATTGTATATTTAATTATTATTTAATATTGTAACATTATAATGCTGTAGTGAATATTCTTTAACATTTTGAAAAAATCATAACTCTATTACATGTAAATAAAATTGTAATTAATATTATTAGTATATAAAATATTAATAATATTAATTATCCCATTATTGTATTGCATGGACATTTTTTTTTAAACAGGTAAGTTCCGTTTTACATTTGTATATAATTAATATGTATTTTCAATATTTAATATAATAAAAAAAATACATATATAATTATAATAATAATAAATATATTTTCATATTAATTATTATTATAACTTTACAAAGTATTATAAAATATATAATAATTTTTAAATATACAGAAAAAAATTAAACAACATAAGAAAAATATATGTAACATTTACACTTTACTATAATGCATGTTTTTAACATTATTCCTTTTTTTTACATTTATTTAAGCAGCCATTTTTATTTCACAGGGACTATTTTGTAACCGCGTACTGTTATTTTGGGTCATTCAGGACCGGAGAAGCTCGCGGTTGGAAGCTGCGTCGCGTTGAGCAAGGTAAGGGGAATTTTAATTATTTTATCTAACTTAATACTTATGTTTGAGTCTAGTTAGGATGTCTATATTGTATTTATTGTTAGTTAGTTGCGTTTTTGATGTGCTGTAGGTGTTAGTTATATTTTAGTGAGATGTCGTGAGTTAGTGTTTGAGGCCTAGTGTAGACAGACGATAATATGACTAAATATGTGTTGTTTTGTTAATATAAATTAATGTTATTGTATTTTATGAATGTATTTGTGTGGGTGGGTATGTTTTCAACATTTTTTGCAGGTTACTTTTAATCGACTTTCCTTTGGAGAGAAAGACGCGTTATTTACAAAAAGAAGTGTCTATTAGTTTGTTAAACTAATATTATTATCACACTTTCTTTTATTTTTCAGGATTTCCTGGAGCGATTTTTATATTTTTATATCTTTTTCGGGTTTTTGAGGGTTTCCTTACTTGGATTTGGCCAGGATGGATTTATATTGGACCTGTTGGATTTTTTGCATTTTTTGGGGGGCTTTTTTAATCATTAACATGGATTAACAGACAGATGTAAGCATTATTACTTGTTGGAATACATCTTCTACAGCCACATAAACCGTAAGTCAATTTTTTTGTATTAATTTGGGTGGGAAATGTTGTTATAATTAATTGTGATACATAGGGGCCGATTCCGATTCGGGCCGGAAATCTCTCCGACCGAGCCGGACCCGGAGAGATTTCCGACCGAATCGGACTCTGGCAGTCCGACCGAACGAGTACGATGCGCACGCATGCCATCGGACTCGAGTCGGTCGGACTCCCATTGAAGTCAATGGGAGCCGGTCGTACAACACGTACGCGGGCTCCCATTGACTCAATGGGTGCGAGGCGGACAAGGGCGCCCCTACAGCAGGTACGCGTCGATGCGCATCGCGGCGTACATGCACAGGTAGGGGGGACCCATGGGTCCCCCTGTGTGCGACTCGCGCGCCTACGCGTAAAGGGGGGTCCGACGCGGACCCCCAAAGTCCGGCTCTGACAGCTTTTTCGAGCCGGACGGCGCGAGTCGGTCGGACTGCTCGCGGCGCGCATCGTACTTACCCGGCCGGGATACGTCTCCATAGCGCGGTGCGAGTCGTGTCCATGCGAGTCGGTCGGAGCGTGTTGAAGCCGCGTTCGAGTCGGTCGGAGATTTCGCGGGTGCCTGCATCGTACTCGCTCGGCCGGACCCGCGTATGATTCGGTCGGGAAACAGGGCTCCGAATCGGATCCGGTAAATCCGAATCCGATTCGGAGCACTACCGACCGAGATCGGAATCGGCCCCATAGTATATTTTGATAAATATTATTTATTTGTAAATATATTTTTTTTAATTTAAAAAAATATATATGACAATTAATTAATATTTGTGAAAATATAATATTAATATCTTTGTGTAAAGTGTTTGTTTTGTGAACGAAAAAATGTATAATAGCTGTGGAAATGTAGTTTATAATATGCTTTTGGCTATTAGGGATAGGTAATCTAGGCCTCTTGTTGATGGGTATAGGGTAACCTGACTTTGCAGTAGCTCAAACATTTTTTTAGTTTGTTTAGTTAATTTTGGACATATTTGAGTTACAGATTGTTCCATCCGTAATTCTTGGTAGCTTTGTTCTTTCTGTATAGATTGTAGTAGTTTTTGTAGGGTAGGTTTACCTCTGCTTGTTGTTGCTTGGAAGGCATTATGCCATCCTTCAACACTATTATTTGTTTTGGCTTCTTTGTTTAAGGTACTTAGGTACACATTCCACCAAGGAATGTGGAACTTAGGTTGCCTTCTATGCCCTGATCTATGCAGTCTTCCCACCCAGGTGTCCTCAAAGTAGTCTAGTAGTGGGCTTATTTTGTCTTCGTTCCTTTTGTAATAGGAGCTGTCTATTAGAATATTGTAGTGCTCTGCTACATCAGTTACAGGTACATATGCTAGTGCTATTAGCTTTTTAATTTGGTAGGCGAAAGTACTGTCTGTAGCATATTGTACACTTAGGATTGATTTTTGTAGATGTCTCCAAAGACTCTGGTTAAAATGATAATAGCAACCCTGTATTGCTGTGTGTGGATAATTTTTAGGATAGCATTTATCATGGCTAATTCAAAATCAATAATTATTTTTGAAGGAAAATAATTATTGCTTTCTTGTTTTATTTTAGTGAGTATATCTATGTAAGTAGTTTGCTGCTTATTTGGTAATAGGGCGTAGATGAATGGAATATTTGAATGTTGGTACAATCCATGCACTGTGTACAGCTGGTAGAATGGTTTTGGACAGACTTTGAAAGTTCCATCCATCATCCAGGTGTCACATTGCTGTAATTTAACTAAATTGTTTGCAGTAGCAAACATAATTATTCTTTTATCAGGGCATTTGTTATCAAAAAATATAAATGGTTCTTTAGTGTGAGTAATGCTTAATTCTGGGGGAATAACTACTTCTGCAAACGTTTTACGGGTAGGTATGGTACTTGTAGTTGCTTTTTTTTGTCTGGCAATCGTTCTTTTTAAAGAATCTATGGAGGGTAATTGTCCTGATGCATGTTGAGGTACTTTTAATAGTTGCTCTTTCAGTATTTGGGTGGTGGGTTTATCAGTACTAGTGCTTGCTTCTTTAATACTTTCAAGAGCATCTCTAACCTCAATTTCTGTTATGTTTGGGGGTGATTATGTTCTTTTACAGAAAGAACAGTAGTTTCATGAGTAGTAGCTCTTCCATAGCATTTGTTAGAGTAGTATTTGCTACACTTCCAAAACACTTTGAGGCCAATTTGTTTCTCCTGTGTATAGACATACCCCATATAACATAATAACATTTTATTTTTTTGTGACATTACAAATTCTGCACCTTCAGTCATGTTGTTTTGTTTTATGCTAGGGGAAATTAAAAAAACAAATTTTTTAATATAATAAATACAACATATTTATTAAATACAGTTACATTTCAGTGAATATACTTACAATGTTTAGTTTGATGTAAATAAATTCGTTTAGGAAATGATTTTAAGCTTTATTTTATATTTTGTTGATGTATTTTCTGTTGAGAAGAGAAAACAAAAATTTTAATAATTTGATTACATTGTTTGTAGATGATAGGGATTTTAGGGGAAAAGGGATGTTTGGGTTGGTATTTAAGGGTGTTTAATAATTGAAAATTATATACTTACTTTTTAATTGTATTTTGTTGGTTAGTCTTTACAAAATGATTTTGGATGATTTTGCAGTTGGCTGTAGAGGAGATAGATAAAAAGAAAATATATATTAGTGAATTACGTTTGAAAAATATTTTTAGGTAGCTTGGAAAAAAATATAATATACTTACATTTATTGTTCTTTTATTGGTGAGGATGTTGAAAATATTTTGCTGGCTTTGTAAGATATCTGTAGAGGAGATATAAATGTAAGCAATGAAAGATTAGTAAATTATGTGTCAGAAATAATTAGGGTTGAAGGCTAGTAGTATGGTTATATTTTAAATACAGTTTTACTTACTTAGTGCAGTTTTAAAGATTTTTTCAGTAATGAAAATTTTCTTTCAGGAAACAGTCGGGCAGAGTTTCATCTTCTTCTTTTTTGTAGGTTAGAAGTGTAAAAGAGATGCAAACATTTTATGCTTATATAGGGGCCGATTCCGATCTCGGTCGGAGGCGCACCCAACACCATTCGGTCGGGAAAAAAGCCATGCGAAAGCCTGTTTCCCGACCGATCCGTACAGCACACCGAACGAGTAAGTACGATGCGCACAACAGCAAAGAATCCGGCCGAGCCGTACTCACCCAAACCAGGTCCTGTTCCCCGACCGAGGCGAATCCGGAAACGCTGAATCGAGTCGCACGGAAGGGAAAATGCAGCTCCGTCCGGCCGAACGAGTACGATGCGCTTTCCGTACGCGCCGAACCCGTCGCTACGCACGGCACGTCAAAGCATCCGGGAGAGGCGCACATAAGCTCCGATTCGCGCCACAACACGATCCACGGCTCCGAGACGAACACGCCAGCGACGAGGACGACGCGAAGCGACGAGGACGAGGCGAAGCGACGAGGACGAGGCGAAGCAACGAGGACGACGCGAAGCAACGAGAAGGACGAACGACACGAACCAACCATGAATCCCTTCGTCCCGATCATACCAATATTCTACATTTACTACCGGAACAGGCACGGACGCGTACGGCGCAGAAGGTAAGCCAGACACCAACCACAAAACACATACAACACGTACACGACACATCACACACACACAGAGGGATGCAGAATATACTTACACCAGCAACAGCAGCACCATAGGGGCGGGATGCCCATCACCAATGCCACAAATGCACACAGGGGCCTGGATGCGCACCACCACTACCACCCCTACCCAGGGGGGGCTGGATGCCTACCACTACAACCACCCTTAGCCAGGGGGGGGCAGGATGCCTACCACTACTACCACCCTTACCCAGGGGGGGCAGGATGCCTACCACTACTACCACCCTCACCCAGGGGGGCTGGATGCCTACCACTACTACCACCCTTAGCCAGGGGGGCAGGATGCCTACCACTACTACCACCCTTAGCCAGGGGGGCTGGATGCCTACCACTACTACCACCCTCACCCAGGGGGGCTGGATGCCTACCACTACTACCACCCTTAGCCAGGGGGGCTGGATGCCTACCACTACTACCACCCTCACCCAGGGGGGCTGGATGCCTACCACTACTACCACCCTTAGCCAGGGGGGCTGGATGCCTACCACTACTACCACCCTTACCCAGGGGGGCTGGATGCCTACCACTACTACCACCCTCACCCAGGGGGGCTGGATGCCTACCACTACTACCACCCTTAGCCAGGGGGGCTGGATGCCTACCACTACTACCACCCTTAGCCAGGGGGGCAGGATGCCTACCACTACTACCACCCTTACCCAGGGGGGCTGGATGCCTACCACTACTACCACCCTTAGCCAGGGGGGGCTGGATGCCTACCACTACTACCACCCTCACCTAGGGGGGGCTGGATGCCTACCACTACTACCACCCTTAGACAGGGGGGGCTGGATGCCTACCACTACTACCACCCTTACCCAGGGGGGGTGGATGCCTACCACTACTACCACCCTCACCCAGGGGGGCTGGATGCCTACCACTACTACCACCCTTAGCCAGGGGGCTGGATGCCTACCACTACTACCACCCTTAGCCAGGGGGGCTGGATGCCTACCACTACTACCACCCTTAGCCAGGGGGGCTGGATGCCTACCACTACTACCACCCTCACCCAGGGGGGCTGGATGCCTACCACTACTACCACCCTTAGCCAGGGGGGCTGGATGCCTACCACTACTACCACCCTTAGCCAGGGGGGCTGGATGCCTACCACTACTACCACCCCCACTCATAGGATGGACAATGCATGACACAACCAGCACACCACAACCTAGGGAATGCAAGAAGAAGACATCCCCCAACACCATGACAAGCGTGTGTAGACTGTGTCAAATGCCTACAACACCGAACATGACTTTGAACATACAATGTGACCCCCTAGCACATGTGCCACACATATATGTGTGTGGCACCCACAATGCAAGCAGGCCATGACCATTGTGGCAATGGGGTCCAAACCCCCATCATCACAGTGACCAAAAGGTAAGTGTGGGGTCCATAGCTGAAGCACACTTTGAGCATTGTGGCAATGGGTTCCAAACCCCCATCATCACAGTGACCAAAATGTAAGTGTGGGGTCCATAGCTGAAGCTCACTTTGAACAATGTGGCAATGGGGTCCAAACCCCCATCATCACAGTGACCAAAATGTAAGTGTGGGGTCCATAGCTGAAGCACACTTTGAGCATTGTGGCAATGGGTTCCAAACCCCCATCATCACAGTGACCAAAATGTAAGTGTGGGGTCCATAGCTGAAGCACACTTTGAACAATGTGGCAATGGGGTCCAAACCCCCATCATCACAGTGACCAAAAGTGTAAGTGTGGGGTCCATAGCTGAAGCACATTTTGAACATTGTGGCAATGGGGTCCAAACCCCCATCATCACAGTGACCAAAATGTAAGTGTGGGGTCCATAGCTGAAGCACATTTCGAACATTGTGGCAATGGGGTCCAAACCCCCATCATTCACAGTGACCAAAATGTAAGTGTGGGGTCCATAGCTGAAGCACACTTTGAACATTGTGGCAATGGGTTCCAAACCCCCATCATCACAGTGACCAAAATGTAAGTGTGGGGTCCATAGCTGAAGCACATTTCGAACATTGTGGCAATGGGGTCCAAACCCCCATCATCACAGTGACCAAAAGGTAAGTGTTGACAAAGAAAGAGGTGCAACTGCCAAACTGCATGGATGATTCCTGGTCACAGAACAACAAACACATCAGTGGCAAAGTAGTGTATGTGTCCCATTGCAACATAAATTGGCGGAGCCAAATCCTGCAGTGCAAATAAGACATACCTTTGGCCATGTGCAGACAAACAACACCCATGGGGCCTGACACCGTCAACAATCATCAATGACACAATGACAGAAGTGACCATCAGAATGCAGACCCACATATTTGCACCAATGGGCACACACATGCAGATACCCTGTGGAGACTGCAGATGTGAGGTGAACAGATACCATACCATGGCAGCAATGGGACACACAAACCATGATCATTGTGCTGACCGATGACCTAGGAGTCCCAGGGACAGCAGGGGAAACCCACCAAACTACATACAGCCAATGGCACACCCAAGATATGCCAATGCAGTGGTGCAGATGCACAAACACAAACAGGCAGACCCACACTGCACATCATACACAACAGGTGAGGGGGGGGTGCCAGTGTCCCCAGGCAACCACACAACACATGAGGAGACCTGAATACCAATGTGGGCAAGCAGGCATTGTCAGATGAGAGGGAGCACAAATCACACATGTCACACAGGCACGTAGGGACAGCAACTGACACAGCAAGACACAGACACACCACAGCACCACCCCCAGGGCCCCCACAATGTGGTGACCCTGGGCTGCATTACAATCCCACTGTGATGACAAAGCTAAATGTGGTTCACACTGTGAACCACAGTCATGTGTCCTGAGCAACTAACTACCATCACACCTACACAAGCACAAATCAAACAGCATGGCCAGTAAGCCAAGGCCAACATGGAGGCAGGGGCCTAGCCGGGCAACAACTCTCATCTGCACACACTCAACACCACACCCCTCGACCTCCAACAATGTGCAGCAGTGAAGCACACATGCACTGGTGACATTGCACATGCACCCATGACTATTCCAGGGTGGTGGGTGGGAACCAAGGTGCAGAAACACATCACACATGGACACTCAACAAGACTCCTGAATGTCTGACACACTGCACACTACGCTGTACATGGACATGACGGCAATACCACACCAACCAATGGGATCCCAGCCACAGTCACACACCAATGAAGAAGCCAAGGTCACCCACAAAGAACACACATAGACAACAACCAACATTGCAGCCCGGACCCTGAGGAGTGCCAGCAGTCACACACACAACGTGTCACAATCACTGAAAGATAACACAAACTGGAAATCACATGACAGGGGCAAACAACAAGTGCCAAGGGGAAACCTGACTGTGACCCATCTGCGTCTGCACACAAACTCAGCCCTGACAGCAAACACACCTATGGGTGACACCCTGATGACCAGTAATGTGCCATGCACCCACATCACAGAGAACCCAGGGAGAAGACTTTGGGGGAACATAGCTCAACTCAGCTAGCATCACAAACAGGTACAACACTAGGGATCACAGCATGCACAGCTAAACGGAAGTGAACACACAGACATGCACATACAACACACACCTTGGGCGCAGGCAATGTCACAGGAGTACACACTGCCATGAGGGGACTCCACTCCTGTGTGAGGAAAGCTGTGCCATATGTTGCCTCAGTAGGGCCCCATCATGTCAGCTGAGCACTTGGTCACACAATCAACAATTAGCACCAAATGAGGGCTCCCGTCACATCAGCCTGGTCATGGAAGTGCCAACGGAATCATCAGCACAGATCCAACACACTTGTATAGCAATGTTGCACTCACAACACAGATGAGTCCTTCCCCATTGATGCCCAAACCTGCATGTCCACTGGAGATGGCCACACGGTCAGGGAAGTAGACGAATTGAACAATGGCAGGCACAACAGATGTGCAGGGGTGGAAGCCACAGATGTGAAATTGCCAATCTAAGTAGGAAATCCCATTGCCAAATACTGAACACATGACACCCTCAGATGCTGCTATGGATGACATGGATACACCACAGGATAGGACACATTCCCCCTGGACCACATGGGTTCCTGCACAGTAACACTTCATTATCATGAGACCAAATATCACCATCACTGCAGCAAGGGCATGGTTAGCATCATCAACATCATGTACATCAGAAGCAAAAGCACTAGAGAACAGAAAGTTGCTTTATTCAGCATATGTGGCATTAAAAGTAGAAGTCCGGTAGAACATAAACAAAGGCCAATGGCCAGTCCATCAACAAAGTCACAAGTGGGTGACAGTGGCAGATGCCACCCTACACATGCCTGCACAAAACCAGGGACAATCCACTAGGAGGGGCAACCGGGGGGTAGGCCAGGCACCGCAGGGACAGGATCAGGGCTCACCAGGAGGAAGCAGGGAAGGGGTGGTGGGTGCTGGAGAGCCACTGACAACTGCAGTGGAGGTGTCTGACATGGTGTGTGCCGGCACAACTGGGGGCATGGCTCAGATGTTGTGGGTGCCGGCACGACTGCAGTGGACCCTGCAGATGGAGTGGACAGGTCCGCCACTGCAGTGCCCAAGTCAGACAGGGTGGTAGTGGACTCCACTGCAGTGCCTACCACCAGGGGAGGAGAATGGGGAACAGGCAAGGTGGGCTGGACAGAGGGGAGGACACCCTCACCACATCAGTGGCACAGACAAGCGCAGCGGGGGTGTGGTGCCGGGAGAGCAAGTGGCAGGGGGAGAAGGCCGGAGCCTCTTGGGGATGGTATATCTGTGGGTGGGGGAACCTGGGGCAGGGTGTGGTGGGGGCACCTGTGGAGTGGGGGCCTGAGGGATGGAGGAAGGAGACCTGGTGCTTGAGCTGCAGGGCGGCGGCGGGGTCTTGCTCTTACCACTCCGGGGGGACTTGCGGGTGGGGGCCTCAGTCTGTCTGCGCCTGGGGGAGGGTGTCCGGGGGCGAGGGCACTCTGCTCCGTGTGGGGGACTTCCTCTTCACCCTGGATGCTGGAGCAGCTGGATCGGAGGGGAAGAGGCCGAGGTCACTGAGGAAGAGGCGCTGGGTCTTTGGGGTTGCAGGTGAGGCAAGGGAGGGTGCTTTGGAGGGAGAGGCAACTGAGGACTGCGCAGTGCCCGTGGATGCGTGTGTGTGTACCAGGGCCCCATCCCCTGTGAGTCTGGTTTCAGTCCCCTGACTGTGCGTGCGTGTGCGTTTCGTTTGTGGCGTGTGTGTCTGTGTGCTGGACGTGTGTGTGCTGGTGTGTGCCTGTGCCGGTGTGTGTGTGCTTGGGACGGGTAAGGTGCTGGGGAGTGTGGATGGAGCAGAGGCAGGAGGGGTGAGGGACTGTCTGAGGAGGGACACTGCTGCCGTCAGGGAGGAGTCCATGGACCTATTGCCCCTCTGTAGGTCAGACATGCCCGATGAGATGCCCTCCATGAACGACACCAGCTGAGTCAACAGTGCGGTGTGCGCATGGAGGACACTCAGCATGGCTGTCTGCCCTACATGGAGCTGGCGAAGGAGGTACACAGACTCCTCACTCAGGGCAGCAGGGGACACAGGGGCAGGGGGTGCGGTGCCTGGCCCAAAGGAGACACGCTCCCGAACATGGGAGCCTCCACGGACCTGGGGAATGGGAGCCGATGGGAGGGCGGTGGTGGTGCTGGTGGTGGCGGGGACAGCAACACTAGCTGGGGTGTGGTGGCTGCTGACACCCGCCTCCACAAGGGAGTCATCCTCCGAGTTGCTCTGGTCCTCAGCTGAGGTGGATGGTGCTGAGGACTCCTCGGTGTGGCTCCCTCGCCCTCCGTGCCACTGGGTCCCTCCGACCACTCCTCGGCTGCTGACCCAGTCTGGCTCTCTGGCTCCTCCTGGTCCGTGGAGCTGTCCCCTTCCGTGGCCGTGGATGTATCTGCAAACAATGGGGAAACAGACAGACATCAGTCACCTGCACCAAACGCACACACCACTGTGAGCACAGCACATTACAGAGCAAGCCCTGGCATCATTAGTTGTACATTGCTAAAAGTGCCCTAACTGAACAGGAGAAGCCAATTGTCAGTCTGATGCCAAGCATGGCACTCACATCCCACATGGCCTTGCACCCATCTGTCTGGTGTCTGTTGGATTGCAACACCCCAGTGTGGACACATGCACCAAGTACACAGTAGTTGGACAGTGCAGAGGACACGGTGTGGCATGTGGACATGCACACATCACAGCTCTTGCCACTGAGTCAGTACAGGTTTCCGGATGAAAGGGATGCCCAGAGTCAAATAGGAAATGCATGTGATGCATACCAGCGACAGACACCATGATGCACCCATGTCCTGATAGCCATCGCCACAATGGTGTGCATGTAGCACATGTCACTCCCCTGCAGGACCACCAATAAGTTGACACATGCCATGGCAGAGGCATGACTGCTAAGTCATACATCACTGTCTCAGTGATGTATGACTTGGCAGCCAGACAACAACACTATGCACTGTGTCACAATAGTAGGTCATGGGGAATGCAAGTCCTGGAGCTGCACAAGTGCACATGTACATCCCCCACACAACACATCATCTTAACCCTCATCTGTCCAGGTCATACCTATTGGACATATGGGAGACCTGTGACACTACCCTCTGAACCTGAGCCCCTCACAATTTGCTGTGAATGGGGAACAGCTGCCTGAACTTCACATTCGCATACCCCAGTCTGCACGGGCAGCTGATCAAACACCTATGTGACACACAAGTATCGTCTCCTATGGTCACATCTCCAGGGGCATGCTGAGCCCCTACCAAGAAACACCCCAGCAGTCCTGGCAACTAATCCACAGCACACTGACACAGAGGCAGACACCTGAGGGGTCAAATCACTGTGCACAATGTGTCAGCTGATACACGGGAGTGGGAGTACAGAGTGCATTGCATGGCCTGGAGTAGGCATGACTGTCCTGCTCCACATGAATGAGGGATGTGCCCTGGACAGTGGATAGCTGGCTATGTATGTGTGACACACGTAATCTGCACACTCCTGGGGCCCAAACATTGTTCCCACCCGCTGCATGGGCGTGTGCCACATACCCCAGGCACATGTGGTGGCTCAGCTCAGCAAGTGGACCGCATATCAAAGCAACACGCAGATCACATGTCCGAACACAGGCGTTGTGTGAACAATGGACCCACCCATGATGCCCACAACAGAGTTAGGGAAACAGATGCTGTCCCCCACCTTTAGTGAAGCAAACTGCAAGGACACAGTCCCAAGTGACACAATTCCCTGAATGTAAGGGCCACACCTGGGTATCAGATGAGCAGTGGGCAGTGCACAATAGAGGGACATGGCTCCTGGACAACATGACTGCTGCACTGTGGCAGTTGAACCAGGCCAGAGGAGGGCACAAAGCATGTAATACAGAGTTCACAGTGCAGTCTTTGACTCACCCCCTCCTTGCTGCTGTCTGGCCTTCAGCTGCCCATCCAGGTCTGGAAACACCACCGCCAGGATCTGGAGCATGTGGGGGTCAGGGTCCGTGTTCCGCCCCTCCTGCGAGGAGGCGACAGCTTCAGCTGGACCCGTGCAATCCTCCGGGTCCAGCCCCGAAGGTCCTGCCACCTCTTCTGGCAGTTGCGGATCCGGCGCTTGTAGACCCCCACGGACCGGACGGCCCGGACGATGTCCTTCCAGATCTCCTGCTTCCGATGGGCATTAACCTGTCAGGATGACAAAGTGAAAAGGCCATTACTACACATGCAACATATCCGTGCATGACACAGTTGTATATACATGTCTCAATCACAGGGGCACATGATGTACACAGGCAGTGCAAAGCTGCCCATGGACAGTTTGCCAGACGTCACTACATGGTATCATTGCATGGGAAGTAAAACCTTGTTCAAATGCACTGTCACTGCACCATACCTGTCCAGTGCATGTCACTACACACTATGGGGGGTGACAACTACTCAGTGAGCCTGCTAGCCAGTGGCGTGCAGACTTCCAGCCTTGCTAGTCAGACAAAATGCACATTCAGAAAGGCAGTGCACAGAACACTCACCTGCTCCCCTGGTGTCCCATACAGCTTGCTGTACTGTGGAAGTAGGCTGTCCAGCAGGGCCTGGTTCTCTTCAAGGCTGAAGGCTGGGGCTCTCTCCACAGTACGTGCCATTGCAGGGTCCAGAGGGGCAGAGACAGCAGCAGTGCAGTGGCAGATGTCGTCCTGGAGCATGTAGTGCAGGCAAGTGAGCTCTCAGGGGAACAGCCAGCAATATATATGTGCTGGAGAGGCAGATACTGTCCCTTGTGTCCAAAGTGATAGGTCCAAGTCGTTTGCATCTTCTGAATCTGGCCAATCCATGGAATAGCAGCACCAAAACACGCCCACAGCATCCTTCAAATCTTCAACTTCATGACATACATGATTTTGCAACATTGTTGTGGGTGACCAACTGATTTTCCAGCAACCGACTCGTTCGAAATTCGAAAACGCGTCCGTTGCCAGGCAAGCCCATTGTCAATGGGTGCGCACCGATCGGTCCATTGCGGTACAACGCGTACAGGGGTACAACGCGTACCCGCACACATTGAATGCAATGGGCCGGCCGGAGGCACCGATCGGTCCATTGCAGTACAACGCGTACAGGGGTACAACGCGTACCCGCACACATTGAATGCAATGGGCCGGCCGGAGGCACCGATCGGTCCATTGCAGTACAACGCGTACAGGGGTACAACGCGTACCCGCACACATTGAATGCAATGGGCCGGCCGGAGGCACCGATCGGTCCATTGCAGTTCAACGCGTACAGGGTACAACGCGTACAGGGGTACAACGCGTACCGCGCACATTGAATGCAATGGGCCGGCCGGAGGCACCGATCGGTCCATTGCAGTACAACGCGTACAGGGGTACAACGCGTACCCGCACACATTGAATGCAATGGGCCGGCCGGAGGCACCGATCGGTCCATTGCAGTTCAACGCGTACAGGGGTACAACGCGTACAGGTACAACGCGCACCCACATTGAATGCAATGGGCCGGCCGGAGGCACCGATCGGTCCATTGCAGTACAACGCGTACAGGGGTACAACGCGTACCCGCACACATTGAATGCAATGGGCCGGCCGGAGGCACCGATCGGTCCATTGCAGTTCAACGCGTACAGGGTACAACGCGTGCAGGGTACAACGCGTACCCGCACACATTGAATGCAATGGGCCGGCCGGGGGCACCGATCGGTCCATTGCAGTACAACGCGTACAGGGGTACAACGCGTACCCGCACACATTGAATGCAATGGGCCGGCCGGAGGCACCGATCGGTCCATTGCAGTTCAACGCGTACAGGGGTACAACGCGTACAGGGGTACAACGCGTACCCGCACACATTGAATGCAATGGGCCGGCCGGGGGCACCGATCGGTCCATTGCAGTACAACGCGTACAGGGGTACAACGCGTACCCGCACACATTGAATGCAATGGGCCGGCCGGAGGCACCGATCGGTCCATTGCAGTTCAACGCGTACAGGGGTACAACGCGTACAGGGGTACAACGCGTACCCGCACACATTGAATGCAATGGGCCGGCCGGAGGCACCGATCGGTCCATTGCAGTTCAACGCGTACAGGGGTACAACGCGTACCCGCACACATTGAATGCAATGGGCCGGCCGGGGGCACCGATCGGTCCATTGCAGTACAACGCATCACTGTACATGTGACTGGCATATGTCAGCATGCCTGTCTCAGATGGACATATGCCAGCCACAGATAGCTCCCAGGGAGTGAGGGGCACACCTACATCACGACAGCCTGTCCAAACTTTATCATAAGGCATGTAAGGCTGCATTTCCTATTGTGTGTATGTTGGTGTACATGTTGTCCTGTGGGTGTCACCTGTGGGCAGCCACCCCCAGGCTGTGCACGTGTTCATGGGGACAGGATCCTGGGTGTTACGTGTACATGACCACTGTGATGTGCAACTGTTCATATCTGTGCATGTGCCATGGTCACATTTCACGGTGGTGTATGTGTATGTCATGTCACATACCCCGTGAGTCCCATGTGGGACGGTATGTTTGAGCCAGGGTGTCCCAGTGGCACAATAGTGATGGTCCTCCACAGTCTTTGTGCATGTAGTGTTTACAATGTCTCTGATTTCATGTGCACAATGGGAGACAGTCTCCACATCCAGGTTGTGTGTGCATGGACTTTGATGTTGTGCGTGTGTGTGTCACAGACGTCCATGTCTGTCCTGCCGTGGCAAGTGGGGCCACTACCTGTGGGGGTCATGGTTGTTTTGCTGTGGTGTATACATGATACTCCATGTAATGCCAGTGTCCATGTGGCAATACAGGGTCCCTGGGAATGTACCTGTCGTTGAGCTGTGGTGCCTGGGGCACATCTGTCCTCACATGTCACTGTGGGGGTTATTGTGACACGGCAGCAGGAGATGGGAACTGTGACACGGCCTCATGATATCCAATGGGCCAACCTGGGACTAATTGATGCCACCTGTTGGACCGTGTTGACAGATGTTGGCCATGTATGTACCATACATGTCCTTCCGGAACTGCACACTTCATGTAGTTGTGCCTCATAATGATGTATGTTGGGATATTGAGTGTGTTCAATGCCGCATATGTGGGGTGACTGACAATCTTGCTTACTTCTCCTCTGCACTGCAGGGCTCCTGCTGTCCATCGACCATTCCCAGACCTGGCAACGATGGTGGAACGGGACAGCATCCGACGGTACCGCTTCACCAGGCAGCTGATTGAGGATTTGGCAGTGCAGTTGTCCCCACATTTGCAGCCTGGCCGGCCGTATCCTACAGCGCTGACCCCCAAGGTGAAGGTGATGGCAGCCCTACACTTCTTTGCCACCGGTACCTTCCAACATACTGTGGCGACTGCTGGTGGGATGTCACAGACCATGTTGAGCCGTGTGCTCCGCGATGTTTTGGCGGCAATGTTGCTATTCCTGAACCGGTACATCTATTTCCCTAGACTGCGACGACTCACTGACGTGAAGAGTGACTTTTATGCCCTGGGGAGGATGCCGCATGTCATTGGCTCCATTGATGGGACACATGTGGCTTTGGTACCACCACAGGCCCAGGAGCAGGCCTACAGGAACCGCAAGCACTACCACTCGGTCAATGCACTGGTGGTGTGTCTTGCAGACATGACCATCACACACGTGTGTGCCCGTTTCCCTGGTTCAGCACACGATGCCTTTGTGATGAGGAGTAGTCGCATCCCCAGGATGATGGCACAGATGCAGAACCAGCGTGCCTGGCTTGTCGGTGTGTACTGACTTTGTGCCATTGTGTGTGATCTGATCTGTAGTATTCCGCCCACTTTTCCAAGTCAGCTAATGTGCACTTGTCTGTCCGTAGGTGACTCGGGATACCCCAACATGCCGTGGTTGCTGACACCCCTCAGGAACCCTGTGACACCAGCCCAGATGCGCTACAATGAGGCACATGGTCGGACCAGGAGAGTGATTGAGCGGACATTTGGTCTCCTGAAGAGCCGCTTCCGCTGCCTGGACAAGACCGGAGGGTCCCTCCCATATGCCCCTGCGAAAGTGTGCAAGATTATCATCGTCTGCTGCATGCTCCACAACCTGGCAGTGCGGAAGGAGTTGCCTCTCATCCAGGATGACAATGACCAACATCCGCCACCTGTGGAGGATCCTGGGCTGGACCACGATGCCAGTGACGATGATGATGATGATGATGATGGTGATGTCCGCACACAGCTCATCACCAACTTCTTTAGCTGAATGTGAGTATCCTGAGGTGTCATGTCAATGATGTGAGTTGGCATGATGTGTGGGTGGTGCTCTGGTGCTGTTGGAGTGTGTCCATGGGCTACTTGACTGGATGTGTGTTGCGATGTGTGCTAACAGGTGGGCTGTACTCCCCAACAGTGTTGACATGCTAACTTGGTTCTGGGTGGGTATCTTGTAACATGTATTGTGCATGAGTTTTGCTGTTCTGTCCTGTACTCCATTGCTTTTGACTGTGTGTCATTTCTGTCCTTCACAGGGTACTTTCAGATTCGTTTGGTCAACTGTGTCCACCGACGACGTGATTGCACTTCCAGGCTGGTAGCTGTTGTGTCCCTACAGGTGATGTGCGCCACACCCATGGACTTCCTTCCGTCTACAGTTGTTGACTGTGTGCCCGCTGCCAGGTGGGATTACCTTGCATCTGTAGTGGTTACGACATGTTGCAACTGTGTAATAAACCTGTGCTTCACTTTGTGATGTGCGTTGTCTGTGGTCACACATTTGAGTGCCATTTGCTTACTGCACCTGTGGGCTACTTGACTACAACTGGGAATGGGTGTGGTGTCTGTGCATTGCACCGTCTTCCCTGGCAACATCAGTGTAGGCAATGAGTCAGATGGCCTAGGTGTGTATGTGTTGTGTAGCCCTGGTGGTGTGTCTCCCTCATATGTGTCACGTTGCCTTTACTCACATGCCTGTGTTGTCCTTGCTGTTGCAGTTCGCATACACAGTGTAATTTTGCAGTTCATCATCCCCATAACAGCACCCACGTTGGAATCACGACAGAGGCAAGTATGGTGTATTAGTGTGTTTATTGTGATACATTTGTGTTAATAGTGCATAGGATGGGTAGTGCTGTACATAAATCTTGCAATCCGAAGTTCCTAGGTGAATTGAAAGTCCTGGTAGACAGGATCCCCAGTATCGGGGCCACAGTTGTCTGACACATTGGTCCAACTTGTACTCCCCATGCAATGTGTGGGAGTAGTGTTGCCGTCAACAGGGTGAACAGTCTGTGCACAAAGGCGAACATCCAGAACAGGTTCAGGCTTCCTGGGAGTTGCGCTTGGCCATCGGCCTCTCACTTGCCCCTCCTCGGACGACCCCTCTTCTTGGGGGGGGGCCCCTCAAGTACAGGCTGCTGCGGTGCAGGGAACTCTCCGCCAGAGTCATCCTCCCTCCCTGTGGCAGTTGCAGTTTGTTCGGCACCAGATGTTGTTGGCACACAGGGAGGTGTGGACTGGTTGCTGTTCATCTGGCGGAGGCATTGTAAAATGTCCCTGTGCACCGCCGTCATCTCATGCAGTGCATCCCACTTGGACTCCACGCGGGACATGTGTGAGTCCACGCGGGACATGTGTGACTCCACGTGGGACATGTGGGAGTCCAAGCGGGCATGATGGGCAGCCTGCTGCTGTTTCATGTCTCTGAGGAGCCCCACTACCTGGCTGAGGTCTCCGGTGCTGGACTGGTACGCATCAGCTATGCGTACCAGTTGTGGGTCATCATGCACACCAGCAACGTCTGCAAGCAGCGACCTCTGTCTCCCACCCCTCCCACCACCCCTGCTGACATGTGCAGTGTGTGCAGTGGCACGCACAGATAACCCTGGTCCACCTTGGGGGTTGGTGGTGGTGGTGGTGTCCATGGCCCCAGGTTGGTCCAGGGTCCCTGTGCTGGTGTTGCTCCTTGTTCTGTCCATGTCGGCAGGGATGGTATTTGTGGTGACAGTCGTTGGAGGGGTGGGTGCAGGGGTGCAGCTGGTGGTCCTGCTGGTGCTGCAGCTGGTGGTCCTGCTGGTGCTGCATGTTGACTTGCACCGGATGTGCCAGGTTGGTCTTCATCGTCCGAGGAGGACAGAGGCTGTACGACGCCAGTGAGCTCCGCATCCTCTTGAGCCTGGGACTGGGACTCCTCAGCGTCTGCTGCTGTGTCCCCATCATCACCTGTTTTTGGGAGACACAAACAATGTATGTTATGTTTCTGCAGGCATCAATGGTTGACACACATGACAGTTGTGACTGTGCCTCTGGGTGCGGGCCTGTACATTGCATTGTCCTAAGTCGTCACAGTCAGGGGTTGATATTGGTGTGGCACATTGTCCTGCATTATTTGGGCATTTCTATGTATTTTTTGGGGTGTGAACATGGTCTGCATTGGTTGTGTTTGGTTGACAGCCGGCCCTCCTTCCCACCCACCCAGCCAGTCAGTTATCCCACCATGGAACGTGCTTGCGTTGCAGGGAGTGGAAGTTGTCTCTCAGGATGTCAGTCAGTGGTGTCCTGCTGTTTGTTGGTGCACAGTTGCCAGCAGGGCCTTGTGCTCCCCACAGCAGTAGCCAGTGTCAGCCATCTTGTGAGTCCTTCTCCACTCCCTGTGATGTGAGCATGGTTCAGGGTGGTGTTGATGGGACAGTTGTGGGGGTGACCAATATCAGTGGCTACGACTCCCATCATGCTATTGCCTCCACCCCACTTCCCAGCATTCCCATACTTACTTGCTTTTGTGGGGAGTTCAGTGTGTGTGGGTGTGAGAGCAATGGCAAGATGGCTGACAGTGGTGTCCTGCTGTTGGTTGGTGTGCAGTACCCAGCATGCCCTTGTGCTCCCCACGACACAGCAACAGTGTCAGACATCTTTGATGGCCCTTTCCACTCTCTGTGGGATGTGCATGCGTGAGTGTGAGCTTGCTGGGCCATGTGGTGGGGGATGTAGAGCTGTGACTACGACTCCCATCATGCTATTGCCTCCTCCCCCTTCCCAGCATGCCCATGCTTCCTTCCTTTTGACTCTGCTTCCCTGTGGGGTGGGCTGGCTGTGCTGACAGGATGGCTGGGAGTGTTGTCCTGGCAGTTGTTTGGCTAGAAGTCCCAAGAGTGGCCCTGTGCTTCACACAACATAACCCAGGGTGGTGGTTCTTTGTGGGATCTTGTGTTAGGATGGGGGCATTGCATTCTACCAGGTGGGTTCTGTGGAGTTTGTGTTGGGGTGTGTGTGAGGGGAGGTGCTTGTGACTATGGTCAGTGCTGCAAGTCCTCCTTCCCACCCAGCTAGCCAGATATCCCACCATGGAACGTGCTTGCATTGCAGGGAGTGGAAGTTGTCTCTCAGGATGTCAGTCAGTGGTGTCCTGCTGTTTGTTGGTGCACAGTTGGCAGCAGGGCCTTGTGCTCCCCACAGCAGTAGCCAGTGTCAGCCATCTTGTGAGTCCTTCTCCACTCCCTGTGATGTGAGCATGGTTCAGGGTGGTGTTGATGGGACAGTTGTGGGGGTGAGCTATGTCTGTGACTACGACTCCCATCATGCTATTGCCTCCACCCCACTTCCCAGCATTCCCATACTTACTTGCTTTTGTGGGGAGTTCAGTGTGTGTGGGTGTGAGAGCAATGGCAAGATGGCTGACAGTGGTGTCCTGCTGTTGGTTGGTGTGCAGTACCCAGCATGCCCTTGTGCTCCCCACGACACAGCAACAGTGTCAGACATCTTTGATGGCCCTTTCCACTCTCTGTGGGATGTGCATGCGTGAGTGTGAGCTTGCTGGGCCATGTGGTGGGGGATGTAGAGCTGTGACTACGACTCCCATCATGCTATTGCCTCCTCCCCCTTCCCAGCATGCCCATGCTTCCTTCCTTTTGACTCTGCTTCCCTGTGGGGTGGGCTGGCTGTGCTGACAGGATGGCTGGGAGTGTTGTCCTGGCAGTTGTTTGGCTAGAAGTCCCAAGAGTGGCCCTGTGCTTCACACAACATAACCCAGGGTGGTGGTTCTTTGTGGGATCTTGTGTTAGGATGGGGGCATTGCATTCTACCAGGTGGGTTCTGTGGAGTTTGTGTTGGGGTGTGTGTGAGGGGAGGTGCTTGTGACTATGGTCAGTGCTGCAAGTCCTCCTTCCCACCCAGCTAGCCAGATATCCCACCATGGAACGTGCTTGCATTGCAGGGAGTGGAAGTTGTCTCTCAGGATGTCAGTCAGTGGTGTCCTGCTGTTTGTTGGTGCACAGTTGGCAGCAGGGCCTTGTGCTCCCCACAGCAGTAGCCAGTGTCAGCCATCTTGTGAGTCCTTCTCCACTCCCTGTGATGTGAGCATGGTTCAGGGTGGTGTTGATGGGACAGTTGTGGGGGTGAGCTATGTCTGTGACTACGACTCCCATCATGCTATTGCCTCCACCCCACTTCCCAGCATTCCCATACTTACTTGCTTTTGTGGGGAGTTCAGTGTGTGTGGGTGTGAGAGCAATGGCAAGATGGCTGACAGTGGTGTCCTGCTGTTGGTTGGTGTGCAGTACCCAGCATGCCCTTGTGCTCCCCACGACACAGCAACAGTGTCAGACATCTTTGATGGCCCTTTCCACTCTCTGTGGGATGTGCATGCGTGAGTGTGAGCTTGCTGGGCCATGTGGTGGGGGATGTAGAGCTGTGACTACGACTCCCATCATGCTATTGCCTCCTCCCCCTTCCCAGCATGCCCATGCTTCCTTCCTTTTGACTCTGCTTCCCTGTGGGGTGGGCTGGCTGTGCTGACAGGATGGCTGGGAGTGTTGTCCTGGCAGTTGTCTGGCTAGGAGTCCCAAGAGTGGCCCTGTGCTTCACACAACATAACCCAGGGTGGTGGTTCTTTGTGGGATCTTGTGTTAGGATGGGGGGCATTGCATTCTACCAGGTGGGTTCTGTGGAGTTTGTGTTGGGGTGTGTGTGAGGGGAGGTGCTTGTGACTATGGTCAGTGCTGCAAGTCCTCCTTCCCACCCAGCTAGCCAGATATCCCACCATGGAACGTGCTTGCATTGCAGGGAGTGGAAGTTGTCTCTCAGGATGTCAGTCAGTGGTGTCCTGCTGTTTGTTGGTGCACAGTTGGCAGCAGGGCCTTGTGCTCCCCACAGCAGTAGCCAGTGTCAGCCATCTTGTGAGTCCTTCTCCACTCCCTGTGATGTGAGCATGGTTCAGGGTGGTGTTGATGGGACAGTTGTGGGGGTGAGCTATGTCTGTGACTACGACTCCCATCATGCTATTGCCTCCACCCCACTTCCCAGCATTCCCATACTTACTTGCTTTTGTGGGGAGTTCAGTGTGTGTGGGTGTGAGAGCAATGGCAAGATGGCTGACAGTGGTGTCCTGCTGTTGGTTGGTGTGCAGTACCCAGCATGCCCTTGTGCTCCCCACGACACAGCAACAGTGTCAGACATCTTTGATGGCCCTTTCCACTCTCTGTGGGATGTGCATGCGTGAGTGTGAGCTTGCTGGGCCATGTGGTGGGGGATGTAGAGCTGTGACTACGACTCCCATCATGCTATTGCCTCCTCCCCCCTTCCCAGCATGCCCATGCTTCCTTCCTTTTGACTCTGCTTCCCTGTGGGGTGGGCTGGCTGTGCTGACAGGATGGCTGGGAGTGTTGTCCTGGCAGTTGTTTGGCTAGAAGTCCCAAGAGTGGCCCTGTGCTTCACACAACATAACCCAGGGTGGTGGTTCTTTGTGGGATCTTGTGTTAGGATGGGGGGCATTGCATTCTACCAGGTGGGTTCTGTGGAGTTTGTGTTGGGGTGTGTGTGAGGGGAGGTGCTTGTGACTATGGTCAGTGCTGCAAGTCCTCCTTCCCACCCAGCTAGCCAGATATCCCACCATGGAACGTGCTTGCATTGCAGGGAGTGGAAGTTGTCTCTCAGGATGTCAGTCAGTGGTGTCCTGCTGTTTGTTGGTGCACAGTTGGCAGCAGGGCCTTGTGCTCCCCACAGCAGTAGCCAGTGTCAGCCATCTTGTGAGTCCTTCTCCACTCCCTGTGATGTGAGCATGGTTCAGGGTGGTGTTGATGGGACAGTTGTGGGGGTGAGCTATGTCTGTGACTACGACTCCCATCATGCTATTGCCTCCACCCCACTTCCCAGCATTCCCATACTTACTTGCTTTTGTGGGGAGTTCAGTGTGTGTGGGTGTGAGAGCAATGGCAAGATGGCTGACAGTGGTGTCCTGCTGTTGGTTGGTGTGCAGTACCCAGCATGCCCTTGTGCTCCCCACGACACAGCAACAGTGTCAGACATCTTTGATGGCCCTTTCCACTCTCTGTGGGATGTGCATGCGTGAGTGTGAGCTTGCTGGGCCATGTGGTGGGGGATGTAGAGCTGTGACTACGACTCCCATCATGCTATTGCCTCCCTCCCCCTTCCCAGCATGCCCATGCTTCCTTCCTTTTGACTCTGCTTCCCTGTGGGGTGGGCTGGCTGTGCTGACAGGATGGCTGGGAGTGTTGTCCTGGCAGTTGTTTGGCTAGAAGTCCCAAGAGTGGCCCTGTGCTTCACACAACATAACCCAGGGTGGTGGTTCTTTGTGGGATCTTGTGTTAGGATGGGGGGCATTGCATTCTACCAGGTGGGTTCTGTGGAGTTTGTGTTGGGGTGTGTGTGAGGGGAGGTGCTTGTGACTATGGTCAGTGCTGCAAGTCCTCCTTCCCACCCAGCTAGCCAGATATCCCACCATGGAACGTGCTTGCATTGCAGGGAGTGGAAGTTGTCTCTCAGGATGTCAGTCAGTGGTGTCCTGCTGTTTGTTGGTGCACAGTTGCCAGCAGGGCCTTGTGCTCACCACAGCAGTTGCCAGTGTCAGCCATCTTGTGAGTCCTTCTCCACTCCCTGTGATGTGCGCATGGTTCATGGTGGTGTTGATGGGACAGTTGTGGGGGGGCAATATGTGTGACTGCGACTCCCATGATGCTATTGGCTACACTGACTTGGCCAGCATACACAGAATTCCTTCCTTTGAGTGGTCTTCACTGTGTGTTGGTGTTGTTGTGGTGGCTACATGTCTGGATGTGTTTGTTAGTTCTATTTGTGCCACTGCCTAGCTGTAGTTGTAGTTGTGTTTGTACATGTGTTGGCACAGTTGGATGTGACTTTTTTGATGGCATGTGTTGTGTTTATCTGACTGACATACACATTTTGGGATGATTCTGTTCTGGTTGCTGTGTAATTGCTATGAGTGCATGGTTTGACTCTCCCCTTGACAGTGATGTGTGTGTTTTGTGGCAGTATATTGTGTACATTTGTTGTGTACTCACCAGGCTCTGGGATGTCCTCTAGTCCATATACGCTCACTGGCGGAAGGATGGCCCGCACCTTCTCCTCCCAGGGCCTGAGGTATATTGGCTTGGCAGGAGGGCCACTGCCGGTGTATTGGCTGTTGATGTAGTCTTTCTTCAGCAGGTCCCGTACCCTCCTGCGCACGTCATACCACCTGTTCTGGATGTCGCTCTTTGTGCGCCGACATGGTGATTGTGCGTTCACCCTGTTGATGATCCTCTCCCACATCTTGGTTTTCTGGGAGATGGGGTTCTGTTGGACCAGTGTGCCAAACAGCTGTGGCTCTACCCTGAGGATCTCGTCTACCATGACTTCCAATTCACAATCTAGGAACTTGGGATTCTTCTTGGGGGCATGGTGATGGGTGGTGATGGTGAGTGATGTGTGTGTTGGTGTGCAGGTGAGGGTGTGTGAGTGTGTGTTTTGCTGGGTGTATGTGAGGTAGGTATTTGTTGGTGTGCTGATGGTGTGTGGCTTGTGTGAGGGATGAGCTGTGGGTGTGTGGTTGCTTTCTCTTGGGTGCTTTCAGTGGAATGGCATTTGCAAAGGCTCATGGTTGTGATTTGTGTCCTTTATATAGGTGGAGCTGTGGGTGTGTCTTTGTTCTCTGTCCCCACCCCCCAGTATTTATTGGCTTGGTAATTGCTTGTTTGGCCTTTTTTGGGTGATTTTTCCTTTGTACTGTCTGTGTATGTTGGAAACGTTCTTGTGACCGAGTCGGACCCTGCATTTGTCTCGTACGGTCTTCTCCGTTTCGTTCACGCTGTGTTTGTGCAGTTTTCTATGCTGCGTACGCGTCGGTCGCGGTGTTTTGTGTTGCTTCGGCTCGGTTTTGTATGCGTGTCGGTCGTGCGGCTTGGCCTCCGCCCGACTCGCTCGTGATTTCGCGCCTTGCATCGTACTTTGCGGTTTGGAGTTCGCGTGTACGTTTCGGTCGGATTTGTTCCGGGTGCGTGTCGGTCGGTTGGATTCGCGTGTTTTTCCGGCCGGATTGCTGTTTTCCGTGCGGCTCGGTCGGTCGACTTGGGTTCGGTACGTGTCGGTCGGATTTTTCACGCCTTGCATCGTACTTGGCGTGTCGGGCGCCACAGGTACGTGTCGGTCGGTATTATTTCCGGATCCAAGTCGGTCGGTGCTTTTTCCGGCCCGAATCGGAATCGACCCCATAGTGTTTATTTAATTGGCTGATTTATGTTATTGGTGTATTTTAAAATGTGAGTATTTGATTTGTTCAAGTTAATTGTTTTTATTGTTTTGGCTGTTTGTTTCCATATAAGGGAAATGCTAATTAAGAACTTGTTAGTAGAAAGTGATTATTTTTTCGTTTTTCTGTTTTAAAATATATTAAACATTGTTTTAAATGTGACATGATGCAAGCATTATATATTTTAAAGCTTTTATTTTATTACTGTAATTGTTCGTTTAGAAAAAAGTTTCAGTTTTATATATTGATGTGTTTGCAAATGATTATTTTATGTTATTTAAGTGTTTTATAATGTGAATTTATATTTGGTGTTAAACATATATTTAATTGACCTGTTTTTGAATAGTCGATATTGTTAAAAAGTCGATAATATTGATGTCTATATTTTGGTATTCGATATTTTTGATATTTTGTATGTGTTTTAAAATTAAACGATATTTTATTTAACGATATTTTATATTTCGATATTGTGGTGTACGATATTTTTTATATACCATATTGTGTACTCAATATTTTTGTATTTTTTTAAATAAGTATTGGTAGTCGATATTATTGTAGTCGATATTATGACGACGATATTTTGTCAATACGATATTTTTGTTGTTGATATTATGTCAGTGATCCGTCTGCAAATGATAACTTCTTTTATCTATACATGCAACCTTAAAATTAGCGTCCGTTCGTTTGTATACAGTGGATTTGCTATGGGATGTCCGATAGAATAGAAGCGGGGGCGTAGCTTGGTCAATAAGATTGGAGTGGGGGTGTAAGCTTCAGATTTCACAACTGCCATGCCTGGATATCTTGTTAAAACACATCACAGGAGGAGCAGTACATGAGGGGACTTTAGGGACAGTGGAAAGAGAGAGAAGGGCGGATTGTTAGGGGCATTTGAAACACAACATCTTTCAAACTAATCAACCTTTTTTAAGGCCTTCAAAACAGAGAGAGTCTCTGTTGTGTGTGTGTTTTTGTCAGTGTGGGCATGAAGAAATCCCACGTGAAATCTGCCAGTCACTTCATCATACCGGACTGAATGCCCTTGCGCCCAACTATTTTCTCCAGAATACAATTTTAGGGGGTGTGAATCACCCAAAACACCCCCCGCTCCCCTGCAGCCACGCCACTGAATAGAAGTGCTCCTAATTAGTGCACTGTTTGCGTGACCCTGGAGGGAGTAGGCCTAGAGGGGTAACTTGCTCAGTTAGAATTCCTCTTGGTAATGCTGAGATGATAGGCGTCTGCTGTGGTGGGTGCCAGAGAAGTGTGTAAACAAACAACTCTGACTGAACACATAAACAAGGGAAAAGGGGTGGAAGGATCATGAGTTAAAATTCTGACATTTTGTCAGAATAGAAAACGTTTAGCTATCTCTTTAGAGATCATTGCCTTGAAACATGGATGCCATTTTCAATATGGTTGACTAGTTTGATTCACAGCTTAAGATGGACTTGTAGGAAGATGGTCGTCCTTCTTCAGGATGCTAGCCACTCTGCGTCCTTCAATCTCCCTGGCATCAGAAACTCATGGTAGGAGCATTGTGACGTGACTGTCTAGAACGCATCACTCCGGTGCCAGCGTAAGAAACCTTAGGGTTGGAGAGGGGTGGAGCTTTAACTGCAAGCAAGATACAAGAGGGCAAAAGGGGAATTGATTGCCAGCAGATGGGCAAGAATATATAGTAGTAGTGAGAGCTTATTCATTGCCACGGTAGTGCCAAAACAATAATACAAATTAAATAATTGGCTGTGTGTGCTTTTTATCTATAAACATTGCAATGGCCTGGGGGTCGTGACAAGCAGCCCAAGATGGCGGTTGCATAGTCGACTCTCTCCCGGACCCAGGGAAGTAATCCTGTACCATTCCCCTCTATTCTGGGGGATCAGGCTATGGAATAACGCTGGAGTATCCACCAGTAAGAGAGGAATAGACGGGGACGAGTCCGTACCCGGACCGCAGCCAGTCAGCAGACGCAGAGCTGTGTGGTGGCGCTGGCGAGCTACCCAGAATGCAGAGACCTGTGAAACGGTTCTCCCGTGCTGCGGCACTTGACTGCGGCTCAGCACGGTAGGCGGCGATCGCTGGTCTGGGGTGGGAGTCAGATCGGGCGCCCCTGCTGGTATCCATGACGGGACCGGGTGTACCGGTTGTAGCGACCCTGCTGCGGCCCGCCAAGCCGATATGGAGCTGAGATGCCAAGACCGATAGAAGAGGCCCCCGGCTGCAGAGTTGGGAAGACGACTGAGGCCCGGCGACTCTAGAAAGTGAATCGGAGAGTTGAGCCCACTACTTCTTTGCTCTCTATGCAGGTACTGTGACCGGGGCCCATCCTCCCCCCCCCCTCATACTGGGATTTTGTCAGCGGATCGGGATCTGGCACCAGCGGCCTGCCTGGAGGTGGTAGCCTGAGAGTTGTGAGTCTCCCCCCCGCAGCGTGACAGTGAGCCGGGCTAGGACTGCGAAGTTGGAACGTGGAAGGCCAGGGGTGGTACCAGGCCCTTTGATAAATACTCCAAAGCTCCTGTATGAGGAATAAGACCCCCTCGCAACCTTTCACGAGGTAGAACTGCATCGGTCTAGGGTGCATTTGAAGGCCACTGCCTCAAGTTTGAAAGACCGCGCTCTTCACCTCCGAGGGTGATCCACCCAAAAACTGGAGCCCTCGGCCGCTACACCAAACCGCCGCACACCTCGACACCACTACTGGGGGTAGATTTCCTTGGACTGCTTAAACTACAGGCTGACCGGAACTACACGCCATCGGCCTACGCCGGACTAGGCCGCTAACCAACAACAATACCCTTACAAAATTTATTCATGGCGTTCATGACGGCCGCCATTTCTGGGACACAAATGCAAGGACCATCTGACTGTTGATTCCATTTTAGGCGCAGTGGCCTGTTATTCATCACCGCACCACAGGGTCGGCATCCGGAATTGAGCCCTTGGACAAAGACTCTGAATAAAAGGGTGGACTTCCTACCCTGCCACAACCCCACTATGAGGCACGACTCACCAGCGGCCTTCGGTGGTTACTGCCACGCCTCTTCCATATAATGGGCCACCAGAGTCACCACGCTAACGGCAAACGTGGGCCTGGACCAGGGCGAGATTACAGCTCACAACCATCTCCCTAGTACAATTTACCTTGTTGGTCCACAAAGGCCCACCATCACTAAGGGAGCTCCTTTCCCGTCTTCTGCATCTTGTCCATGGCCTCCTTTCACTGAGTCTACGTGGTGAATCAACCTACCCTCAACTATGGGGCGCACAAAACCCAGGACGGGCCCGCCCATGGCAAGAATCCGCTCTCACTCCTCACCTTTTGAGGCCTCTTCCGCCCACTCACTGCTTAGGGAAGGTACCTCTCCGGCCCCCACTACGGACAAATTGGACATGATCCTTCAAGAGATCCGTGAGTCCAGAACGGCTATAGCACAACAGCTGGGGGTGATCACTACCGAGCTTAGCCTATTGAAAAACGATCATCGAAAGTTATCAGATCGAGTCAAGGCTAACGAAGCAGCACTGGAAGCAGTGACTCCTAGCTCCAAAGAACATTCCGTCCAACTCTCACAGCTGCGCCACCAGGTGGAGGTGCTCCAGGCCAGTGCAGATGATGCGGAAGGGAGGTCTCGACTGAATAACTTACATATAGTGGGCCTCCCTGAAGGGTCAGAGGGCCCCCACGTGACACTCTTCATTGAAGAATGGCTTAAAACAGTGGTGGCTCCCACAGGACTATTGGATCTCTTCACAGTGGATAGGGCGCACAGAGTGCCTTCTAGGAAACAAGTCCCTGGCGCAAATGCACGCCCAATCATAGCAAAAATTCTAACCTTTAGAGACCGAGACATGCTTCTACAGGCTGCCCGTGACAGATGCCCCATATGGTCAACAACACCAAAGTTTCTATATTTCCTGACTATACCATGGCAGTGCAGCGCAAACGCTCTTCATTTCAGGACATTACATCCGACCTTCGGGCAGCAGGACTCACCTTTGTGCTTCTCTTCCTGGCTAAATTGAAAGTACTCCACAATCAACGTTCCCACTTCTTTGATACTCCCGAAAGTGCTTGGCACTGTTTGGAACAGCAATTTCCCAACTCCGTTGGAGGGGGACACTGTGCGCAGGCACCACCAAAGTCGCATCGGCCCCCATGCAGGTGTAGAAGAGGGCTTGTCACACAAGAAAGTGTCGGCGGAGTGCCCTCTCCAAAGCTGGTCCTGGAGGGTCAACAGGAGGCGCTCCGCTCTGCATCGACATTGCAATCCATCCGCCCACCCATCAGTTCCAGTTCATCACAAACTAATGCATCGGATTCGGACTCCGAAGGAAGCATGACCCTGTTTCCCTCGGTGTCCCCTCAACCACGTAATGATCCTCTGAACTGATAACACTGGAGATATTCTTTTTACTGCCGACGCGTGGCAGTGGTTTGAGCCAAGTGTGTCACATCGAGGGGGGTCAAGCGATTAAATGACCACGAGCAACAGGTGTAATCCGAGGGTTACAGCTTTCCATTGCATAGGTTAATACAACCGAAGGTCTACTATCACCCATGTTATGTCCGCATCCCCTTTTTCTACTTTACTAATGTATCCGAACTAATGGGATTGTGCTCAATGCTGTATGGCATGCAACCATGGGTCCAGACAGTGTTGTATGGCACATTCATGTGGATAAAGTCCACACTCTTATGCAAGATTGGAGCTCTTTGCCTGCCCCTAAAGCGCAAGCACCGTTTACCTCAAAGTTCAAATTGTTCCTGGTTGTTGTAATGTTTGGTCGAATGACGGCGACTCGCTTAACCGAGCATTGGTATTGTTTGGTTGTCATCATTTGTAGTGGTCATGTTGCATGGTAACAAATGGGGGTAGGCCTCCCAAGGGGGGTGGGGGGGGGGGTGGTTCCTCTGTACTAATGCAGTCTCCTCATGTTGACAGTTACTAAATTTTGTACCTTTATCACCTGGAATATCCGTTCAATCCATAAACGACACAGAATACTGGTACAGTTACATAGACGCCGTGCACACACAGTGTATCTCCAGGAAACCCACCTGGTGACTACGGAGGCCCTCAAACTAAATAAACGATGGAGACACTTCTTACTCGGCATTCTCAAGGGGCGCAGTGGTGTGAATACGGGCCGGGGTCCTGTTTGTCGTAGTAGAATCAAAGATTGATAATCAAGGAAGATATGTGCTGCTTAGGGGCACACTAGATGGGAAGCAGATTGTATTAGGATCTATATATGCGCCTAACTCTGACCACGAGGCTTTCCTAGTCTGCTTCTCCGCTGAATTGCCAGAATGGACGCAATATCCCGAATAGGCCACGTTACAACGCATGGGAATACATCGCATGCCATTACAACGCGGTCATTACAACAACCGCATTGTTACATCGCATACCATTACAATGCAAGTCGTTACAACGACTTGCTGTAGGGGGCGCGCTGGATTTTGGAATAGTATAATTTACTATTCCAACTCCAGTCTGTGCAACAGTAGGGAAGGTGTTGGATTTTATATCCAACACCTTCTGCCCCTACAGCAAATCGTTGTAACGACTTGCGTTGTAATGGTTTGCGATGTAACAACGCGGTTGTTGTAATGACCACGTTGTAATGGCATGCGATGTATCGCATGCGTTGTAAACGATGTTTCCCCAATATCCCTGGCTACTGGGTGGAGATTATAATGCAGTACTTGATGTTGACCTGGATCGCTCACACCCCCACTCCCGGGCACAGCTATAACACACCAGGCCAAGGCCCTGCACCGATGGGTGTTCGGGAGGGACCTGGAGGATGCATGGGGAGTCAATAACAACGGTCTGCGCGAATACTCCTTTTATTCTCATCCCCATGCCCTGCATTCCCGCTTAGATAGATTTCTTTGCACACATGCTTTGCTCTCCTCTGTGACTCACACCACATATCTACGCAAAACTATATCAGACCACAATCTGCTTGAACTTACGTTCCTTTGGGGTCGTGTCCTTTCCCCGATCCCGACATGGCGCTTGCAGCCCCATCTACTAGAAGACTCTGTATTCAGAGACAGTTTGGCCACCACGATCACTTCTTACTTTTCTGAGAATGCAGACACAGTCACCACGCGTTCGATAGAATGGGAGGCCTTTAAAGTGGTGATCTGCGGAGTCTCAATGAGCGCTGTAGTGGGTGCCAGGCGGGAGGTCACTCGAGATATAGAAGAGCTAGAGAATAAGCTGAAATCTCCAGAGGTAGCAGCCCAGAATGAAGTATCAAAGGAAGCGGAGCTGAGCGAGGCTAGAGTTCAGTATGCCGAACTCTTAGAGCGATTGTGGCTGATCGACCTAAGTTCCTATATCCAACGGGCATACTCAGAAGCAGACAGGTCAGGCACACTGCTGGCTCATTTAATCCGTCCATCGTCTTCTCTCACACTTAAGAAACTTGCCCTGCGTCAAGCGGAACTCAACTGGAGACAAAATTACTCCTCAGACAAAAAAGATATATTCCTGACCCAGTTAAAAGAATAAAAAAAATACCATTCTACAAACCAAGGCTGCCAATTTTTCTAACAAGATTTTAAGCTCTGCTAATAAAGCCAAGGAAATCTTTGCTATTGTGGATGAACTATCCAAGCCAGACAGGGTCACAGCAAAACCTGTCCCCACTCAAGCCCTATGTGATTCCCTTAACACCTATTTTATTGAAAAAATTGCCATAATCAAGTCTAGCATTCCTATTAATACTTCTCCTACAGCCCCATCGTCTATATGTAGGAACCCTCTATTGCTAGATCATGTCCCTTTTATCTCCAGGGAAGTCTTTTTTAGCCTTCTAAGGAAGGTCGGATCCGGCTCCCCTACTGATTGTTGCCCCCGCACATATTACGGGAAGTTTTTCTCACCTGCCCGGATCCACCCTCAAGCTGGGGATTGTCCCAAATGTATTTAAAGATGTGGAAATTGTCCCAATCTTAAAGAAACCAGGGTCGGACCCCTTAGCCTTCACTAACTATTGCCCTATATCTCTGCTCCACTATTTAGCTAAAGTTCTGGAAGCATATGTGGCTAGGTGCCTCAGCTCCTTTATCGATCGTTCCCACTATCTTGACCCTCACCAGGCTGGCTTCCGACCGGCGCACTCCACAGAGACCGCCATACTCACGGTCGTGGACAAACTTAGGAGGGGGGCTGATAAGGGCATCACCCAGGCCCTGGTACTCCTTGATCTCTCGGCGGCCTGCAACACGGTCGACCATGACCTTTTGGCCGATCGTGTCAGTAACGCCGGGATCCAGGGCCTGGCTCTTCAGTGGCTCTCATCTTTTCTCAGCAACCGCTGTCAAGCTGTCCGCCTTGCTAATATCTCTTCCCCCAAAATGAAATTGGCTTGCGGAGTACCCTAGGGTTCTTCTCTTTCGCTGCTCCTTTTTAATCTGTACCTACTTCCCTTGATCCGTTCCCTCTGAGAAAGGAGGGTTGGCACCTTCAACTATGCCGACGACCTCCAACTGATAATTGACATCAATCAATCGGCATCTTCTGTCCTCAGTTCCCAATCCACCATGCAATTTATAAGTGAGTGGATGAACAGTAACCATCTGAAATTGAACCCCGATAAAACAGAGCTGATCTTAATCGGTGGGCCAGCTAACCCCTGGAATTCCAACTTCTGGCCACCCGAATTAGGAAACCCCCCAACTCCCAGCATGTTCAATCAAAAGTCTGGGTATTATTATCAGCAGTGATCTGTCGGTGAAAGCCTAGATTGGGACAGTGGTTTCCTCCTGTTTCTTCCAGTTGCAAAGGATCAGGAAGATCAGTAAATTTTTTACTACAGAAGCCCTGACCCAAGTTGTCCTGCCCTTGGTAATCTCTTGCATCGATTATGCCAATTCACTTTACGCGAGTATTCTGGCATATCAACTAAAACGTCTGCAGCTGGTGCAACACCAAGCGGCCAGATTAATCTACCACCAGCCCAAATGGCACCATGTTACGCCATTAATGAAAAGATTACACTGGCTTCCAGTAACGTTAAGCTGGGGTGCATCACTTTTAAAGCTCTCTATGGCAACAGTCCGGCACTTATATAATCTCAGATTCAGTGCTACGCCCCTTCTCGGGACCTCAGGTCCTCCCATCTGAATCTTTTGGTCATCCCGTCTTTCAAACATAAGAAACACGGGGGACTAAGATTTGCGGTTTTGGCCCCTCAATTCTGGAATTGTCTCCCCCTGGAGATCAGATCACTGACCTCCTATGCTCAGTTTAGGAAACAGCTAAAGACCTGGCTTTTCCGCCAGGCATATGACTAAACCTCTCAAGCGGCAGCATTCCTTGGACTCCAGCGCCTTGAAACCGTTTGGTGTACGTGCGCTTTACAAGCTCATTTAACATAACATAACATAACATAACACACCTATACTGTCAGTTACCACTCCTGCACACAGGTTGGTGAATACGCAACTAGAAATCAACACAGCATTTTATGATTATTTTTACTCTGCACCATTACCATCTACCCTGGAGGCACTAGATAGTTTCCTGGTGGCGGTACCCCTTCCCATGTTCTCCGCATCGGATGTCAAGGACCTAGCAGCCCCTATTACAAAGACGGAGATTCACGGAGCCATTTAAGAGTTGGCTCGCAACAAAATTCCGAGATCGGACAGGATTCCCATAGAATTTTACTCTACCTTTGCATCACAATTGATACCGAAATTGCAACAGCTCTACATAGCGTCCCTGGAGGAGGGAGCCCTACCTCCCACTGTCAGGAAGGCATTGGTAACTTCATTACTAAAATCAGATAAATCACCTTCCGAATTATCCTCCTACAGGCCATTATCAATTCTTAACATGGAGTACAAGATACTTAGTAAACTTCTGGCCCCCCGCCTGCTTCCGTTGCTCCCTGGGCTGATCCATACAGATGGCAACAGTCCGGCATTTATATCATCTCGGATTCAGCGCTACGTCCCTTCTCGGGACCTCAGGTCCTCCCATCTGAATCTTTTGGTCATCCCGTCTTTCAAACGTAAGAAACACGCGGGACTAAGATTTGCGGTCTTGGCCCCTCAATTCTGGAATTCTCTCCCCCTGGAGATAAGATCACTGACCTCTTATGCTCAATTTAGGAAACAGCTAAAGACCTGGCTTTTCCGCCAGGCATATGACTAAACCTCTCAAGTGGCAGCATTCCTTGGATTCCAGCGCCAATGCGGATTTGTTCCCCGTGGCAACACTTCTTTAAATATACGTCGCCTATTTGGGTTGATGGACGCAGCCTGCGACCCCATGCTGGCTGCCTTTCACTGGACATTCAGCAAGCTTTCGACACTTTGGGATGGGACTACATGCTTGCAGTACTACGGCTATATGGAATCCCTCTAGAATACTGCCAATGGGTAGAATTGCTTTATACTCTGCACACGACCGGAGCCAAAACTGGACAATATATTTCCCCATCATACCAAATATCCCAAGGGACCCATCAAGGATGCCCCTTGTCACCGCTCTTGTTTGTACCAGCTATAGAGCCACTGGCCCACATCTCCGCCGGGTGATGCCAACAATCGGGATCCCGATAGGTCGGGTTACGCACTCGGTGTCCTTGTACGCCAATTATATGCTCCTGTACCTCAGAGATCTTCACCTGGGCATGCATACTCTGGCCTCTCTGCTTGCACGATTCGGCTCCCTGTCAGGTCTGCTGATCAATGCCTCCAAGTCCTGCACGTACTCCTTCTACGGCACTTACACAACACCCACCCTTCAGTTTGGTACTGTACAACTGAAAACGGAACAGGTTTCCTTCCGTTATTTAGGTATACAGGTCTACAAAGATACACAAGATATCCTCAAAGGAAATCTGGTATGAACGATTAATTCCATGTAGTCACAGGTAGCCTTCTGGGTTAAATTACCTTTATCTATGGCAGGTCAGCTATCACTGGCCAAGATGGTAATATTACCGAGATTGCTATATAATTTTGTTAATCTCCTGTTAGTGGTCCCTGCTTGGGTATTTAAACTCTTGAATTCCATACTGATAGGCCTGATCTGGGAGGGGAGGGCATTGTAGGATTAGTTTGTCTAAACTCCAGTTACTAACAACTAAAGGGGGAATGGGGGCCCCAGACTTTAAAGCATATTTTATAGCTGGGCAACTACAATGGTTATCGTACTGGCTGGCTGGTCACAATCTATTTGAGATTGGTTATACAACCACACAACTACAGCAAGGAAAACTACATGCCTTACTTTGCCCAGAGTCCACAAAACCACAGATAGGCTCATTGTTGTTAAGGAATGCTATACACTACTGGAAAATGGCCCTAATATACACTAACGCGTACATCCCATGTGCGGATAGTAGAGAACATACAAATTACTTAGTGCGCTTCATACAATGGGTCATGGGAGCCATTTAGTATGTTGGCTATGTCCGGGCCTAAGAGACCATCTCATGATTTCACTGCTCCCCCTGAAACGGAACTGGGAATCTGACTTGGCAAGGGGCCACCATTCTTGAATACCCGAAACGGATCTCCCGTAATACCCGGTTTATGTTCATACAGCTTTTAATATTACAGAGAGCATATTTAACACCACATAAATTACATACAATGTATCCGGTGGCCTCTTCGGAGTGCCCACGTTGTCCTACATCCAACGCTGACTTTATCCATATGATCTGGTCATGCCCATCCCTGTCCGGTTTTTGCGGCGAAGTCTCAAAGGGCCTCTCACACCTGTCTGGAATAACCCCTTGGTCATCCTTAGACTCCTGTATCTTGGGTCTGACCCCACTGCCTAAAACAGCTAAAGTGCTTAGGCGCTTTACCGACCTTTCCTTACTATTGGCGAAAATAATGTTAACATAATGGTGGAAGTCCCAAAGAGTTCCTAGGGAGGGGACCTGGGGGGGGGGGTTCTGCTTTGGGCCACTGCAGAGGGCGCGGCCCTGAGGCGAGAGTAATATAGAGGGCTTGGCAGGGAGCCAATCTCGATGGATTGGGCCCACCTGTTGGAGCAATTCCGGGCACACATACCCGACGCCTGAAAGGTATAGAGGAACACCTATTCTCTCCACCTAACTGTCAAGCACATTAGGCACCAGCCAATGCACTGCCATACTGAAGCCCTTCACACGCCCCCAACTGCTTGCACACTTACCCATAATTGGACCACTCAAACTGGTTCGGGAGTGAGGGAGCGGGAGTTTGTTTTTCTTGATTGGGAACGTTTTCTCACTTTTCTAATAATGTGTACTTGCATATACTGACTGCCTAATACTTAACCCCGTAAACAGATTTGTCTTATTGTATAATACTGTATACATTGCTTGCATATTTGAAACAGGACTGGAAACAAGGATATAACAGTTCTTGCAATACATGTAACTTAAAAACTAATAAAGTGCGTTTAAAAAGAAAAACATTGGAATCGCCTGACTCTAAGATGGGCACCTTAAAGGACAAATAAATAATATTAAGGTTAAGACATGCACCTGAGTCCTGTTAAAAACATTAACATAATGTCTACTGCAGCATACAAATATTGCTTTCTGTATGCACTGCATGTGTGAGAAAGAATTGAATTTGATATGGTACAGTGTGCTCTTCAGATGTAAAATAGTCCCTGGTGTATTCCAACGGAGGCAGAATAAATGAGAATAAATACTTTTGTGGGCTGATCCAAACTGTGCTTGAGAATGTCTCAAGCTAATGACTTGAAGTTTCTGCATCCAAATAAGCTGATGGTTGAAGGAGGATGACTCAAAGTCCCTTCTGCAGGTAGAGAATGAGTATTGATTGAATATAAAACGTACGCCGTGAATGACGCAAGTGCACTTCTACATAAAACCTAAAGATGCCCAGCATTTCAAATGATGTCATTCATAAGGAACCAGGAGATGATGGAAGTACCAATGTTCCTTCAATGTTTATAATAACTATTGGATGATATAATCAGCTTGCCGATTTTTAACACACTGCTGATCTTTGTGATTCTTCTCTTGCCCTCAGTGGCACAGTGTAGTATGATTTCAAAACCGTAAATCACCACCAGAGGGCGCCACCAGATTTAGGTGTCCTCTCCTAAGGATCATTACACCTTTGAAGGCTTTTTTACTTGTGATGAAATTAATGGATGATATGCGATTGAACCTATGCTATGTTTCCTGTGTTATTTTACCATATGATTTACCCCATTAACCAATAGTCTTCCTGGACTACTTTCCTCTAATTGAATCATAGGACACTGTTCAACTGAACTAAACTTGTCAAAAAAATTCGGGTGAATTTACTGTCATTATTCAATGATGCCCCTCAAAATGTATTTAATCAATTTGAGGAGAACGGGGTGTTCTCGTTAGCAGAGGCGGCTCCTCCATTGAAGCGGAGGAGCATCGCCCCACTTACACCCCCCCCGCAAAGCCCCGGAGATTTAAAATAAAATTGTGATTTTTTTACCATTTTATTTTTCATAGCCCGTCCCGAACAGAGTGTCAGGACGGGGGCGGGGCTGCTGCTGGGTGGCAGCAGCATGTCACTCAGCAAGGAGGAGGGTGGGCTGTTCAAAGCACTGTTTAAAGTGCGCACATCTTTTTGGCCGGGTGGTAATGGCACTTTAAACAGCTCTAATCCAGCTGTTTTAAGGCAGCTGGGTTAGATCAAGCCAAAGCCTCCAGAGCTCTGCGGAGCGCTGAGTGAGGCCGCTGCCACCAAACCTAGAGATGCTTTCATGCTGGTGAGAGCAGCCCTAGGATTGGCCAAGGGATTAGCTGCTTCCGGTTCCAGTTCCAAAGCAGAGGTCCCGACCGGAGGATGTCGTGTTTGTGTATGGTAAGCTTTAACCCCTTCGATGCACGTGACGAGCTCAGCTCGTCATGCTGCGCGGTAGCGCTATGCGCATGACGAGCTGAGCTCGTCACGACCACACCCGCGATCGGAATGTCCAGCACACGAGCGGAATTCCGATCGCGGTCAAGGGGTTAAAAAATATATATTATTTGTGCTTTTTTTATATATAATGTGCGTGTGTGCCTGCCTGCTCCACCCCCACCCCCCCGGTAGATGCCAGACGGCCACTGCCAGTTAGACATATCGTGGTACACTGAAACCCCCATCCAACATTTTAGGGACCGATGCATATTGGAATTTTACATCGTAAAAAGTGCATATATTACTAGCTGTATGCTTGTGACCGTATTGATGTCCTGATAAAGGCACACTTTAATTCTTGGTGTACTGCAATGATGACCTGCAAACGTCTAGAATTGTATTAATGAACTGATATCCTCAATTATAATTTAGTTTTGTACTTTGGGCTTTATAACATTACGTCTTGATGGGATTACAATGCTTTGGTTTTACTTTGTGCTTTGTGTATTGCTACAATTTATGGCGGGTCATTTATTCCCTTCTGGTTTCATCACTTTGGTTATCAGTCTATTGTGTGATTGTGCCCTTTTCTTTGTCATTGCATAATACATTTTGTAATTTCTGTTTATTTTGCCCCTTTGTTCCAACAGTGATGGTGATAATACAATCAACGGTAAATTTGTTTGCCCCAAGCAGTCTACTTTACAGCATTTCCACTTCATTTGAAATAATTCATCAGAATATAGTTGCTCAGTGTTCTGAGCATTATCTCCTATGACGCTGGTAATACGTTGGAGGAGATATAAGTAAGTTTTGTGACGGAGCCTCCCATCCACCAAGGTCTAAACCAGACCCATAGGGGCTGATTCCGATTCCGGCCGGAAATCTCTCCGACCGAGCCGGACCCGGAGAGAATTCCGACCGAATCGGACCTAGCAGTCCGACCGGACGAGTACGATGCATTCGCATGCTATCGGACTCGATTCAGTCGGACTCCCATTGAAGCCAATGGGAGCCGGTCGTACAACGCGTACGCGGGCTCCCATTGACTCAATGGGTGCGAGGCGAACAAGGGCGCCCCCTACAGCGGGTACGCGTCCATGCGCATCGCGGCGTACATGCACAGGTAGGGGGACCCATGGGTCCCCCCTGTGTGCGACTCGTGCGCCTACGCGTACAGGGGGTCCGACGCGGACCCCCAAAGTCCGGCTCCGACAGCTTTTTGAGCCGGACGGCGCGAGTCGGTCGGACTGCTCGCGGCGCGCATCGTACTTACCCGGCCGGGAAACGTCTCCATAGCGCGGTGCGAGTCGTGTCCATGCGAGTCGGTCGGAGCATGTTGAAGCTGCGTACGAGTCGGTCGGCGATTTCGCGGGTGCTTGCATCGTACTCGCTCGGCCGGACCCGCGTACGATTCGGTCGGGAAACAGGGCTCCGAATCGGATCCGGTAAATCCGAATCCGATTCGGAGCACTACCGGCCGAGATCGGAATCGGCCCCTTAGTCTTCAGCCTGTTGTAGCTGCTTGGCAAGCCCACAGCTGGTCTCTGGTCAGACAAACAGCCTGCTATCCTGTCTCTCTTATGGCGCTCTCTGTCTGTCCAGCACGTTACTTTTCTATCAGATAGGATTTCTCTATTTGTCTCTTTGATCCCTTACCTTAATGTTCCGTGTTTTATCCATTATTTTTCTGCTGATTTTTTCCAACAGATCTCTGAGGAAATCAAATGATATTTCCTCCTGTAAACGTTGCTTATGTGGATTGGCAAAGTGACATTAGGGCATTTCTTCCTTTCAGGTCATGTCTCTTTGGAGCTTTGGATGATATTTACCTCATCAATGCTAGGAAACCAGAGCATACCTTATTATTGAAACATAGAAAAAAACAATGCATTACAACTCCTATGTAAAGAATATTTAATCTAAAAACATATCAGCCATACACAGGCATTAGAATCACACTGCGGCCAGCTAATTGTAGATAATATATATTAAACCTTCCATAAAAGGACCCCATATAGACATGAATGGATGCCGGCCACTAGCACTCTTTACTCAGTACATGGCAGCCTTCAGTTCCAAAGTGCTGCAAAAGAATACCAACCACTGCGCAAGCTTGAGAGTGCACACATACAAAAAACTATATATGGATACAGATTGTTGTGGTTAGTATCAAATATAATGGTATGTGCTGCTAAAAATTATATCAGATTGAGTAATATTGACCAGCTTCTTAGTCACTGAACCCCAAACAAATACAAAAAAATACAATTGACACACATATTTGGTTCGCCAGAAATCCTATTCCTATTAAGAATTTCCATGTTAACATTATTTAGATAATCTCCAATTTGTAAATATTTAAAGAAAAATATCCATGAAGTATCATCTTCTGGCTGCAAATTGAAAACAAGCAAAGAACTCCATTGTTATATAGTTTGCCAATTGTATCAAGACTCTTGAGACCGGATATATTATTCATCTAATAATCAAACATATCTGGCAAAAAGTCTCCACCCAAACTGCAGTTTTGCAAGTCAATTGACATATTGAGCAATTTACACCATGCTTGCCAAATCATCACACCATAAGAAATGTAAGTCTCTTTTAATGGTTGGCTGCTGAACATTTAAGAAAGCAGCCAGGGGTGTTTTTATCCAGACAAATATGATAAATAAGGATATATAATTTCCTGATGTAAGAGAAATGATTAGGGTAACAGTACTCTTTCCCATCGCTGCCCTAAAATAAAATTGAAAATCTAGTAGGGCTCAACACCCTTATGAGAGTAGCAATGTAATAAACCTAATAGCCTGTCAAGTTTTCCTATAGCTCCAGATAGACCTACCAATGGCAGAGTCTAACCTATGAAGAAACATGCTTAGAAGCAGCAGCAGAATGGATTGGAAAAAAATACAAATTTGACTTACAATGGTCATTTCAAAATGTTGCACCATCCAACCAAGCTGATGGGTAAGCAATGCCAATTATGTATCATTGTAACACTATTCATTAAGGCTGTATTGTTGTTCTTTTACACTATCGACTTTATGCCACTAGATTCTGACACCCATGTATGCAGGTTCATTGGCAATGCAGCCATCCTGTAAGCCAATGTTGTAATTAGCTATGATCTAAGTTGTCGCACCATTTAAATAACAGGTAGTTGTCTTTCTGCATTTCTTGGCCTCTTATTCGATAGCCACTATAGCCTTCTGGTTGAAGTTGTGTAAATCACAACATAATCAGCCTAAACTGAGAGTTTAATTCAATACCCATAAGTTCCATTGTACTTATATCTCCATTCTTAAGAATGTGTTGGGTTCTAAATATATGGCAAACAATAGAGAGGTAGTGCATCCTTGTTGTATACCCCGGGTAATGGCCACTTTTGTCAATTCTTTCGGGTTCTCTCTCATGTCATATGCAGATGACACCCAAATAGTGATATCCTTGACCAATAGCAACGATAACACCAACATTAGATTCAATAGTTGTATGATTGTAATCAATGATTGGATGAGTTTAAATTGCCTTAAGCTGAACTCGAGAAAGAGCAAGGTCGTCCTCTTCGGTAAAGATATCTCTTTTTGGTCACCTAGTTGGTGGCCACAAGAAATGGACATTCCCCCGGTCCCAGTTGACAAAGTAAAAAATGTAGGAATCCAGGTTGACAATAAACTTGCCTATGGCGACCAAGTAAAAGTGTTAATTTCTTCTGCATTTTATACTTTTAAAGTGAGGAAGAAAATACTACCATAACTCTCAGAGGAGCTATGGAAATCAGTGTTATCTTGTTCAAACTTGATTACTGAAATGGTCTCGAACTGAAAATTCAAAAACAATTTCTGAACAATCTTCAAGTAATGCAGAATACTGCTGTTCTTATGCTTTTAGTTCTTCGCGAATAACATTCCACCAGACAAGTGCTCCGCAAAGTCTGCTGGCTCCCGATCCACCAAAGAATGTCCTTAAAAAGCCTTTTTCATCACTCACAAGGCTCTCTAAGGGAATGGTCCAGAATACCTTTAGCAAAGCTTTAAATGGTACTGCCCTTCCAGACAATTGTGCTCTGGGAGCGCACAAAATCTGCTAATCCAAATCTATAGTCTTGCTTCCTGGGGAGGACGAGGCTTTGTCTTCAACTTTGAAACTTTGGAACTCCCTTCCAGCTCACATTAAATCTATTCCTGATCACTGGCCTTTCAGAAAAGCATTAACAACCTGTTTTTTCAACAAATAATGTTCCACATTTTCAATAATTAATCATCCTCCTTTAATACTTGAAGCACCTTTGGGTAAATGTTGCGCTTTATAAATAAATTTCAACATAACATAATGCATACCAGTGCCAACCCAACAAGATAATAGTAATCCTAAAACATCTAGTAGGATTATAGCAAGATCCTTCCATAGAACTTTGGCAGCATCAACCAATGTAAAATCCTTTTTGACATTTGTTGTTGTGTCCTGGCTGAGTATGAATCCATGCTGCTATGCAGTGACAGTTCTCCTAAAACCTTACTCAGCCGTACAGCCAACATTTTTAAATACATTTTGGCATCCATGATTAGACAGAGGAGCCAGTATGAATCCCACTCTTCTCTCAGCTTCCCTTTCTTAGGAAATACCACATTGTTGATATGATCCCATGAAGGTGGGATTCTCCTCTTTAGATATTGTATTGATAATCTCCCAAAGTGCAGGTGCTAAAACAGAGAGTCAAGCTGTAAAAAACTCAATAGAGGTTGGGTCCCCCCCCAGTCGCATTACCTCTAGGGAGGGCATTCAGAGCACCCAGCACTTCATTAAGAATTATGACAGCATTTGTTTCTCTAGATATTTCTGGATACAAAACTTCCAATGATATGTAAGCTATTTATGTCTTCATATCAGCTGATGCAGAGCTCAAATCATCAGCCTCTAGCTTTTGATAAAACAAATTATGAAAAGTATATTTCACCCTAACAGCCACCCACCTCTGATCACAAATTACGCTGTAAAATATAATAAATCCTGAAACACCTAAACTACAATGGTAAATTTCCTAACCCTCACCAATCAGAATCAGATTGTATATTTTACAATAATTTAGTTACTTGTCTACATTTCCCATTTGGATTTTAACACCGAGGTAAATTTGAGACTATTTGTCAGTCGTTATTTTGTGGCGGTCATCTTGAACTCGCTCATCCAAAGCACTTTGAGACAAGATTGTTGCACAATTTATGCCTGGGCCAAGTCCATCTAAAGACAGCAATTATGCACCACAACTGTTTGTTGTGCTGTGCCGTATCAAATGATAAGTCAGGAAATGCACAAAAAGTGAAGCCTGCAGAGGCCTTCAGATGCTCTAAATGCTTTTTACTCGCCATGCTTTCGGTAAGATTTCTTCTTCGATATGGAAGTCCTGAAAGAGAACCAAAACATGGGCAAGTGACTGCGAGTCTTAGACTGATTCAAAGGGACAACATAAGCTCTTACAATGGTCTGCTCATGACCTGCATTCATACCCTATTTTACTCCTAATATTGTTGTTTGAATTAAATCATTTGAAAGGGAATAAGACCAGCTGATTTTCCAGATCTTCCTTCTTATGCTTATCTCTCTTCACCATAGTCATGTCCTGAATTGCAAACCATCCTTCCAAGTTGTCCACTTTGGCTTCAGTCCCAGGGAGATGTTCTATTATTGCCTCCATTGTTTGTACAATTTCCTCCAGCTTGTTTTTACTGTCAGTCTCTTCATCCCCATCTTCTCCTCGAGGTTGTTAGGTTTCTGTACAGTGGCGAATATTTGCTGCCGCATAGTAAGGATGTTGCTGTTCTATTGAAATCCCAGATTCTGCAGATTCTTTTGATCCTTGGGGCTCTTCTCCTTTACTTTTCCATTGGTCTCTCGTCCCATCTCTCTTTCCACTGTACTTTCCTGTACTTAGGGAGTAACTGGAGGTTTATTCAACATCAAGGGAAGGTATTTATTTTGTACTCTTATCACATTTCTAGTTTGTTCCTCTGTCCACCAGAAATAGATCATTAACCTTTACAGCTCTTTGGACACTTCCTGGCCCTGATCCTCATCTACATTGATTCACCAAAATGCCACACACGCTTTGACCTCAGCTATATCAGAAAAAGTGACCTTTGACCCTGAATCTTCACAAGAAGTAATGTCACATTACCTTAACCCTGAAAACATCACAATAATTGTCATAGCTGAAGTTCCATAATAACTGCATTAATATTACAACACAGATAAAAGTCTATTTTAGATAGCTCTTAAATTTTAATTAGCCTGCTGGCAAGGTATGCCAAAGGAATATGTGGGAGAGTGTGGTGCAGCGGTCAGATCGGCTGACTCTGGAGCGCAGGGCTCGCGGTTCAATCGCCGGCGCCAGCTCAGCTCAGAATCATGTGACTCTGGGCAATAGCTCGCTTAATCTCCCCGAAGGCCCCCGGATACCCTTAAGGGTGATAAGTTCACACTTTACAAATCTGAAATTAAAATATCGCTAATTTCTCTTTGTCTTTCATGAGAAACTACATGTTCCTTTGAAGAATGGGATACCGTGCCACAAAGCACAGAACAAAGCTGGAAATCCAAATTATTTATGTTTTAGTAGTACCCCAACGTGTCACAATTCAGTGGTTAGCATTGTGTATATCTCAACAAGAAATGTATTAATAAATCAAAAGGAGTGGCAAAAATGAGTTATAAAAAAGCAATAGTCATTATATCTACCTGTTTTGATTCATATGGACCCTAGGGCCTATTCACAAAGGTAATTACAGCCGTAAACATACATTTATGACCAAATTTACCTCGCTTACACCTGTCAGAAATTCACAAAATGAGTTCTGGCAGAAGTAGGCCCTTTTATGGGCGCAGAGGTCTCCATCACAAGTGTGGAATTCTCCGCAGTCATAAATTCTACTCATGGTGGAATTGAGGCTGTTCTAAGGCATGGTTTTCCTTGGAAGTTTGTGAACGCCCACAAATTTGTACGTTTCTGGACATTCACAGACTTTGCGTTACACCACTGGCAAACACGGTTCTGTGCAGCGTTTATTCACATTCGCATGCATTGCACACCACTCCTGGGAGGATTAATCAGAGTTATAATATTTGCCCAAGATCACAAGATTCGGCACTGAGATTTCCTCAAAATCTTCTCTTAATATATAATGTTTCAAGTTCATCTAATAAAAGACATAGAACAGCAGCCATTTACTTGGCATAATACAATTAAAATAAAAACAGCCGAATGTGCGCAGAAAGGAGAAATAAGGGAACATATGTTTCCTGGATGGTAGCTAATGGGTCTAAAATAGAACAAACGGATATAATTACTCTTGCTGACACGCTGCACTTTGATTAAGCAGTCTGCAAATGATAGCTTCTTTTATCTATACATGCAACCTTAAAATTAGCGTCCGTTCGTTTGTATACAGTGGATTTGCAATGGGATGTGCGATAGAATAGAAGCAGGGGCGTAGCTTGGTCAATAAGATTGGGGGGGGTTGAGCTTCAGATTTCCCAACTACCATGCTGGGATATCTTGTTAAAACACATCACAGGAGGAGCAGTACATGAGCGGACTTTAGGGACAGTGGAAAGAGAGAGAAGGGCGGATTGTTAGGGGCATTTAAAACACAACATCTTTCAAACTAATCAACCTTTTTAAGGCCTTCAAAACAAAGAGAGAGAGTCTCTGTTGTGTGTGTGTGTTTTTGTCTGTGTGGGCATGAAGAAATCCCACGTGAAATCCAACAGTCATTTCATCATACCGGACTGAATGCCCTTGCGCCCAACTATTTTCTCCAGAATACATTTTTAGGGGGGTGTAACACCCCAAACACCCCCCCCCGAAGTTATGCCATTGAATAGAAGTGCTCCTTATTAGTGCACTGTTTGCGTGACCCTGGAGGGAGTAGGCCTAGAGGGGTAACTTGCTCAGTTAGAATTCCTCTTGGTAATGCTGAGATGATAGGCGTTGTCGTGACCTGGGCATGAAGGCACTAGGACCCTGTACCCGACGGGTCGGAAAGGCGTGAGATCCGGACACCACTTCCGGTCAGGGGAGTGGGGAGGAACGGAGAACAGGAGGGGACAGGGAAGCAAGGGGACGTGTGGTCACGGCAGCAGCAGCGAGCAATAGAATAAAGAATATAAATCCTCTCACCTGACTCCTGTGAGTGCCTGGGATCGGGGACACGACAACTGGCGACGAAGGCGGGATAGAGAAGACGACGCGTGTGTCCATGTCCCTCGGGAGTGAGAACCGGAGCCAGGAGCCCACCCTGGTCCGAGTGAGGGAGAAGAAGAAACGGCGCGGGAGCCCACCCCGGCCGAAGAAGAAACTGCGCGGGAGCCCACCCCGGCCGCACCAGAAAGGCGGTAAGAGGCCCCCGACCTGCCCGATACCGATCAGGAAACTGCCCGTAACATAGAGTCCGCGCGCGAGCAAATCAAACGAAGTCTCGCGCGAGGACAGCAGCCATTACAAGGACAGGCACAAAAGGACAATCAGCATCGCGGAAGGCCCGGCGGCCATTTTGAAGTCAGGCGGAGGCAAGAAAGGACCCGCGATCTCGCGAGACTTGGGCGGCCATTTTAAAATCAGGCAAAATAAGACAATAAGAAGGGCAAAAGGCCCGGCGGCCATTTTAAAGTCAGGAAATAAAAGAGAATAATATCAGAAAAGCTGCAAAAAGCTGCGCAAACAACGAAATTAAAAGTAATAACAAAGGAAAAAGGCATAAACAGGGTATAAGAGAGGACGAAACAAACAAAGCTGCGAAAAGCTGCGCAAAAGAAGAAAGTAAAAGAAATATCAAACAAAAAGCACAAATAAGAGATAAGAGAAGACGAAACTAAATAAAAGCAAGGAAAAGAAGGACGTCCTAGCGCCAGGGCTGCACGCCAACAATGGCTGATCAAGCAAATGACAAAATAAGCACGCAAGCAATATTCCGCAGACCCCTTCCATTCGACTTATCTGAACCACAGATAGGTATCAGATGGGAACGATGGATTCGCAAGTTCGAGAGGTACACGCGCACCACAGGTGTGGCGGAGGCCAAGCAGATAGATCTATTTTTAAACCTCGTAGGGGACGAAGTAGAAGACCTGCTTGTGACATTACCTGAAGACCAAACGGCAACATATAAGGGACTAATCAAGTGCCTCTCTAACAAGTTTGACCCGCAAAGAAACATTGATTTTGAGAGATACACATTCAACATCGCATACCAGCAAGCAGAGGAGTCCCTTGACGACTTTGCAACACGACTGCGCAAATTGGTCACGCACTGCGAGTTCGAGAAGTTCGACAACGAACAGGCAATTCGACTGCGCATCATTGAAGGGTGTCGGTCTGTGGAATTCCGCACACGAATTCTGAAAGAACAGACCTCGCTAGAGAAAATTCTGGCCAGGGCAGAAGCGAGAGCGACCACGCACGCAAAACAGATGGAACTGGGAAAAGACAGGCGCATAGAACAAGCAAACCGCATGGTCGGAAGCAATCGAATGAACACCCGGAAGAAAGACAGCAATGAACAACTGCCCAGAAAACAACATGAGAGAACATGCTACAGATGCGGGCTCCAGTTTCCACACGTCGGTGCCTGCCCGGCAATGGGTCAGACGTGCAGAAAATGCAACAGAAACGACCATTTCGCAAGCGCCTGCATGGGCACACAATTCAAGAGTGAGAGAGGACGACTTGGAAGACCACGGATGACAACAAACAGATATGCCAGGCACATGGAAACGGCAAATCGCAGCTCTTCAACTGAGTCGGACGGAGAAGCAGTGCAAGAGAACATGGGATGACTATACCTGATGTCCGACGTCGCTCCGGTAGAAGGAGCAGAAGGGCGAGAGAGCATTCATTTAATAGAGAAACATCAAGTACAAAAAACGGCAACCGTAGACATAGATGTAGGAAAACACAACACACGATTTGTGCTAGATAGCGGCGCCACATGCAACATAATGTGTGTATCAGAATATGAAAAGATGAAAACAAAACCAGCGCTAGTGCCCTCCACTGTTGACGTATTCACCTGGGGGTCGAAGAAACCAGTGCTCAACATGGGGAAGTTTACAGAGACACTGATATACAAAGACCGATCAAGCAAGGAAGACATACATGTACTGAAGGGTGACATTCCAGCACCATGTTTACTGAGCAACGTCACGGCGCAAGTGATGGGTCTCCTCGCAATGACATACCACATGTCAGAGAAAAATAACATCCTGCGAGACTATCAAGGAATATTACAAGGACTAGGAAAACTAAAAGGACGGCAAATAACACTGCACATCAATGAAGCAGTAAAACCCGTAGCTCAACATCACCGACGAGTGCCGATACACCTACAGCCACAGGTAGAGGAGGAAATACAAAGCCTGTTGAACCAAGACATCATAGAGCCTGCAGACGGGCCGACCCCATGGGTGTCACCAATAGTGGCAGTCCCAAAGAAGAACACATCCAAGATTCGCATATGTGTCGACATGAGGATACCAAACACAGCAATTGAAAGGGAAAGACACCCAGGGCCGCACCTAAATGACATGATCAGCTGCCTCACGGGCGCCTGCTGATTTTCAAAGCTGGACCTGTGCAAAGGGTATCATCAGCTGGAGCTTGACCCACAATCAAGGTACATCACCACATTCTCCACACACATGGGTCTATTTCGCTACAAGCGACTGAGCTTTGGCATCTCGTCGGCCGCAGAGATATTTCAAGAAACAATATGGCAGGTCATACGGCCAATAAAGAACAGCCTCAATTACAGTGATGACATTCTGGTGTTTGGTCGATCAGATGAAGAGCATGACAGAGCGTTGCGGGACGTATGTTCGCATCTGGAACAAGCAGGCCTAGCGCTAAATGAAGACAAGTGCGAAATAGGGAGAAATGAACTGGTATTTTTGGGCACATCTTCTCTAAAAAAGGGATGTGACCAGACCACAGCAAAGTGGAGACGCTGGAAAAAGCGAGTCCTCCGACCGACGTTGCAGAAGTGAGGTCATTCCTTGGGCTTGCCAGCTACTGCGCGAGATACATAAAAGACTTTGCCACAGTGAGCACACCACTTAGGGAATTAACGAAGCAAGGCCAGACCTTCATGTGGACAGAAGAATGCAACAAGGCGTTTGAGGCCATCAGACATGCGGTGACAGCGGTGGACCATCTTGCCTACTTTGATCCACTGCTGTGCACGGAACTGACGGTGGACGCCAGCCCGGTAGGACTAGGAGCGATCTTAGCACAACACATGCCAGGCAAAGATTCTCCAAGAAAGATCGTGGCATATGCAAGCAAAAGTCTGTCCGACATTGAGAGGTCATACTCGCAGCCAGAAAAAGAAAGCCTCGCAGTAGTATGGGCGTGTGAGCACTACCACATGTTCATCTACGGGAAACCATTCACTATCATAACAGACCATCTGGCCCTAGTGACAATATATGGAAATCCAAATGCGAAAATACCACCTCGCATCGAGCGCTGGGGCATAAGACTGATGGACTATAACTTCAAGATCGTGCACAAACCAGGGAAAGAACACAACCCGGCAGACTACATGTCGCGGCATCCTCTACCACAGAGAACTCAGGACACATCAATAGCGGAGGAATATCTGAACTTTGTACTGAAACAAAACACTCCGGCATTTATAACTATGGCAGAACTGGAGCAAGAAACAGATAGGGACGCCACGATGCAGGCGGTAAAAATGGTGACAAGACAGCAAAGATGGAGACATGTCAACAACAACAGCATCATGGAAAAAGGAGTGAACAGGGAGGAAATGCTGGCGTTCAAGAACGTTCATGAAGAACTATCAGAGACCGTGGGCGGAATAATCATGAGAGGAACAAGAATAGTGATGCCGAGGGTCTTGCGCAGACAGACTGTAAACTTGGAACACGAATCACACAGAGGCATGGTTGCGACAAAGAAACTGCTACGGGAGAAAGGGTGGTTCCCTGGTTTGGACAATATGGTGGAGACCACCATCACAAATTGCCACATCTGCCAAACGACAGGGCAGCCAGCAAAACCAGAACCACTACAAATGTCAGAGCTCCCGCGGGCAGTGTGGACAGAACTGGCAGCAGATTTCGACGGACCTCTAGAAATGGGCAACTACTTGCTCGTGATCATTGATGAATACTCAAGATTTCCCATTGTGCGACAAGTCTCGTCAACATCAGCAAGTGCAACGCTGCCAATACTGGACGACATACTCGCAGCCTGGGGTTCCCCACAAACACTAAAGACCGATAATGGCCCGCCGTTCTCAGGAGAAGAATTTCGAAAGTTCATGGACTATCTAGGTATTCATCACAGGAAAATAACACCTCTGTGGCCACAAGCAAATGGCATGGTGGAACAATTCATGGGAAACATAAAAAAGGCAGTACAAAGAGCAAAGCTGGCACAGATATCAATAGGCCAGGCCCTTTGTCAAGTACTAAGAGACTATCGAAACACCCCTCACAGCTCCACGGGACGGTGCCCCGCTGAGCTGGTGCTAGGCAGAACAAGCAGGACAAGGTTACCACAGCTGGAAGCAACAGCAACACCAGAACACAGCAGCATTGCTGTCAGAGACCAAGAGGCCAAGGACAAAATGAAGGCGTATGCCGACGCCAGAAGACATGCCACTCCAGCGCACCTCAAGAAAGGAGACGTCGTGGTGGTACGCCAGCGGCAGATGAGAAAATCAGACAGCCCATTCTCAAAGGAACCATTAACAGTGACACAGGTGAAAGGGCCCATGATAACAGCAACAGCAGGCCCGTATCGGATAACACGGAACAGCTCTCACTTCAAGGAGCTAAAAGACATGGAGGAAGATGGAAGAAACACAGCAGCAGGAGACAAAGGCACAAACGAAAGACCGGATGAGGACTGGCAGAAAGACAAGGGAGAGACACATCAAAGAAGAGAATGCAAAAGACCAAAAAGACTGATTGAAGAAATGTAACGATGAAGACAACGACACGTCGTTGTACACATCTCTCTCTCTCTCTCTCTCTCTCTCTCTCTCTCTCTCTCTCTCTCTCTCTCTCTCTCTCTTTTTTTCTTTCTCTCTTTTCTCTCTCTTTCTCTCTCTCTTTTTCTCTCTCTTCTCTCTCTACAGCTCGTTATCACTCACCACCTTTTTCTGTCATTTTCCTGCAACAAAAGGGGAGATGTCGTGACCTGGGCATGAGGGCACTAGGACCCTGTACCCGACGGGTGGGAAAGGCGTGAGAACCGGACACCACTTCCGGTCAGGGGAGTGGGGAGGAACGGAGAACAGGAGGGGACAGGGAAGCAAGGGGACGTGTGGTCACGGCAGCTGCAGCGAGCAATAGAATAAAGAATATAAATCCTCTCACCTGACTCCTGTGAGTGCCTGGGATTGGGGACACGACAGGCGTCTGCTGTGGTGGGTGCCAGAGAAGTGTGTAAACAAACAACTCTGACTGAACACATAAGCAAGGGAAAAGGGATGGAAGGATCATGAGTTAAAAATCTGACATTTTGTCAGAATAGTAAAAGTTTAGCTATCTCTTTAGCGATCATTGCCTTGAAACATAGATGCCATTTTCAATATGTTTGACTAGTTTGCATCACAGCTTAAGATGGACTTGTAGGAGGATGGTCGTCCTTCTTCAGGATGCTAGCCACTCTGCGTCCTTTAATCTTCCTGGCATCACAAGCTCGTGGTAGGAGCATTGTGACGTGACCGGCTAGAACGCATCGCTCCGCTGCCAGCGCGAGAAACCTTCGAGTTGGGGAGGGGGGAGCTGTAACTGCCAGCAAGGAGCAAGAGGGCAAAAGGGGTATTGACTGCCAGCAGAGGGGCAAGAACATATAGTAGAGGTGAGAGCGTATTCATTGCCTGGGTAGTGTCAAAATAATAAGACAAATAATGATGCTTGGCTGTGTGTGCTTTTTATCTATAAACATTGGAATGGCCTGACTTTAAGATGGGCACCTTAAAGGATAAATAAATATTATGAAGGTTAGGACATGCCCCTGAGTCTTGATAAAAACATTAACAAAATGTCTACTGCAGCATACAAATATTGCTTTCTGAATGCACTGCATGTGTGAGAAAGAATTGAATTTGATATGGTACAGTATGCTCTTCAGATGTAAAATAGTCCCTGATGTATTCCAATAGAGGCAGAATAAATGAGAATAAATACTTTTGTGGGCTGATCCAAACTGTGCTTGAGAATGTCTCAAGCTAATGACTTGAAGTTTCTGCATCCAAATAAGCTGATGGTTGAATGTGGATGACTCAAAGTCCCTTCTGCATGTGGAGAATGAGTATTGATTGAATATAAAACGTACGCCGTGAATGGCGCAAGTGCCCTTCTACATAAAACCTAAAGATGCCCAGCATTTGAAATGATGTCATTCATAAGGAACCAAAGTACCAATGTTCCTTCAATGTTTAAACTAACTATTGGATGATATAATCAGCTTGCCGATTTTTAACACGCTGCTGATCTTTGTGATTCTTCTCTTGCCCTCAGTGGCACAGTGTAGTGTGATTTCATAACCGTAAATCACCACCAGAGGGCGCCACCACATTGAGGTGTCCTCTCCTAAGGATCATTACACCTTTGAAGGCTTTTTTACTTGTGATGAAATTAATGGATAATCTGCGATTGAACCTGTGCTATGTTTCCTGTGTTATTTTACCATATGATTTACCCCATTAACCAATAGTCTTCCTGGACTACTTTTCTCTAATTGAATCATTGTACACTGTTGTAGCATGCGGGTAGCAAGAAGAGTTGACAAAATGTATTATAATTCAAAATACAAGTTGTTTATTCCAGTAAGGAAACCCACAACTACTCCAAGCAGGAACAGAGCAAGAAGTGCCGTTCAGATCTCTACATTCTAGAACCAACATAGCAATGACATCAATACAGTTCTAAATTAAAGAAACATACTACATCACTTATGTATATTCCACTTACCACATATCCCCCTTTTTATACAATGAATAACAAAACATCCTGGTGTAATGTATTTCACACAAAAACATAATCTCTAAAACGAGCAGGAGCTGTTCTAATCCTGCCACTGCTCCTGTGCACTCCATCTCCATCTGAGACACAGCTACTACTGGTTTGCACACGAGAACTAGAAGTGACAGGTATGCAATCTTCTTGACCTAAGACTGCTGTATCAGAGGTTTCTCTGGGAGCAAAATCTGCATTAGTAGAAACAGAACGTGCCAAGTCACCAACACCATACCAATTATCACTGACTGATCCATACCTCCTTTCGTCAGAACGATCTTTCATTCTTTCACAAATCAAGTGCGCTTGTTCTTTACTGACTTTAACAAGGGCATTTTTGTTCCACCATCCTCTGTACTGTAACAAAACAGCCATACGAGAGACTCTCAAAACTCTAACAGGAACAGAAAATGTAGATTGTCCTTTAGAAACCTTAACAGGTTTTTTAATTAAGACCCAATCTCCAGGAACTAATTCCATCTCTTTGACATGCATCCGTTTATCATAATCACGTTTGTAAACAGCTTGTTTCTTTCTCACCATCTCTCTTACTTTAGCCAAATCAAGATCACCAGATTGTGAAGCTCTATCCAACAACCATCCTGGATTCAATTTGAAAATAGGTTTCCTACCTCTCAAAAGAATATAAGGAGAAACACCAGTTGTGCTGTACGGGGTGATATTGTAATTCCAGATTTTTTGATGTAGAAAACTCGCAACTTCCAAGCCATTGGCCACAGCAGTCTGCACACCTTCTTTCAGCATACGATTAGCTCGCTCAACAAGTCCATTAGATGCTGGACTATATAAAGGCACAAGAATGTGTTTAAGATCAACTTTTTCCAAAAATAAATTTACCTCTTCTGACACAAAATGTGACCCATTATCAGTAACCACTTCCTTGGTAGTCCCCTCAATACAAAATAAAAGCTCTAAAAACAAGATAACCGAATTAGAGTCAGCATTCTTGACAAAAACGAAGTAGACCCATTTTGAAAAATAATCGACAACAATTATAAGAAATCTTTTATCTTTACCAAAAACAGAAAATGGCCGTACAAAATCCAATCCAATTTTTTGCCAAGCACCACTGGGCCACTCCACCGGACACAAAGGCGAAGTAGAAGTCTTCCAATGTTTATCCGAACAAAGGCACTGAACACATTTTTCAACATACAGTTTAACTTGATCATCAATACCAGGCCACCAGTACATTTGTTTGATTTTATTAACAGTGGCAGTAATACCTAAATGTCTCTCATGTGCCAAAGAAACAATTTTACTTCTCAAACCCCTTGGAGGAACAAATGTATCTTGCGAACTAAAATATCATTGGAGACAGACAATTCTGAAGCCACCTGAGCAAAATTTCTTTCCTCGATAGACAAACTTCTGTCAGAAGGCCAACCTTTAACTAAAAACTTTTTTACATTCTTCAAGCATTCATCCTTTTCACAATTCTCAAACCAGTCTTCTTGGGTAATCCTCAAATCTTGCATAACATCATCCACTGAAAACACCCACTCAAAATCACATTTTATTTCCGTCAGATCATTTCCAGATTGCAGAGGAAGGCGTGACAAACAATCAGCACGTACATTTTCTCCACCTGGTAAATATTTGATATCAAAATTAAACTCTTGTAATCTTGCTAGAAATCTTTTCAATCTAGAAGACGCTTTGTTAGAACAACTGTCCCCTAACATGTAAATTAATGGTTTATGGTCTGTATAAAGCTGAAATTTAGTGCCCCAAATATACATCTTAAATTTCTTAACGGACCAAGAACAAGCTAATGCCTCCCTTTCAATGGTACTATAGTTCAGCTCAGCTTCATTAAGTGTTCTTGAGGCAAAAGCTACAGTAAATTCTTGCCCATTCACCATTTGACTCAGTACAGCGCCAAGCCCTTTAGAGCCAGCATCCACCGTAATGATACTTTCCACACCATAAGTAAAAGGTTTGATAGCAGGAGCATTGATAATTAGATTCTTAATTGAGATGAAAGCATTTTGAGTTACCTCAGACCAGACATATTTAACATTCTTTTTCAACGAATTCCTAAGTGGCTGTATCAATAGTGCGAAACCCTGGACATATCTGGCATAATATTCACTTAAAACAAGGAATGCCCTCAGTGAATCTTTGTCCAAAGGAACTGGAGCATCTCTAATAGCATCTAGTAAAGAGGATTTAGATTTGATACCCTCGCCAGAAATATTGTGACCAAGGTAATCCACTTGTTTAACAAACTTACACTTGCTAGCATTGACTGTCATACCATACTTTTTCAATTTGTTCAAGACTTTTTCAAGAATAATATAATGTTGATCTAAAGAATCAGAGTGAATAAGTATATCATCTTGGAAAGCTTGGATGCCCACTTCATTAGCAAACATTTGATCCATAAGCCTTTGAAAAATGCTGGCGGCTGAAGCCAAACCAAAAGGCAGCCTCTTGTACATATACACACCAAATGGAGTTACAAAAGTAGTTAATGGTTGTGACTCAGCCGATAAAGGAATCTGATGATAAGCTGAACGTAAATCTATAGTGGTGAAAAACTTACTACTCCCTATTTTGGCCAAGATCTCATGGATTCTGGGAAGAGGATGGCAGTATACAATAATATTGCGTTTAAGAACTCTCAAATCTGCACACAACCGGATGTCGCCAGAACTTTTACGTGCGACAACCGCAGCCGAAACCCACTCAGATGAGTCAACTGGTGTTATCATCCCTTGAACACACATCTGATCCAATAATTTTTTAAAATCTTCTCTAGCTGAGAGAGGCACAGGTCTAACTTTTTGTACAACAGGAACTGCGTTACTTTTAAGCTTAATAGCATGTTCAAACCCTTTGACCACTCCATCACTGCTAAAAACACAAGCATACTTATTAATTAAATCATGTAACTTATAATGATGTTCTTCAATATTACTGATTGATAAGACTGGTAAATCACCTAAAACAACAGGTTCCGAATGTCCAGGTCTAAGTATTATACCCAAGCTAGCTTGATCAAGCCACCCCAGAATGTCACGTCCATTCAATGCAACGTATATTTTGGTAAGAATTTCCCTTCCTTTAAATTTTATAACATCAGAGAAATAACCTTGCATTATTATGTCATATTCACCAAATGCCTTCGGATTGACATCAGTAGGCTTTAACAAAGTTTTGGACCAAAATTTATCAAACGTTTTCTCAGCTAAAATAGTAATAGGTGAACCTGAATCAGCCATTATACTAACCTCAATTGAACCAATATGTATATTACAAATGGGTCCCTTGTACTTCTTACCTGATTCTTTTAGAGTATTAACCTCAACTAAAAGTGAAAAAATATTTAGCGCTTCACAAATTGATTCATCCTCAACACTAAGTTGATTGACTTTAGGTTGCTCTTTCATTGACTTGCATACTGTGAAAAAATGACCTATCTTTTTACAATTGTTGCAACGTTTACCTTGTACTGGACAATTGGGACTATTTCCCATATGAAATTTGGATCCACATCTATAACAAGCAGCATTAGGTTTCCTCTCAAAATTTTTCTTATATTTAGATGTGTTAGCAACAGCATTTACCTCAGGTTCAACATTGGTACCAGCAGCAAGATGCGTAATGCCAGTAACAGAATTAGAAACAGTTAAAATTTTAATGATGTAACAGAACATTCGATACTTCTTGCAATACCCATAACTTCTTCTAAAGATGGATTTTTACAAGTGAGTATGCGTTCTTGAATTTTCTTATTATAGCAATTGAAAACTAATTAGTCACGTAAAGAAGTGTCTAAATTAGAACCAAATTCACATTTCGAAGCTAATACTCTCAGAATCGCCAAATAGTCTTCAATAGATTCTTGTTGCATCTGTTTGCACTTAAAAAATACATGTCGTTGAACCATGACTGAAGGTTCATCAACATATTGCTTTCCCATTCTTGCTAAAGCCTATGGAAAAAAAATTCCAAGTTTCATCACCAGCAGGTGCTGGAACTATGGGTAGATTATCAAATAGTTGTTGTCCTGCAGAACCAAGATGATTAAATAATAAAGCTTTTTTTCTTGAAGGAGAATATTTTGTGGCATCAATGGCATCTAGATAGTTTTCAAAGACTCTTAACCACTTGTGTCAGGGTGTGATTGGTTTGCCTGGATCTTGAAGAAAAGCCGGAGGATGTAAGATACTATTAGAACTAGCCATTAGTTTCTGTAAGGTATGAAATGGAAACCTAAAAAGAAATATATTAAATACACAAAATTGAAGAGTAAAAGAAAATGAATGCAAAATAACAAATAAAGTCACCAAAGGTAAATCCAGTCAGACGAGGTGTGAATTCCGGTGGTGCTTCTGCTCCGTAATTATGAACGTGTGCCTGTCACCAAAACAAGCAGGAAGTGGGAGCTGAAGTACCGTAGATATGCAAACATGCAATTGGAAGCATCCCAAAGAGTTAAAATGGCTGCCGCCGACGTGCTCTACGTGCTTTTTGAAGGAAGTTGGGCACACTCACAGCAACGTCGGATAAATGAGCTGACAGAAGAAATCCGCAGAACAAGGATGAGAGCCTGCTCACGAGTCTGGAAATCCACTCGTGACACAGAACAAGAGACAGGTGCTGGAACGCCAATCCAGTTCAAGGAAAAACAAGGCCTTCAACGGTGCTAATTAGACAAACCGTTAGAAGCGATAAGTGTTACTCACGGTTAAAAGTTCTCCGAAATTAGTACAGGATGAAATAAAATCCAGGGAAATCCAAACGCAATCCAAAGTGTAATTTCCAAAGATTGTTATAAATATATATATTTAAAAAAAAGAAAACAAAACGATGAAAACACGGTATATGGTAGAACCGTGTGGTCTGTGGGTCCAAGTTCCTTATCCAAAGAAGCCGCAAAATCATCGCCAATAAATGTAGCATGCGGGTAGCAAGAAGAGTTGACAAAATGTATTATAATTCAAAATACAAGTTATTTATTCCAATAAGGAAACCCACGACTACTCCAAGCAGGAACAGAGCAAGAAGTGCCGTTCAGATCTCTACATTCTAGAACCAACATAGCAATGACATCAATACAGTTCTAAATTAAAGAAACATACTACATAACTTATGTATATTCCACTTACCACAACTGTTCAACTGAACTTAACTTGTCAAATAAATTTGGGTGAATTTACTGTCATCATTCATTGATGCCCCTCAAAATGAACTCAATTTAAGGAGGATGGGGTGTTCTCGTTAGCAGAGGCGGCTCCTCCATTGAAGCGGAGGAGCATCGCCCACTTAACCCCCCAATTGTGATTTTTTGCCATTTTATTTTTCATGCCCAGTCCCGAACAGAGTGTCAGGACGGGGGCGGGGCTGCTGCTGACAGCAGCATGTCACTCAGCAGGGAGGAGGGTGGGTTGGCAAAGCACTGTTTAAAGTGTGCATGTCTTTTTGGCCGGCCGTTATGCACACTTTAAACAGCTCTAATCCAGCTGTTTTAAGACAGTGGAATTTAAACCATGCTTGCCAAATCATCACACCAGTAAGAAATGCAAGTCTCTTGTAATAGTTGGCTGCTGAACTTTTAAGAGAGCAGCCAGGGTTGTTTTTACCCAGACAAATGTGATCGATAGGGTATATAATTTCCAGATGTAAGAGAAGTTATTAAGGTAACTATACTGTTTCCCATGGCTGCCCTAAAATAAAATTCAAAATCTAGTCGGGCCCAATTCCCTTATGAGAGTAGCAAATTAATAAACCTATTAGCCTGTGAAAGTTTTCTATAGCTCCAGGTAAACCCACCAATGGCAGAGTCTAACCTATGAAGAAACATGCTTAGAACCAGCAGCAGAATGGATTGGAAAAAAATACAAATTTGGCTTACAATGGTCATTTCAAAATATTGCAGCATCCAACCGAACTGATGGGTAACCAATACCAATTATGCATCATTGTAACACAATGCATTAAGGGTGTATCTTTGTTCTTTTTCCCCATCCTGGGGAGAGGATGTTGTCTAATGGCTAGGGCGGTCGACCTCAAATCTGGGGAACCAGGTTCGAGTCTCTGCAATGATGCTCAACATCCCGTGATTCTGGGCAAATCACTAAATCTCCCTGGGCCTAACAAAAAACAAACAAACAAAAAAATGTCCTTGTGTAACCCAACTGGTGCTAATGTAAAGCGCTCTGATACCTTCGGGTCAAGTTCGTGCTATATAAAACTCAGGACAAAAAAATCAACTTTATGTCACTAGATTCTGATACACATGTATACACGTTCATTGGCAATGCAACCATCCTCTAAGACAGTGCTGTAATTAGCTATGATTTAAGTTTTGGCACCATTTAAATAATAGCTAGTTATCTTACTGCATTTCTTGGCCTCTTCTTCGATAGTCAATATAGCCTTCTGGTTGATGTTGTGTAAGTCACAACGTAATCAGCATAAACTGATAGTTTAATTCAATACTCATAAGTTCCATTGGACTTATATCTCCCTTCTAAAGAATGTGTCTTACGTTGGGTTCCAAATATATGGCAAACAATAGAGAGGTTGTGCATCCTCATTGTATACCCCGGGTAATGCATACCAGTGCCAACCAAACCCCATAATAGTAATCCTAAAACATCTAGTAGGATTATAGCAAGATCCTTCCCTAGAACTTTGGCAGCATCAACCAATGTAATATCCTTATTGACATTTGTTGTTGTGTCCTGGCTGAGTATGAATCCATGCTGCTATGCAGTGACAGTTCTCCCTATGACCTTACTCAGATGTACAGCCAACATTTTGGAATAAATCTTGGCATCCATGATTAGACAGAGGAGCCAGTATGAATCCCACTCTTCTCTCAGCTTCCCTTTCTTAGGAAATATCACATTGTTGATATGATCCCATGAAGGCGGGGTTCTCCTCTTTAGATATTGTACTGATAATCTCCCAAAGTGCAGGTGCTAAAACAGAGAGTCAAGCCGTAAAAAACTCAATAGAGGTTGGGTCCCCCCCAGTGGCCTTACCACTAGCGAGGGCATTCAGAGAATCCAGCACTTCATTAAGAATTATGACAGCATTTGTTTCCCCAGATATTTCTGAATACAAAATGTCCAATGATACGTAAGCCAGATATGTCTCCATATCAGCTGATGCCGAGCTCAAATAGTCAGCCTCTAGCTTTTGATAAAAAGATTGTTGTTGTGCATTTATGAAAAGTATATTTCACCCTAACTTCCACCCCCGCCAGTGAACGCAAATTAAGCGGTAAAATATAATAAATCCTCAACACCTAAACTACAATTGTAAATTTCATAACCCCCACCAATCACAATCAGATTGTATTTTTACAATAACGTAGTTACTTGACTACATTTCCCATTTAAATTTTAACACTTGTGGTCAGTTTGAGACTATTTGTCTGTTGTTATTTTCTGGAGGTCATCTTGAACTCTCATTTTGAGACAAGATTGTTGCGCAGTTTATGCCTGGGCCAGCCCATCTAAAGACAGCAATTATGCACCACAACTGTTTGTTGTGCTGTGCCGTATCAAATAGTAAATCAGGAAATGCACGCAAAGTGAAGCCTGCAGAGGCTCTAAATGCTTCTTCTCGCCATGCTTTTGCTAAGATTTCTTCTTCGATTTGGAAGTCCTGAAAGAGAACCAAACCATGGGCAAGTAACTGCGAGTATTAGAGTGATTCAAAGGGACACCATAAGCTCTTACAATGGTCAGCTCATGACCTGCATTCATACATTATTTTGATCCTAATGTTGTTTGTAAGGGAATAAGACAAACTGGTATTCCAGATCTTCTTTCTTATGCTTAATTGTCTTCGCCGTAGTCATGTCCTGAATTGCAAATTATCCTTCCAAGTTGTCCACTTTGGCTTCAGTCCCAGGGAGATGTTCTATTATTGCCTCCATTCTTTGTACAGTTTTCTCTAGCTTGTTTTTACTGTCAGTCTCTTCATCCCCATCTTCTCCTCGAGGTTGCTAGGTTTCTGTACAGTGGCCAATATTTGGTGCAGCATAGAAAGGATGTTGCTGTTCTATTGAAATTCCAGATTCTTTTGACCATTGGGGCTCTTCTCCATTGATCTCTCGTCCCATCTCTCTTCCCGCTGTACTTTCATGTACTTAGGGAGTTAGGGGAGCTTGAGCTCTGATGAAGGGCTTAGTACAGAGACTGCAGGTTGTACCTGCAGCACACATGTGTCTGGTCCCTGACCTGCAGAGCATGTATTTCCATGGAATCCATTCTGGTGCATCTAAGTTTTTGTCTCTAGGACTGGATGTTCATTCTACATCAAGGGAAGGTATTTATTTTGTACTCTTATCTCAGGAGATATTTACCATTTCTATTTTGTTCATCTGTCCACTGGAAATAGATTATTAGCCTTTATAGCTCATTGGACACTCCCTGGCCCTGATTCTCATCTACATTATTCACCAAAATGCCAGGGGTAGCAGAAATAACATCACACACCCTTTGACCTCAGCGATATCAGAGAAAGTGACCTTTGACCCTGAATCTTCCCAGAAAGTAATGTCACATTACCTAACCCCTGAAAACATCACAATAGTTGTCATGACTGAAGGTCCATAATAACTGCATTAATATTGCAACGCAACACAGATAAAAGTCTTTTTAGATAGCCCTTATATTTTAATTAGGGTGCTGGCAAGGTATGCCAAAGGAATATCGCTAATTTCTCTTTGTCTTTCATGAAAAATTACGTGTTCCTTTGAAGAGTGGGATATAGTGCCACAAAACACAGAACAAAGATGGAATTTCAAATTATTTATGTTTTAATTGGACCCCAAAGTGTCACAATTCAATAGTTCCCATAGTGTATACCTCAACAAGAAATGTATTAATAAATCAAAAGGAGTGGCAAAAATGAGATTTAAAAAAGCAATAGTAAGTTATATCTACCTGTATTGATTCATATGGACCCAGGGGCCTATTCGCAAAGGTAAATCAGCCATAAACATACATTTATTACCAAATTTACCTCGCTTACACCTGCCAGAAATTCACAAAAGGAGTTCTGGCAGAAGTAAGCCCTTTTATGGGCACGGAGATCTCCACCAAAGGTGTGCAACTCTCCGCAGTCATAAATTCTACTCATGGTGGAATTGAGGCTGTTCCAAGGTGTGGTTTTCCTTGGAAGTTTGTGAACGCCCTCAAATTTGTTATTTTTTGGGCATTCACAGACTCCTATCATGTGCCCCACCAGCCTGGACAGGGTAGTATTTTTACTACAGGCAAGTGCTAGCAAAAATCCTTTTCCACAGTGGGAAGGGAAATGGATTACGGCACAATTTGGTGTGGGTGTAGTAGAAGGTGTTTCTCCACTAGAAAAACATGTTTCAGATGAAGAATAAGAATATAAAAAATGTGCATTTGCATTGGAGAATCCAATTCTCCTGTGCACAGTTCTGCACTCGTTTAAACCGCCGCACTGCGGCCGCCGCGGTTAAGCGGATAAAGGCAATAATTCCTATTCTAAGAAAGGGGATGCAAATGATGTCAGTCAGAACCCATAAAGAGCTAAAAAAAAAGGCAAGAGTGAGATTAGCATGAAGTTAAAAATCAGTAATAAATAATTGCAGAATTTCCCATAAAGAGAAATAAATCATAGAACAAATAAGCTTTGGTAAATGCCAGTTAGTTAAAGCATAAGGCTTGTTATTTTAGAAATGTCAAAAGGACACAGCCCATCATTTCTGCTCTGAATCTCCCCTCTCAGCTCAATCTCTGCAGCTCTGAATCTGATCTGCCTCGTCCCAGCTGGTCTGCCTCCCCTCTCCCGACTCTCTAAATCTCGTCTGCTTTCAGCTCTATGCTCCCAATCTTCATCTCTCTCCTCTGTCTGTCTCTCTCTGTCATCTCGATTCTGCACTCCTTTCTAAGAACACACTTTTAAAGCAGAAAATCATTGTTGCAAAACATGTGGCCTGTTTTTGTCTTCATCCAATGAAAATTCAGCATTCTCCGAAGGCACGTTTCTCTTCTTTCCACACGTCATCCGTCATCCAGCAGGATGTGGCAGGCTGTATCTCCATAGCTTACATTACTTCACTTTTCCTAACCTTCTAATAAAGCAACTGTTATGTTAACTAAACACATGGGGCCTGGTTACGAGTTTGGCGGTCCTCATGTTGGCCCTCCACCGCAGCGCCGACAGGATGACCGCCAAGCTCGTAGTGCGCCTACCCTCCAGATTATAAGTTAAATCCAGGTCGGGCAGGCGGTGCTGCAGTGGTCTCACCTAACATGCAGACCTCGGCCGTGATAGTGCCTGCAGCACGTTCATGCATGGTGTGGCATGCACCATGTCATGCATGCCATACCGGACAGTTACGGGGTGCAATTCGAGGGGGGCACAACATGTGCCCCCCTGCATGCATCCCAGGGCCAGAAGTGGCAGGGGGCCCTGTTAGGGCTCCCCTAGTTGCCTCTCTGCCACCCTTTTCATGGCGGGCTCACCGCCATGAAATGGGCGGTGGACAGACAACTCCTAATATGCTCGGCCCGACCGCTGCACCACTGCCGCCGTATCCTGGATCCCGGCAGACGTGGCGGTCCTGTGGCGGTCCGACTGCCGCTCTCTGAATACTGCGTAGGGTTGGCAGTGGTCAGACCGCCACCGTGTACAGTAGTCCTGTGGATCGCCATACTCGTAATTAGGCCCATGGTCTGTAAGCTGCAAGGAAAAAAACATATGAGGCAGAAAAACATTAGAAACATAAAATTGTAATGCATTTTGCAATGCTTTTGTTTTCTGTTTTCTTCGGCAAGTAAAATAAAGCTTTGTGTCCGTTATGAATGGGGCTCTATGTGAATTATAACATTTTACCAGCAACAAAATTTGATATCAGTGAAGATTCTGAGGTTAACATGCTATGATTTATGTGAGGCGTCTTTATTTCACAAACAAAAGACACATTCCATCTCATGTTATTTTAAAGGCTAAGGTCAGCTCTTCAAGCAAGTTGCATTTCTACAAACCATGATTTTAGTTAGCTATCACTGTGTTCTGCACAATTAAATGTTGTTTTAATTTAATACAAACTGCACGTTAATTCTGCACACATTTAATAATGATTGTAAGTTAAAAAACACATTCTATAGTTAAGACAAAATCTAAACTAGTCACATTAAAGTCAAACTATCAAATATTTTTGTGCATGTTTCATTATTCTAAAGAACATTATTTATTAAAGGGAAAGTGTCCAGTTAAAGGCCTGGCATTGAATATGAAAGCCTCATGTTTTCAACAACAAAAGTCTGCGTGCCATGTTTGAAAATGCATTTTTACAATTTTAAAGCCTAAGGCAGATTGTCATTAGTAGTACTTAATTTTATAGGACATTTTAGACTTTCACACCCTCTATTATGAAGGCTGGTACAAGGTAGGGACTTAAGACACTGTTAGCTGTTAGCACATTTATTTAGCAGCCTTCTCCAAGAATCCTTCTTTCATGCAATTACGTGAGTCAGGAATCTCAGGGACATCAGGGTCAGCAATCTTAGTCTATTATTGCAGGGTTGTAACAAACTATTGTAGGGTTTATTTGACACCATCCTCCCATCACTCACCTTTTGCACCCTTTTCCCATTGTCTGTGCCTGTAAATAAAAGAAATATATTTTTTATTGCTTTTCCAGAAAATAACAAAGAGACATAAGCAAACATAACAAGCGGCTGGTTTCAAAGCATCACACAGTGGGCATTAGCAGTGAGATAAAACCAAGACAAGCATCCAGAGAAATCTGGCAATGAACATTGTGTACTGCCCCTTTACGTTTTTCATCTCAATGGTGAGGCCCGAGTCAGGGAGCCTTCACATTAGTCCTCTAAATTCCCGCCATGGTGACCAAATTCTTTCCCCTTTTTTGGGGCATCCTCTGATGCGATAGATCATTTCTTCCGCCAACATGCACCAGTCCATGTTGTTTCCCACTCCGCCACCTCCTGGGCCAAACTCGCTCCCCATTTCCTGGCTATGCTCCGTTTGGCCACTCCCAGTCCCAGGGACAACCATAGTTTACTATACTTAAGCAGAGGATCATCTCCCCAAATATTCAACACGCAGCATTTAACCGTATCAACTACTGTGTAACCCATTATGCCTCTCGTGATCTCCCCGAGTGCCGTCCTGTATGGCTGTAGTCTTGGGCAGCTCCACAGCACGTGGAGGAAGGTGCCCACTTCCCCACACCCTATAACACAGATGTTTGTGGAGCACTTACCCATGGAATGAAGGGCCATACAGGAGTAGTAGGATCGGCGCCAAATACGCAGTTGCACTAGTCTATATCCAGTCTTCAAGGCAATCGCAAATTCTCCCTTGGCCTCCTCCCACTCTCCATCCTTGAAGGGCCCCACCTCAGATTCCCATTTAGTCCTAAGCTGTTGCTCGGTATCAGAGGAGTTATTGACCAGTTTTTATATATCAGATAGAGCTCCCCCTTACGCAGTGGCTCTGACAATATACGGTCCTCAAAAGGTGAGGAAACCTTGAGTATAGTGTGTTTGGGTATATGTGCCGCTAGGGCGTGTCTGAGCTGAATGTATTCACATGCCTGTGAGTGCTCCAGTTTATACTGACACTGCAAATTGGCAAATATGAGCATGTCACCCCCTTGCCAAACGTCCCCCAGTTTGGATATCCCAATAAGATTCCACTTTGAGAACCCTTGGAGCCCTCCCAAGTACACTAGGATGTCGCTCGCCCAAACGGGCATCATTTCAGTTGGTTTTTTCTTGCACCCCTAAAAGCTGGTCACCTCCCTCCAGGTGTGTACCACCGTTTTGTGTGCGTCAGTATTCACCCCAAAGTTTTAGCCTTATACAGTGCCCCTAAGTAGCCCTCTTGTCCCCAAGTCAGTCTCTCCAGTCTGATCGCCGGATCATCCCAGGTCTCAAACGCGAAATCATTAATTACACCTAGTTGCGTGGCCAAGTAATATTTCCCTATATCAGGAAGACCAATCCCAGCATCGTGTACTCCACGCATTAGTTTTTGGAGGACAATTTGCAGCGGTCCAGTCAGTGACGAACAGTGCAGGTAAGAGCGGAGGGGCGGGGTGAGGGGGGTCGACAGACGACAAGGGAAAATAAAATTTAGAAAAGAGAAAACCACTTACCTTGCGCTTGCCACATTTATTTTTATTTTCCCTCGCCTGTCGACTCCCCCCCACCCTGCCCCACCGCTCTTACCTGCACCGGCCATCACTGAGTCGAGTGTCCCAAAGAAGGAGATCGAGCAAGGCCTCCGTTTTGAGGAAGGACTCGGCGGGGACCCGAAAGGGGGTATTCTGAAGGGCATAAAGCATTCTAGGGAGTGTCATCATTTTGAACATCGCTGCCCTTTTCAGTAGGGAGAGCGGCAAGGCTCTCCAATGTTGTACGTCTGCTGCAAAACTTTCCTGTATGGGGGCTATGTTTTTGTGATAAAAGAGCCAGGGGCCTTCATGACATATATTCCTAAGTACTTAAACTCCTCTTCTATCATTGACATGGGTATATTCTCTCGCAGGTGGCGTCTGGGGCCCAGGATGAAGTGCATCAGGGACTTACCCCAGTTTATGGTATATCTTGTGTATTTCCTAAAGCTTTGAAAGATCTGCATTAGTCTGAATATAGTCATTGGGGGTCAGTAACATAGAACAGAAAATCATCAGTGTATAAAGAAATATACTCCTCCCAGGTCTCCCTCCCGCTAATTCCCCTTACTAGGGTGTCCCCTCTGACGCAAGCAGCTAGCAGTTCAAGGGTCAGGGCAAAGATCAGTGGTGATATAGGACAGACCTGTCTGGTCCCACGGTGTAGGGCAAATTTGCGAGATATCACTCCATGCATCCTAATTTGGAGGCTTATTCAGCTTATGAAGGAGGGTCTGAACCCCAGTCTCTCCAGTACCTCAAGCATGTAATCCCATTCAAGCATATCAAAGGCCATGGTACCGTCCATTGCCAGCACCATGGTAGACACCCTGTCATCTGCAGCCCCTGCCATAACCCCAAAAAGTCATCAGATGTTAAGCTTGTTCCCCATACTTGCCATGAATCCAGATTGGGTCTGGGTGTATAAGGGATGTGATTATCTGTCGGAGTCTGTTAGCCATCAGTTTGGGGACGATCTTGATCTCAGCGTTGAGGAGGGATAATGGTCTGTAAGAGCTACATCTATCGGGGTTTTCCTTCTTTGTGGATGACTACTATTGTCGCTTGCCTTTGATCCTCTGCGAGCTGACTGGATGATTTTGATTCCAGCCACATCTTTAGCAAATGGGATTCTAATTTGCTTTCCAACCCCTTGTGAAGCTTGATGCGGTTACCTTTAGGCCCCACCACCTTCCTAGGGCTTGGCCTATCTCACTAGGTTGGAGGTCATTGTCTAGCATCTGCTTAAGCTCGTCTGATAACTTAGGGACGTTGACCTCACCAAGAAAGGCTTTAATATCTGTTGCTTCACAGTGCCCCTTAGCGGAGTAGAGGTCCTTGTAATACACAGCAAATTCCTCTGCTATATCGTCTGGGTTGGTCTTCGTCTCTCCCCTATCATTAGTTATTGGTAGGACCCAATTGTGGGCTTGGTCGCTCTTTTTCAGCCATGCCAATAATTTCCCTGCCTTATTGTCCACATCATACAGTCTTCTCTGGGACATTATGTAGGATGTCCTTGCGCTCTCTTCGGCTAGGTCTCTATCCTGCCAATGTTTCAGTCTAAGGGCATGACAGCGTTCTCAGTCTTGTTGTCAGGTGCTCTTGTTTCTAGGTGTACAATTTTCTCCTCTAGTCGGTCAAGTTTCTCCCTTGTCACTTTCTTCCCTTCCTCAATCAGGGAGTATGCTTGCCCTCTGATTACCACTTTATAAGCTTCCCATAATGTCAGCTCCGAGCGGATGGACCTATCGTTCATTTCACAGTATACATTAGTCGTTTGCCCCAGTGTCTTCATAAATTTTTGATCCGTCAGATGCCAGGCAATGATAGGCCGTGGACCAGCATTCCCCCTTGAGTTCCCCCTGGAACTCCAGCCACACCAGTGAGTGGTCTGAGATGCCCCTAGCTAAATGCTTAAACTCTGCAATTCTGGCCATGTTGGAGTACTGCTTGAATATGTAGTCTGGGCGTGAGAAACTGTGGTGTACCCCAGACAGAAAGGTATATTGGCGTTCTTCCGGGTGTCAGAGTCGTCACGTGTCTATGAGGTCAAAAGCTGTCACAAAGGAGGCAAGAGTGGTATAATTCCTGGTCAATTGCATACTTTAGTGCCTGTCAATGTCATCAGCCATAACCGCGTTATAATCACCTCTCATAATCAAGATGCCTTCTGGCAGCTGTAACAAAAGGGTGAGTTGGGAGTGTGATCTTCTGGTGTCTTGGTGGAATGTATACCGAGCATATGTTGATAGCCAGGCCATTCCACGTACCAGTTTGAGCTGCGTATTTACCCTGAGGATCTGCCCAGGTCTCATGTGGACTGAATGGGGTGCTATTTTTAAGTAGTATACCTAACCCTCGGGAGTCAGATGTGAACCCTGCATGAGCTGACATGTTATCCCCACACCTAAACATGGCTTTACAGGAGTTGCCCAGGAGATAGGTCTCTTGAAGAAATACAATGTTGGGGTACTGCCGTTTAAGGTATTGCATTACGATCCCCCTCTTCAGCCGGTCGCCCAATCCATTCACATTCAAGGACATTATTTTTAAATGGCTACTAGAGCTGTGCGTCATTGAAGTCTACTGCATAAGGTAGCTCTCGTGTCTTGCCTCGTGTCTAAGCTGCAGTGCCCTGCTTGGTATATATGTAGGATAAATGATATCTGCTCTTTAACATGAACATAGAACTGTTCCCCGTAACTAATGCCCCCCCACACTGCCACCATGTGTGGTGATTCCAAAACTGCCCACCTCCTCCCAACTTGCAGAGTGCCTATTGCCCCTCTGAAAATGGTAGTAGAACTCTTAACTGGGGGAGAGTCTCACCAATCAGGCAGAGTCATCTGCATAACTCACTCATACCAAATGTGTGTTTGTGATTGCCCCCGCTCAGGGTATGTGTTATAGTCATTGGCTTGACTTAAATTGGCCAGCTATTTCCCCCATTGTGGTTAAACACTTTGCAATCCAGCATCAAAACTATGGAAGTTTTTTAGTTTTCATTTCTTTCAGAGCGCGGCCTAGTGTGTCCTTGGTGTTTCCCCATTGCACCTCCACTCAATGGATCATTTCGACTGCACGTTGTGTCATATCTGTTGCCTTCTGCGGCCATGGGGATCCGCTGCGTTTTCTGCTGTGAGAAGCTGGGCGCCAACACTCCAGCCACTCCCAGGCCTCCTCGGGCGTGACAAAGTGCCAGGCCTTGCCCTCTGCGACTACATGCAGTTTGGTCATGAAGAGCATCATGTATTTCAGTTCTTTTGTTTGGAGACTTTTCTTGACCTCAGCAAAGCTTCTTTTCTGCTGCTGGACTTTGAGTGTGAAGTCTGGATAGAGACTGATCTTAGTGTTTTTGAACTTTAAGTCTAGTTTCTGCCGGGCCGCCTGGAGTATAGAATCATGGTCTCTATGATTAAATGATTATGATACAGGTGATTAGTGTTCTTGGTGGTGCCTCTGGTCTGGGTGGAGGCACGGGCACCCTATGGTCCCGTTCCACAGAGAAAAATGTGGCGAGCCCTCTGGGTTTTAGAGTGTTAAGGATAAAATGCTCCAGAAAGAAGTCCACACTGGGGCCCTCCGCTCATTCAGACACTCCCAGCAGAACTGGTTGCAGCTTACCCTGCATGGGATGGGCCATATCGCCCTTTTCAAAATTATGATCCTTCCCCGCTTCCTTTACATATTCCAACATTTCTCACTCCCGATCCCCGGGAGCTGGTTCCGTATAGTGTTTCACAATGGCCGGCAGTCTCCCTATGATGGCGGACTCGGAATGGTGGACCTCCACTGTTACTACCTGGCCTCCCATCTTGTCATGGTCAATGACTGTCTTAGCAGTGGGTGGGGTGATCCGACATACTGGGGAGAACTTTCCTCCCTAAGTTTTGACCACATTCTGGACATGGTATATGGCGCTCCAGGACCCGGCACCTTACCTGACATCACCTGCGTGATTTTCCTTTGTTGATGCTCCGCATTGCACTTTATTGGTTGGAATGATACATTAACTGGGATGGGTCCTCTGTGGAGGGGGAGCTGAATTCATCATTCTGTGGGTTTAGATGGCTTTTATAAATGGGACGTGATCGGCATTTCAGTCCTCAGTGATGTTTGGATGGAGAAGCATATTTTGCCCTTGCAAGAACTGCAAGTTTGGTATGTGCTTAATTGAACATAATTCCACAAATACCTGCAGCTCCATCATGCACTAATGGCTAACATACCTTCAAACACTGCGGTACCGAAATTCAGTCCCTTGGAGGCCGTGTTGTTGATGGGTCGTATTGGTAGAAGCGCAATCTTCCAGGTCTATCGATCACTCATTGTGAACCCTCCACATGCTTTTGAGAAACTCCGACTACACTGGGAGGGCTTTGTTGGTGAGCTTGATTAGGCAGATTGGCAGGAGGCTCAGCAGGCCCCCCACACGCTGGCTGTTTCTGCTCAACTTTGGTTGATTTAACTGAATTATTTGCATACCACCTACCTTATTCTGATCTGATTGCATAAGGTTGTCAAAATTCCACATACAGTCTGCTTTCAGTGTTCAGAGACTCTGGCCGATTTCTGTCACGTTGTCTGGGCCTGCCCGGTCATCTCCGTGTATTGGCAGCGGGTGCACAGCGAGCTCTCAGAGCTTCTGGAGTGAGATCTTGATTTTACCCCTAGGGTGGCCCTGCTTGGGATAGTTGACAAGATGGGCGCACATTTGTGGGTGTTGCCACATTAGTGGCTAAGAGAGACATTGGGGCCTATTACGATGGCGGGCGGACTTTGTCCGCCCGCCACTGTAAGGGTAAACGGGACCGACCGCCAGAGGTGCGGCGGTCCCGCTATGGCAATTAGGATGCGACCGCCACCCTGGCGGTTGCATCCAGCACATTTTATATTGCGGCGGGCGGTGCTGTCAGCAGCACCCGCTGCAATGCAAAATATGCATGTTGTGCATTAGCATGCACAACGTGACAGGCACCGCGCGGTGCCTGCCACCTTGTGCATGCCAATGAAGGGGGGTACCATGGGCACCCCCCAAGTGCAGGCATCCACCTCCCCACCCCATCCGGGGGCCCGCAACGGGCCCCCAAAGGCATTCTCCGCATGCCTTTCCATGGCAGAGTCTCCGCCATGGAAAGGCATACACACCGCAGGCATGCTAATATGGATGGCGGCAATCCGACCGGCGGAAAAGCGTCCGCCGCGGTACCCCTCGCCATACTAATATGGCGGGGGTGAAAAAGGATATTTTGCGGGCGGATCCGGCGGTGGCGATCCGCCAGATATCCTAATAGGCCCCATTGTTCGGTGATGGAATTCCCCCAGTGTCCTGGTCTTGGCAGAATGACGGGCAGGAGTGGACTGATGCGCTCAACTTGAAAAGTCGGTATACATTGCCTGTGGTTGCCCGCGGGAGGTGGGGAGCATATTATGGACTGGGAATGTGACTTGTACGAGGCTGTATACATTGTGAACGTAAAATGCGAATGTTATTGAATTTTGCTGGTGGCTTCAAAACGAATACAAATTTGTCAGCAAATATTTTTGTATTTTTCTTAATCGGCTGAAGACCATTATGTTAGTTTGTGGTGATTTCAGAAACAGAAGGTTGTGGATGGAAGCAGATTCTAAAATCCAAAATGGCTGCTGTATATATGGCAGGGAATTGAATCTTTGCATTAATAGCCTCTGTGCAATAGTAGATCCAAGTAGATGCCTTCCATGTCGAATTGAGCTTCCTCAAAGAGATGACAATAAAGATGGCACAAGGAAATTATGTATCTCCTTTGTTATGTGTCATTCCAGCTCGGCCCCTGTATTTTGTACTGGCCAGTGAATCTGCATGCGATAAGTCTGCATATGGTTTCTGACTCATTAAATCTGATACTGCGGGACCCAGAAAAAACTCGTAATCAGGGCGTGCGTGGTCGGATTTACTGTGCGATAAAGGTATCTCTGGATGCAGAATTAACGCACCAAGATATCGTTTGACTTGTAAACAGGACCAAAGAGTCATGCCCCTCCACCAATTCCAGTAGTCCACTAATTTTTCACTGAGCTTGCCTATAGTACTGTAATCCCTTCAGTCTCAGTCTATCATATGCAGTGGTTTCTCAGATGTCAATCTTGTGCCCACTCAACACCCCGGAACTCCTATTTTTGTCACCAAATACTATTTCTTCTATTTTTGCACCATCTGCTGTTGAGCTGACTAGTTTGAAATCTTTATGTATGACCTGTTACGCTTTAATTCCTTCTCAGTCTCTTCCAGAAATTAGAAAATATACTGAAGATTTGGGTACCACTGAGTCTTCAATGTTTGTAACATCTACACTTAATCTTGCCTCTAGAGTGCAACCTTTATTAGAGTTTCTAGCAGAGCTCTCTTCCTGCCTCCTACAAAACTTTCCTAGCAAGGGCATTAGATTTTGTGTGTCAATCTTTTCTGTGGGAAAGGAACGACAGGTCCCCATTTTGACTTTTTTTTTACTCTTTGGTTTTATCTTTCATCCCCCTTCCAAAGTTCCCTCTTCTCCTCTCGTAGTCTTTACTTCTATAATAACCTTCGTCTTAGGACCTGGCTACATGTGGCCTGTTAAATTTCAATCCCTTGGCAAACACATGTTTATGCAGGGATCCCAATTATAAAAAGGTGCAAAATTTATTTAACCCGGTAATTATGAACTGTGATGAAGCTCACATCCTCTGTTAAATTTCAGATAGTCAAACGTGCTGGAGTTTACCCGGGGACAAGGGCCTAGTATTTACGGGAACATGCAGATTTTGGTGTGATACACACCAAAATCTGCATGTTATTCCTCAAAAAGTTGGAATAGGCGATAATTAAGGCACACAATAATTCCCGAATACCTCAGTGTCGGATTTTCCCAGGTGTAATAAATATTGCATCGAGCAAGGGTCACTTGTATTTAAGTCTTAAATCTTACCGCCCATACTGGTCAAGATTTTTTTTTTTTTTTATATCTTCCTATTGACTTGAGGCATCAAAAGCGAACATATAACACATCATTGTCATAGACAGTTTAACATTAACCATGGCAGTACATCTACACATATTGTCAATTCTTTTAAGTTCAATCCAGGAAATCTCCCATCCTCGCTTCTACTGTGGAGTTAGTTAGTCTTCTTCGTCATATATCAAGGAATGTAATGACCCTTCCATGGGTACCCTACATGGACTCCCTCTGTAAACATTCCATTTGGTCCATTCCTTTTCCCATTTCTTGGGGCATCCCCTATATACATAAATTGTTTTTGCCGCCACCATACACCAATCCATGCCATTCTTCCAAGCCCTTAGGGCTGGTGGGGCCTCCGCCCCCCAATTGCGCGCTGTGTTACGTTTTGCTAGCATCAGGCCTAGTGTAACCCATGTTTGGTCTGCCCTTCCCAAGTCTGTAGTCTCCCAGACATTGAGGAGGCACCATTTGGGTGCAATAGAGCATTTTTCTCCGCAAACCTCTGAAATGAAGGATATCACCTCCACCCAATATGATTGAATTTTAGGGCAGGACCAAAGAATGTGATAAAACGTCCCTTCCTTCCCACATCGTCTATTACAAAATGAATCTGCCTTCCTGCCCATCTTGAGCAATGTATTACATGAGATGTAGGCTCTAGAATTTTGAGTTGGACTAGTCTAAATCGAGCTCTAATGGCCACCTCCCTAGGGGATGTCAATGCCTCCAGCCAGTCTCCTTCATTTAGATCTGATATCGCTTTCACAGCATTCCCTTAGGCGTGTTAGGGTGTCTGGTGCATTATTGATTCTGATTTCTGATATGTAAGCGATATTGCCTTACGAGTTAAATGTTTCTCTAGGAGCCTACATTCCAAGGGTGAATACTCTGGTAGAGGTATCCTTTTGGGTATCACTGTCTGTAGGGCATAGTGGATCTGTATGTATCGGAAGGCTTCTGTTGGGGCTAGGTCGTAGTTTCTCTGTAATTCTGTAAATGGAATAATGTCTGCCCCGGAGTAAAAGTTCCTATTTGTGAGATCCCAATCAGTTCCCGTTTATCAAATCCTTGTCTAACTCCCATAGCGCCCAGCTGCTGAGTTTCCCTCAAGGACGTCGCCCTGGTGATTTTGTTCTTCCATCCTAGCTTAGAAAGGGTCGAGTGCCATAGTTGGATTGTCAAAGCTGTGGGACCTTCCAGGAGGAGGCGTCGGGGATCGGTGTATAACGCTCTGAGATATCCCCTTGGTTGAAGAATCAATTGATCCATCCAGGAGGCCGGTTCAAACATGGGTTCGTGTACCCATTGATTTATGGTTGTCAATTGTGCCACTCTATAATACGTTTGGATGCCGGGGAGTGCAATCCCTCCCTCATACCAACTCCAAGTCAATTTACTAAGTGCGATCCGTGGGGAGTCTCCATCCCATAGGAGGGTTCGGATCGCATTCTCTATAGATTTAAAATAAGTGTCGGGAATTGGTAATGGGGTATTCTGTACTACGTGGAGGAGCCTGGGGAGTGCCATCATTTTAAACATTGCCAATCTTCCCAACAAAGAGAGGGGAAGTGATCGCCAATGCTGCACATCAGTCTTGAGGCGGGTCAGGGGAGGTTGTACTATCCGGGCATAGAACCAAGCCGGGTCAGTAGTGACAAATATACCCAAGTACCGAAACCCTTCCTCAACTATCAGCGCTTCGCACCCTCTAGGTAGGGAGGGCCTTGGTCCATGTAGGACATATATAACAGACTTAGACCAATTAATTGTGAACCCAGAGTACATAGGAAAGTTGTGAGGATATTCAGAATCCTGACCACGGAGGATCGGGGAGATGCCACATATAGCAGGATATCGTCTGCGTATAACGATATCCTGTCTTCCCAGTCATTCGTCCATCGGAGGCCTCAAATCAATGGATCCCCCCGAATCCATGCTGCCAGCGCCTCCAACATCAAGGCGAATATGAGGGGAGACAGTGAGCATCCCTGCCTTGTTCCTAGCTGCAGGGGGAAGACTCAAGACAGCTCTCCATTCACCGCCTCTTGGCCTAGGGGCTCCGTATATAAGAGGCGAAGCCAGGCTAGAAATCGCAGTCCACAGCTCATGTGTTTTAGCACCACAAAGAGATATGACCACTCAATGGTGTCAAAAGCTATGTGCGCATCTAAGGATATTATTAATGCATCTTCTTGAATCCTGTGAGTTCTTCCTATTACGCCATGAAGGCGCCTTAAGTCAGGGCTGTGCTACGTCCTGGCATAAAGCCAGATTGGTCTGAGTGGACTAAGCCCGATATTATCGGGAGAAGGTGTAGAGCTAAGAGTTTCGCTAGTATTTTCGGTTCCACATTAAGTAAAGAAATGGGACAATAGGAAGTGCATTGTTCCACTGGCTTCCCATCTTTATGAATACCAACTATGGTTGAGAGTCTTTGGTCGGTGGGGAGCTTACCTCGGTCTCTACTTTCTTCAAACATTTTCAACAGGTGTGGTACAGTCGAGAAAATTGTAAGCTTGTAAAGTTCTACTGGGATACCGTTGGGCCCCCCTGCTTTGCCTGAGTTAAGAGCTCTGACCGCCTGGGTCATCTCATCTTCTGTGAGGTCACTCTCCAGTAGTTTTGTATCATCTGGGGTCATGGACGGGAGTGGAATATCTGATAGAAATTCTCTTGAGTCTTGTTCCGAATATGTCGCCTCTGAGGGGTAGATTTGGGTATAGTAATCTGTGAAGACCTCTGCTATTGCATGGGAATCTTGAACGAGTGTCCCCTCTTTTGAACATATATCCGCAACCCAGCGTTTCGCTATTTCTCGTTGGTCGAGCCATGTGAGACGTTTTCCCATTTTGTCCCCGAGTTCGTATACTCTGTGGAGCGTTGCTGTACAGTGGTTTGGGTCTCCTTTGTCAATAAGTCTTTATATTCTCTTTGTTTCAGAGTTAACATATGTCTGGTATTCTCATTGTCGTTTGCAACTAATTGGATTTCCAAGTCTAATTTCTCCTGTTCAAGTCCCACAACTTGTGCTTTCTTGTCCCTACTGTGACCTGTTATTAATAAGAGGGCCTGGTCCCTGTCAACTGTTTTATATGCCTCCCAGAGACACGGACGATGTAACTGAGTGTATATTCTCTTGAAAGTAGTGTTTAGTGGCGTCAACAATTCCTTTCCTAATGGTTAGCACCTTAAGATAATAAGGATTGATAGAGATTGGTCCAGTCTGTCGTGGGTTGCCGGCCCTATAGCGTGCCCAAAGTGGGGAGTGATCAGCGATACCTCTTGACAGATGTCTCACCTCTGTAAATTTTGGGGAGAAGTTGCATCAGAGATAGTAAGAAGTCGATTCTCGAGTGACTCCCGTGTGCTCCAGAGTGGAAAGTGTACTCCTGGGAATTTGGATTAAGGGCACTCCATATATATAGTAAGCCCAGCGCAGAGAGGAATTCTGCGAGATGGGTCTGGGAGGGACATGGGACCCTAGGCGGCCACCTATCCAGATGGTCACATAGTGCCATATTAAAATCTCCTCCCATCATTAGGTGGCCCGTCGGGATTGTAAGCATGAGGGTTCCCAGGTCGGCCAGCATTGACTCTCTCAAAGTCGGGGGAACATAGACCGACAGAATATTTATTGTTTCTCCTACCCATGTCCCAGAAAGCGCTGCATATCTTCCAAGTCTATTGGTCCACACCTTTTCAACTATAAGGGGAAATCGTTTTCTCATAAGGATCCCAGTGCCCCTTGAACCAGATGTATATCCTGCATGCACTTGCCTCTTGTAGCCATATCTATCTAGAGCTTTGCATTTGTTTCCCATTAAATGGGTTTCCTGCAGTAGTACAATGTCAGGGGAGAGTCTCTTTAGAAAGTGAAGTACTATTCCGCGTTTAATCTTGTCCCCCAACCCGTTTACATTCCAGGTCATTATTCGGATCTCGGGGAAGTGGTGCCCAGTCATTGGGGGGTTAGAAGAGTACATGTTGCGATCCTGTGTATTAGTCGTATAGGGCTCCACTCCCCTATAGGTCTGTGTAATAAAAGCGATGTAGATCATGGTGAGAGAGGTGTAGTTGTGTGCGATTACTGCCTGAGCGTGAAAACATAAAGGAAAAGCAAACAAATAAATCAATAACATTAGAGAGTGACCAACATTACACCCCTTACACTTAATAAATCTATCCCCCACCCCGCATCCCTGCCTTACAGACGCTCAACTGCCCGCCCCCTTAACTCAGCAGAATGCCTGTCGACCCAACCCAATTTAACAAACAAGGGTAGTGTGGCTTCCACTCAACTCTCCCTCCCTCTGAAAAAGGCCCCCAAACTTTTATTAATTATAAATTCGGTATGCGACCTGAGTAGCAGCGAATCTTAGGTCTATATTGACCTCAGCTTCTGATACTATGCACTGTTTAAGAGAGAGTGTTTGTATACAAATTTTGCTATGTTGTGACAATGTCAGAGGCCATCCCGGAAAGGTGGTGGCACTCCGTCTCCGGGGTCCCCACCGCAAGGTCCATGAATGTGAGAAGACCCCTTCCATCCTCTCCCCTCAGTTTCAGTCATTCATTTACTGGAGGGCGACACTTCACCTCTTCTCTCCGGGAGTTTTCAGTGCCATCATTATCACTGGATCCCAGCATTTCCATCTTTTGAAGCTCCGGCAAGATCTGGAACCAGGGCCGCCCACCGTCCTCCAACGCTCCAACCATTCCCATGCAGAATCCGGAGTCATAAAGAACCAAACCTTACCCTCTGATTCGACTTGTAGTCGTGCCGGAAACAGCATCCAATACTTCACCCCTTTATCTCTCATTACTTTCTTAACTTCCAGGAAACTGCTACTCAGTCTCTGGGTCTTCAGGGTGAAGTCAGGAAAGAATGTGATTTGCGCATTTTCATATTGGACTGGTGGAGCTTAGCGGGCTGCTTGTAGTATCACGTTGCAGTCTCTATAGTTGAAAAGATGAACAAGGAGCGGTCTAGGTGGGGCTCCCCGGCAGGGGCGACCCCCTGGTACTCGGTGGGCCCTTTCTACCGAGAAAAAGTTAGAGAGTCCCTTTGGCTGAAGATATTTAAGGATTAGGTCTTCAACAAACAAATCAGCTGCTGGTCCCTCCGCTCGTTCAGGGACTCTCAAAATGCGAACACTATTACGTCTCGACCTTCCTTCCTGGTCCTCCATTCTGGCCTCAAGGTTGGAGTTAGTTGCCTGTAATTCGGTCACTTGAGTCTTCAGTACTTTATTGTCTTGGAGTAGATTTTTAGTTGAGTCTTCCATCTCTCATACTCTCGTCCCAATATTGCACAGGTCTGCCCGGATCAATGAGACCTCTGATGTAATCAAATCGATACGACCCTCCAAAGCTGTGCGAACTCCCTTTATGGCCTCCATGAGGTCTTGAAGAGACAGTGTGGCCTCCCCGGCAGTTGACAGGGCCTCAGGTGGAGGGCAGCCCTGGGTGCCCTCCTGGGCTTCTGCTCCTCTTGGGAGTGTAACTTTGTCGAGCTTGGTTTAGTGGCACCTTTTCATGTTCCTCCCCCCTGTCATCCTGGGGTCGCCCGGTTCGTAGGTAACTGTCAAGAGGAGACCGGAGCACAGGGACAGCCACTGCCGCCTGCCGGTTGCTGCACCAGGTTTTCTCCCTGCGTCGCGGGCACCTCCCCAAGTCTCCCACTGCAGTTGCTTCAGGAGGTCCCGGGCCTCTCTCAATGTGTATTTGCCACTGACTGGGTCACCCCAACCACTGATAGGTCTATCCTGTTGGTCTCTGTATTTTCTGTGGGGAAAAATCTTTTCCCTCGCTGTTATCTAGGGTGTTCTGTTGAGTTGCTGAAATTATTTCACATAGGGCTTTTGATTTGTAGCTCCTTCTTAAATTTCTGTGGGTTTTTCTTTTAGCCGGCTCCTCCCCAGGCTCAGATCGGGAAGACCATGCCTGCAATGCTGGAGCTCTGCAGAAGAGACGCATGCAGGGCGTGCCTCTCTAATTTACGCTGTTTGTGGTGATCGCGTGGGGGGGAGCGAATCTCCGGTGCCTACAGCTTATTCTCAGGCTCTATCCTGTCTGCCGCCCCAATAAATCCTCAGTTGTCTCCCAGCCGGGAGTTTAGTTTGATCAGGCCAGCCCCATGTAGCCGCCTTCGGGGGATGCATTCTGACCAGGCCTCCCCACTGCTCTTTTTTATTGTCGTCACTCCGAGCCCGTCGAAGCGGGGGATGGAGGGGAGGAGCAGCGTCGCTGGTTATGGTGATAGGGGGAGCGGATCTTCGACATGCCCTGCCTTCTCTCGGGCTCCAACCCGTCAGTAGGCCCCATGTACCTTCAATCACACCCCAGCTGGAAGTTCAGGCCAATTGGGCAAGCCTCAGTCCAATTAGGGGGCCGCTCCTCGGGGGATGCGTCTTGGCCTGGCCCCTCCGCCAATCCTCTAGTACTCAGGACCTGTGTAAAGCTGGGAGATGAGGGGAGGAGCAGCGCCGTCCGGACTCTGCTCCTGGCCGCAGAGACTGCTCGGTCCTCCGCGCTTTTAGGCCTCACCTCTCCAGAGCCCCAACGCATCTCCTGGGCGTCCAAATCGATCGATCAGCGGCAGCTTTAGCAACTCCGCTGATTTCCCTGATGCCTTGTATTGGGCTAAGTCTGGATATTTGCCAGATAGACGGGAGGGTTGGAGGTTGAGTTACGGAGCCGCTTTAGGTAGCGGACATTTTCCTTCGGCGCTTAGCTACACCCCCCAGACTGGTCAAAATTTGAGTTATTTTCTATTTCACTTTTTTCCTTTCACCATCTAATGTGATTGATCCTGTGCTGACACTGTTCTGAGCTGCTGAGAAGTCATGAAGACCAGAGATTTTCCTTTCTGACTATATAGGCAAGCATCTCCATTTTGGATTCCTGCCACTATTTGGTGCTGGAACATTCCTCACAGGTGGCCCTGTTCTGCACTCCTCTACTGTTGGCCTTCGATAGAGCTTTTTCCTCTACCTGCCTAGAAGCTGGACATCCTCAGCAGATGGACTCCTTTCTTCCACCGGCACCATGCATTTGAGCTCCATGTCAGCGTTTTGGTATCCAAACTGCTCTGCCATGAGCAGTTTCCAAACCCACACTCTGCCAATCCACTGTGCAATGGTCTTGCTTTACACTCCCAAATAAAAAAAATTAGCACTCCCCTGCAGAGGCATTCGCAAAACAAGAAAACACCTGCAAAGGGGCTCCACCCTCACCAAGTGAGGCACATCAAGAGACAGTTTTCAGAATAAAGCGCGGGGTTTTATTAGTGCAACACTCTCTAACAGAAAGGCTTTCCTAGATGTCAAATGAAAACAACATGCAAATGTAAATATACTTATATATATGTGCAAGCAATCAATAATAAAACACTCACAAAATAATCAAAGAAATCATTGGATAAAACACAAGCAGATAATAAACACAAGTCGGACAATAATAAAACATTCACAAGTGAAATGCAAGGGAGCAAATCCCAAGCAGATAATAATAATGGACGTCCGATGCAAGAAACAAGCACTGCCAAATGCAAGTAACCAAATAAAAGACTCAAATATAAAGAGCACTTAAACACAGAATGGAAGCATATAAAATATATACACAGAATACATCACAAAATGCCAATGAACAACAACCAATGAATAAAAATACTTCACAGGCTGGTCACTCAGCACACAGACAAAAATACATGTAGAAATAACTTTATATCTCTACATATATCTCAATACCAATGATCAGAGAAAAAACCTCACCGGCTGCAGTATCCCAATAGCCAGAGTCAGGGTGAGCCATTCTCAGCAGAATTTGGGCTGAGCAGGGGCACCCATCAGGGATGCCGGCTGTCTCCCTTACTCTTTGCAATGGCGATCAAGTTTCTGACTACATGGGTGCAAAAGGACGAAGGAATACTCGACCTTCGGTGGGTCCCAGAATGGGAGGATTTCATTTCTCTACACCCTGGTACCACTCCCACTGTCCAACTGGATCCGGGGTAGGGCTGGAATTTCCCCTCTAGATAGAAACCCTCTGCAATAATTTATCTTAGGATCTTCATGATGGCAGACCGAGAGCTGTTCATCAGGAAAAACCTAATCAAAATCCTGGAGGATTATAGCAATGACACGGGGCGATGGAGAAGACTTCCAATATCATTACTAGTGAGGGTGGCCCTTTACCAAATGCTTTACCTACCAAGATGTCTCTACGTGCTGCAAAATACTCCCTTCAGGGTCAAAGACAGGTTCTCCACTACTGGGCAGCACATCTACAGCTGATTAATAACTGGGCCTTCTCCATGCTAGTCGACAGACGAGCTATGAACCTGGAGAGTTATACCCAGTGGCTTTCTGGGGGGTTGGGGCAGCTCCACTGCCTGCCACATCAGCTACCATAATCAAAATATGGAAACGGGCGACACAGACCTTGGGACCAAAGGACAAGTTGACGTTAGAGACTCCCTTGTTGGAGGCAGACATACTGAAAGGACCAAGGGCTATGGATATAATAAATGGGACATACTGGATATATCGAAGATAATGGGATATTTGGCAGGATAATACTGTTCTTTAAACTACAAGAGCAATATGAGCTGACAGGAAGACATTGTCTACGACACCAGCAACTACTACACTTACTGCAAGATTATGATGACCTACTACAAGATATGGCAAAGACACAACTAGAATACAGTGTGCTTGAGCCCCCCTGACCAGCCAATGCTGTGTCTGAAATATACTCCACACTCCTCTATAATAGCCTACTGCCACTAGACAGATTGAGGGAAAAATGGGAATACAACCTAGGCAGACTGGAAGATGAGGACTGGTGTGTGGGATGGTGCTACCCAACAGAGGTAGCCATATGACTGGGATTTCGGTTCATCTAACTGAAGTTTTTCCATAGGGCGTACTACACTAGAACCAGGCTTTTCTGAATGGGAAAGATCGACAATTATCTTTGCCAAAGAGGCTGCTTGCAAGGGGAAACCCTATTGAATATGATTTGGGGCTGCCCGAGGTCTCAAGAATACTGGGAGAAGGTGGGTCAGCAGTGACAGACCTCTTGACGGTACTCACCCTGCAACTGGTAATTTTAGGCATATTGAGGGAAATACCCTAGACTGATACACAGTCCTATTTTGCAATGTTGCCCTGATTGTAGCACAACAAGGTTTGAGCAAATACTGGGGGGAGAGATAAGGTCCCACCCACACAGGACTGGGAATCAAATATAGACTGGTGTTTGGCGTTGGAAAACTGGTATATCAAGCATGGGGATACTCAAAAAAGTTTGAAAAGATATGGAGACACTGGAATGGAGCCCTAACAGGCGCATGGCAGCCCGGAGACCAGACTGAGGGAGGGAATGAAGGATCTTCCTGGGTGGCAAAGGGTTTGTATATACATGTCAAAGAATGAGGAATACACGTGCCCTCTTACCAGTGTATATTGCCTGTGGACAGTCAGTAATGTGATTAGAGTCCGACCGGTATGCCTCATGAAGTTGTTTGTAGTTTGTTTTGATACTTGTCCATGTACTGAAAACTTCATATGAACAATTATAAAAAAAGATAGAACATAATGTGGTGTATATAATATAGCGCTCTAGTTGTTCATTATGACTCTGTGGTGAAACTACATTAGAACACTGGGGAGTCAGCTGCCAAGATTGCTACTGCTGTTCCAAGTTCATGTTTCACTCAGCATGGGAGACCTTTACTCATAGGGATGGGGGAAATATTTGAGCCTCTAATTTCCATCACAAAATTAAGCCTATAATTGTGTTCATTTACGGCAGTTTCCTCCTTAGGAAATGTTTGACTTCTGCAGTTTCTATTCCAGCAACATGGCGTTCAGTTGTGCCTCATTTTTATCATAACTATAGAATGTTAGCTCTCACTCTAGTTGTTTATTAGAACTCTGTGGAGAAGCTGCAGTAGAATACTAGGAAATAAACTGACAGATTGCTGTTTTTAGGAGTATGTCTTAATCAGCATGTCAGATATTTTCAAGAGACAAATATAAGAGAAAACAGTTTTCTCCCAAAGATGTTTTAACAAATCCTATCAGAAGTTCATCATTTTTCACAAGTTGAAATCACTTCAGAATGCACCACAATTCCTAAAATTATTATGGTACCACTAAAATCCTCTATCACCTATTCCAGATGTTCCTTATTGTGACCATCGAACCCAGGCATTCACAACAATGCATTTCAATAGGACAAAGATGGCAGAGCCATATCACAGAAGAAAACTCCAAACACGAATGCTTCTTGTAACCGGCCACCTAAATAGTACTATGAAAACCGCACCATCTAACACTTTTCTGAATTCACTCCCAAATTTGAAGGGTCTTATTTACGATAGCATATTATACAAGGAGGAGGGTACTTTCAGGTAATTATTAACTGGGGTGGACTAGAGTCACCGGCTTCACCTTGACTTCCAACCTCCCTTTTCAATAACTACCAGGGAAAGTTGTCCCTCTTGGATAATGTTGCTTAATTAGCACCTTAAATGGGATACTGAAATTGGAACAATCAACAGCCTTAGCAGGGCCGGACTGGGAACACAAACCAGCCCTGGCAATTCTGCCGGACCGGCCGAAAGGGGGTGGGGGGATTCTAGTGAGAAGCAGCACTGCTTCCGCTTTAGCACTGCTGCACCTTTTGTTAGAGGGAGCCGATATTGCAGCACTGCTGCAAAACCAGCCCCCAGTGACAAAACCAGCCCCCAACCTTCCAGCCCACTGGGAAAACGCCCAGTGCCTGAGCCTTAGTACCTACTATTCTTTGTTTGCAATGCAGGTGCTAGTAGCCTCAATGACCACCTGGCGACGAGCGTTAACAGTTGGTAATTACCTTTCCATGCATTTTATTCTAATGCCATCAGCTCACTCATAACTGCTGTGAAGGCAATTAAAAATGTGTAATAACTACTTTTGTTGGCTTGCCTTCAATATTCAGACAGTAGTGAAAATGTGAAGCAGGCCATAAACAGGGACAGAGAGCTTGTGTGTGATTTGGGTGAGATTAGGGTGCCTGGTCCTAATAGTGCTATTGTGCATGTGATGTTGGTGTTAACTAATGTTAATTTCGCTTTCCCTTTATTTTGGAACCCCCTCCTTCTACTCCTATTCATCATAACTGGGCGGGCAATTAACAGCAGTTAATGCTCTCCAAAGAGGGTGTTAACTCCTGCTAATGCTCTGAGCAGAAGACAACAGTGCTTAATTAATGTTATTGGATAAATAGCCATTAGTCCGTCATGCACTGATAATGTAGATTTTCCTAATAATTTATGAAGGAAAGTCTTAATTTTATTGAAGACACGGAGGCGAGTATTTTGCTTTCTTATCTTGCATTAATTTAATAACAGGAGTTAAGATGAACACAAACTACATATCCCAAAAAGCCGGGCGAACAAGCTGGTGAATGGGAGAACACAGTGTCATAAAACATTAACCAATCACATGAATGGTCCCAGTATAATGTCCAACTTGACTGTGAACAGCCCTCTTTTCTTGTCACGAGGAGTTAGATAGGACCAGAAAAATCAAGGGAAAATGGAAAGAACAATAAGGCTAGCTAGAGTCAACATAGCGAGATTCTGACAAAGGCCTATAAACAAGAGTCCTCGTGCCGACGCCAAGGCTGCAGACCCACATCCATGAGGCAATGAAGAAGGCAAATAGAATGTAGAGACGTTGCTTGGTTGAAGACTATGTTTAGGAGGAAGGTGGTGGCAACGCTGCAGCTGCTGAGGGGGGAGGGGGATACTCGCCTCCGTGTCTTTAATAAAATGAAGACTTTCCTTCCTAAATTATTAGGAAAATCTACATTTTATGTCAAGACCGCAGGCTCCTATTATGCTTGTTCAAAGCATATCAACAACTAAAGAAGAAGCAGTGATAACAGGTTTACAATAAAACATACGAAATACTTTATCATTGAACCAATCCGCCGATCTCAGAATGTCCTCCAATCTGGAACCTGCCCAAAAGGCCTTGGAAGCCATGGCACCTCTGGTAGAATGAGCCCCAAAAAAAGAAACATCAATACCCGCAAGGGACATAACCCATCTGACCAACGGGCGAGGGTAGCAGAGAAAACAGGTTTGTGAGGTTTGCAGAAGGAGATGAGGAGTTGAGACTGAGAAGACGTTCTAAGATCGGAGGTCCATTGTTCATAAACTTTGAGGCACTGACCCACACAAAGTTTGGGTTGAGATGGGAAATAAGGATAAAAAACAGAATTTATATTTGTTTTAGTGCGTTTGTTAACGTATAACATCACACCCGCAGGGGTGTACTGGTGACCAGAAACATCTAATGCTTTAACATCAGAAACATGTTTAATGTAAACTAAACACAGTAACATAGTAAGCTCGGCAGAAAGCATTTTCAAGGAAAAAGTCGAATCATCCGGCCAAGAAATAAACAGGTTCAAAACCAAATTGACATCCCATAATTTGGAATACTTAGGTGAAGGAGGTTTAGAAAATTTTACTCCCTTCAAAAGACGGCGTACAAGTGGGTGTTCTCCAACTGATTTGCCATTGATGACGACGTGGTTGAGAGAAATAGCAGATCTGTAAAGATTGATTGTTCTGTAAGACTTACCTGCCTGGCTTCTGCAGCCAGGAAGTTAACAATGTAAGTTACATGTGCTGAAAAGGGATCGAGGTGTTTTCCCACACACCAGCTTGACCATAAAGCCTAACAGGATTTGTAGGCCTTTATTGTCCCCGGAGCCCAAGCCCGGTTATTGAAGTCTGAAGCTTCACGCGAAATTCCGAGGCCTGAGTAATTAGCCCCGATATTCTCCATGCCAAAAGAATTAACGTGTTGTCGAGAACTAGATTGTGAGGATGACCCAATGAATCCGGGAGGAGATCGTGAAAGGAAGGGAGAAGAATCGGGGAATCCACTGTCAGTTCCAACAGAGCTGGAAACCAGACTTGTGCCTGCCAAAAGGGAACTACTATTACTAAAGAAGCCAGTGGCGCCGTACCTGAGCTAACACTCTGCTGATCATCAGAAAAAGAGGGAAAGCATAATTGAGGTTCGGAGACCAATCCTGAAGGAAAGCATCTGTCGCAAGAGCTAACGGATCTGGACGCCAACTGTAGAAGAGCTAAATTTGGGTATTGAGACAAGACGCGAATAGGTCAATATGCAAAGGACCCCACTTTTGAAAGAGGCATTGGAAGACGGACGAATGAAGCTTCCAATCGTTGAAGTCTTGTAGATAACGAGAGCGCCAGTCCGCAACAGAATTGAAATCGCCTGGAAGAAACTCCGCTTTGAGTGAAATTTTGTTGAGAAGACAGAATTCCCAAAGGCTTTTCGCTAACTCTGCAAGGGACTTGAACTTGGTTCCACCTAGATGGTTTATGTTGCGGACCGCAGAAACATTGCCCATTCGAAGAAGAATGGAACATTGAATTCTGCCCTTTGCTAGGCTTTTGATTGCAAAAGAGCCTGCATGCATCTCTAAACAGTTTATGTGCAATTTCGACTCCTCGAGAGACCATGTACCTCCAGTTGAGATTGTGCCACAGCGGGCGCTCCAACCCGTCCGACTTGCATCTGATTCTAACAGAAGATCGGGGACTGATGCAAAGACAGTTTTGCTGTTCCAAGCGTCTAAATGGTTGATCCACCACTGAAGTTCTAAACGAGATTCTGGATTGATAGACAGAAGATCTGAATAGGCTAGCCCTAGACTCAAGTGGATTTTGAGACGCTCAAGGGCTCTGTAATGAAGGGGACCGCGGAAGATTGCTTGGATGGACGAGGACAACAGGCCCACGATTCTTGCTAGAGATCTGAGAGAGATTTAGGAGCTTCGGAGTACGTGAGAAATCTCGGATTTTATAGCTGAGACCTTTGATTGAGGGAGATGGAGAGAGGCGGTAGAAGAATTTACGAGAAAACCCAAGAAACCCAAGAATTCGATCTGTTGTGTGGGAGTGAGAAGAGATTTTTGGGTATTTAAGAGGAAACCCAAATCTGAGAGAAGAGAGCGAGTGAGATGCAGATGGGATAGCGGAGTTTGCTTGTCCTGACTCATGAGCAAGATGTCATCCAAGTAAATAATAAGCCTGGTCCCCAGAGATCTTAGGTAGGTAACTATTGGTTTCATAATCTTTGTAAAGCACCATGGTGCTGAGGACAGATCGAAAGGAAGGGAGCGAAATTGGTAAGTTACTCCCAGCCATTGAAACTGAAGAAATTTTCTGTGCAACTGATTAATAGGAATCGTGAGATAAGCATCTTGAAGGTCTAATCTGACCATCCAATCATGCTGACGGAGAGAGTCTCTGAGATGGATGATAGTCTCCATTTTGAAGTGTCGATATACCACGAACTGATTAAATAATCTCAGATTGATGTCTGGATGTATCTTTTTGTTCTTTTTTCTTACCAGAAAAATAGAACTGAGGAATCCAGGAGGATCTAGACTGGAGACTTGGATTGCTCGTTTTCGTAACAGGGATTGAATCTCTAGAGATATGAGATCTGTCATGTGTGTGGAGAAGACTAGAGGATGAGGAAAAACCGTTTGGAAAGGTGGAGCGTAGAGTTCTATAAGATAACCTTGGATGGAATTGAGAACCCAGGGATCTGTAGTTAGAGTTTTCCACTTTGAAAGAAACAACTTTAGACGACCCCATATGGGAGGAAGGCCAGAAGCAGAACTCACCTTGTTGGGTATTGTTTCTGTAGTTCTTTTGACCACGTCCTCTGAGGCCTCTGCCCCTCTGAGGGTAGAAACGTGGTTTGAATTCTTGATAGTTGTAGTTGGAATTATACGATCCTCTGGAGCCTTGGTTTCAGTAGGGACGGCCAGTAAAGCGGCTCCTGCCTCTACTGGCCTGGGCAAAAACCCGTTGGGAAAACACCTTCTTCAACGATTGTTGAGCTTTGCCAATGGAAGCAAACGTAGTCACATATTTGCTCAGATCTTTAACAAAAGAGTAGCCAAAAAGAAGACCATCAGCCTTGATGCCAGGGTCCAAAGAAGCCAGGTTGACTAATTTAGGATCCAGTTTCAAAGAAATCCTTTACGACGTTCATGGTTAATGGCTGAATTGGCATTGCCGAGAAAACAAAAGGCTCTCTGGATCCATAAAGAGAGTTCCAGCGGATCAATGTCCATACTTTCTAATCTGACGGACTCTGCCATGTCAAAAATACGAGCCAAGGGCCCCACCATATTCAAAAGCTTATCTTGGCATGTAGACCACGCCTTGTCCACGCCCTTACAAAGGTCTTTGCCAAATTTAGAAAAGAAGGTCAGTAAAGGCTGATCAATAGATGGAGTATTAGTAACATTTGAGGAGAGCGACGGTCTTGGACATTCATACTTCAACTTGGATCTGGTGGATTTATCCAAAGGAAGACGAAGTCTAGAGGATATGTAATCTCCGACATGGGAGGCAGGATACCACTCTGTAGAATTGGGATGACGTATCAGTGAATTATCAAACATAGGAGAACCTTCAATATCCAGAACTTGTTTGGAAACGAAAGAACTAAACTTCGATTTTTTAGATGGAGGAGAGGAGGAAGGATCATCAGCACCAAAAACATCAGCAGGATCGTCAGTGTCACCCATATCATCATCAGTGTCCAAGATGTGAGAAATAACAATTTGTTTAGGTACCTCTGCAGTATTTTTTGATTTAACTTTGCACTTAGCAAAAGTTTTAAAGATCCCCTCCTTAGAAGGAGGCCTGGGAGGAGCATTGTCCTCAATCTGGTGTGAGGAAGCCTCACCACTTTCTTGAGAAACAATATAAACCTTATCTTTAGAAATAGTGGAAGGTACAGACTTTCTCTTTCTGCTATCCCCCGCAGAATGGGCCATTAAAGTCTTGGACATAATACTTAACAATGAATTTTCCATGTTCTTTGAAAAAATCATTCTTGAAGGCCTCCTCTTCCTCATTATCCATGTTGGAAAGGGGGGAACTATCTAATTCCATTAGCCCCAATGCCAGATACAGAGCAGAAAAAATAATTGGAGAAAAAAGGGCTAACAGAACTAAAATAAGCAACATCCCGCCTCCGGGTGTGCACTTAACTCAGAAGACACAGCCCTGAAGGAGAAAAACCACGCCCCAGGAGGGGAAGTGCTGACCGCTGAGGGGAAAAAAGGTGTCGGAACAATTGAAGGCAGACCGTGCAATGTAGCACAGTGAAAGGAATGGGGTGAGTAAACAGAAGGGAAGAAACGGAGACCACCGTTATTCTTGCTCGACCGGGAAGCAGAGCGGAAGAGCAGAATGAATGCTGCGCCACACACGCCTCGGGTTCCCTCAAAACCGCCCAGGTCAGATAAATAAGGGAAACGTTTCCCGTGAAGGACTCGCGCGTCACACTGGCCGACACTAAACAGTGCGCGCGCGAGGGAGCCACATTAAAGAAAAAACAGTCAGCGCGAGGAGACAGCGCTGTTAACCAACAGTAAACAATTTTAAAATTGCTTTAACAAATAATAAATACACAACATTAAGAGCTCCAACTAAAGATAATTCGTAAAAGAGGGTACTTATTTTGACTGCGAGCAGCAAGAAAAGAGGTCTGTTTGCAGTCAAGTTGTACATTATACTGGGACCATTCATGTGATTGGTTAATGTTTTATGACACAGCTTTTTGGGCTATGTAGTTTGCGTTTATCTTGACTGCTGCTATTAAATTTATGCAAGATTAGAGAGCATAATAGGAGGCTCCGGTCTTGACATAAAATTGTATTCAGGCAACTGCTAAAAGTCTTTCTTACCACAATACGAGGAGTAGTCACAGCATCTTTTGCCTCACATGTAAGACAGAGGGCCTAATTCCCAAAGGTATACATAGACTTTTGTGTAAGTTTACGATTGTTTGCTATTCACATAGGTATTTTACTAGTAGTGTCTTTACGACTGCGGAGTCTCCGCACATAAAAAAGATAGGACAGTCCTGTCTTTTTATGTGCGAAGACTCCGCAGTCGTAAAGTTACTACTCGTAAAAACCTTTGTGAATAGCAAACAGTCATAAGTTTGTTTGCCTTTGAGAATCAGGCCTCAAATGTTGTATTCGCTAGAAAAAAACACGGACCTGCTGCTCCAAAATAGCTCTTTGTCGACCTACACATGAGAATCCTTCTGTGGTAAATCTGTAGGAAGGAATCAAGCAGCAGTGCAACTACCCTGAGTCTTTCTGTTTTCTGTTAGTGCAGAGTTTTCATGGTGCCAAGTGTGCTACAGGCCTCATCCAAGCACCCACTCCCTTTAGTGCTGTAGTGAGTTGCAGAGATGGGATCTCATGTGCAAATCTTTCCACAGATTAGTAAATGTACCACATTGCATGCACAAATTGAAAGGTCTTCAATGAGTTCTATTGTTGCCATTCACCATGGACAAATACAGGCTCTACTTAAGTATAAATCTGTTTTATTTATACCACACTTCAACATGTAATTCTATGGTGGGCACAAACTGGCTACCTGCCTGTGCAGACGTTCGATAACAGATATCTTGTGTTGCTAAAAGAAAGCCTATCATTTATTTATGAAGATTATTTCAAGCTCTCACAGCTAATAACTCCTGAACTCTCACTGCATAAAGATGCCAACAACCACAGATGTGTAATTTTGTTTGACCGTAAGTACCTGTATATGTAAGCATCCAAAAGAAAAGTTCACCAGATAAACCACATAAAAGGAGTTTATTTGCATAAAAAGTACAGTTCAGGGTGCACACTGACTTGAACGTACCAGCAGTGGAGGCTGGGAGAAAATGGCCTGGTTTAAAAATCAGGCTGTAAACTCCTGAGACTTTGGTTGGATGATAAATCCGAATTTGGCAGGGGATAAATATTGATCCTTGTGCGGTGGACATCATGCACGAGGGAGTATTTAATCACGCGAAGCCTGAGGGTGTCTCGAACTGAAACAGATATGTGTACAGAGCACTGCAAGTTACATTAATAATGAGAACATTTTCTAGATACTTAAAAGGGTTTAGTATGAAAAAGTTATATTTTAACATGGTAGCCAAGACACCTACTTAATTTATTTCAGTAACACGATGTACCACAAATGGCTTTATTTAACACATTCTTAAAAAAAAATATATTTTTGACTTAGTGAAACCTCAGACTATTAGACCATGGATCACAGAGGTTTTTCACATCATGGGTGTCCAGAGTCCGTGTCACTGACTTGTGACCACTGCGCAGAACAAACAGGACCCCAAGAAAATGAGTTCTAACCAGGGCCATTCTTCACAAACAGGAGCATTAGAGGGTAAACATCCAGGCTGCCCTCCCCTCAAGTAACCAAAAATATAACACGAGCCTGGATTTCACAGAGGGTACACAATGTTCATAGTGGGGTAGCTAGTGAAGTGGGGAAGCCTTTCCACCCAATTATTCCTGGCCATTGGTCCAGTATAAGCTACAACCTGCCACCCTCATTCTGTTCAATTTTCTTAAAAACAAGGAACTTATGTGACTTGAATCCGCTAAAAAACCACCCTCCTCCTAGTCTAAGAGTGAGGAATACTTGAAAATAAGTGAAAGAGTGAGTAGATACCTCACGTACGCAACACCAGGGAGGCTACCAGCAGGTTCTCGCCAGCATGCCCACGTGTATCATCATCGGTTATCTACTCACTTAGAAAAACTGAAAAGTGTATATAGTGTCCAGTAGGAGAATAGACAGAGTAGAAAAGATTTTTAACGTACTCCAACATATAATACCCCGTGTAATATGTGAAGAACAGAGTGTTCTTAAAATAAAATTGAGATAAGACTCACAGTTTATCCAGCCCTCTTTATTCGTATTTGCGAGCTTACTCAAAGTAAAAGCACTGCATGTTGCAAGCATTGTCAAAGTGGGCCAAAATGTTTCATTGCCAAAGCACAGTCGCAGCAAATTGGTCAGGGCACGAGGTGTCATTCACCTTACTGGACAGAAACCCTGTACTGCGGATTCACATGTAGAGGCCGAGGGCATTCATACCGGCCAATACCATGCCAAACAGGAGTTCTCAACTTCACAACCTTCACTCTCATAAAGCACTTCTGTTGCTTTTCGTGGTACCGCGTCTATCAGCTGCACTCGCCTTGTCTCGTCCCAGCCTTGGCCAGACAGGGGAATCAAAAGCAATCAAACATAGTCAAAACAGACCCATTCCCTTCATCTCCATGCGCAATCTCTCTTTCCATCCATCCATTCATTCTCTCTCTCGCCTTCTCTCCTCTCACATTTTTCCCTCTCTGATCACTTTCTCTCTAGTTTGCCTCTCCTTCCCTTCCTCTCTTTTTTTTTCTTATAGTCTCCCCATGCCTGCTGCAAGTAGCCTCGGGGAGCTGGGGAAACTGACAGAGGCACCAGGAGTGGCCCGGGATTTCCAAACCAACCTCAGAAGGGCTCCTATCCCACCAGGGGAATGCCCAGTGGAATAAAAGACCTGTCCGGTCCCGGTAATAATCTGTGACATAGTTCACTTATATCACTGGACAGGCTTTCTCAAAGGGGACTATAGAAGAAAACAGGACTCTCCACTAATGTGTATTCTACAACAATATTTACTTTTAAATATTTGCTGCAATAATATTGTATCCAGAATATTGACTACCACAATATCATGAACATAAGTATATATTGGTAATATAGTTTAACTATTCTCAACTACATAATTAAGTATCTAAGTAGATTGTCAAGATACTCAGATGCGAATATGTAGATATATCATCAACTAAAAAGGCTTTGGACAGAATTATCAACTGACACAGGACATTGCCCACATAGAGAATACTTACTGTCTTGCATAGAGAACCTACAAATTAATGGGTTGTGGGAGCTCCCAACGCCTTTCTATGTCTTTAAGAAACATGTCAACCAAACCATGCATAAATTAACCTTATTGCAGGATAAAAAAACTTTTTCAAAGAGAGCTCATTCCTGGAGCATCATGCACTCCTACAGAACCCTAGTGCAGCAGGTATGCTTAGGTTCTTGTTATTCCTTCCACATTAAAATGAAATTAATTCGTCTGCGCCTGGGAAATTTTCCAGCTCTAGACCTATGTCCAAAGTGGCTTGTAACCGGAAACAGCTGGTGCAGAGGCTGAAACCAAGCCCCTGAAACTACTACTCACATTATATGCCTCAGTCCAGCACTCCTGACTGAGAGTCAATATTTCTTGCGCCATTGCTTCAATACACTAGGGGGCCGATTACGATGTCGGTCGGATAGGCGCCTAATGGAATTCGGAATCTCACAATCTGATTCGGAACCTATTTTTCCGACCGAATCGTACACATTTCCAATCTACCGATTACAATGCACGGGAACCGTTCGGGTTGACCGATTCGGTTCCGAAAGGCATTCAGACAGCCCGAGTCTTTCGGAGCTGAATCGTACAGCTCTATGGACGCGGTTTCCGAGCGAGCGATTACGATGTCTGATTCGGACTGCCGTTCCAATTCGGTCTGCCCGACACGAAACGGCTTTTGGAATCTGTATTTGGGGGCCTGCAGCAGGCCCCCCTTCACCTGTAGGCTTCCGGTTGGGGCCCGTGGGGATACCCAAGGGACCCCTCTTTCCAAACATGCAAAGTGTGCAGGCACAATGAGGTGCCCGCCGCAGGGTGCAAGGTTTTCCCCAACCAGCCCTTTTTTCAATGGGAGCCTGTGTTCTTGTTCGGAACACAGGCTCCCATTGAAGTCAATATGAGTCCGACCGAACGATATTCGCAAGCATCATAATCGGTCGATCAGACTCGCAGAACCTGATTCGGTTGGAAACGATTCTGAAACTGATTCGGTTGAAAGAGTTTCCGAACGACATCGTAATCGGCCCCTAGGAGTGCGAACATGCCGGCAAGGAGTAATAGCATGCCTCAATGGGGTAAACATAAGAGTAAATGTTTCTGACGCAAGCCATGAAAAAACTGCATCAAAATATAATTAACCCTTCGCCCACTGTGTAAAATTGCCGGTTTTCTCTGGTAACATGATTATTTTAGCTAAATGACTCCTCGATTAATTTTACTGTAATTTATTAACCCAACACCCTCTAAGTAACATTGCCTGTGACCATTAATACATCCACTCATGAGACTTTTCACACAGAATTATTTTGTAACTTCAATGGTGAATTTTATGCAATGGGTTTTAGTAACTAAGCATAAATAAATTCATTTGAATTAGGGTATGGTGGTTTGACGGACAAAAGTCAAACACACTTAATTAAAAAAAGCCAATTTGTATATTTAAATTTAATTAGGCCACTGTCTTTTCAAACCATGAGGTGAGAGAGGCCATAGTGAATCCAACTGGATACCATCCAACCGTGAACTTGCATATAAAAATCTAAAGCATTCTGCATATTAATTTGGTTTGATTTCTTTCTGCTAATTATACTCTCAAACATGACAGAAATAATTTTAGGTTAAACGCCCAGTCCTTGAAACGATATCCATGATGACAGGGAGTGAGGTGGGCAACCTATAACCATTTCACCTCTTTTGTGTTTTCAGCTAAACTAAGGATTTTTCTAAGACTAGCGATCTGAGAAGCCATCTTTTGTGTGGTTCCACTATTTAATTCAACTACACATTTTTTCGTTGCTGGTTGATAACAACCTTTAACCCAAAAACACCCTTCGAGTTGAAGATGTTGCAGCATCTCTCTTACCAGGTAGGCTTCTCTAGGCATCGAGGCCTTTTTTCAGTAAACCAAGTTATCCTTCCCATCAGCAAAGACAACAAGCACTGCAAGACGCCAGGGTTGAACACTAGTGCCGGTGAATGTGACGTACTGAGGAAGTTTGTGCTGGGGTTTATGACACCAACATACTAAGTAGAAGAGGGAGAAATGCACAGGTTTGTTATATGGTATCGCAGGACTGGAAAGTATTTTCCCTGATAATAGGGATTTATTTGTTAACTTTATTCCGAATCCTTGTTCCTCGCGCAATGGCCATGGCTAGAGGGTGCATTGCCACTGGGCCTAAAGGTGCAAGGGGCTAATAGGCTATTACATCCCGTATATGGATATATTTTACAGGCCAACAGGGGACAGAGAGCCTGTTTTCCGTGATTTCATGAAGGCTGGTAGCATCTTAGCTACACTGCTTTCCCTAAATTATGTAAATGAGCAGGATGGCTCGAGGATCTGATTGGCCTCACTGAAACATACAGGGGCATATTCTCAAGGACTTATCGCCAATTTATCGGCACTTTAGCGCCACAAAAGTGGCAATAGATTTATCGCCCTATTCTCAAGCTGGTGCAAACAGCCGATATCGCCAGTTTTCCTGCGATAGCTTCCGCAAAAAACATCGCCACGGATGAGAGCGACAACTAACGCTAATGATATGCAGAGTAGGCGTTCCCGTGCAAAAACACACGAAAACACCACTTCGCAATATTCTCAACGACCAGCCAGATCTGCGATCCAAAAAGAGGCGATAAGGCGCGTTAGCAGCAGGAATTTAACACCTGCCTTTTACTGGTGTAAAGCAGGACGACAACCTGCAGTAGAAAGGGAGCCCAGCCCAGAGCCACATCTGAAGACCAACAGATGCCATGGAGCCAATGATCATGCAGCTTGGAGACCCAAGAGGGCCACAACACCCACCGCCACCACCCCCAGGAACCCCCCCCCGAACTACCACCGAGGCAGCGCAGAACAAGACAGCTGACCTTCCGAAAACGGCATGGCCCCTCAGCCACACAATTGCAGAATGTGGGGAGAGGTGGGAACCAAGTATGTGTGAAGGAGGCAAGTCACCCATGAATAAGAATGTACACAATGCCAAGTGTGGCGGTGATGTGCTGGACAGACTTCAGTATGCAGAGCACAGACTTGTCCATGTGGACATATACTGCTGGTGTTTGTAGTGTTGTGGACAGTGGACGCAACCATGTTACCTCAGGCAGTGGGGAAGACCTCGTTCATGTAGCAGGGTCGTCCCCCCCTGTAAGCGTAAGCGGAGTGGGCTTGTCCGGCGTACGCCAGTCCAGCATAGGAGTGTGAATAAATAGGCCGGGGCTCTCGGCGTGGTCCACTTCCGGGATGGCCAACGCGTCTGCCAGGGCGACGCCCCTCACCCTGCCACGAGTCCGCCGCCGTGACCGCCATCCTCCTCAGCCGATCGCTGGCTTCCGCGACACAGGCCCCCAGTGCACCCAGCGGCACAGCACCGCAGAGTTATGTGTGTGCTGACTACTGCCTTTGGCCTACACTGCGGTCAGCAGGTCCCCCAATTCAAATAGAGTCTTGATTTATTTATGGCACAGTCCAGTAGGCAACAGACATTGCTTCAAGTGCGGCCCGCCCGGACGACGCATCATCGCAGGCTGCACACCCGCTGAGCGCTTCAGGTGCCACTAACTCTGTGCAGCTCAAGTCAACGCCACGTGGCTGTGGGCCCTTGCTGACCGCTGCCTCCGGCCTACACTGCGGTCATCAGGGCTCACACATATCAAATCCAATCCTGACCTGCAAGGACACGCCATCATCCCTGGCTGCACACCCGCTGAGCGCTTCAGGTGCCACTAACTCTGTGCAGCTCAAGTCAACGCCACGTGGCTGTGGGCCCTTGCTGACCACTGCCTCCGGCCTACACTGCGGTCAGCAGGGCTCACACATATCAAATCCAATCCTGACCTGCAAGGACACGCCATCATCGCTGGCTGCACACCCGCTGAGCGCTTCCGGTGCCACCAACTCTGTGCAGCTCAAGTCAACGCCACGTGGCTGTGGGCCCTTGCTGACCGCTGCCTCCTGCCTACACTGCGGTCAGCAGGGCTCACACATATCAAATCCAATCCTGACCTGCAAGGACACGCCATCATCGCTGGCTGCACACCCGCTGAGCGCTTCAGGTGTCACCAACTCTGTGCAGCACAAGTCAACGCCACGTGGCTGTGGGCCCTTGCTGACCGCTGCCTCTGGCCTACACTGCGGTCAGCAGGGCTCACACATATCAAATCCAATCCTGACCTGCAAGGACACGCCATCATCGCTGGCTGCACACCCGCTGAGCGCTTCAGGTGCCACTAACTCTGTGCAGCTCAAGTCAACGCCACGTGGCTGTGGGCCCTTGCTGACCGCTGCCTCCGGCCTACACTGCGGTCAGCAGGGCTCACACATATCAAATCCAATCCTGACCTGCAAGGACATGCCATCATCGCTGGCTGCACACCCGCTGAGCGCTTCAGGTGCCACCAACTCTGTGCAGCTCAAGTCAACGCCACGTGGCTGTGGGCCCTTGCTGACTCCTGCCTCCGGCCTACACTGCGGTCAGAAGGGCTCACACATATCAAATCCAATCCTGACCTGCAAGGACACGCCATCATCGCTGGCTGCACACCCGCTGAGCGCTTCAGGTGTCACTAACTCTGTGCACCACAAGTCATGGACCCTTCATGTTTGAATCTTGTGTGTGTGATATCAGATCTGGTGCCCCTACCTCAGTGCACTGCAAGTCATGGACCCTTTATGATTGAATCTTGTGTGTGTGATGTCAGATCTGGTGCCCCTACCTCAGTGCACTGCAAGTCATGGACCCTTCATGATTGAATCTGTGTGTGTGATCCTATGATCACTGTTCTAGTTGTTGCCAGCACCAACCACTCCCTGAGGGCTGGCTTACACTCACCCCACACCCATCCAGCGCAGGCGTCACTGGACATGTGACCCTGGTAATAACAAGGGGCTGGGCGCACGTGCCCTTAGCCAGTTCCACTATATATCTAAGTGTGTCCGTGTGGTCATTATGTATGCATGTTGGCCCCGGGCCCTACCACATTACATTGTGCTGTGGACAGCGGACGCAACCATGTCACCTCAGGCAGTGGGTAAGACCTTGGACACGTAGCTTTGTCCCCCCCCCCTGTAAACGAAAGCGGAGTGGGCTGGGCCGGCGTACGCCAGTCCAGGGTAGGGGTGTGAAGAATTTGCCCGGGGCTCTGGGCGTGGTTCAGTTCTGGCCTGGACAAGGAAGTAACTAAGGCGTGTGTCTCTGTTGTAGTGTCGGCGCCACCCGGCCCGCAATCGACAATGTTGCAATGTAGCATGCACCCGGAGGGCGGGCTCGCACGAACGGAGAAATGAAGGAGCGCAAAACCGCTCGGGATCTTGGCTCATACATGCCAAGTGTTGTGTGTATCTGTATTGCAGCAGCATGAGCCAAATGCCTAGCCTTAATCGCAGCGCGAGTTCAGCCGGGCATGAACTCTACATCTGTGTCCGCCCTATCCTTACCATAGGCCTACACTCACGTGGCCGCCCACCTTCAACGGCCAACATCACAGTGTCGTTGTCAGGCTTGTGGACATACGCAGACAGGCATGATGTAGGAGTGCAAGTGATGCAACCGCACAGCGCACACAAGTAAATAGGCTCGGGGGTAGGGAGGAGCAGCTGTGAGGCAACGTAACACACAGTGATGCCGCTCATTTGCCACATGCAAGACATGTCAGACATGAATCCCAAAGTCGCACACATCCCACCCCACCCCCAACAAGCCACATCACATTTCCTGAATGCAAGCAGATGACAAACTAACATTAGGGATGAAAGCTCCTTTGTCTGAACTATCAGGCGGTAGCACATCTGCACCTCCGACCTCGGAATTGCAAGTGGCCGGCACCCCCTGACAGATACTATAGCAGCTGATGACGACTCCCACCCTAAGCACAGCCCGACGAAAGACCAACGCATACACACCCCACACACAGAAGTCCTTGCTCGAAGTTGTCTTGCATGGAATGGCCTTCACACTTACTCCCACACCATCCCAGGCGTACAACCGTTGCACACTAAAACAACTCATTGATCCGAGCTGTGGCATTTCATTCACAGAACTGGCACAGGTCAGAACAGTGCCGCTTCAACCAGAGCCACTAACGCAATGGCAGAACATCCCGGACACATGCACAACCCCTGTCACATGGAACTGTACCGTGCACGTATGCTGCATTTACTGGGGGCACTGCCATTGGCAGTGCTGCGGATCAGTTACCGGCTAAGCTTCTGCCTTGCCAACATCACCTGCGTTCAGCCTGTGTTGCATTGTCGATCGTGCATATTCGAGTGGTCCATGGATGTCTGCCTATCCAACAGGACGGTAGCTGAACTGCATTTTTGACATGTGTGTGCGCCCCCTGTTGGCCCACGACCAGGAGTGTCACTGTGATACCCGTTTATGGGATGCCTTGATACTTGGCATATATGCTGGCAGCTGGACCTAGGAGATTACACAACTCCTCGTGTGCAGTGACCACATTGAACCGCTCCCCTATTGGGCTATAGTGCAAATTGGTGAAAGGGGGTGGACGCAGCACATCTGTCCGGACCTGGTAATGGATTGCCTCGCCGTCCTGTTTGATGAAGTCGACAACGACCTCATGTTGGAAATGATATCCTACGAAGCTGCAATCGCTTTCATGGACGAGTAACTATGTACCTGCAGTTCTAAGGTTTATATACGCGGTATTGCAATGACCAAACACTCAGGGGTGTTGAAGACCATAAGGCAGAGATTGAAGGACATAGAGCGGAAGCTAAAACATTTGGAAGATCAGCAGGGGACGGATGAGGACGAGGGGCGGGAGGACGAAATAAAGGCCCTATTAGAAGAATACCATGAAGCGGCGGATAGTGAGATCAAGCATTTAGGTAAATACGCTACAGCCCGCACATACGGGGAAGGGGAAAGGCCGGGCTCCATACTGGCTCAGACTTTGAAAACAAAACAGGGGAAGACACAGATAATACAGGTGAGATCTGCGGAGGGAGACTTGCGCACGGAAGAGGTAGAAATTGCGGAGAGATTCCGTCAATACTACGCAGACCTTTATACATCAAGGTCAGAAGACATGGAAGAGGAAATGCAGGACTATCTAGAACACATAGCACTGTCCTCCCTTTCGGATGTGCACAGAGAATTCCTCATGCTACCAATAGAAAAAGACGAAATATTAGAAGCCCTGGCGGGCATGAAATCGAGCAGTGCGCCGGGGGCGGATGGCCTCCCGGCCAACTTTTATAAAGCCTTCATAGATATCTTACTACCCCACTTGGCCACGCTATTTGACGATATATGTGTTGAAGGTACAATGCCGAGCTCCATGAGGGAAGCGATCCTAGTAGCAATCCCTAAACCAGGGAAATCGCCGGAGGAATGTGGTTCATATCGCCCATTGTCGCTTTTAAATGTGGACACGAAAATATTTGCAAAGATTCTGGCCAATCGCCTTGCCCCCCTGTCTACGATATTGGTAGCACCAGAACAGGCAGGATTTATACCTAATAGAAATCTTACATACAATATTCGGACTGTATTTGGCACTATACAGCATGTGAGGCAAGATGTTAAAGCGGTGGCAGTTTTCCTAGATATGGAAAAAGCCTTTGACTCGGTAGAGTGGGCATTCATGCGTAGGGTATTGACAAGGATGGAACTGGGATCGGTATTTTTGCAACTAATTGGCACGTTGTACCACAAACCCACAGCTAGAGTACGTATAGGTAATTTAGTCACAGATCGGTTCGCCATCTCTAGAGGCACAAGACAGGGCTGCCCACTATCGCCACTGCTGTATGCCCTGGTCGCGGAGCCCTTGGCGTGCGCCCTTAGGGAGTATCATGGTCATGACGGCATAGGCTTCCCGACATATAACATAGTGATATCCACCTATGCAGATGATACACTGCTGTGTGTGCGGCAGCCTGAACAAAACTTGACATCGGTGCTTCGGGAGGTGGTGCACTTTGGGGCTTTTTCGGGCCTAAAAGTTAACTGGGCCAAGTCCATAGTTTTTCCGCTGACTCCGGTCACAGAGGAATTCAAAATGGAATACCCACTGCAATGGACTACGGACCCAGTCAGATACTTAGGGATTAAGTTGCATACAAACTCTGAGACGATATTAAGGGAGAATTATGGCACGGCCATGGATAGACTGGAGGATGACGTAGAGGCATGGTGTAAGCTCCCCTGTCGTTGATGGGAAGGATATCAATTATGAAGATGGTGGTACTGCCTAGGATGCTGTTCCTATTCACCAATATACCAATAGTACTATCACGAGCCTTTTTCCAAAGACTTACACAGTTGATGCTAAAGCTAGCGTGGGCGGGCAAGCAGGCGAGAGTTAAATGGCGGGTTCTTATATTGCCTTACAGTATGGGAGGCCTCGGAGCTCCGGATTTTGAGCTTTACTATAGGGTAGCACAGTGCGCACACTTACACACCTGGATTCATGGCGAAGCAGGAATACCATATCTGCGTATGGAAACTCTGTTCGCCGCTCCCCACCCGCCACCGGTGACAATATTTGAAGACCCAGATCGTAGAACTGGAATCCTTGACTCAATGAACGCTACCAGACACGCATGGCACTGCTTATTACAGCAACAGGTGGGAGAGTTACTATACACACCGTCCATGACTATAGAGTGGGCTCGCTGGTTGACCCCGTGCAGGGACAGAGGAGTCATTAGAGCTCTGCAAGCGTTGAATATTAACGTTGTGGGAGATCTCTTCCAGGAAGGGGTTGCAAAAACCTGGGAACAAGTGGTGGAGGGGGCTAAGGCGCACACGCAACTACAGCGATTCCAGTTTTATAGGGTGCGACGAGCTAAGCTAGAGCAGTTTGGAGAAGACATGCAGGAGCCTCCAGCAATCCCGGAACTAACATATGTTCTCAAATCCAACTCCCCTCATAAGATAGTAACCAACATCTACAGAATAGCGATGACGCATAGAATACATGAACACTCGACAGCTAGGCTGGCCTGGCAGAGGAACTTGCAAGTAACAATAGATGATACGATGTGGCAGTACTGCTGCCTGAACACACGGCGTGTTTCCCTTCATGGAAAACACAGGCTTATTCATTTTAAATTCCTTAACAGAGTATACTACACGCCAGAACAGCTATGTAGGTATGGGCTCAGAGAAGAGGCGAAGTGTGAGCGGTGCACAGCACAGATAGCGGATTTTATACACCTAGCTTGGAACTGCCCAGGTATACCAGCATACTGGGAGGAGGTATTTCGGGAACTGGAGAGGATAGTGGAGGTGGAACTGACTCTGGACCCAGCAATGGCTTTACTGGGATATACCAAAACACTGCCCAAGGCTGTGCGCAGACTTGTAGATATGGGATTGTTAGTAGCAAAAAGGGTAGTGGCATTGTGTTGGATGAGGGGCCCAGTACCAACAGTGAAAAGATGGTCGCATGATATGCTATACTGCTGCACACAGACGGAGAATTATAGTGAACTGCTCCCTCCACGTAGCAGACCAAAACTTTTTGGGGGATTGTACAGGACATATAAACAGGGAGAGGCCGGGGAGACGAGTGTAGTCACGGAAGTGCACACAGGGGAAGCCGATATGAGTGACGAACAGTTGGCAGAGGGTTAGGAAGAGGGACGTTGTGATAGGACGCCCCGCACTGGAAGGCAGAAACGTTAGTTCAGGAATAAGCGCAAGATGGCAATGTGAAATGGTGGCCACCTGGGACAGACTGTGTGGTGATTGGTGGAAGACGCTGCCTGCCCAGGTTGGGTTGTTGGCTCAACAGCTGTGTAACCAAGAGATTCACGGGAATGTTTTAGTAACCAAGGGATTTATGAGAATGTTTCCACGGAGGGGTTGCTAAAGTATGCTACATGGTGAATATGTACTGAAGCGTTGTTATGTAATTAACCTTTACAAATAAAATTTAATAAACAAAATAAAAAAAAATAAAAAACTATGTACCTGCAGCCACAACAGATTGGAACCCATTGCACATGTCCCAACACCTTGTTGCATCTTGGAGATCTGGTCACATATCCCACGACAACAGTGGACATGGCTGCATTCGCCTGGACTCCGAATACATGAGCGGACAACAACGTGGGTTACCACACACCTGTGAAAGGTGAGGCACTCCCCGGAGTGGACAGCGGCGCTTGGCAACGTTCCTCATTCTGACATACTGCTGCATTGGTCTGCATGTTGTGGCACTCATCTTGCCCGTACTGACACGCATATGCTAATAAAGTCTACGCACCTTCACTTGTATTCAACTGTGATGAGTGTTGATTTGAATGACAATGTGTGTCTCACTGCCTATCTTGGTCACGGCCACACATGCGCATTGATAGCATTACCCAGGGAGTACCTTTTTGTGGAATCACTGTCCCTACATTCATCCATACTTTCATACTTTACATTGTTGCCCCGTGGAGGGCCAGCCAGAGTCCTTTAGGGATTAACAAGTTCATCGGAAGAGGAAGACTTCAGTCCGCAGTGTGATTGCTGTGTCATTGGTAACCAAACAAAACATGGCAGTCCATGTCGAGGTCCAAGGTGAGTGTCGCTGAGTGTATCGGGGGACAGTGGAAGGTGTTATTCCAGGGCATGATGCAGAGGGCAGAACCAAGCTGAAACAGGCCATATGGCGGAGATGAATGCTACCACTTCATTCTTACCACAAAGCCAGATTCATCATCATCTTCGTCCTCTGATGTGTCAGGTGCCTCACATGTGGGGGGTGGTGTTTAGTCTGCATCACTGTGTGGCACTGACACATCAGGGGTCGGAGGTGGAATGTCTGCCGCACTGTGTGGTACTGACACTTCAGGGGACGGAGATGTGGATGGAGTAGGAGCAGCAGCATTCATCCGCGCCAGGCCTTGTGGCGGCAATGCCATGACGAGGATCTGCAGGGCATGGAAGATCACAGCTACATCTCGCTGGTGTGCAGCCATGGCAAACATTCTTTCCGCCTGCATCCGCTCCAAGCTCTCCGTCATTCTCCTTATGTGTCCCAACTCCCGGCTGACATCGCTGGAGCCACTCCGACTAGACAGTTGTTCTTGGCTCAGAGTCATGACTCCAGCGATGTCAGCCATGGATTGTTGGAGAGCATGGAGCGGACAGTGGGTGTCCGTTAGGGACTGTAAGTCGTCCCTGATGGGACTTAGACACCCACGTATGGCATCTAGTTTGGCTGCCATGAGGTCGAACCCCACCCGCAGCTGATCAGCCATCTTCTCCTGGCACCCTAACACACGGCGTTGGAATGCCATGTGTTGGTCGTGGGGTCCTGGGAGACAGCTGTGGTGGTGGGTGCTTCCTGCTGTGTGGTCTGTGCAGGGGGTGGGGTCTCCTCGATGCAGCTGGGCTGCCCTGCTCCTGGAGGTGGGGTGCCGAAGCTGTCCATGAGCTGTTGGAGGGCGTCGGTGTTGATGTTGGGGAGGTCCTCTTCATCATCAGTGCTGAGTTGTTGGGTCTGCTCTGCAGGAGGTGTTGATTCTCCCTCTGCAATGTGAAGGGGAGATGCAGATTGACATTGTGTTCACATGTATGTTCACGCATTGAACAAGTTTACTAACAGACTGCATGACAATGTACATTGTGACTGTTTGTGAGGAGATGCCTATTTGATGCGGGACAGTTGACATTTCTACACCATCAGGGATGTGAGGTTGTACTTGTACATTATCATCTCACAGGTTCCTGCTATGCCAAATGCGAATGGCCATTTTCTACACACAAGCGGCAGCAGTTGTGTCCTCTGTTCTGTTGTGAAAGTGTTGCAGTTTGTACCACATTGTTGTCAATGTTGAGATGCTCTGATTCTTATGTGTGTACGCTGCATTGTGGGTGTGTTGCCCCTTCAGATCTGATTTGGCTGGCCCTTCTCCCTTTCAGGCGGTGTGCCTTTCACTTCTGTGCTTATACAGTGCTGAGATGTTGCAGACTTGGGTAAATTGGGCTCTTGGTCGGAGTTGTGACTCTTGGGCATGGATTGTCCGCAGATGTGCTATACTTAATTGTGCATGTGTGCCATTGTGCCCATCTTTCCCCGTCCCCCAGTCCCTGGTCGTTACTCACCCTGTTGCTGTTGGCTCAGGTCATGTTGTGCAGTGTCCGGTCCCCCAACTCCTGCCACCGTCTCCCCAATGATGACTCGGGTCACCATTTCCTCCATCTCATCCAGCTCCTGGTGTGTCGCTGGACTCCCACCTCCAGTCTGCATTGCTGCTTTCAGGTTGGCTGCGAGTTTCAGCTTGGTTTTGCGCTTCACATCAGTCCAGCGCTTCTTGCAGTCGTCCACTTCCCTTCTCTTCACTCCAACTGCATTCACCTTGGCCAAGATGGACTGCCATATTGTATTTTTAGTTGCCAATGACACAGTGGAGATGATGAACAGTTGGTGGTGGTGTTCTGTCACCTCCCTAATGAGGATCTGGTTTTCCTGCGTACTGAAACGCGGGTTCCTATTCTTCTTCTCCTTGCCCTTCCCTGACCCCGAGGTCCCAGGCTGGTCCTCCGTGGGGCTTGTGGGGTTCTGGTTGTCCTCTGTACTTGCTCCGGCTACCTCCATGGTGCTTCGCAGTTGTTTGTGTTTTTTGTTGCCGCTTTTATAGTGGTTTTTCCCGCCTGACTTGTGGGACTTGCAGGCCTGGCACTGCTTATCGCTGAATTTTTTATCGCAGTTGGGCCCATCGCAACTTTTTTCACGTTAGGGTTTAGATTTTTATCACCGTCCCGGTAATTTTATCGCGGACATTTGACGCGTTATCGGGAAACTATCGCATGTTATCACCGTGTTGAGAATAAGATGTTAACAAAGAGTTATTTTCACGCGATATTCGGCGATATGAGAAATTGCGTTAACCTATTTTGGCGATGATTATTGCACGTTATTGAGAATATCCCCCACAGTGTTCTAGTTTGAATGATGTCAGCCAAGTCCAGCTCACTCTTCCATCCCTTTTGCTATTAAACTAGGTAATAGTTACACCTGTTAAGCACAGTAATTAGACATGAAAGACGTTCAGTATGAAGCTCTCTATAGAAGTAACTTATTGTTATTTAAATGTCTCCCTGAAGCCAGGGATCTAGATCACGGTCAATAATTGATTTGAAAGGACAACAAAGTGATGACAGTTCTGAGTACAACAGGTGAAAAATGATCAGCTAGCGCACAAATATATTTTCATATTTTACCTCTGCCATAATTGTCCATCCCCTTGAAGACTAGAACACCCCAAGGTTTCTAAAAACGTGTTCGAGGTACACCAGAGCAAGGCGGAAACAGCAGGTGGGCCTCCTTGAAGTGTGTGTGGTGCCCTGAGGACGCGCACAACTCATTAAACAACGTGTAAGGGGCCGGGCCAGAGAGTGCAGAACAGGCGGAAGCGGTCCCAGCACACAGGAGGCACATTTACGGGGCCGCAGCCAAGGGCAAAACCAAGAAGCGGGCGGCGTCTGAGGAGCCACCCGTTTTCTCTGTCAAGAAGGGAATGTCGGGCGCGATGAGGCACGTGGCCTCTGTGGAGCATGCTAAGGCCAAGTTGGGAGTTAGGAGAGGGGAGGGGGGCGGGGTGGTGTGGGGGGAGGGGCTTGGGGAGGCCCAGACATTACGAGAGCGGCTGTCGAAGGTTGAGGGGAGGGAGGGGGGCAGCCCAGGTGAGTCAAGTGGGCAGGGCAGGGATTTTGGCATGGAGGGGAGGAAGGAGGGTCCAAAGAGTGTGCCTGCCAGGATTGGACTGGCCTGGACATTTTTGGACATTTGGAAGCAGCACAGGAGGGGATGGGGGTGGATTTTGTGCCCTGCTTGGACGAGTACTTGGGGAAAGGGGGGTCCGGGCGGGAGGGACGGCGCAAAAGAGGGAGCAGACGCCTCAGGAGAAGGTCTGGGGCAGGGAGAGGCTCAGCTTCCGCCCTGGTGGCGGCGATGCTAGATTGGAGTGAGGGAGATGAGGACTTGGGGGCAGACGACATGGGGAGGGAGGATGTGGGGGGCATGGATTTTGGTGTTTTCAAGGGACACCCCATCGGGGGTTGGTCCCTTGGGAGAGGATCCGAGTCAAGGTTGCCCAAGGGGGGTAGCCAGGCGGCAGTTCATGGGGGTTATACGGCCTGAGGCTCAGACGCGGAGGGGAGCAGGTTTCAGAGCACCAGCACACCAGTCCTGTCTTATACATTTCAGGGGCAGGAGTGGGGCTTCGCGACAGACTCAGTAGAGCTGAGGACGGCTCCTTCACACATAGGGGAAGAGAGGGCTGGGCCCTGCATGGTCCACTCGGAATCGGCATGGGATCCCGACGCGGCCAACGCAAGAAGGCCCAGAACGACTTTGTTGGCCCCAGCAGCCAGTAGGTCGAGAACGGCCTCTGGGCAGTGACGAACCGGCAGGGCAGGGTAGATTTGTCCCCCCCCCCGGGCGCTGGGTGTGGTGGTCCCAAGACAAAGTGTGGCGAGCTTAAGGCACCGGTGGTGTTGGTAAAGGAGTGGGAGTTTGTGGACGACCCGTTGGGGGGGGTCATGCTAGACTGTGATGAGGACAGTCTGGAGGAGGGTGAGCTCGGGGAGGAAGAGCCGGGAACAAGTCGGGGGGGGGCTTGTTAACGATGTGTCCAGTGTATTACAGGTAAATAAGGTTGAGGCAGGTGGACAAGCTGAGACAGGACTGGTGAGGCGGATGGCAGCGGCACAGGCACCGACCTTGGCGCCAGGTAAGGCTTTAAGGAGGGTTCACGCTCCTACCATGGTTTCCACGGGTGTGGACGCTAGTGCAGGGGTTGAAGGAGGTGAGAGGCTGCGCAAGGGCAGATACGTCATGGATGTGGGAGTGAGCATGGATGAGCAGGGGGGCACTGGGAGTGCGGGGGACATCCAGCAAGAAGGAGGCTTTGGAGGGAGCAGTGGGGGGGAGGAGAAGAAGGACGTGCCTGACAGTAAGGAGTTCAAATTCAAGAAGTTACCATACATGGGGGTGACAAAGCCATTAGGCGCGCATTTGATGTTGGCCACAAAGGAGCGTATTTGGAAGGGGGAATACGTGGAAATGCTAAAACTTCTCCACAGGCAAGTGCGGTCCACAGAAGGTTCTAAGAAGGAGGAATGCGAATTAGCCAAACAGTCAAAGGTTCCCCTCACGATAGAGAATTGGACGGCGGCATTCCTAATATATGCCAGTGTGTATGCGAGAAATATCCGGATCGTTGTTTGGCCACGTTCAAATACATTGATGCCATTCAAAAGGTGCAGATCACTGGGGGGGGATATGCTTGGGCGCAATACGACGAGGAGTTTCGGACACGTCTAGCGTGGGACCCAGAGGCCAAGTGGGGTGAACTGGATTCCGATTTGTGGCATCATACTATGGGGGCTGCGAAAGGCGGGAAAGACGATATTCACAGCAAGTGGCTTGCCTATCGTTTATCGCCCTTTCAAGGGCGTCCCACCTGGGGAGGGGTGGGTGGACCCGCAAAATATGGACCGGGGACAGGAGGGACATGTTGGAATTTTAACAAGGGGTTGTGCGTGCTGTAGTATTGCAAATTCCGCCACGAATGTTCGAAGTGTGCGGGTAGACACCCCCTGGCTAACTGCTACGGGGCATGGGCCATGTAAAACAATCAGGGAGGGAGTCAGTGGCATCAGTACGGGGGAGGGAAGGGAGGCCAATAGCAGTAAGTCACGGGCCCCGGAGGAGGCAGAGGGGGGCAAGGACCTGGTGCGAAGGGCTCCTACTCCAGTTAACCTGGAGAGGTTGGAATACTGGCTGGAGTATTATGGGTGAACGACGGACGCAGAGCTGCTGCAGGATGGGTTTCGTCGGGGGTTCAGGTTGGGGTACGAGGGTCAGCGGGTCCACAGATGGGCAGACAATTTGCGCTCGGCCACGGAACACAAGCAGGTGGTGAGGGATAAATTTGACAAGGAGGTTCAGGAAGGCAGAATGGTGGGACCCTTTTGGGATTAGCCGATGGAGAACCTAATCGTGTCTCCAATCAGAATTGTTCCCAAGAAAGAGGATGGGCAGTTTCGTTTGATTCAGCATCTGTCGTAGTCGGCAGGGCAGTCAATGAATGATTTTATCCCGGAGGAAGCGATGTCGTTGTCTTACTCATTGGTGCATGAGGCCATGTCACTGGTAGTGGCGGCGGGCCCGAGTGCGTTGATGGAAAAATGCGACGTCAAATCAGCATTTCGGCTACTTCCGGTACACCCGGATGATTTTTAGCTACTTAGGATGCAGTTTGAAGGCAAATGGTATGTGGATTAAGCGCTGCCAATGGGCTGTTCAATATCCTGTGCTTTCTTTGAATGCTCTAGTACATTCTTGCAGTGGTTGGTCACATGGCACACGGGCCATAAGCTGGTGACGCATTACTTGGACGATTTCTTTTTGGTGGGGGCACCCGGCTAGGTGGACTGCCAGAAAGGGCTGGCAAGCTTCCAGGAGCTAATGGGTGACCTAGGTGTGCCATTGGCCCCCGACACTGTGTTGTGTTTCTTGGGAATCGAAATTGATTCAGTGCGAATGAAGGCCAGACTGCCAGATGATAAGCAGGAGAAGATGCTGGCCTTGATACGGTGCAAGCTGGGTAAAGAGAAAGCCAAAGTGAAGGACATTCAAGTGTTGCTGGGTCATCTGAACTTTGTGTGCCAAGTTGTCAGAGCAGGAAGGTCGTTTCGCAGAAGGCTGGGGAGGTCACTGTCGGGAAATGCTCCTCCTCATTATCACATACAAATTGCGGCGGGAGAGAAAGAGAATCTGAGGATGTGGTGCGTGTTTTTGCGGGATTTCAATGGGATCTCTTTGGCGAGACAGGGGGACTTGGAGTGGGACATGCAAATCTTCTCAGATGCGGCTGGAGGCCTGGGCTTTGACGTATACTGGCAGGGTAGGTGGTGTGCAGATCAGTGGCCGGCGTTGTGGGCTCATGGGGGGAGGAGCATCGCCTTCCTGGAACTCTTCCCTTTGGTGGTGGCAGTAACGCTTTAGGGGCGCAGAGTTGGCACACAGACGGGTATTGTTTCGGGTGGATAACATGGCGGTCGTTCAGGTGGTGAACAGACAGTCAGCCAGGGATATGCAGGTGCTGAAGTTGTTGCAGGTGTTCGTGTTGTGCTGCTTGCGCCATGACATAACTTTCAGAGCTCGCCCCATGCCAGGTGTGGACACTGACATCATGAATGCTTTGTCTCGTTCACAGTGGGGGAGATTCTTGGGTTAGCCAAGGACGTGGGCAGAGACCCGATCCCCATGCCGGAGAAGCTGTGGTCTGTCGGCAGTACAGGATGGTACAGCTGGTGGTAAGATTGTTGGTGGATTCAACGTGCAGGGCTTACTGGCAGGCTTGGAGGAAGTTTGTGGCATCGGGGTCCTGGCGCAGGGTGTTGGAGGGGGCACTCCGAGAAGACATAGTACAATTCATGGTTGTTCTCATTGAAAAAGGTTTGTCGCGGGTGACTATTGCTGGGAAATTAGCGGGTTTGGCCCTCATAGAGAAATTGCTGTGGGGTTACCCCCCGTCAGCGGGAGAATTGGGCCGCCGCTTTTTAGAAGGATGGGCAAGGGAGCAGGGCCAGAAGGGGTGGGTCAGGAGGCCCCTGTCCCGGAACTTGCTACGGAGGGTACTAGAACAGTTGCCGGCAGTGTGCCGAGACCTGGGGTAGTCTTGCTTCTTTTCCACGTTAATGGTCTGGATGTTTTATGGGGCTTGTATGGTGTCTGAGCTCCTGGGGGGCAGGGGAAGAGAGGGGCTTCTTTGGGAGGATGTGCTGAAGCGCCAGGGAGGTGGGAAGTAGTGACTCGGCACTCCAAGACTGACCAGAGAGCACAGGGGAAGCGGGTTACTCTGGAGGACAGGGGTGCTTTGGGTCTGTGCCCGGTGGAATGGGGTAGGCGATGGGTGGCATTTTGTGGCAGGGCGTGGTGTTCCTGCATCTACAAGGGGGAAGGGTGACAGCGCACCAACTGCTGGCGTTTTTGAGGTCGGTGCTGAGTAGGCTAGGGGTGCGAGTGGCGGGATACGGCACGCACTCTTTCCGGATTGGGCAGTGTCTGAAGCGGCATTCCGGGGTTGGTCTCAGGAGGACATCATGCGTTTGGGGCAGTGGTCTTCAGGATACTACAGGCGCTACGTGCGGGAGCTGGGGGAGGAGGCCAGCGCAGCGCAGGAATCATTGTAAACGCGTACTGCTTTTTTGTCTCCTTTCAGGTGCGGTACAGGGCCCAGAGTCGGAGGCAGTGGTGATCTGGATAGTGGGCCACTCTTTTGTGAAATGGGCAGCGATACAAGCAGGACAGAGGGGGGCGGGGGCCAATTTGGGTTTTGATGACCGTTTGTTTAAGGTTACATGGAAAGGAAAGGGGGGTATGTTATGGAAAGAGTTGTTGCACACATTGAACAGGATGAAGTCAGGGTAACTGTGCCCGGATGTTTTGCTAATTCACTCAGGAGAGAATGATTTAGTGAGGGAGAAGACAGGGGTTTTGACGAGAGCCATGAAGAGGACTCTTATGGAAATTAAAGCGCAGTGGTCCGGTGTGTTTGGACAGAGTTTATTCCGCGGCGTTCCTGGAGGGGGGCTTACAAACCGGCAGCAATAGACAGAGCAAGGAGGAAGTTGAACAGGGAGATGGGGCGTTTTTGCAGGGAAATAGGTTTCGGCAGGATTTGCCTTTCGGACATTAAGTTCGAGGCAGTGGAGTTTTTTTAGAGGAGTCGGGGTGCATCTGTCCCGCATTGGCATGGACTTGTATCAGGGAGGTCTTAGGGAAGGTGTTGAGCTTGAAACGTTAGAGGTCAGAGCACAGGACGGAGGGGACACCTTGGGGGGGCAGAAAAGGGGGATTAGCTCCCAACCCCCCTTGTCTGGGTGGCAGGGGAGCATGGAAGAGTTGGACAGGAGTTTGCAGAAGTTGCTTGGCGTTGACAGTTGTGGGGGCAGGGGGAGGGTAGGCAGGTGTTAAAGGTTCACTTTAGGACATTTGGTTACTTCGAGGTTTATATAGATATTCATAGGATGTAGGGGGAATTCAATTAGGAAATGTTGAAATGCAATAAAGTTAATGAGTTATCTGCGGGTGGACATGTTTGAGGGGGATCGTAGGGGTGGGGGTGGGATAGGGGATAGTTCTCTTGATGTATAGTGAGGTTTTAGTTTAGTAAGGCAGTGGCCAAGGAATTTTGTGATGTGCACCTGTATTAATAAAATGGCCTTTTTCACACACACAAGTGGTTAGTGTTTATCTGCACCCCTCCCTCCCAAGCCACATCGTCGATCTACAGAATGAGGGATGGAGGAGTGTTGGCCTTATAAATCGGGTTTACTCATACCGATACTCCATAACGATGGTTGAATTTCAAAGTGCACAGATATGTAATGAAGTGAAGGTTTCTATGCATTTCTGAGCGGATCTGCCTCTAAAAGTTGTTGAATAACACAAACTTGCAAATTTAGAAGAATTCGCTAAAGATTTGTACACAGTTTCTCACCACAACCCACTCACAGATTTACTTTCATCAAGCGGCGGAATACATGTGTTTTTTAGTGCTGGAGCTTCTGCTGGTGGAAGTGGAAAACCCACAAAAATGATAGTTTGATGGGGTTGCGGGGAAAGTGACTTCTTCATGCACAAGAACTGCTTTCCAAGGACAAAAATAATTCAGATGTGAATTTGTGAAAGCACAATTTTGTCACACATTGTTTGCGCAAATATTTAAGTTTAAGAGTATCCCAGGGAATTTCTAACATTGGCAGAATTCCAGCAGTATGCCTGGAATTCTTCAGGAGTTACTAAAAAGTCAGAAATGTGTTCCCAACACAGGAAGAAGCCTATAGAGGGACGTTTGTGAATTGGGTCGTTTGCCTTGATTATAAATGTACCGACACAATCTTTCCCATTCAGTACGAGCACTAAAGTACTCTAGCATAGAAAATACTTATGTGATAAATTAGGAAAAAGTAAAAATAGGAAAGATGAGCGCCTCATTTACAGAATGGCAGATGGTCCATGGTCTGCTAGGTCAGTGGAATGATATCCTCCACTCACCTTGGGGAATACCGTCCTTCGCACTTAGAGATCTCTACCAGGCAGTTGGAGATCTCTGTGGCTTCAACAGAGCTTACACCGATTAGCCGGACACAGGCTGTACAAAATTAGATAGAAAAGTAATATGGTCGTTACCCACCGCTATGAAAACTATCAACTAACACACTCATTGGAAGATGTCATTAGTGATGTCATGAATGATGTCACATGAGATGTCATCAGTGATGTCATAAATGATATAGAACACGTCATGAGTGATGTCATATGTGAGGTCATAAGCAGTGCATGGCGGGGTGCAAGTTATCATTAGCTCTGCTAACTATAACTGTTGAATTTCTGTGGGTATTTTTAGTTCAAAACATTAATGTTATCACTGATAAATTCACCTAACTATAAGTTACCTTAACCTTTGGTTTTCCAGTGAATTTGTAAGGTTTTCTTAACAAAAAAAACAGATCTTTTAATCACACCTAACTATAATATTACTTGAACCATTGGTTTTTTCAGTGAATATATATATATTGGGGATTCATATAACTTATATATACTTACCTTGCATTATAAAGGCTTCCATGGTAAATTCATGCATGGTAAAGGCATTGCATGGTAAAGGATGTGTGGTAAAGGCATGCGTTGTAAATGCATGTGTTGTAATGTTATACAACCTCCTTCAGTCTGCTGGGCCGGCTTTAGTGCTGGTGGTGCCTGGTGTGACAATCTTTTTTGGCACCCCTCTCATGACCTCCTACACGGATTCCCTCACTACCCCCCAGCAAAAGTGTCCCTCAGCTCTCCATAGTCCCTCTCACAGACATTTTTTTTTTTTTAAAGCGCTGGTAATGGCTGGCTTTACTAACCCACTCAGCTATCCACATGAAATACAGATCTGTTCTTTGCAGCTGCATATTAACCTTCTGCACTACTTTATTGTGAGTTAACTACTACCACCAGACAAAGCTCTGACCTCTCTGTAGCAGGAACATTCATCGCAAGAGTTATTTTGACATTTTTATTGCTGCCTGAACGCTGGGTGCACAAGGAACTCTGCAGCAGGTGCTTTTAGATCGTAAGTTAATTGCTAAACACAGCACCCTCCCTGAGGTCAGTGCCCCCTTCCAGGTCAGCGCCCAGTGCGGCCGCACCGCCCTAAAGCCGGCCCTGTCAGTCTGTGACATCATGGTTAGCCTTCAATTTCTATCCCAAGAGGAGCTGTTGTGGTGTCAGTGTCTGGTCGTATTAATTGAACAGCTAGTTTGGGATGATCCTTTTTTTAATCAGGTTAGAAATCACATTCGGACTGCTGTACGCTGTATAAATTTTCTGTACTCATGTATGTGTATGCGTCAGCATGGATGCCATGTTGGTGTTGGTAATTTTCTTAAATACTAGTTTTGGAAGCTGCATCAGTTCATCACTGCTTAGGTACTGAATTTCCTCTATGGTGATGACTAGTCTAATGGTATGAGCTTGTGGACGTGTGTGTGCTGTGCTAGTTATTTATTAATTTAGAGCTTTTGTTGAGCTTATGTGTCTCCTTCGGGTTACTTCTGAGCACTCAGTGAGTTACAGAAAACATGGGGGGCAGGGGCTTCTGGAGTCCAATTGATAAAGGCAGGGTCCAAGTCTCATAGTCCTCAGTCACCGACCACATAGGTGAAAAGGTTTACTTGAATGCCTGGCGAACAGTTCTGGCTGCAGGTGTTTCCAGAAAGGATTGTTTGGTTTCAGCTTAAGAGTTGGGTTTAGTGATTTCCAGTCTGTGACCCTGACCTCCCAGGGATCTGCCTCCATGTATTTATTTGCTCTGGCAGCCCCTTGAGAGATAAGGTTTACCATAGTTTTTTTGTACCTCTCTTTATTAACTTAGTGTGCACCATAAGGGTTCACCGTAGTTGATCCCAGATTTCTGTGGGGCACACAGTGTGTGGCTGGACTTGCAGGTCCCCTGGGAACATGCCCAGTAAGCCTTATACATGGAGCACTGAGGTTTGGATCAGTGCTTAATTTCTAAAAAAATAAGTGCCAGGACTCTCATCAGGAGGCCACTCCACCTTGCACCACTCATTGCTCCTGCCATGTTTCTAATGCTAGTAACACAACTACTAACCATCAAACTCCTCCTACAAGTGTGACAATTTGGACTATTTCAGGCCCCCAAACCTGTATAAGAATGGTTGGGTGGCAGGTGATAGTCATTTTTAATGTATATTGAATTAATATTTGACTGTAGTTGTGATTATCTCTAAATTAGCCAGACAGCGCCACCTTGTGGCAGACAAATGCCGGTGTTGACAATTAAGTGTCGGTGCCAAGCACCGGAAACCACCGGCTCCAATTCAGCACTTGTTTGGACTTTGTTGTTTCCTCTCCTGGGAGCCAGTAGTTTTTCAGGAATCAGGAGTGTTTCAAGGCTGGTATTGTCTGATCACCCTCCCACAGGCTCGGGCACATTGTGACCACGTGGTTCCAGAGACTGTGAAGCTTGTCGTTCTAGTCTCCTGAGTTGCGTGGTTTGCAAAACATGGCTGCCTGTGTCAAACCAGTCTAACGAAAGGTACTCTTTGGTTTTGTAATTTCCTTGGCCAATCTAAAGTGTACTCGCTGTGTGATCACTGCAACCTCAGGATTGGTCTGTTATTAATAATGTTAGAAAAGAGACAGTGTGCACAGTAAAATAAGTGGTCTGAACACTTAGATCTCATTTAAAAAACATAGGCACACATTCTGGGGTTGCATCCAATTCAACGTATTGTGTAATTTGATTCAGTAGCTCGCAGGGCCAGAATAAACTTGCGAAAGCTGTGATTTGATAAGGCCGCAATAATACACATTCAAATCATGTTTATGTTCTTCCGTGGTGCCTTTTTATGCCAGGACTAAAGCTGTAAGTGCAGTGAAGTGTAATTGAAATGGACCAGCAATGGATTTTTAAGACATAACATTGATTCTCCTCCTAGGTGAGGCTGTTTTCCTGGAACTAACTTCTGTGTTCTGATTAAGTGAAGCTGCTGTTGGAGAGCCTCCGGGCCTGCCACGTCAGAGACATGCTGGCATCAGTAGATTATCGGGCACGGGAAAGATGTCTGCAGCAGGGTGAGGATAAATGGAGTGAAGCATATTATTTCTGTCTGTATCACAGCCCAGCAGGACCTCAGCAAGGGACAATACTTGGAGAAGGTCCCTCTGTGGGTGTCTATTACAGAGCAGAGCCCTTTAAGTCTCCTATAGGAAGCACCATGGAATGAGGTCAGCGCATAGTGAAAGGCGGTGCACACACACCCCACTGTTTCCTTTACTGCGTATACATACCACTGGAGTAGAGGTGTGCAAACATAATCTTTCAGAGTTCCTGATGGTTGCCTTAATCGTAGTCTGTGGAGTTTCCTTCTTTTCCCACACAATATTCACTTGCGTAGGTGTGCCTTATGAGTGTTAGTCACCAAGCACCACAAAACATACATGTCCGACTGAAGCACTGGCTGAGGTGGCCAGCAGATTTCATTTTGTAGATTCCTACTTCCTGCAGTCACCAATATCTCTGTCTAGTCTGCAGTTAGTTTGAGCCCCATCTAGTCCTTGACGCCTAAAACTGACCAGCAGTTTTACATATCTACATCAAGAGGAAAGGGATTTTGGGTGTCATAGCATACATGTAAACGTGGCATCCGGTGAAGTGGATGGAAAGGAAAGACCTTCAAAGTAGATGTTAAATAAGGTTGCTGAAAGTAATTCACCTTGTGGGGTGCCACAAGGAAGCTGTCTCGGTTTGGAGGAAAAGGGAGTGATCTATTTGCTGCTTTCTGCTTTTTGTAGGATTTTGACAACAAGAGATACAGGCCTATAGTTCGAAGTCTTTTGTATATAGAGCGATGGCTTTTACTTATCCTGGAAAATATTTATCTAGCAGCAATCACATTCAGGAATCTGCATTTCTGGGCATTGCGAGGAGGACATTTTTGGGCGTAATTGTAGGCGCGAGAATAATATTCAATTCCCTGATTTCCACTGAATTTCTTGTGTTCACAAATATGTTGCAATTCAGGCTACTGTTTGCGGTTTTGCTGCAGACATCTTTTGCTGTTATCATTGTATTCTATAGTTTGCCAGCCACTTTCTCCTCTCCTATTAGATGGCCGTGCTGTAAATTTGCAATTCGGTGCTAGTGATTTGTTGTCTCTTTGTCTTTACTATGTTTGTTCCACCCCTTGGAGCACTGCTCTTTCACCATGTTTGTGACTGATTGCATTGTTGTAGCCATACAATGTTTACCTCATGGAACTGCTTTATACAGTGGCGGCTCCTCCATTAGGGCGGAGGAGCACCGCCCCACTGCTTTCTCGCAGTGCGAGAAGCAGAAAATAAAATGGTATTTTAAATACCATTTTATTTTCTGCTTCTTGCGCTGCGAGAAGCAGAAGGCAGGGGTATGCCTGGTTGGGGGCGGGCGGGAGGGTATGCCTGGTTGGGGGCGGGCGGGTGGGCGGGTCGGGGAGGAGTGGCTTGCACCACTCTGAGTGCCCAGACTGCTTGGTTGGCCCTGGGGCCGACCAAAGCAGTCATGCGCACTCTACATTTTCTCTATGTAGGCTGCATGCAGCCTACATAGAGAAAATGGCCTCCTACAGGTGCCCGGCTGGGCGCTGTCCGGGACTCCTCACCAATCACAACGCTGCCATTGCAGCGTTGTGATTGGCTTACAGGAGGGGAGAGAGCATGCCTGTTCCTTTTCCTGTTCAGGAGCACAGGCGGCGCGGGACCCGGCCCAGGACAAGGCTGACAGTGCGGACTGTGGCGCCGGGCTCTGCGTGTGCACTCCCTGTGCTCTCCTGGCACACGGATGTGCTCTAGTGCACACCGCTGCTTCACAGATAACCAGCAGGATAGTTTTTCCTCAGTTTGCAGCATTACATTTGTGTTCTACCTGTTTTGAAGTGAGTTTGCACTTCTTGGAAAGGGAAATTCAGTTCCTGCGTGGACTGCAGGACTACAGACCGCAGCACGAGATCGACAACAGTTCCTGCACCTTTTGTATGGTGTGGACGACTGGCACCGAGGCGGTATACTTATGTTCAGCAGACCTTCACCAAGAGCACCTCGCGGCAACTCTTTGCGCCTGGCAGTAGACAGATGAATGTGCGCCACCTAAGAGCTGTGTAGAGCTGGGCAGTGGGCAGGCTGCTCTGCACCTCTGCATGGGAAGTGGGCAGAGTGTGCCGTGGGGCAGTAGGCAGACGGTGCTCTGCCTGAGTGCAGTGGACAGGCTGTGCCATCGTGCAGTGGGCAGTGCTGTTTCTACGTGCAGCGGACAGTCGTGTGCCAGAGAGTCTGTCGTGCCCATCTCTGCTTGCAGTGAACCCACTCTGCCAGCTGCACCCACGCCTCTGTGCCGCACCCCCTGGACTGGAAGATGGGGAGTACCCTGCAGCTGGGGCTCTGCCTCACGCTTCTAGCCGCCTGGGGGGCGCTAGGCTTCGGGGACGAGGACGAGAGGCGCTGCGACCCCATCCGGATCTCCATGTGCCAGAACCAGAGGCGGCGCGGGACCCGATCAGGTACGTTTTTTTTTTAAACCCGCGGTAACCCCCCCGCACGACCTCCCCGCCCCCCCACCCGCAAGTATTACGAGCCTCGACTGGCTTTATATATATATATTTTTGGGATTATCACCATCGGAGTGTGTGTTTTTTCAGTGCGCACTTGTACCCTACACTTAATCTCCTCCCAGACCTTCCGTCCTGCCCTCTCTATGTCCCTCGTCTGTATGCCAAATGGCAGGCTTTGTGATATCTTGATGTCCTCTCTCACCCTGCTGATTCTCTGTGGCTGCGAGCAGCTAGAGTGGTCGCTTTTGAAGCTGGGGAACCGGGTTTGAGTCTGGCGGGACGCTCAAACATCCTGTGATTCTGGGCAAATCACTTAATCTCCCTGTGCCTAGAAATGAATGTGTCCATCTGTAACGCATCTGGTGCTCATGTAAAGCGCTCTGAAACCCCTCCCAGGTGGGCCAGTCACTTGAGCTCCCCGGTCCACGCATGCACCCACTTTCCCATGTGCTCACAGATAACGCAATTTGGTGATGGTGCAAAAGGCTTTTATTTACATATTGTCATACAAAACATGCAATCTGTTTTCAAACCAGTCGTTCATGCCTCCTCGCTTGGAGTTCCAGTCCAATCCTCAACCTTAACAGCACAGCCCTTTTGACAATGCCCTGAGCCAATGCCCCTTCTCAGCAGGTCTAGCACTTTTCTTGCGGCCTCTCAGCTACACCTTGCTACAAAGTATTGTGGGAGGCCGTCATGCCTGACCCGGGCTGCAAGTGCCGTCTCCGCCCTCTGCTGACCCCATGCTGACCCTTAGCCTGCTTCCTGTGCTCCTGTCATAAGGCATCCCAAGGGCACAGGTTTGAGCGGCTCCTCTTTGGCTATAACGCCCTGTCTGCTGTCCTTCTGTGCTGTCCCCACCTTGCCTGAGCCTGTCCGCTGTCTGCGGCTGCTACGCCCGCATTGCAGGTGTGGCTGGGTGGGTTCGCGGCGAAGGCACATGTCCTCGTTGGGGGGCCCCTCAGGCCCTAAAATCCTGGTGCGCACCCAGGGGGCCCCCTGCCTACTGGGCCATTTAAACCACGCTGCCCAATCAGCGCCTGGTGATTTCCCAGGCTTACCCGCTGCCTGCTCATTTTTCTTTGCAGATTTATATAGCACGAACTTGACCCGAAGGTATTAGAGCGCTTTACATGAGCACCAGTTACGTTACACAAGGACACATTCGTTTTTTGGTAGGCACGGGGAGATTAAGTGATTTTCCCAGAATCACAGGATGTGGAGTCGACCCCGAGGCTCGAACCTTGGTTTCCCAGCTCCAAGGTCGGCAGTCTAGCCGCGAGACCACATCCTCTCCCCATTGTCCCGCCCCCATTAGGGCTTTGTCGCGGGCCCCTCACCGGTCCGGCTTCGCCTACCCGGCCCGTGTGCTTACCTTCGGGTGAAGTTCACGCTATATTAAAAAAAACTGCAAAAGCAGTGAAAACATTGCTTTCTATACTTCCAAGTTGCTTGACACAATTTGCGTTCTGTCACACATTTTAGTGCCCATCTTTAAAGTATAGAAAGCAGTGTTACTCATTTCTTTCTAGGCTTTCAATATAGCCGCTTAGGCATTGGCAGAAGCTGATTGGTCGCTCACTGAACATATTTTTGTTCTGGATTTGTCATTGAGGCAGTGATTTTGGAACTGTCTTCGAAAAAATAGCAATAACAGCTCTTTTGCAACAGCTCACTATCAGAAACCTAGGGAGGTGTATTTAAAGATTTCATAATATCTATTGGTAATTGTAAGCACCCACAAATTCTTTCTTATGTATGATGCTTTATTCCTTTGGTCAGTTGAAATTGTAACAAAGATTAGGAAATTTAGCGGCACCAAAATGAAAATTGTGAGGCAAACTATTGCGTTTATGCAGCATTTTTGCAGTAAATTTGTTTATTGATTCATTAGTTTCTGTAAGTTTTTGTCCAGGTAAACTGTGCTTCTTTGTGGTACGTTTTGATCTAAAAGTTGGTTTAAATTATTTAAATGCTTATACAAAGGCACCATTTCCCTTTTCTGACAGGCTTTTCCTGCAATCATGTGTTATGCCATAATTAACAATTTACAAATTATCTTTAGGTAGTACTTTAGTTTAAGTTATATGCAGACGTACTTCATATCAACTGAATGGCAAGTCCAAACTGCGGCCAGGATGCATCCCATTAGCTAGTTGTTAGAAAGGGGATTTCTGGTTGGCTAGGGCAGAAACCACCACTCTAGTCAGGGCAAGGGAGTTACACGATGAAGATAACCCCGGCTCACCCCCTTGGTAGCTTGGCACGAGCAGTCAGGCTTATCCCAGAGGCAATGTGTTAAACGTTTGCGCAACACACACACAGCAGCGACACACTAGGCACACCACAAAAGAAACTCCACACAAGGTTATATAAAAAATAGCCTTTGTATTATCATAAACACATTAGAATCATAATCACAAATATACACTGTGCCACCTGGCACTAGGCAATATCTCACAGGGGATTATATACATGACAGGGCCAATCGGGCCACTGTCAGAACCATAAGAATAGGTAGTAAAACACAACCAGTAACTACTGGTAAAATAATGAACTCAGCATTATCACAAGCAACATAAACACATTATGTCTGCATCACATTAGGCATAAACACAGTATGCCCCACATTAGGGCATTGCGCCCTACCAGTACCGCAGGTACTCAAAATGACCCCAGGCCAACTGGCCTTCCATGGGGCCCAAATGCCCTTTGTCCCAAAAGTCAGGGCGCTAAATCATAGAGCCTTCCAAGTGGCCCTCTGGCTGCCTTGGCTGCCAAGACAATGTGCGTTATGCACTGGGGGCGGGGGTGCATCTCACCCCTTCCTTGTTATTAAGATAAACATGCCCCCGTCGTTGCAGCTGCCCGCGCTCCTGTGGTGCAGCTGGGGAGAACAAGCACTGGCACAACAATGGGGCCCTTCCGTTGCCGCTCTCGGCACCACAATACGGGTAAAATGAAATTAGCACTGGCACCCCGTACCTGAGGAGCCCCATTCACGGGCTCCTCCGGGGACAATCGCTCGCCCCACCCCCCTTTGGGGACTGGTCGTGGCTGCGGTCTCAGTCCCACTCAGGGACTCCGAAGCCAGAAAGGATCATTTTCGTTTCAGCCCCACTCACCGGGGCGTCGCAGGACTCTTCCTGGATCCGCTGGACTCCGGCCGGGAGCCCACGAGGCTCTGGTTCTTCAGATACCAGCCTCTCGCTCCCTTGGCAGCACCCGGGGCTCTCTCTTTCCTCATGGGAGCCCTGTTCAGGCCTGCACAGACTTCTGGTCCGAAGCTCCGCCCAACGTCAGGCAACCACTGACTGGCTTCCTCTTTAACCGCCGGTCACCATGGAACAAGCGGGGATCTCCCTCTCCTCACGGGAGCCCCGCTCAGGCATGCGCAGACTTCCGGTCTTCGCGCCTCCTTCTCCGGGCACCACCTACAACCAGGCAGCTTGCCTGGCTTCTGGGTCGCCGCTCGTGGTGCAGCGGCCTCCCAGCGCCAGAATGCGGGGTAGGCTCTCGTTTCATTTCGGAAGCCCCCAAAATGGGGGGTAGGCTCCCGCTTCACCATAAGGTGTGGTGGGGGAATCCCCATGCTGGGATTCCCTCGGGACGCTACGGCAGCCCAGCGCTGCAGAGCACACAAGCTCCTCTCGTCCTGGAGCCTGTAGATGGGCAAAGCTGGGCAAAGAAAACAACAGGCAGGCCGGCACGCTGGGGCTCCAAGGCCAGCAGACCCCTCAGCTGCCTAGCAGGGTAGCAAGTCCATCCCCAGCGGCGGTTCCTCCTGGCAGGCTGGCAGTCTGCCGGCCGCTAGTAAGCACCAGAAAGCACACCAACATGAGGTCACAGCCCCAATATTTATATCACATTTCCCTTTGTTCTGCCCTGGCACAGGGCTTGGGGAACCAGTCTTGTTAGGTTCTCTTCCATTTCCTTGATGCATGGAATTCCGGTGCATCAAGGGAATGGAAGGAACTTCAGTGGTACGAGTATTCTGTGGGGGACAGTTGGAGAATGTGAGCTTCCAGGTCGGAGCGCACTTGATGTCCTGTTGACTTCAATAAAGATATTACTCATCTAACCTGCATCTGCGACTTCCTTACACTGGCGACGGGCTGCCAGTCAACGGGACTTCCACGCGTGCAGTGCTGCTGCTGTCGGCTTCGTAACTCCGGTGACTCTGTCCTCCTGAAGTGGAGCTGCTTCTGACGCCCTGGAATTTCATGGTAACTGCTGGCTTTGGTGACAAGTTTTCGTGGCAAGTCAAGTTTGCCTATCCAGAAGGTACCTTTTCATTTAATAATCGACGATACGGCAATTCACCTGCGCGCGCCTCTCCGCAACGTCTTTGCATTGTTGTTTGGCAACCGTAACTTCTCTCTATTGTTGCCAACCGCGCTGTTTTGCCAACCACAACGTCATCACGCCCACGCATTGTACGCAGCGTGCGGCCATTTGGACACATTTTTACAATCTTGCCAACCATTGCCAACCACGTTTTCTACATCGTAATTGACACAGTACAGCAGTTTAATTGTCACGTCAACGTGAAGTTTCTTTTCGATCAAGTGTCATTTTACCTAGCACTTTGCCCACTATCTACGCGCTGACTCGCACAGCTTTTACAAAGTGCAAAGTGCTGTCTACGTTTTCACCTATCCGGCTACAGTGCACATTGCCTACATTTACTCGCTGATGTGCACAGCTTTTACAAAGTGTTTTAACGCTTTCAACTATCCTGCTACAGTGCACATTGTCTACATTTACGTGCTTATGCACACAGTTTATACAAAGTGTTTCCACAGAATTTGATATTTTGCAACGTTCTGTTTATTCTTTAAACCTGCTGTAACTTTTGAGACATTTTATTTTGTTCTAAATCTACTAGTATCCAATATGTTTCAAGGTATTTCTCCACCTGCGCCTTTCCTGCCCAATCCTGCTTCTCCAGAAATTGATTGGGAAAAATGGAGAGAAGGGTTTGAAGCCTATCTTGAAGCTCTTGATGGGGAGTCTTTTACCTATAAAAAGAAATATGCTGTTCTCAGACATTGTTTAGGCACTGAAGGTCGAAACATATTAAAACACATTCCCAAAGAAAATGTCATCGTAGGCAATGGAGAAGGTGACAACACTATTGATGAATATGCTACAGCTATCAAAGCTTTAAACACTTGTTTCAAAGCTTGTAAAAACATAACATTGGAAAGACACAAGTTCTATAGGAGAGTCCAATTACAAGGTGAATCAGCATCTACATATGTTGGCGCTTTACGTATTCTTGCCTCTTCTTAGAATACAAAGCCTTCGAAGAAGAAATGATCAAAGATCAGTTAGTCGAAAAAACCAATAACAAAAAAGTTCAAGAGGCACTTTTATCTAAGCCTGATCTAACTTTACAAAAGCTTTGGACATTGCTACAAGGATTGAAAGCACTTCTTCATACATGGAACAAATGTCTTTAACAGATACCAATAGCCAGAAAGTATGTGCAGTTAAATCTAAATACAAAAGGTTTAATGATAGATCCAAACCAGATAAAAGTAACAGCAACATTACGCCAGGCAAAATATTTGTATGTTATAGATGTGGCAGTACTAATCATTTAGCCAATTCTTTATCATGTCCAGCCATTGATAAAATATGTGTAAAATGCTCCAAGAAAGGACATTTTTCAGCTGTTTGCAAAGCTAAAAGGAATACCACATCCAAAAAGGTTTACAATGTTGAAACTATGATGGAAGAAAATGTATCATCCAGTGAAAATGATGAAATTCTTACCATCGTAGATCCCTATCAAGATGTTTGGGGTGTTAATTCTCAAGGATTGAAAAGACCTTTGTGTAATATAATTGTGAATGGTAATAGTGTACAAATGTTGGCTGATTCAGGGTCTCCTTACACTTTAATAAGTGAATCTCTTTGGAAACAATCCTTTCCTAAACAAACTCTTAATCAGTCATGTGTACATCCTATTGGTTATGGTGGAAAGATCATTGATGTTGTTGGTGAATTTAATGCTGACTTTGAATTTAGGGACAGTAAATCTAAAGGTACAGTATATGCAGCGAAGGATGAGGCGTGTCTCCTAGGGTGGCAAGACCAAGCTAATCTTGGCATCATCCTTGATCCCAATAGCAAACAACAGGTAATGTTGAAAAAAGATTTTTTCCACGTTCAAACCATTCAACAAACTTCTTGGGATGTTTCATATCCAGAAGTGTTCAGAAAAGAGCTGGGTCTTTTCAAGGGGTTCAAACATATGATTAAATTGACTAATAGTGCTCAACCGGTAATACACAAGGTTAGGAGAGTGCCCCTAGCTTTACAATCTGATTTTAAAAAAGAATTACAAAGATTATGTTCCAGTGATGTAATAGAACCCATTGAATCATCTGATTGGGTGTCCCCAATTGTTTTAGCTAAAAAAGCTAATGGTAATTTACGTATGTGTGTTGATTTACGCGATCTTAACAAAAAGATATGGATTGATCAGTACCCTCTTCCCAACATCACGCAGATGACTTCTACACTTAAGGGTGCTAAGTTCTTTAGTTTGCTAGATATGTCATCTGCATATCATCAAATTGAATTACACATTGAATCCAGACATCTAACTGCTTTCATCACTCCTGAAGGCCTTTTTCAATTTAAACGCATGCCCTTTGGTTTGGCCTCTGCGTTTGCAGTCTTTCAGAGAGTGGTTGAAAGTATGTTCAAAGACATGCCTGGTGTTATGGCATTTCAGGATGATGTTTTGGTGTATGGCGAGGATCAATATGAACACAATGCCAGATTGAACCAAGTCTTGACTTTGTTAAGATTAAAGGGGGTCACTCTTGGCATTGATAAGTGTAGATTTAATTGCACTACTGTGGATTATTTAGGGTATAGATTATCCGCTGATGGCATACAACCTAAGCAAAGTTTAGTTAAAGCAATTGAAAATTTCAAAGTTCCTGAAGACAAGGATCAATTAAGGTCTTTATGGGCCTCATAGAATTTTATGCTCGGTTTATTCCCAATTGTGCATCTAAAACCTACAACATTAGATCTCTTCTTAAGAAGAACGTTCGTTTTTCTTGGAATGAAGAGTGTACTAAGGAATTTGATTCAATTAAACATGAAGTAGCCCATGCCATTCCACTTAAAGCATTTGATCCATGTGATAAGACCATAATTATGACAGATGCTAGTCAAAAGGGTTTAGGTGCTGTTCTTTTACAAAACAGGGATGGCAAAGATGAAGTGATTGCATTTGCATCAAGAAGTCTGCAAGGAGCTGAACCTTCCTATTTGGTAATCGAGCGTGAAGCTCTTGCATGCTGGTGGGGCATTACTCATTTCAAACATTACCTGTATGGCTCCAATTTCACAGTACGTGTCGATCACAAACCACTTATTGATTTATTCACTACAAAAGGGGGAGGAAAAGCTACTCCCAGAATTGCCAGGTGGCAGTTAAGGCTGATGGAACACAACTTTAATATTGAGTATGTACCTGGCAAAAAGAATCTTCTCGCCGATTGTTTATCCAGATTACCTGTTGATAATGATCAATCTGTTGAAGCGAGAGATACTTATAATGATTTTGACTTAGTATGTTGTGTTTTTGGCCAATCTGAAGATGTAATTTCGGAAAGAGAGTGGAGAGAAGCTTCCGAATCTGATAATGAATTTAAAGAAATATCAAAAATTTTGTGTCAAGGATGGTCTCACAATATAGATGAACACAATTGTGTACATAAATACAAACATGTGTTTGATGAGTTATCTACAGTAAATGGTCTTTTGTACAGATCTTCATTATTAGTGGTCCCAGAAGCCATGAGAAACAAGGTTCTGAGGTTAGCACATGAGGGTCACTTAGGTATGCGTGCCATGAAAAGGAGAGTAAGAGAGAATTTTTGGTGGCCAGCCTTAGACAAACAGGTTGAACATTTTGTCAGGGATTGCATGGAATGTGCCATTAGTGATAAATCATAGGTAACATGTCCTTCTCCTGTCGAAGCTATACAAGTTCCTGATAAACCCTGGATTAAAATTGGCATTGATATTATAGGCCCTTTGTATTTATCTGCCAATTTACCTGAGTATGGCATTGTTCTCATGGATTTTTACAGTCGTTGGCCTGAAATTAAATGGGTAAGAAATGTTGATTCAACTTCCATCATTAAATTTCTTCAATCACTTTTTGCCAGAGAGGGCGTTCCTGAAGAACTTCTCTCTGATAACGGTCCTCAGTTTATTTCAATCCAATTTGAAAATGTTCTACATTCTGTGGGCATTAAACATGTCAAAACTTCCCTTTATCACCCAAGGAGCAACGGTCTTGTGGAACGTTTTGATAGGGTCATCAAACAGAATGTGCAATTAGCTAAAGTTAGTGGATTGAATTGCAAGGCTGAAATTGAGAAACTCTTGTGGGCAATTCGCACCACTGCCAATTCTGATACTAATGTGTCTCCTTTTATTTTATTAAGAGGTCGCATACCCACTTCTAAACTTTTAAGAAGATGGATGGGCGAACAAAGATTTGTCTTGCCTAAAGATAAAATTGATGAAGTTGGTAAGAAGCGTGTTGAAGCACAGAAAAAGTATGATCAAACACTATCCGATCCTGTTCCCAAGCAGTTGAATGTTTGTGTGGGGGACATGGTAAGGGTGAAATGTTCTAGGATCTTACCCAAAGGAGAATCCAAATTTTCTACTCTCAAGGAGGTGGTTAAGGTTAACAAAGGTGCTGTCAAATTGAGTGATGGCAAGTGGTGGAACAAAGGGAAGATTTCTGTGTCGAGGAGGGGTTTGAGTGTTCAACCCAACAAGAATATCAAGAATGTTAATGATGATACCAATTCCACTGTTCATTCTCATTCTTCTAGGATCATTAAGTTACCCTCTAAATTGCACGATTATATTTTGAATTCATTTTTGTATTTTGCCACAATGAGAATGTATTCCTTATTCATGTACATAATTATTTCCTTTATCATTTTGTTATTGTGTTGTGTTAAGGGGAAAGATGTGTTAGGTTCTCTTCCATTTCCTTGATGCATGGAATTCCGGTGCGTCAAGGGAATGGAAGGAACTTCAGTGGTACGAGTATTCTGTGGGGGGCAGTTGGAGGATGTGAGCTTCCAGGTCGGAGCGCACTTGATGTCCTGTTGACTTCAATAAAGATACTACTCATCTAACCTGCATCTGCGACTTCCTTACAAGTCTCAACTGGTTCTGGGTGTTACTGGAGCACTTTGCGTTCAGTGCTTCTACTTCCCTTTGTCAGGTGGGGGCTCGGTCATCAGACACACCACAGGGGGGCGGAGCCAGCATTCACCCAGGCAGGCACAGACCTATTCAGGGTCAGGGGACTACGCCTCCCACTACTCCAAATGCAGATCCCCTATTCAGCCTAGCGCTGACTCACCCAGCCCCTCTGGAGCCACGCACCTCACCAGCCCCTGTCACTCCAGAGCCAGACATGCAATACACATCAGGCAGGCAGAGTCACATAGCACACAGAAATGCCAACTTCTAAAAGTGGCATTTCTAAAATAGTGATAATAAATCTGTGCACACCATTGCGCAGCATTTATTATTACTATTCCAAACATACCAAACTTGACCACGCTGCTCCTCTCATATCGGGAATTACCACTGAAACACTTATCAGGGAATCCCCAATGCATTCCTATGAGAGGGCAGCCTCACAGCAGTGAGAAACCAAAATGGCTTTTTGTCACTACCAGGACATGACACACACTTAAGGTACATGTCCTACCTTTTACCTACAATGCACCCTGCCCATAGGGCTAGCTAGGGCTTCTCCTTAGAGGTGACTGACATGCAGTAAAAAGTGGGGTCACAGACGTGGCACACACTTTAGGTGCCACGTCACAGCGGCAGTAACACTGCGCGCACATTTTGAAAGGCTACTTTGGTGGGTGGCGCAAGCAGCGCTGCAAGCCCACCAGTAGCATTTAATTTACTGGCCTCCGGTATATGAGATACCACATTACTGGGGACTGAGAGGTAAATTAAATACACCAAACAGGTGTAGTCCAATCTTACCATGTTTACCACAGAGAGCACACGCACTTTACACTGGACAGCAGTGCTAAAGTGCCCAGAGTCCTAAAACCACCAACACAAGGTCAGAAAAAAGACTAGGAGGAAGGCAAAAAGATCAGGGATGACCCTGCAAAAAGGGCCAAGTCCAACACAAGTTATATGACACCATTCAATAACCCCTTCAAAAAGGCAATTTTGTACATTTTGTTTTCTGGGAGAGTCACACAGATTTGTGTTTATTTACAGATGACATGCAATGTAGGCCCATCTGTGAGAGCTGCTTTTCTGCTTCCTGATAAAGTGATATTATCAGAACGAAAATCTCTAACCTTCCTAATTGTACTGATAAATAGTAATAATAGCGGACTGATCTATAGTTCACAGGAGATCTGAGGCCCAATCTCTGCTCACAGGTGTAATGTGCCGCAGGCTTTCTGTGCAGCAGACGAAGTTCTGTCTCTCGAGTCACACCACGACCAAGGAAAGGGATGTCAGTTCTGCATGGATCCGTTCAGAGCTCAGGCAGCACACATATGCTTGGGCCACACATGACATATAATAATATAATATTTATTGACAGTTAATTAAAACCATTCAATATAAAATAAAATAAAAGGAGACACTTGGCACACACACTGCTCAGGTCAGTGGAAAAGACTTCACACAATTAGGAGGTGGAGATAAGGGGTGGCGGGAGAGGCGTTTAAGGGAGTGGAGGGTCGCCTAGTCAAGTCCCTCTTGCAGCAGAGCGATAGCTCCTGCATTGCTAATCTGTGCACATCTCGAGACTCCTGAGGGGGCCGAAGAGTAAAATGGGATGATGCAAATAATATAAACAGTTTTCTTGCGGTGTTTGCTACATTCACTTGTGTTAGAAATGGAATTTCTGGTTGGCTAGGGCATGCGCCTAAGCCAGGCAGAAACCACCACTCTAGTCAGGGCAAGGGAGTTACACACTGAAGATAACCCCTGCTCACCCCCTTGGTAGCTTGGCACGAGCAGTCAGACCTATCCCAGAGTCAATGTGTAAAGCGTTTGCGCAACACACTCACACAGCAGTGACACACTAGGCGCACCACAAAAGAAACTCTATACAAAGTTATATATAAAAATATCCTTTGTATTACTCATAAAACACATTAGAACATAATCACATATATACACTGTGCCACCTGGCACTAGGTATTACTTTACAGGGGAGTATATACATTACAGGGCCAATCGGGCCACTGTCATCACCATTAGTACACACAAGGAGTGAAAATGACAACCAGTAACTACCAGTAACATTGCATGTAGCATAAACACATTATGCCTCACATCTTAGGCATACATCCTAAATTACCAGGGCACCACAGTAACACTCATGAGGTGCACACATCACCTTAGGGCCTTACGCCCCACCAGAACACAAGGTGACCTCCAGGCCAACTGGCCTTCCTTGGGGGCCTGTCGTGGGCTGTCTCTTAATGCCCTCTGTCCCAAAGTCAGGGCTCTATTAGCGTGTGGCCTTGTGCTAGCCACCAGGCTGCCGATGCAGCAGAGTACTGGCCCCCAATAGGCTGGTACACAAATGGGGGCAAGGGTGCAACTCACCCGGGTCTCTTTGTGGACATCTAAATGCCTCCTCCTCGTTGCAGCTGCCCGCGATCTGGCGGTGCAGGTGTATGAATAAAAATAGGCACCAACAGGGTGCCCTCCCAGCCCCACTCACCGGGGCTTCTCTTGTTGGCCAAATGAACACCAGGATGGATGCGGTCACCGGGGTGAGCCTGTGAGGCTCCGGTACTCTTCTCCTGGGGTCCGGTGAGCCTGCGAGGCTCCGTCTCCAATGGTAGGCACGCAGGGCTCTCCTCCTCAGCACAGGCAGCCCCGCCCACCGTCAGGCACCAACATGCCTGACTTCCTGCCTTCTCCTCTGCCGGCAACTGGCCCACAAGCAGGACCTTCAGCGGGGATCCTTGCAGGCTCTGTCTCCTCCCTTGGCACTGCGGGGGTCATCTCAGTACAGAGCGAAGTCTCCGTCGACCCCGTCTCTTTCTCTGGGCAACATGCGGGGCTCTCACTGGGGCACGGGAGCCTCACCCTCCTCCAGGCACAAGCTTGCCTGACTTCCGGCGGTCACGTCCTTCCTGGACGCTGTCAAGTACGGAGCAAAAGTCTCTGCAACTTCTCGGGCTCCTGGCGGGCAAGCTGCCACGCGCTCACCACATGTAGCACTGAGCAAGGGGGGGAAGCACTTCCAGTAAATCCAGCGCTCTCGTCCCCAGCGTAATTGCTCTCTCTGCCTCTGCAACTGCAGCCCCTTTCAGCAGGAGCCCTCGACAGGGCTGCTTCACTGGAATCCAGCGCTTACTTAGCGCTAACTTACATAAGCCTCGCAGGGCAGGATCCTCAGCCCTGAGAGATCCCTGGGGAGGGGACAGGGCCCAGGTAGGCCAGCACGCAGGGTCCCCTAGCATAAAGGCAGCCTTCTCAGCAACCCAGCAGGCAGCAGGCAGTCCCCGGCGGCGGTACCTCCTGGCAGTATCTTCCCCAAGTTCCAAGTAAGTACACACACTTTCATGGGGTCACAGCCCCAGTACTTATACCCATGTCAGTCTTTGTTCTGCCCTGGCACGGGGCTTGAGACCCAGTCCAAACCAGTTCTGGGGGGCACTTAAGTGCACAACAGTCCCCATTGTCAGTGTAGGCTCTGGCCCCAGACACACCACAGGGGGGCGGAGCCAGCATTGTACAGGGCAGGTACAGACCTATTCAGGGTCAGGGGCTACTCCTCCCTCTACTCCAAATGCAGATCAGGCCCATTCAGCCTAGCGCTGACTCACCCAGCCCCCTGGAGCCACTGCACCTCCCCAGTCTCTGTCACTCTAGAGCCAGACATACAATACACAACAGGCAGGCACAAAGACACATAGCACACAGAAATACCCACTTCTAAAAGTTTATATATTAACAGGTTACTGTGCTTACAAGGGATTTCTTTTAGTACACTCAGTTCAGCATTCAATATGCAAAACAATGGTCGCAAGCTCCATCTGGTAGCTCACATTCGATTATTCAAAAATTGAATTTACTCATTTCCATCAGAATAAATCTGTTGCAAATACTCTTCAAACGGGTGTAAATGTTTCAAAATGCAAACTTTATCATGAAAAAAGATTTTTCAAAGGGTACAAAAAACTATTATAGACATAAATCAACACACAGCGACTGAGGTTTACAAATAGTTCGTTGTTACAAACACCTCATGGTCACTAATGTGAGCATCTATTCCCAACAATATGTGTAGAAGGAAAATGTAACTGATCAAAACAGAAAACAAATCCTTAAAAAAAAAAGTAAATCACAAAGGTATTAGATGTAGTTGTCGACGTTTCGGTCTATATGGTGTTAGCATCCGTTAGACCATCTTCAGGACGATGAATTTGAATGTTGAATGACCCTTAAAAAGATTACATGAGTAATTTCAAAACGTAGTTAAATCCTTTTTTAAAAAACTTTCTGCTGTTCGACATCGGAGAAGGGCTACTGAAAGGCTACCGCTTTTTAAAGTAGGTCCATGCGAATTATATTTAGATCAGACCTTCGTAGGACAACCCTTGTGGATTTGTTTGGTCATAGGCTAGCAAATGTCTAGCAAATAAGTGGGCGCTGCTCCTTTGACGTGCCGCTGTCACTGAAGTCGGCGCCGACTACTTTAAACAGCGGTAGCCTTTCAGTAGCCCTTTTCCGATGTCGAACAACAGAAAGTTTTTTTAAAAAGGGTTTAACTACGTTTTGAAATTACTCATGTAATCTTTTTAAGGGTCATTCAACATTCAAATTCATCGTCCTGAAGATGGTCTAACGGATGCTAACACCATATAGACCGAAACGTCGACAACTACATCTAATACCTTTGTGATTTACTTTTTTTTTAAGGATTTGTTTTCTGTTTTGATCAGTTACATTTTCCTTCTACACATATTGTTGGGAATAGATGCTCACATTAGTGACCATGAGGTGTTTGTAACAATGAACTATTTGTAAACCTCAGTCGCTGTGTGTTGATTTATATCTATAATAGTTTTTTGTACCCTTTGAAAAATTTTTTCATTATAAAGTTTGCATTTTGAAACATTTACACCCGTTTGAAGAGTATTTGTAACAGATTTATTCTGATGGAAATGAGTAAATTCAATTTTTGAATGATCGAATGTGAGCTACCAGATGGAGCTTGCGACCATTGTTTTGCATATTGAATGCTGAACTGAGTGTACTAAAAGAAATCCCTTGTAGGCACAGTAACCTGTTAATATATATACTACCCAAGCCTCCAAGGGTTTATTGGGTTTCCCACTTTTTCCTGTAGCACTTCTAAAAGTGGCACTTCTAAAATAGTGATAATAAATCTGCGAACACCACTACGCAGCATTTATTACCACTATTCCAAACATACCAAACTTGATCCTGCTACTCCTCTCAGATCAGGAATTACCACTGAAACACTTATCAGGGAATCCCCAATGCAATGAGAGGGCAGCCTCACAGTAATGAGAAACCAAAATGGCGGTTTGTCACTACCAGGACATGCCACACAGTTAAGGCACATGTCCTACCTTTTGCCTATATTGCACCCTGCCCATAGGGCAAGCTAGGGCCTACCTTAGGGGTGACTGATATGTAGTAAAAGGGGAGTCACGGACATGGCAACCACTTTATGTGCCACGTCACAGTGGCAGTAAACTACGTGCGCAGGCCCTGCAATGGCAGAGGCCTGAGACAGGTTTGAAAGGCTACTTTGGTGGGTGGCGCAAACAGCGCTGCAAGTCCACCAGTAGCATTTAATTTACTGGCCCCTGGTATATGAGATACCACTTTACAAGGGACTGAGAGGTAAATTAAATACGCCAAACAGGTGTAGACCAATCTTACCATGTTTTACCATAGAAAGCACATGCACTTTACACTGGACAGCAGTGATAAAGTGCCCAGAGTCCTAAAACCACCAACACCAGGTCAGAAAAAATACCAGGAGGATGGCAAAAAGTTCAGGGATGACCCTGCAAAGAGGACCAAGTCCAACAACTTGCTTTCCTTGCGTTTTCCTGAATGGAGGAAGCAAGTAAGACAAGCATTGGCAAAGCCAATAGGTCTGGCGCCATTTGCCACCTCTTTGGTAATTCTTGTTTTGTTTTGCCATGGCTTTTGCAAAACTATATTTTTTGGGACTATGGCGGGAGTCTGTCAATCTAAAAAAAAAAAATTGACTTGAGGCAAAAAAAAATTGGGGTCTCAAAAAACACATATTACCATAGTACTCCCTCGTACTGAAGGAAACTAATTTGTGGGTGAATACACTCCTTGTGAAAGGGTAGCATGCCGTAACTCATAGTTAAGTCAGCCAATGGCTGAAGTGCACTGAAGCGTTTCCTCTTGATGTATGCTTGAGTGGGTTGGAGAAAAATGTGAATGACACAACCACAGGCAAAATAGATAAAGTGTGGCTGAAAACCCCTGTAAGTGACTATGTCATGCACATAATTTTAGTAAAACCAAAAGATGTTGGCTAAGACAGCAGACATAAAAAAGGCAATTGCTGTGCCATTGGGTGCCAGCCTCTTGCCTTTGAGAAAGAACGAAAGAAGGAGAGAAAGAAGGAAAGCAGGAAAGAAAAATTAAGGAAGGAGAGAAGAAAAGAAAGTGGGGAAAAAAGAAAAAGAAAGGAAGTATAGAAGGAAAGAAAGAAGGAAGGAAGACAAGAAAGAAGGAGAGAAAGAAGGCAAAAAGGAAAGAAAGAAGGCAAGAAAGAAGACAAGACATAAGGAAGGCAAGAAGGAAAGAAAGAAGGGGGGCAAGAAGATGGAAATAAAGAACGTAAGAAAGAAAGAATGATAAAAAGTCAGACAGAAAGAAGAAGAAAAAAAAAAAAGAAAAAAGGTTCGGAAGACAAAGCAAAAAAGAAGGAAACAAAGAAGGAAAGCAAGAAAGGAAAAAGAAGGAAGGAAAGGAAAGAAAGAGGGACAGGAAAAAAAAAGGAAGGACAGAAGTAAAGCAAGAAAGTACAATGAAAGCAAGAAAGAAGGCATGAAGCAGGAAGGATGGGATGAAAGCAAGAAAGAAGGAAAGAAAGAAGGCAAGAACAAGGACGGAAGGAATGAAAGAAAGAAAAAATAAAGCAAAAAGATGGAAAAAAGGAATGAACGAATGAAATAAAAAAGGAAAGCAAGAAAGAAGAAATGAAAGAAAAAAGGAAGGCAAGAAAGCAAGAAAGAAGGAATGAAAAAGTGAAATTAAAAAGAAAGAAGGAATGAAAGAAAAAGAAAGCAAGAAAGGAAAGAAGGAATGAAAGAATTGAGGAAAGCAAGAAAGAAGGAAAGAAGGAATGAAAGGAAAAAAGGAAAGACAGAAAAAGGAAAGACGGAATGAATGAAATAATGAAAGAAGAAAGCAAAGAAGGACTAAAAGAATGAAAGGAAAGAAAGAAGGAATGAAACAATGAAAGAAAAAAGTAAATAAAGAAAACAAGAAAGAAGGAAACAAATATAGAAGAAAGAATAGAATGCAATAAAACAAGCATTACAAGTGCTGCAAATTAAACATGCTAAAGGTTTTCTTCAGTTACAAATGGAGGCTTCCTGTTATTCTGTGAAATACCAGCAGTCAAACAGTAAACAGAGGACACTCCTGAAGGAAATTACAACAGCAATGGCAGGAGACAAAAACTAATAATATGTGGAATGGAGCCTGTGATCACATCTGATAAAGCATCCTGCTGTCACATCAGACTTTAAACACAAAGGCAACATCAAAGTAATAAATAAAAAAGAAACGTTGGCACAGAAGGGAACTAACTTGTGTGCAGATGTGCTCCTTGTGAAAGACCAAAACCAGTCACTCACAGTGAAGTTATCCAGTGCATGTAGTGGGCTGATCCCCTGCCGAAATGCTGGATGGTGTAGTGGGCAGAAGCAAAATGTGAATGACACACCAACATACCAAAGAACGATGACTGAAAGCGCCTTTAAATAAGTATATTGTGTATATACGCCAGACCTAAAAACAAACACCATGGGGTATACATTACATTTTTATTTTGCAGCGGGTTTGTTTAAAATTTGGGGCACTGCTTTATTCTGACAATTTTGCAGGAAATTTGCAATTTGTAAAATTGCAAAAAAGCTTAGGGGGCTGCATGAAGGCTGGATCATTGTAGATGCCTTGCAAGTTAGCCGAAGCTGCATTCCCCAAGAATGTTAAAATAATGTTTGGTGTTGATCTTAGCAAGTCTTTTATTGCTAAAACATTTATGAAATGGCCACTATTCGACTGTACCAGCACATGAAGTGCTTTTCTTTATCCAGGAATAGACGAATAAGCCATCGGCAAGCAAAAATGTGTTTGAGTGCTGTTGATTATTGATTTTCAAGCACAGATCTAAGAGTTATGTTCAAGCTTTAGGGGTTCGCTGTGGACCATAGGATTTTTGATAGTAGCAAAAATATAAATTTTTAGATGAGTACATACTTTGACCAACCCACGCGGAAGAACAGCACACACACAGGCTCACTAAGGCCGATACAGACTACTTGCACTACTTTGACTACTCAGCGTTTTTTCAGTGGCCGCATTGCAAGACACTCTTCATTCCGTTAGCGGGTGGCATCGTTGAAGATATATTTGTCTACTGACGTTTCACCGCCTTTAGACAAAGACAATGTTGGGGTTCTTCATAACTCACTGGCTTGAACCTAATAGGACCTATCTACAGATTGCGGTGAGGGGGACCTTTCTGCCATGCCAGTGTGTGTTGGGGCACAATTTGTTCTATTCAGGCTTGAAACGGTCTCTGTGGTGAAACACGTGTCGGCTGCTGTTCTTTAGTGGATGTCACGCCTTATCCGCAAGAACTGTGAAATACATTGGGGAGAATAAATCCAACCAACGCATTTGTGAATTTTTGAGTACTTTATTACTGTCTATACGTTCTAACTACTGGACTTCTTGATGTGCTTCCGTACTTTTTTCTCAGAAGTTTGCCAATCTGAAATCATTCTCAGCATTGGCCATATCACTCTAGGTGGCAGGGTGCAAATGCCAACTGTTTCAGCTCTACGCAATGTTTCCCGAATTGTGAACGGCTTTGGGTTGTGCTAATATTGTGGCATAGACATCACTTTTTAATATTATTAACAACAGGACATTGTCAGTGTAGAGGGATTGCCTATCGCTAACCTCCGGAGACCACTGGAAGCTGCAGAACAGATCATCCATGCACACCCATGTCGTCAAAGGCTCAATTGTCAAGGCAAACAGCAGAGGGAAATCGTTAACGATTGCCCCTTTCCATATGAAACCAGTCCGACAAGGGCCCCCGAACCTGTACTCTTGCCCTGAGGTTGGTATAGAGCAAGCGCACAGAGCTGATAAAATTTGTTACAAAGCCATATCTAATCAAGAGGGTGAACAAGTAGTCCCAGTCCACCGAGTCAAATGCTTTTTGAAAACCTACCATGAGCAGGTCCTGGTGATCGGGTAATCTACTGCTCAGCTCTATGGCATTGTGAAATCTGCATATATCGTGGCAGGTGGCTCAACGAGACATAAACCCAGTTTGATCTGGATGGATGAGACGGGAAATCAGTCCTGTGAACCAAATAGCTAGGTAGGGCACATGATGAATTGAAGTCAATCAATCAGGGAATTGTAAGTGCGCTACTCACCCGTGAGGGTCTCAAGGCGCTGAGGGGGGGGGGGTTCCGCCGATCTGTTTAGCCGAAGAGCCAGGTCTTGAGGGTCTTCCTGAAGGTGTTCAGGGAGGGGGCGCGTCTGATGTCTGCCGGTAGCTCATTCCAGGTCTTGGCTGCAATGTGAGAGAAGGATCTTCCGCCTGCTCTGGCTTTGTGGATGCGCGGGGTTTCAGCGAGTGCGAGGTTGGAAGATCAGAGGTTTCTTTTGGGTACGTGGAAGTTGATTCTGTCGTTGAGGTATTTGGGTCCGTTGTTGTGTAGGCATTTGTAGGCGTGAGTGAGGATTTTGAAAGTGACTCTTTTCTCCACGGGGAGCCAGTGGAGACTTTGTAGGTGTTGGTTGATGTGTTCGTGTCGGGGGATGCCGAGGACTAGTCTGGCAGCGGTGTTCTGTATTGTCTGGAGTTTGCGGAGTAGGGACTTGTTGATGCCGGCGTAGAATGCGTTTCCATAGTCCAGTCTGCTGGTGATGAGTACGTGGGTTACTGTCTTCCTTGACTCAGGGGGGATCCACTTGAAGGTCTTGCGGAGGATGCGGAGGGTGTTGATGCAGCTGGAGGTGACGCCGTTGACCTGTCGGTTCATGGTGAGTGATGAGTCGAGTACGATGCCGAGGTTCTTGGCGTGGTCTGAGGGGGTAGGTGGGATTCTGAGGGCGGTCGGCCACCAGGTGCTGTCCCATGCAGAAGGGATGGTACCGAGGACGAGGACTTCTATCTTCTCGGCGTTGAGCTTCAGGCAGCTGTTGGTCATCCAGACTGTGACGTCTTGCATTCCTTTCTGGAAGTCGAGTTTGGCAGTGGTGGGGTCTTTGGTGAGGGAGAGGATGAGCTGGGTGTCTTCAGCGTAGGATACTATGTTGAGGCCGTGTTGTCGGACAATGGCTGCGAGGGCGGCCATGTAGATGTTGAAGAGGGTGGGGCTCAGTGATGAACCCTGTGGGACTCTGCAGGAGATTTTCGTGGGGTCGGAGAGGAAGGGTGGGAGTCTGATCCTTTGGCTTCTTCCGGTGAGGAATGATCGGATCCAGTCCAGGGCTGTTCCTTGTATGCCTGCGTCGTGTAGTCTGGCGACTAGTGTGCGGTGGGAGACGGTGTCGAAGGCTGCTGATAGGTCGAGTAGGATGAGGGCTGCGGAGTGGCCTTGGTCCAGGAGGGTGCAGATGTCGTCTGTGGTGGCGAGTAGGGCGGTCTCTGTGCTGTGGTTGCTTCGGAATCCGGATTGGGACGGGTCAAGGACAGCGTTCTCTTCAATGAATCGTGTCAGTTTCCTGTTGACTGTTTTCTCTGCAACTCTGGCTGCGAAGGGGAGGAGCGAGATGGGCCGATAGTTCTTGAGGTCGGTGGGGTCAGCTGTGGGCTTCTTGAGCAGGAGTCTGACTTCTGCGCACTTCCAGTCGTCTGGGAAAGTGCCTGTTTTGAAGGTGGTGTTGATGGTGCGTTGTAGTTCGGGTGCGATGGCGGCTGCGGCTCTGTGGTAGATGTGAGGGGGGCAGGGGTCGGTGGGGGCCCCCGAGTGGATGCTTTTCATGGTCGAGGCGGTGTCATCGGCCGTGATCGGTGTCCAGTTGGAGATGGTGGGCTGGCTGGTGTTTCTGGGGGGCGAGGGGCCTTCTGTGGCGCTTGGTGGATGGTCGATGAAGTTGTCGTAGAGGTTTATGATCTTGAGGTGGAAATAGGTTCCAAGCTTGTCGCAGAGGTCTTGGGATGGGGTGATGTCTGTGGCTTCGCTGCGTGGGTTGGTGAATTCTTGAATGACACTGAAAAGTTCCTTGGAGTTGGTGGAGTTGGCCAGGATTTTGTTGTGGATGAAGTTCCTCTTGGTGGCTCTGATCTGGTTGTGGTAGTCCGTCATGGCGTCCTTGTAGGTGGTGTGGTCTTCGGTTGTCTTGGTGTTTCTCCAGTTCTTCTCCAGGCGTCTGCAGGTGCGTCTGGCTTCTTGGAGAGCGGTGGTGAACCAGGCGGCTTTCCTGGGGCATTGTCTGTCGGGGTTGCGTAGCGGGGCGAGCTCGTCTGCGCAGTTGGAGATCCAGGTGTGGAGTTCTCTGGCTGCGTCGTTTGCATCGGCTGCCCAGGTGTGGTTGTCTCGGGTGAGGGTGGAGTTAAGTTGCTCGTCGGTAACCTTGCTCCAATTCCTTCGTGGTGGGCGTGGGGCTGGTTTGGGTGCCTTGGGTTTGTTGATGGCGAAGTGTACGCAGTGGTGGTCGGTCCATGGTGGCTGCATTTTGTGGCTGAATTGGACGCTGTTTCCTGCCGCGAAGATGGGGTCGAGTGTGTCCTGCTCTGTGGGTCGGTGTGTTGACGAGTTGTTTAAGTCCGATGCTGGCGAGGTTGTCACGAAGGATAGTGGAGTTGGGGTCGCTTGGGTGTCGAGGTGGAAGTTCAGGTCTCCAATGAGTATGTAGTTTGTTGAGGCGATGGCGTGGGGTGCGATGAAGTCGGTGATGGTGGTGGCGAAGGGTGTTCGGGGGCCGGGGGGTCTGTAGACGAGGGTTCCTCGGAGTGTGGCTTTGGGGGTGGTCTGGATCTGGAAGTACAGGTTTCGCTGGAGGTGGTGAGGCGGAGGGTGCTCTTGTGGGCGATGGCGAGGCCCCCTCCTGGGTGAGGCTAATAGAGTAGAGCTCAATTGAAATGAACATCATATGTGGTGAGCACTCATTTTTTAAACCATCAAGCACAGCAGCTTCCATACGGACCATGTTTTTTTAAAACCAGGATTAACATTTAGGTTACGGGGTGTTGTTGTTAAAGGTGATTTAAGATAGGATATGGCTCCCTCTACGTAATACATGTGTAAAAGTGCCTCCAGAGAAAATGTTGCTCCAGTTCCTCCCCAAACAAATTAAAATGTCTTTTTAGGGCAGAGTCAATAATCCAACCTCAGCCCACGAGTCTCAGGATTGACAAAGAAGCCCCTCTCATGCAACATCCCCGGCCTTCTCTGGACTCCCACACTGCACTTCTACTGGTTTTGACCAATACAGTGTCCCCCCAGGAGTTGCCATTCATTGTGGAGCACCATCTCATGGACACAGCGGTCAGCAGGAAGGTTCTGCCAGCAAACCTGGCCATCCTGCCACAACCAGAAGGGAGCACTAATCGCAACCCATCTCTATCCGTTTCTGCATCATGATGGCCCTGTGAGAACCAGGAAAGGACTATGTGCGCCTCTTTGGGACCTTTAGCAGCCTCTGTAAGGCTGTCTGCAACAGTTGGGGGCGTGAGAGTGTGCTGGAGGGGTACTCCATTCATTCGAGCTACAGAGATCTGTGGAAGAGTTACAACCCAACTGCTGCCATCTTGAAAGTGAGGGTTGTTTTCTGATGAGGATTCCCAGCTGATGTCAGGACGACTATGATTTAGTTTAGAAGCTGATGTGGAAACCGACCATCAGTTTGTACTTTCTGGTCTTCAAATAAAATGTTGGGAATGCCGCCCTAGGATTGCCCCCCTTCACCCCCCAAGTGATAATATTGTTCGACTATGCAAGAGGAAATTAGTTCTAGGTGAGTCTTCACAGAACACCAGGTCTCTTTATATCCTTTGGTGCCATCTTGCTCACTGTCCCCACTAAGAACTGTGCTTGGAGTTTCTTGCCGCAGTATCTCTGGGGGTTTCTGGACCTGAAATTGTTGGGTCGGAAATATATCTGGATTTACGCCCACTAAAACCATGTGTGCAGAGTTATGTTATGTTATGTTGATTTGTTTAGCGCACTAATGACCCAAAAGGGTATCCAGGTGCTTGGGCAAGGTGTGTTGGCGTGTAGTCTCAAGGTGCTTACATGAAGAGGTAGGTCCTCAGCTTCTTGTGGAATTCAAGAAGTGAGGAGGAGGCTCTGTATGTGGAGGGAGGTCGTTCCATGTCTTGGGTGCGATGTAGGAGAATGAGCGACCTCCAGTCTTGCTTTTGCAGATACGCGGAGTGTATGCAAGTGAGAGTGAGGCAGAGCATAAGTGTTTGGTAGGTTGGTGAAAGTATATGCGGCTGTTCAGGTATTCTGGTCCAGTGTTGTGTAGGGCTTTGTATGTGTACGTGAGAAGTTGGAATTGGCTACACTTGTGAATCGGGAGCCAGTGAAGCTTCCTGAGGTGCTGTGTGATGTGGGTGCCACATGGGAAGTCGAGCATGAGTCTTGAGGTGGTGTTCTGATAGTCTGCAGTATGTGTAGGAGTTGTTTGGAGATTTCATCACATTTTGCCGTAGTTCAGCCTGCTGGTGATGAGTGCTTGCTCGACGGTTCATCTGATTCTGAGGCAAATATTTGAAGATCTTTTGCATTATGCATAGGATGTGGAAGCAGGAGGTTCACACTGTGTTGACTTGAGTCATCATGTTTAGCTTGTCATCTAGGATGATCCCTAGATTTCTTGCGTGGTCAGTGGGTGTTGGTCCTAGGTCCAACGGCAACCAGGGGGAATCCCATGAGGAGGTCTTGTTGCCGAAGACCAGTACCCCCATCTTGTTGGAGTTGAGCTTCAGGCAGTTGGTTCACATACAGTCTGCTACCATGGTCATGCAGTTGATAAAGTTGGTTCCGGTGGTGTTTGTCTTGTCCATCAGGGAAAGGATGAGTTGGGTGTCTTCGGTGTTGGAGATGATGGTGAAGTCACCGCATTTCAGTTTCATGGTCTCTGATGTGAACGGTGGCAGCCTGACCCTTTGGGTTCTTCCTGTGAGGAAGGAACAGATCTGTTTGAGAGCAGATCCTTGTATGCCAATCTCGTAGAGTCATCTGATGAGGGTGTTGTGGGAGACAGTGTCAAAGGCGGCAGAGAGGTCGGGCTGGATGAGGACCCCTGTTTCTTCTCGGTCCAGAATATTTTGAATGTCGTTGGTGGCCGCCATGTTCTGGTATTGTGGTTCTTTATGAATCCTGATTGAGTGTTGTCTAGCAGATGGTGAAGTGTGAGGTGGGTTGTGAGTTGCTTGCTGATGGCCTTCTCAATCACTTTGGCTGGATAGGGGAGCAGGGAAGTTGGTCCGAAGTTGCTCTGTTGATTCGGGTCAGCTGTGGGCTTCTTGAGGATGGCTTTGATTTCTGCACATTTTCATTTATTTGGAAAAGTGGTTGACGTGATGGTGGTGTTGCTGATGTAGGTTAGGATGGTGCTGATTGGTGATTTTCCGAGGTTGTAGATGTGGTGGAGGCATGGGTCCATTAGGGCCCCTGAGTGGATGGTCTACATGATTGCTGCTGTGCCGTTTCTGGTGAGGGCTGTCCATTTGTTTAAGTGGCCATCTTGGTTGGTGGTGGGTAGGTTAGCAATGAGTTCTCTGGGGTTAGGTTGGTGTGCGAAGATCCTATAGATGTTTGTGATTTTGCTGTAGAAGAAGTTGGATAGATTGTCACAGAGTTGTTGGGAGGCAACAATGTTTTTGACAGTGACTGAGGGCTTGGTGAAGTCCTTGACGCTCTAGAAGCTCTCCTTGCAGCTGTTGGAGCTTTCTTCGATGCTGTTCTTGGTGTCTCTAATTTGCTGGTGATTGCGTCTGAGTGCAGCCTTGTAGGTAGTTCTGTCGGTGGTGTTGTGGCTGGCTCTCTATTTCTTTTCTAGCTGTTTTAGTATTGCTTGGTGCTGCAGAGGTCTTCTGTGTACCAGCTGGCCTGCTTGTTTGATCTACTATGCTTGTTGGGTTTCATGGGTGTGCACTTCTTGATTCAGTTGTTGAAATTGTTGATGTCCTTGTCAAGGTTGTCTGTGGGACTGGGTTGATCATTGCTGACGGCGCTCTGTGATTTTGCCCCAGCTGCAGTTTGGAATGGTGAACCTGGTAGGGGTGTTGACTTGAGGTGTGTTGATTTGGAAGTGGATGATGGAGTGGTCGGTCCAGGTGAGCTGTGTGGTAGAATTGTATTTGATTCTGTCACTTGTGATGAAAATTGGGTCGAGTATGTGTCCTGCAGAGTGTGTTGGTTCTGTAATGAGCTGGGTGAGTCCAATGTTGCTCAAGCTTTCGTGGAGTGCTGTGGAGCAGGGGATGTTTTGGTCTTCCATTTGAAAGTTGAGGTCACCAAGGAGAATGTAGGCTCTGGAGTCGATGGTAAGCGGAGCAATGAAGTCGGTGATGAGGTAGGTATAGGTGGCTGGAGGTACGGGTGGTTGGTAGGCGAGGGTTCCTTTCAGGGTGAAGTTTTCAGAGATTTGCAGCTTAAAGTACAGGTGTGCCATGAATTGGGTGGTATTCTCTGAGGATGTTGTGCATTTGATGGATTCCTTGTAGATGATAGTGAGTCCTCCTCCTGGCTTGTGAAGGCAGTCCTGCCAAGCGATCTTGTAGCCCATTGGGATTGCAATAGCAATGTCGGGAGCTGATGAGGGGTTGAGCCAGGTCTCTGTGATGAAGAGGATGTCGGGTGAGTCGCTGCTCAGAAGGTCCCATAATTTGGTTGAGTGTTTGCTGAGTGATTGTGTGTTGAGAAGCATGCATGTGAGTGGGTGTTGATGTGCGGTTTTGCTGTGGCGTGTTGTGTAGGGTGTGGGTGTAGGTGTTGTTGGTGCTTGTGTGGTGTGTGTGTTGGGAGGGGGAGTTGTTAGTGTTTGCATGGGGTGTGGGTGGATGGATTCTGGAGAACCAGTAGTGGGCGCAGGTAAAAGCTCCTATCAAGCTGCGGCGCAGTAGCAATTGGTGGAACTTCTTCTGGGGTATAGCAATCTAAGGAGTGCTGCAGAGTATCGCTGAGTGGTGATCGTACCAGGGTTTCTGATAATGGATGCGGCCCAGGCATGGACGAGTGCAGACGGGCTGTGTGTCTATGTTGCAGCTGTCATTAAATAGGTCCTGGGAGGGAAGAGCCCATTATGCCATGATGTCACTTCCTGTGCTGATAGGTGATGGGAAATGAAGTCCTCATGCTTAGCTTCTTCTTTTACAGACACTGTTTTGGTGAGAAAACCAGTAATGTCTCTTCCTGTCCAGATGGATGATGGGAAATTCAGTGATGTCACTTCAATTGCTGATGGGTGATGGGAAATGAGTAACAGTGGCTGCGGGCTAAGGAACAGCCTGGCTTCCACCACCCCCTTCATCTCCACAATGAGCAGATAGTGCTCCCACCCCCTTCATCTCCACAATGAGCAGATAGTGCTCCCCCAGAGATTCACAAACCTCCCCAGCACTCAATGGCCCTACTTGCCCCCTGACCAATACCCCCTGACCCACAAAAGCCATCCCTCAGATATTTAGCACCTGCCCGGAGCCAGAGTAAATGGAGTACTTGTAATGAGGGCTTCAATGTATGGAAAGCTACTTGGTGCTCTGCGATGCTCCTTCTCCTCCTTTAGGGTTACCCTCCACCCTTCTCTTTCAATAGATAAACATACATTGGTAAAGGTAATAGGCCTTGCTTTATTGTTCTACTGCATGCAAACACACAGCCTGCCTCTGTCTGTGCCTTCTTTGTCTGTACCCTGTTTTTAATCCATGAGCTTTTATTGCTGCATGGCACTGTAAACAACCAATTAATGAAAGTGTTGACCCAAATTCCCTTTCTTTGTACTTTTCACATTTATTACATAGGCTGCGTCACACAGCTAACATAGTCATTAGCCAGACATAAAAATATGCCTGCTATCCTGCCACACTCGCCCACTTCCTTCGGAGGATTCCAATGCACCTTACCAATAACAAGTACCACGCTCCTCTTCCCACCTCCATCTGTACTTCCTTCTTCTTCCTGCCCTAAGCATGGGGCTCCAGCTCTCTTACAGTCTTGGAGAGGGGTGCCAGCACAAGGGCTATGACAGAGCTGCTGAAACCACAGAGGATATCCTATGCACCTCACCAGTCTGTAAAGACATTGGGGCACAATGAAGCCAGCTGGAAATGCCACAGTAACCACCATTTTCATATTTCTTCAGATGTAAGGTGACCCACGGGAGTTGGCAAAATAGTACCTTCTATTCCACTGCTTCCCTTGATCTGGGGAGCAGCAGATTGCAGAATAGTATCTGTAACTACATCATTTCCTTGGGGTCTAGAGAGACACAGAGGTTGTGGGAGAAGACATAATTTCCAAGTGCTGTGACATCACTGTTTTTTCATTGCTATGGCATCAGATTAGAGAAATACTGGAAGCAAATTTGTTTGTTTTTGATAGGAATGCATTATCACAAACACTGCATTCAAGCCCCATTTATTCACTGCTCTTACATCAGATATATGAAAAATTAGTTTTGTTTTATTTTCACTGCTTTCTCGTCAGAGATCAAAGATAAGCAGTGGCAGGTAATAGAATGACCGCCGTGCACACCCCTCCCACTTTGAGTGGTCTCCAGAGTCCCAAGAGAGGTGGCATAATGTTGGTGGTGATCTTGCACTGCCAACCACCTTCTTCCCTGTCAGCTATGGCTTACAGCTAAGATATAGACAGGGCCACTGGAATTATGTGGCAGGGGAGGGCCAAAATATGCGTCACGGTTGAAAAACATTATGTGACAAGGCAAATTATGCGGCGTAATGCGGCACGATTTGAGAAAGTGTTACTTCATTATTTTGACATTTTTACACATTTTCAAGCGGCCTTTCACTGTGTGGCAAGAAGTGTTGTTTATTTTAGTAACTTTTGAACCGTTTGAGCTAAAAAAAAAAAAAACATTTGTTAAAAAAAAAAAGATTATGCAGCATATAATGGATTGTGTGACAGATGCGGCTAATCTAGAACTATGTGAAAATCGCCGTGGCTGCACAATCGCATAATTCCAGTGGCCCTGGATATAGGCCCTGCTGACAACTGTAAGGGCAGTGCATGCTCTCCAAGTGCAGATAGACTGTGATAGGAGGCAAATACCGAGGGTGGTGTTGGAGGGTAGTAAGGAGCCAGGTACCTGGTCTCTGTTAGTTAATGTTCATGAGTAGGTGATCAGAAGATGGGGCGGGTGTTTGCCAGGGCACCAGCTTTATATACTATTTTTGAAGTGCATCTAGGAGTAGGAGAATCAACGTTATGCATGGCTCCCTGTGACATATATCTTTGCAGTTAATTCAGGGGACCAGCTGAAAATATGAAATGAGGAGAATTTGTAGCACTGGGTCATACACAACAATCCTACTAAGTGGCCTTTGTGTCATAAGCCAGTGATACACAAATCAATAAAATACATAAATAGATGCAGAGTTCTACATGGGTATCTGTCAATAATATGGAGTTTATCTCATGGTTAATTGGCATCACTGACAACTAGAGCTTCACTCTAATTGCTTGCTGGCCTCTAATCCAATTCCTCAGTCGAAAGTAACCCCAGGCCTGCACTGGGAACCAAAAGCAGCACTGGCAAACACTTTCAAACCGGCCTGCAATGGCTACAGCTCCCCCTATCCCCCCACCGAGGAAATGCCTGGTGGGTTACATGGACAATTAATCCTGAATAATGCCGTCACTGACACCCTTGAAAACCATACACTCCATGAGTAATGGTTGTGTTAGAAATCGGGGTCTCTAGTTTAATTGGTAATGGTTTGCACCATTGTCCAACTTGGGACACTTCTTCTTCCTAGTCAGGGTAAGGGGTATACACTTCTAAAATAACCCCTGCTCACCCCCTTGGTAGCTTGGCATGAGCAGACAGGCTTATCTCAGAGGCAGTAAGTAAAGCATTTGTGCACACATACAGTAATACAGTGAGAACACTACAAATGGACACCACACCAGTTTAGAAAAATAAGTAATATTTATCTAAACCAAACAAAACCAAAACAACAAAACTCCACAAAACAGTAATCAGAATATGACTTCTAAAAGGTAGAAATAGTTCTGTTCATAGAAAATGGTAGATGCGACACTTTCAACACAAAGTACCTTGGATGCGTCAAAAACACAAGCAAAAAGGGTTGCAGGGAAGGTGATGCGTTGGTTCCTTACACACAGGGAAGGTGATGCGTCGGTTCCTTACTGCTGTGCAGGGGAGGTGATGCATCGGTTCCTTACCGGAGAGGAGCTACAGACCTGGTGCCTCGGTGCGATACGTGACAATCCGGGACGATGCGATGAGTGAAGATCCGGGATGCACTGCGACGATTCCAGCCATGTCCCCTCGATGCGTCGGTTCATACACAGCAGGGCCTGCGTCAGAGTCGGTGCGGTGATCTCAGACATCGGAAATCGGTGCACAAGACTCGTCGCACAGCAGACACTTCAGCCGCAGGCAGGCGCTGCGTTGATTCTTTGGCTGCGGCGATGCGTCGGAAATTCTTCTCGCAGTGCTGCAATGCATCGGAACCAGGCGATGCGTCGATTTTCACAGTTCTTTAGTCTTTTGCAGTTCCCAGCCCCAGAAACAACCTCCAGAGGCCCAGAACACTGGCAGGCAACTCTTGGCAGGTCAGAACTCCCCGCAAAGGAGTTTAGGGGGACTGGGGGTGAAGTCTTTGTGTCCCTGAGACTTCATCACAAGAGGCAAGCTCTACTTCAGGCCCTTGGAGATCTTCCTCAAGAAGGGGACACAACACACAGCAAAGTCCTTGTTATTTTCTTGGCAGAAACAGCCACTGCAGGCCAACCCCAGACAGCACACAGCAAAGGGGCAGTACTTCTCCTCAGTTTCTCCAGCTCTTCTCCTTGGCAAAGGTTCCTCTTGAATCGTCGAAGTAATCTAAAGTTCAGGGGTCTGGGCTCCACTTTTTATAGCACAAATTCCTTTGTTCTCTGGTGGCAGGGAAGCTCTTTGCCCAGCCAAAACCAGTTCTGTCCTCTCTGGTACAGCTGCCTGGCAAGAGGTGGAGACAGCATTGTCCAAGGCAGACCAGGCCCATTTAGGTGTGAAAGAAATCTCCTCTCCCTACTCTGAATGCAGCCCAGGTCTATTCAGCCCAGCCGTGACTCACCCTGGAAAGGCAGGACACACCTCCCCCCTCTCCCCTCCAAGTGGATGTCTGAATAAAATGGACATCCCCAGCCCCTGTCACTCCAAAGCCAGACAGTCAATACACAAACCTAGCAGAGGCACATAGGATGGCTAAGCAAGAAAATATCTACTTTCTAAAAGTGGTGTTTTCAAACACAGAATGTGAAAATCATCCTCACTAAAAGATGCATCTTCATATTCTGAGTTCAGGCATACTAAACTTTACCTTCCTATCTTGTCCCAATGGGAAGTTATATATATCTAAGCTGTTATAAATGCACTCCCATTCTATCCTATGGGACAGATAGCCTTTCAATAGTGAAAAAATAAATTGGCAGTATTTCACTATCAGGACATGCCACACACATCATGACGTGACCTAACTTTCCCATACACTACACCCTGCCCACAGGGGTACTTTGGGCCTACCTGAAGGGTGACTCACATGTAAGAAAAGGGAAGGTTAGGGCCTGGCACTTGCCAGGTTGACTTGGCAAAACCAGACTGCACACAGACACTGCAATGGCAGGCCTGAGACCCTGTTGCAAGGCTGCTTGTGTGGGCGGCACAATCAGTGCTGCAAGCCCATTAGCAGCATTTGGTTTACAGGCCCTTGGCACACACTTATGGAAACACTAATCCATGACAACAATTTACAGAGGGAGCACTTGCACTTTGGCACTGAACAGCAGTGGCAAACTGCCCAAAGCATCTAGACAGGCAAAAACGCAGTAAAAACACAGGAGGCAAAGGCAAAAATACAGGGGACACCCACACCAAGGATGCCAGGTCTAACACGTTGCATCTGTTGAGTTCAAACACAACCAAACCTAAAAAAAGCCAGTAATAATTGTGTGCACATAGCACACCAGCAAAAATCAAATGCCCAAACTACTAACCTGAAACCCGTTGTCCTTTCTTTGTAGAATTGCTCAGTTCAGAAAAACACCTTTTTTGCTTCAGCCACGCATATTTATCTGCCACTTCCACAAATTGAGAAACAGGAACTAGGTCAACTCCATCAATACACCTTTGTAATATGAGGTTAATAGGCCGCGTTATTATTGATGTGTTTACGAAAAAGGAAACCTAGAAGGATTATGAGAAAATCAGACATGAGGGATATTTATTATGCAATCATATTCCTTTGAATGATTCTGAAAAAAGAAGAATTGCAAGCAGAGAGGCACAATTTACAAGTCAATCTCAGCCAAGATTGGTTTGCATGATTAATAAGACTATACCTGCCTGCCGGACAATATTCTGTGCATAGAGAGCTGGTGTAGGATCTTTCCCTTCTATCACTTCTGTTTGCTTCTCCTTGTGTACACTTTCCATATTTGATTATGTTATCAATAACTGTTAATACTTGTTTAATTATAATAATACCAGATCCTATATATAGTGCACAAACTCACCAAAGCGCCAATAATACGTGCCATTGTTCCGCCCCTCAGCGCTGTTCATTTTTATTACCTCGAAAGGATGGGAGGTTGAACTGGCCCCTGACAGTTTCAGACCTGTGGCCTGCATGTTGTCCAAAGTACTAGAGCTGTAATTGGCTCAGAGAAGCAATTCATATATTTTTTTTTTTACTGTGCGATGGGCAAATGCTAATTATGTTTATTTATGCTGATCGTATATTTGATATGACAATAGTGAAGTAGCCACGCATAAACTGCTCGGGTAAGATGTGCAATCAAATGTATTTTCATAAACTAAAAGTTAAGCTAATTCTGTAACATTATGGGATGCTCTGCTACGGGGTTACCAATAGTCATTCTGTGCATTAGATATTGGGGCATATTTACAAAAAAATTGTCAGAGCGCGGAGCTGCGCCAAATTCAGCGTCACTGCACTCTGACATTTTTAAAACGCAGGGATGCACCGTATTCATAAAAATACGGTGCACCCCTGTGTTTCCCCTAGCACTGGCACAAAAAAAGCTGCCTAGTGCCAGCGCAGGCACCCTGGCACAATGTTGCAAGGGTGCCTGCGCTGCAGGGGCGATTGTTTATGTGCAGGAAGGGACACTTTCCTGCACATAAACAATCATTCATGGCGATTTGCTCTTTCTATGTGTGCTGCGTAATGCAACACACATGGAAAGAGCAAAAAACGAGGAGAAATTAATAATTTCTCCTCGTATCGCCATTCTAGCGCCTGGTAATCCATAGTGTTAGAATGGAGCTGTTTTTGGCGCTGACAGTAAGAGAGATGTGATATAGAGAGTAGTGATCAAGTTGAACAGATACAGAGAGCTTATATAGTTTATCGAGAGAAATAAATGGTGATAAGAAGACAGATACGTGTAAGAAAACTTCTGGCAGAGAGGAGGAAAGGTGAGAGATATGGAATATATATTGAAACTGACAGACAAAAGATAATAAGAGAGATTATATGTGAGACACATGAAAGAAAGGTGAAAAACAGACAAAACAGATTAGAAAATCAGGTGACAGAGAGAAAGACATTCAATACTATAAAATCAGTGCAAAAGATATAGTTGAGAGGAGGAGACAAGAGGGATGAGAAAGAAACAGCAACACGTGAGAGAAGATAACAAAAAGGCAGATGGTTGAGAAACAGGCAGCTGAGGAGATAATGACAGCAGGTCAAAGTTCATATGACATCACTTCCTGTGATGTCATCGGGGTCAGACGACATGTGCTATCACTTCCACTGCCCCTGGCATTTTGGTGAATCAACGTCCATGCGTGAAACAGTGCAGTTTATAAATCAGGAAAATTAGCAGCACCTAATTTAGTCCAAATATGTCAGGTTGACCATTTGTAATACTCACAAATCTACAACTTCCATGTTTCACAACTGGAAAAGATCATTTGCAACCTCCATCCTTGTGCCCTGACTTGGGCTACACGTGCAGATTTTTGGCAGTTTCTATCTCTGAAATGCAAGGAAAATGCATGACTTTAGACACCCTGATCGACAACCTCACCAACCTCGGACTCAGACAGCTCGTCACAATGCCCACCCACTCCGCCGGCCACACGCTTGACCCCATCTTCTCCGCAAGCTCCCACATCACCTTCAGCCACACCACCGAACTCCACTGGACCGACCATCGCTGCATCCACTTCACCTTCCGGAAACCCACCACGCACCACCGCACTCAACAGATCCCCCGCCGCAGCTGGAGCAAAGTCACCGAAGACCAGCTAAACACCACCCTCGCCCGAAGCCCACCCGCCAACGCCACCGACACCGCCGCCCGCAACCTCAGGCGATGGATCGACGACTGCGCCAACACTCTCGCCCCAATCAAGAAACCCTCCAACAGACGCACCGACAAGAAAGCCAGCTGGTTCACCGCGGACCTCCAGGCTTCCAGGCAAACCTGCCGGAAACTAGAGAAGAAATGGCACTGCGAACAGACACCGGACAGCTATGCGGCCCACAAGAACGCCATCCGCAGACACCATCACCTCATCAGATCCGCCAAAAGGACCTCCTTCAAGGACCGCCTCAACAACAACGCACACAACAGCAAAGAGCTCTTCAACATCGTGAAGGAACTCTCCAACCCCAGCTCCAACACCAACGACATCCCACCATCGCAAGACCTGTGCGACTCCCTAGCCACCTTCTTTCCATCACAAGATCGCAGACATCCACGACAGCTTCAACAACCAGACCGCCCCGGCAGCCTCCGACACCTCAGTCCTGCCGCCCACCATCCACTTCGACCCCCTGCTCGCCTGGGCCAACGTGAACGACGACGACACCATCAAAATCATGAACACCATCCACCCGGCTCTCCGTCAGACCCATGCACGCACCACATCTTCAACAAAGCCAGCGCCACCATCGCACCCCATCTCCGCAAGGTCATCAACATCGCCTTCGAGACCGCGACCTTCCCGGAGAGCTGGAAGCACGCCGAGATCAACGCCTTACTCAAGAAACCCAAGGCGGACCCGAGAGACCTCAAGAACTTCCGGCCCATCTACCTGCTCCCATTCCCGGCGAAGGTCATCGAGAAGATCGTCAACGGACAACTGTCCCGCTACCTCGAGGAGAACTACATCCTGGACCCGTCTCAGTCCGGGTTCCGCAGCAACCACAGTACCGAAACTGCCCTCATCGCTGCCACCGATGACATCAGGGCCCTGCTGGACAACGGTGAAACTGCGGCCCTCATCCTCCTGGACCTCTCAGCCGCCTTCGACACTGTCTGCCACCGCACCCTACGCACACGCCTCCACAACGCAGGGATCCGAGACAAGGCTCTGGAATGGACCACCTCCTTCCTCTCTGGCAGAACCCAGAGCGTCCGCCTCCCCCCATTCTGCTCCGAAGCCTCCGAGATCATCTGCGGCGTACCCCAAGGATCATCCCTCAGCCCGACATTGTTCAACGTCTACATGGCACCGCTCGCCCACGTCGCCCGACTGCACGACCTCAACATCATCTCTTACACCGACGACACCCAGCTGATCCTCTCCCTCACCAAGGACCCCCTCACCGCCAAAACCAACCTCCACGAAGGAATGAAGGCCGTCGCCAAGTGGATGAAGAACAGCCGACTGAAGCTGAACTCAGACAAAACGGAGGTCCTCATCCTCGGCTCCACCCTCAGCCTGGGATGACTCCTGGTGGCCCACCACACTGGGAGCAGCACCGACACCCACCGACCACGCACGCAACCTGGGGTTTATCCTCGACTCAACACTCTCCATGACCAAGCAAGTCAACGCCGTCTCATCCTCCTGCTTCAACACCCGCCGCATGCTCCGCAAGATCTACAGATGGATCCCCACCGAAACAAGAAGAACGGTCACCCAGGCCCTCGTCAGCAGCAGGCTGGACTACGGAAACGCCCTCTATGCGGGAGCCTCGGCCAAACTCCTGAAACGACTGCAACGTATACAGAACGCCTGGCACGCCTGATCCTCGACGTCCCACGCCACAGCCACATCTCACCCCACCTGAGAGACCTGCACTGGCTCCCCGTCAACAAGAGGATCACCTTCAAGCTCCTCACCCACGCACACAAGGCACTCCACAACACCGGACCGGCATACCTCAACAGACGACTCACCTTCTACGCCCGAACCGCCAGCTCCGCTCAGCCAACCTCGCCCTCGCCTCCGTCCCCCGCATCCGAAGAGCGACCACCGGTGGCAGATCGTTCTCCCACCTCGCCGCCAAGACCTGGAACACCCTCCCCATCCTCCTACGGCAGACCCAGGACCTGCTAACCTTCAGGAGGCTACTCAAGACCTGGCTGTTCGAGCAGTAGCTGCACCCCCCCACCCCCACCCCCACCCCCCCAGCGCCTTGAGACCCTCACAGGTGAGTAGTGCGCTTTACAAATGTTCTGATTGATTGATTGAAAGCTTGAGGTTTGCAGGGCATTGTGAGTAAGAAAATGTCATGGGATCCATGAAAGGCACACCACCCTGGACTCCCTCAGGTGTTTAGTGTGCAAAAATGGCTGGGTTTGATATGTTTCCCTGGGTGGCGTCAAAGCCCAGGACCAAAATCCACAGCTAACTGCATTGCAAAAAAAGTTTTGGTTTTGAATGAAACAATTTCATCTGTCTGTGCTGCAACCAGCTTAAACTAAATGCACAAAAAACGGAGTTTCTTCTAATCTCCCCTCCTAAAGGAACACTGACATTCAGGAATGGACCAAGTCGATCACAGCACTAAACTGCACACATACCATAGTGGAATCTGCCAAATCTCTCAGAATAATCCTAGACAGTAACCTGAATATGCGAGACCACATCAACTCGATGTCTAAAACTGCCAGGTTTCACCTGAGCTACCTGAGGAAACTAAAACCTTTCCTGGACACCTCGGACCTAAAAATGGCAGTCCAGGCATTAGTTATCTCCAGAATCGAATACGGATGCTCAACCCTTTCTGGCCTACCCAAGATCTCCACGCCCCCCTAAAAGCTTTTCTCAACATCGCTGCCAGACAGGCCCAAAAAAATTCGACCACATCTCACCGCATCTGAAGGCACTGAGCTGGCTTCCTTTTGAAGCCAGAATCCAACTCAAACTGACATGTATCACCCACAAGGCGCTACACACGAAATCCCCTGCAAATCTCTCCCAGAAAATCATGGTTTCTGGAGGAGCCAGAAACTCCTGGTCCGCCAGAGACCTTGTGCACCAGCCACCCCTTTTCCGAAAGGAAAAAACTTACAATTGTGCTTTCTCTGCGGCCGGACCAAGAATCTGGAACTCGCTGCTGTCCTTTCTCAGAAGAATTCCCTCTCTGTCAATTTTTAAAAAGGAAGCCAAAACATTCCTAATGGGCAAGTTCCTTCCATAAATCACGCATTGCACACACCGCTCAGCAGCTTTGATTTATTTTTGCTGCTGCTACACTTTGGACTGACTGGCTGCTATCCATCTTGTACTGACCTGGTACTCCCATACATGTACTTGCTGGATTTCTCTGCATTATGAACTGAATATTGTATACACCCTGTTTATTCCCAAGTGTTTCACTTCCTTCCATCCCTACTTATGTTTTTTCTTTTCTATGTCATACTTGTATACAGCGGGTTATCCCTGTAAAGTGCTCTGATACCCTAACAGGTCACATTCGCGCTCTATAAAACACTAAATAAATAAATGTTGCATTTTTCGGCATTTCCTGTCATGTGCTGGACCAACCTATACTAGTGGGGTCGTTTTTTTAAATCAGGAGATGTGTGGGAATGATGGGTGGTAAGAAATTTGTGGATCCCTGCAGATTCTGGAACTCACCATCACAGAAATATGAGGAAAATATGTGTTTTAGCCTAAGTTTAAGATTTGCAAGGGCTTCTGGGTATGAAAACATTATGAGATACTCATGTCACACCTCCCTGGCCTACCCCAGGTGTCTAGTTTTCAGAAATGTCAGGGTTTGGTAGGTTTTCGTAGGAGGTGGCCGAGCTAGGTCCCAAATTCCACAGCTGCCCACATTGTGTGAAATGTGATGTCCTCTGGAATGCACAGGAAAAATAGCCAAAATATACATACATTTTGTTTTTTGTGGGTACAAAATGAGGAAAGACATGCTGCGCAAGAAAGAATATGTTTATTTTCTAAAAATAGCCTCAACAAAAGATTTGCTGCACTAAGATCACCATCTTCCTGACTTTCAGTAATAATCAGAGTTGTATCAAAAATCTATTTTGACCACAATTTTTGCATTTTTCTAAGAGTCAATTTTTCCAAATTTTGGAGGTTTCAACCTACCTGCTGTTTGTAGTGGAAACAGATGTGAAACCCATGATTTATCTCGAAAAGCTATACGTTTCTGAAAAGTAGACAAAATTCTGAATTCAACTTGTATGTGTAGACCATCCAAGGTTTTCCTAAAGCAATAAACTGTTGAAATAAAAAAAAATGAAAATGAGTAGGAAAAAGCAGCCATTTGTGACAACGTTTTGATTTGTAATGGTTTGTCATGATGGCAGATTATCAGAAGCAATATGCCATTACATCTGCTAGATGCTTCTGGTCACAGGATTTCTAGGTTCACCAAAAAATGGTGATGCCCAGAGCCAACTGAACTGCTCCTTACAATGATTTTTCATTGTGTGCTAACTATACAGCAATTCATATGGTAAACTATAAGGAATTAAAAATGGATATGAAGGAAATCTACGTATTTCTGAATTGTACAAAAGTTACTGCGTTTAGTAACAGTGGTTATTTGTACACCACTGAATTTGTTGGTACTCATTCTAGCATGTGATTAAAAGGCCATTCTGTAAAATGTCTTCTTTCTTGTACAGTGGCTTATATTTGGAAGCCACAAATGCTGATAAATCCAATAGGTAACAACAGATGTCCTACTATTCTGTGTTGCCACACATCTCCCAATAAAATCAGTACCCGAGTTGTGTGGTTCGGCCTCTTGAAATTGCCACTACATTAGCATCATACATGCATTTTTAATGATAAACCTACATGACACACAACCAATAATGTGTGAAAATTGGGTTCAGCATACATTTATTATTTGCACATCAACTTTGTTTTCATTGTATTAAAATCTGCTTCCATCCCACATCAGAAACAAAATGTGCCTCATTTGCACTTCCCTTGCTGTCATGTTTTGAAATATTTGCATTGTTCACTTACAAGTATTTACATGTAATTGTGTGTTATAAAAACATTTGTTATCCGAGGCAGGCATCTCCAACCTTTTCTGTAATAAGAGCTACTTATGTTCAAATGAAAACCATTTTGGGCTGCTTATATTATTAGTGTTGTAACAGTGACTGTATTTGACAAGATGACATTAATGTCCACCATATGCAAGTTAACCAGCAGTGTCACCTCAGTGCATCAGGCATGTTTGTCAGCAGCAATGTAAAAAATGCTTTATCAATGTGGAATGCCTCGTAACAGTCACAGCTGTAATGCCCTGGCACTAATAATATTAGTAAAAATTCGCTCCAATGCCACATTATTTATTTATTACTCACTCAGATTTCAGCTTTAAATATTTTATTGAAATTCAACCATTTTTCTCCAAACATCAGGTTATGAGTTCTGAAAATACACACATTTGTGTCACATATACACATTTTTCAATTTTTGATACATGTATTAATTAAACAGAGCAAAAGCTGCTGATTTAGTAGGCTGGCCTGCACACAGGAGAGATGCTTCCAGGGAGCTGGAGAGCTACCAGTAGCTCACAAGCTGCTTGTTGGAGAAGCCTGTCCTAGAGCCCCTCCTTTCACACTCCCTGTACCCCTGCAGGATTGTAACTTACTTTGCATTGCACAATACCCTCACATTTGGCAGTCAGAGAAAAAGTAAACACTAATATTCAGGTTAATTAAAAACACAAACAGCAATTTGTCAGAAGACATTGCCCGATATTTGACCTCTGTCTTGAGAAAGCAAATGCGACAAGAAACAAGCATTTGCAATGCAATTGGTCTCGCCTTTGGGACCTTATATGTATTTAGCTATGCAGCACATTAGCCTAGGTGCTGAAGCATCTACTGTTCTATAACATGGAGGGAAAGTAAGCACCAAACTGCGTGACACGCCAGGTATGGGAGGGAACACATGGAGAGAAATATTGCCTTTCAGCGGGAAACGGTATAGTCCAAAGCTCTGGTTTTAATATAAAATCAGGGCCTTCAGTGGTCATATCACTGAAAATACAAGATTTGAAAAAAATATTATTGTTTTCGGGTGCTCGTGGAAGACAATTTCTATAAACTGGAATCTAGAGAATGCTAAAGTAATTCTGGTATTTTACTGACCTATGCTGGTCGTTTTTTATCAAGAAAGTTAAATAGAGGCAGTTGCCAGAAAAATTTAAAAAAAAGAGAAAGTCCCTCAGCAGAAAGCAATTCTGGTATTTTACTGACCTCTACTGGTCGTTTTCTATCAAGACAGTTAAATAGAGGCAGTTGAACAGAAAAAAAAGTCCCTAAGCAGAAGCAGACAAGTCCTAGGGCTGATTTCCAGAGCTCACAAAGTACATACACATATAAGTATATACTAAAGTATATACAAGAGGTCTCGAATGCTCCGTAACACCTGCAATGCTATTTTTGGAGGTGCTGCACAGCACGTCTCGAGCCCCTACTTCCAGTGCCCTTACAGCAATAGAGATATGTTACTATGAGGACTCGAATACCTGGTGAATTCTTCCAGTACGAACATGTGACTTAAAAAAAAAAGCGTATAGCATATGTTTTATTGGAGAAAAATTTAAATACAAAAAAAAAATCTAATTTCTACAGAACAAAGGCCACCTGAGCTCTTCTAAGCTGCGCCCGCTTTGGTATTACCTGGGTTAAGCACCTGCGTATTGTAAAGAGGGATGCTCGACTCTGGCAGAGCGGCAGACAGGCCTTTCATCCCAGGCCCAACAAACTTTTTAATTAGCACTGAATCAAGCGGCCCCTGGGACCGGGCTTTATTGCAGACCGGTTCCATAGATCATCCAGCCTCGGTTACCTTGGCAACCTGCAGGTAGTAAATACGAGCAAAGCGTCTGCGAAAGAGGTTATTTCAGTCATTGCGTTGGGGAATTCAATACCCGACAAGGGCTGTCGGTGAGTAAAACGCCATGCTGTGCAACCCGACCCACACGCCGAAAACACAAAACATGTATTAATAGCCCAAAGCCTTTTAGCTTGCATTTAAAATTCCATAGATCAATAAACTGCTCGAAAAACTTTAATAAAAATGGATTTGCAGAAAGCACGACATTTTCATATCGGCCTTCCATTCCATGTCAGCGTATTTGCAGAAAAATACCTTAAATAGTTAACCAAATGCATGTCACCAAGGAGGGAAGGCCCAGGTGGCGCGTTTTCCTTTTCAAACCATTGCTTTCAGGTGTGTTACTTTAACTGTAGAAACTGAAGCGAATCAGCACTACACCTCCCAGAATCCTTTCGGTCGTTAAACGAACACCCAGGCGTCCTTGGTGACTTGACGTCGTTTGGTGACCTGAAACTGCATGAACCAAATATCTCTATCTCGCGTGGAAAGGCTACGGAGAATTATGCAATTGGAAATCTAGGCTAGGTAGGAAGAAACCAAGAGGTTCGCGGCGAAATGTATTGACATCAGCTGTTAAAATGGCCAAGAAAATAAGCAATACATTTTGCTGTGAGACGTAGCTGTCAAGTGACATCACAGCATGTGTGATAACTTTGGTCATTAGCGACCTATTGGGTTGCAGCCATTTGCCTACTTGGGCCTGTAAGCCTAAAGCTACAAAGACAACTTGCAAGTATCAGAGGCCACGTGCTGTTGACTGGATGGCAGGACTGACTGAAGGTGTCACTCACTGCACCACGTGGCAAGAAAGCTACGCTAAATCATGTTTGTAATAGTATGGAGGAATGTGTCTATGATGCTGTGTGTAATCAGTTCACAGAGGTATATTATATGTGCACCTGAATTGAACTTGGGTACGCATCTGTCTTCACTTCACCTCAATTTTTACACGTAAATGGCATTGCTCACACTTCCATTTCACGCCACTATTGTGTGATACTATTTGTGAGAAAATCTCCTACCAGGAGTCTGTTGTGGGTTCCAGAGGTGGGGAGCCTGAGATGCCTGCATGAGTAGGGGAACACTGACACATTCGTGAGTTTGTGCATAGTTGCAATCTCTAATAGGCCCATCTCCATCTTGGTTATGATTGGTGATACACTCCTGTCAAGGGAAGGATTACCTTTGTATCAAAAGTGGGAATGAAGAGGGAACACTCACAAATCTGGTCAGGGGCTTTGGGAATGAGTTTCTCAATAGGGATTAAAGAAGACAGTTTCAAGGGTCAAATTAACTTTTGCGTTATATTTATGACTTTCTATCATGTAATGACTTTCTACCATTAGATGCACGCAGAACAGTTGTACGTGTCCAAATAATCACCAGGCTGGAGTACTCGAACTGCCTTATCTTGGGGTTCCAGAATATGAGATCAGGAAACTCCACGCGGTACAAAATGAGGTGGCACATCTCCTTCTGTGATTATCTAGAAGGGAATCTGTCTCTGCCTATCTTAGGGAACTGCATTGGTTCCCCATTGGGAAGCAAATTCTGTTCAAAGCACTGACCATCGTCCACCGCGCCTTCTATAATAAGGGCCCTATGTACTTGATTAGGTGAATTCCCCTTGCAATCCTCCCAGAGCCCTCTGCTCTGCCACAACGCTGCTGGCAAGGTTTCAGAAGTTCTGCTTGGCTAGATCTGGAGGACAGTCCTTCTCAGTACTGGCGGGTAAAGTTTGGAACACATTTCCATATTCTCTTTGCTCTATCCATGTGGAGATTTGTTTTAGGCAAGAGTTAATAACCTATCTTTTGTCATTGGGCTGATTGTGAGTGGTGACTGCCACTCTGCTGGACTGGTGCTCTGAATGAACTGCTGCCCTGCTGTGCTGACCTGCTGCCCTCTTGCCTGAGTGAGAAGGACTGGACCTGCATTTTTGAACCCAGTACCTAGAGTGACTCCAAGTGCTAGCTGGCTGGCCTCCTGATTTGAAGCCTCAGGGACATAACAACCTTGCACCTGCACCTGGACTTTGCAATCTGTTAGACCACCTTTCCAAGTGGTGCCACCCCAGTCCTGGACCCTTGGAAGTGGCCTTAAGGTGCTCTGCCAGCCTCTGTGGATCCAGAGGAGCCGAAGCATCTCCTCTGCTGCGCAGGCAGAACTGACACATCTCCAGTGCAGCATGGATTGGACCCGTTGCTTAGACCCACATCGCCGCCACAGCCCATTTCGTCTTCGGAACCACCACTGTGCGAAAGAGCAGAGCCTTGCATCTCTCATCGATGGGATCCTTGATGACGATGCAGGCTTGCTGCATCTCTGAACCGACGCATCACCTCAGCTGCGTGGGCATCTTCGATGAGGATCCTCGCAGCGTTTCCCAAACCAGGATTTTAGGTACGGTGATCAGCGGGCCTAACTGGGTCCCTGTAGCCAGCCTGCATTCCCTTACGGTCGGCCTGAACTTGTGACTTTGTCCAGGTCTTGCGCGACCAGATATCTACAGTTGGCGCTTTGTCCTTTTTGGTGCTATTTTTACTAAAACCTCTGAAAATTGAATATCTTCGGTTCTACTGCTTGGCTATTTGTCATTTTGGTCTTGTTTTATTTATTAAAGAAAGTTCTATTTTTCTAACTTGGTGTGGGATCCTTTTTGTGTGGTGTTTTCACTTTATTACTGTTTGAAGTGTTGCACAAATACTTTACACATTACCTCTAAGTTAAGCCTGACTGCTCTGTTCCAAGTTACCACAGGGTTCAGCACAAGTTAATTTAGGGTTGGCTTGTGCCTCACCCTGACAAGGATTGGGGTTGTTGCTTGACCATGGCACACACCGCAGTCAACCAACAACCCAATTTCTCACATCGGTGATCAGCAGTGAGGATTTGGACATGTGTTTGTGCAGTGCCATATAGTGATTTGTTGTACACCACATTCCTATATCTGAGACCAATTCAAATTTTAAATTTTCCTCAATTGGCTTCTTTTTGATTTTCCAAATTCTTCTTCTGAATGTTGTGTCTGAAACTACACCTGCAAGGATGGAATTCGAGCTGGCCAACATGGATGCCTATACTGTGGACCTGTTCAAGAGTTATGCAAGGAGAGGAGACTTCCAGGAAAGAGCACCACCCGGAAGGTGGAGCTGTAAAAGGCACTGAGGACCTGGGTGGATGCTCGTGAGTCAGTGGTGGAAGCCACAGAAGGGGATGATATGATGGAAAGACAAAGAGAGAGCCTCCCTGAGATGCAGTCTTCAGCTGAGGGGGATGACCTGGTCCCTGAACTAGAGCCCCCTGTCAGGGCAGGAAGAAGCGTGTCTTCCCGCAGACTGTTCCCAGAAGAGCTGGCCGAAAGGAGGGAGGAGAGAGAGAGTTCAGGCTGGAGATGGCCAGACTCAGGATGGAAGAAAAGAAACTGGCCATGGAGGCACAACAAAAGTAGACTGAGGCTGAGAGGGCTTTGGCAAAGCAGAAGGCTGAGGCTGAGAGAGCCTTGGAGGAGAGGAGATTATCCATGGACGAAAGGAAGTTGGTCCATGAGCTAAGTCTCAGATAGTTGCACATCAGAGCTAAGCAGATGGAGTCCAACAATAATGGTTGCAGCATACCCTGCAGAGATTAAACCTTAAATTCCAACATGGGGCACGGGGCAGCAGCCCGGGAGAGCTTCGTGACACTTTCAAAGACTTAATCCTGGAAATAGAAGAGATGAGCAAGTGATCCTGGGTGTTGCAGCCCCTCCCTGTAACCGGATCTCAGAGGTGAGCCATTCATGTGCCTGCACGGAAGCGAGTCCCCCCGATGCTGCCGGAGCGGACTGTCTGTGGAAATCATCCAGCTTGGATCTGCGCCCAGAGGTCCCCTAGACCCCGCCTATCTCCTCTGTTAGATCCCCAGGTCCAGTAGGATCCGCCGCACACAGTTCGGGGTCTGTGGGAAGAAACTCCTGCAGCCCGGGAAGGAGGCGCTGGGACAGACAGGCGGCCATGGCGAGACACACAAATATGGAAGTTGACAGAAGTAGTGGCACAGGGTGTGTGAGCTGATAGTGTAGCCGTGTGGCGAGGGAAATCCGGGCAGCGGGTTCAGGCACAGCTCCGAGGCTGGGAGTCTGTGATTCTACTGCCTGCCATCCATCTCCAGTCAGGGTACGAGCTCCGCTTTCATGATGAGTACTTTGCAGCACACATTGTTTTCTGCAGCCACTTTTTATATCCAGTGCATTTTATGAAATGATACAAAAAATACTGCTGTAAACAATAGAAAGATGTATGAGTTCTGTAGCTATGCAAGGCTTTATCACAAGGATGTAAAAATGACCTACCTGCTTTCCAGAGGAGAGTCCACGACTCGACAGCAGCAGCTGACTTCCATGCATCGCTCGTGCCTGGATCGAAATCCTCAAAAAGGATCCATGGCTTGGCTTACAGGATGAACCTGCACCACAAGAACCAGACCACCCTGCCGACTCCTCCTCTGCTGCCTCGCCCCCAAGATATTCTGGAGTGCATGCCTCGGCAGCTCTGCGGTATTTCACTGTTGGCCATCTTCTGAAGGTGCATGCTATTCATGGGCGGAGCACATCTAGCTAGGCCTAATCAACATCATATCACCACTTTAATTGGAGGTTTGGCAGTAAACTCCGCTCTGCAGCAGTGGGCGGAGTTTTTGCTGAAAGGAGCACAGTTTTAAGGCCCACCCCTGCTTATGAGATTGCTTTAAAGATGCACAGGATCCCTGAGGAGGATTGGGGGCTAGTCTGTGGAAGCATATCCCGTGTGAAGGCAGGAACACCCTACTGGACCTAGAGAAGAGGAGCAGGATGAGGTACCCCCATGAAGGAAGCCCTTGTCAGGAAGTATGGCCTTACCCCAGAGAAGTACAGGCAGAAGTTTAGTGACAGTCAGAAACTGGCCCAATAGACCTGGGTGGATTGTGTTGATTCCTTTTGCAAGGCACTGGATAATTGGGTGAAGGGCAGTGAAGTAAAAGATTACCATGGGCTGTTCAGTTTGATTGCAAAGGAGCACATATTCAGTCTTTGTTTTGCAGATCTGCACCAACACTTGATTGACAGTAAGCTCACTGACCCCAGTGAGCTTGCTAAGAAGATGGACTGCTGGGTCAGCACCGAGTCCACCAGAAGGTATCTGGAGGATCACCACAAGGGTGGACAGGGTTCCCACCAGATGAAGGAGGGGGAGCCAAAAATAAAACCAAGGAGTTCTCTAAAGGCCCCCAAACTAGCTCCTCTGGTCAGAACTCCCATTCCCCAAATGAGAATAAGAAGAAATGGTTCACTGATAATAAGTCCTCAGGAAAGGCACCCCCAAGTGCAATGAGTGCCAACAGGAAGGGCACTTTAAGGGGGAGGTAAAGTGTTCCAAGTGGGCACAGGCCCCTATGATGGTCATTCTCTGGGGGGTGGCTACAGTGGCGGCTCGCCGAGGGAGTGCTGCGGGGTGGTGGGGCGGGGCGGGGGAGGGCAGTGTGGGGGGTAGTGGAGTCCGACATACGACGGACAGGAGTAAGGTAAGTAATGAAATAAATAAAGCAATTTACCTTGCGCGCGTGCATCACAAACTCGGCGATGCAGCACGCCCAAGGTAAATTGTTTTATTTATTTCATTACTTACCTTACTTCTGTCGGTCGTATGTTGGACTCCACTACCCCCCCACTCTGCCCCCCCTGCCCCACTGCCCCACCGCCCTGCAGCACTCCCTCAGTGAGCCGCCACTGGGTGGCTAGTGTTGCAATTGGGGAGGAGATTGTCCCAGTTAGTGGGAGGGACAGTGTAGAGGTTACCCTAGTGTCCCTGGGTGACAGAGAGATGGTGCAGAGAACTCACATGCCTAGTAATACTAGGCAATACAGGCAATGGGTCACCATCAATGGGCAGAGGGTGGAGGCTCTGAGAGACATTGGAGCCAGCATGACAACCGTCAGATGTCAGCCGGTGACCTTAGAGCAGAGAGTCACAAATGTGTTCCACCAAGTTGTTGCAGCTAACAACCATAACAACCATGAAAATCACTACCCAGTGGCCCTGGTTCCCTTTGAGTGGGGAGTCTGAGGTTCCTTAAGGGTAGTGGTAAGTCTGTTCATACTTGTGGATTGTCTGCTTGGCAATGACCTGAAGCACACCATCTGAAAGGAGGTGGAGCTCAGGTTACAATTGGAGATGCTAGGGTTTCCTGAGTGGGTGTTCCTGACAACATGGTCCATGGCCGCCCGAGAGGGTAGTCAGGAGGACCTGGAGCCTGGAATAATGGCCCAGGTGCCTGCCAGAAAGAGGAAGGGCAAGAGGCATGGTAAACACGCTCCTGAAACACCCATGGTACAGGAGGAGGCTGAACCTGAGGAACCTACAGGGGAGGATGTTGCCACCCTTGGGAACCTGCCTGAGCTGGCCAGCTAACAGCAGGAAGGGGTTCCCACCAGGTAGGAGTTCTGCAAGGTGCAGATGATTTCCCCACTCTTAATGGCCTACAGTGGCAGGCCGAGGCCCAGGCAGCTGGTGACACCTCTGGCGATCACCTGATTTACTGGGAGACTGGTCTCCTGTATAGCGAGCCTAAGGTTACTGATCCTAGGGCAACACATGTGTTGCTGGTGCCCCAGTGATACAGGACCTTCCTACTGGAGCTGACTGATGATGTACCTCTGGCAGGTCATTTGGGGCAGGGCAAGACCTTTGACACGCTTGTCATCCACTTTTAATGCCCTCAAATGAGGAGGGCCTCGGATACTTTTTGCAGGTCCTGTCCTACCTGCCAGGCCAGTGGCAAGACTGGAGGGTAGTGCAAGGCTCCCTTGAGGACTTTTCCTGTTGTTGGCACTCCGTTAGAAAGGGTGGGCATCAACATTGTTGGGCATCTGGACCCCAAGACAGCCAGGTTCATCCTGGTCTTGGTGGACCATGCCACCTAGTACCCAGAGGCTATCCTTCTGAGAACGGTGATTGCTCCCGCAGTGGCCAGGGCACTGGTGGGGATATTTGCCATGGTGGGATTCCACAAGGAGGTGGTGTCAGACGGTGGTAACAACTTCATGTCAGTGTACATGAAGGCCCCTCCTTACCACCTCCAAAACAATGAGCTTGTTGAGAGGTTCAACAAGACCCTTAAAGGCATGATCATGGGCCTGTCAGAACCCTTGAGGTGGAAGTGGGACATCCTCTTGCCATGCCTGTTGTTTGTGTACCAGGAGGTGCCCCAGAAAGGGGTTGGCTTCAGCCCCTTTCAGCTCCTGTTTTGGCCCCCGGTGCAGAGACCTCTCAGTCTGGTTAAGGAGGGGTGCGAGCAAGCTCCCAGGAAGGCCCCCAGGATGTGGTCAGCTACATGCCGACACTCCAGACCCAGATGAAGTGCTTCTGGGAGCAAGCTAAGGCAAACCTAGAAGCCAGCCAGAAGGTCATGAAACAATGGTATGACCAGAAGGCCACTGTGGTTGAGTTTCAGCCTGGCCAAAAAGTGGGTGGGTGATGGAGCCCGTGTAGCCCAGGGCCCTACAAGACTATTGGTCTGGCCCTTATGAGGTGAAGGGCGCAAGAGTGAGGTCACCTACTTGGCGGACCTCAAAAGTCCCAGGAACCCTTTAAGGGTCCTTCATGTCAATCTCCTCAAGCCCCACTTTGAGAAGTCTGAGCTTACCATGGTCCTGGGCACTGATGATAGGGTGGATGAGGAAAGTGAGCCTCTCCCCAACCTCCTTTCTTCCAAGGAACAGGATGGGTGTCAGCCTCTCCCCTACACTGACCCTAGAACATTAGAAAGACTGCCGCAAGTTGTTGGGGAAGTTTACCTCTTTATTCTCCCTTACCCCAGGCCTGACTACATGGTTGTGAGAAGTTGGCCTGGTATATGCTGTCCACAAATTAAAGTGGGCACCTTGTACCAGTCTAAAGAAGAACCCTTATGGTGATTTAAGAGGTCAAAGATAACCTTAGAAAGCTATCCAAGTGGCAGCTGTGGAGAGCAGCCTTCAGGCTTAGTCTTGAAGGAATGTTAAGCAGCTTGTTTTACCAGAATGCAACCTTATTGTATTGATTAAATAAAAGGAGAACCACACAGTAGTTATAAAAATATGTATTTATTAATATAACACACTAAAAGTACGACACAGTATCTTCTACATGAAGATACTCACAAAGCACACAATACTATAGCACAGAAACAATCGTAAGTAGCACTAATACACAGTGGGCTCCAGGGGGGAGACCAAATCATATTATTATTATTATTATTAATTTAATTTTATAAAGCGCTCAGCTACCCGGAGGTTTCCCGGCGCCATCGGACCGTTGCATTTAGGAAGACAAGGGTGCCCCAATATATGAACCTGGGGTAATATGTAGTTTAAAGGAACAATGGTTCTAGAGTGGCCTAAAAGGTCCAAGGGGAAGTAACCCTGTAAAGGGCACTGAGCTAAGTAAAGGAATAGAAACTTAATTCATAAAAGAGAGCAGTAGGAAATATAACGAGGGACATCTAGGTCAATGTATGACAAATATTTATTACACAATGAAGGTATTCAGGTGCTCACACAGTAAGTGACAATAAGCGTGACGTGAGAAGTGAGGGTGAACTTAAAATAATGACATCGCATTGACAACAGAAATAGAAGCTCCTTTAAAGATTTTTACAGAGTATAAGGAGTTCATGTTGTAGGAGGTCGACGACGTTTCGAACTCAATTATTCGAGTTCATCTTCAGGACAAAAAAATGTGAGCAACTTGAATTGAGCTGAAGAAGGAAATAATATCCTTGGTAAAGGCGTCTGCGTAGCGCTGTGCTTCTTAAGGTGACCAGGATAGCCTGCGAAATAATGCGCGTTATGGTGGGGCCCGGTAAGGGGAAAAAACAAACTTAGTTTGCTGGAAGCAAATGCTTAAACTCCTTCGCCGTTAAATGGCAATGTGCTGTGCCGGGGAATTAATTAAATTGGCCGGTCACAGTTCAGTAAATGGAGGCCTGGGAGATGAAAGGAGCGTGTCCTGCTCAAAGGAAAAACCGCGCTGAGTGCAGGCAGGGAAAGGAAACATTATTGGTTAAAATAGTGGTATAAGAACCATGACTCGAGTCAAGACAGTGTCTAGAGGATGTAGAATCGCTGGGACCCCAAGGAACCACCCAAGGTGAGTAAGTAGGGACCCCACGGAGGACGGGTGCAGTGTGGGAACACGACCTGGTGCGCCGTACAATTCTATGGGAGAGTCGCGGTTGCAGTATTAAAGTTTAAGGACCCTTCTGAGTAGACTTCAAAGAAACCCCATGGAACTTAGGAGGCTGGAGAGCCACCCCACCCCTGGATACCGTAGTACCAGATTTACCTATCCCAGGGATGCCGGCTGCATAGGTCTGAAGTGGCGTCGAAAACCTCCATCGATCTCTATGGAGGACTTAGCAGAAGAGCCACTGCTGGGAAGAAGAAAAGTGTCCGTCGAAATCCAAAGGTGGATTCTTCAACAAGAATCCACCTTTGAATTTCGACCTGAAAGCAGAGGGGACAGAGTCTGGGTCACTCAGGAGTGACCAGGGGCTCGGTAGACAAATGCCCAAAGATGTCGGGTGCTTCAGGTGCATTGAGGGGGTTCTTGACTCTGCAGCCACAGGGACCAGGAGATGTCAAGAACAACCAGGAGCCGGATGCGAGCTGTCCCACGAAGGATGTTGAGTGCTGAGGGGGTCGGTGTCCGGCTGGAGCACCAACAAGCCTTGGCAGCGGCAACCCACTAAGAAGGTCAAGAAAGGTTACGGTTCGGACCAGCAAGGTCCAGGAGACTCACCATACACAGGGGAGTCAAGAAAAGCAAAGTTGACCCTCAAGAGGACCCACAGGCCGGAGGCACAGGAGTCGCAAGGGGACCTCAAGCAGTTTCACAAAGCAACAGCCCACGGAGCACTCAGTGCGAGGAGGCCAAAGTTCTTTGGTGGAAATGGTGCCAGAGGTTGGAGCTACTCGGAGCCCAGTGTACTTGTTTTTGGAAACGCCAACAAGCATATGCACTTGCAAAAGTACACAGTGCACAGGGGTACGGGTATTGCAGCCGCCACAAGGGATTCTGACCTCAAACTTGGTGAGAGGGCAGCTCGGACCTCAAGGGACTAGGAAACCCACCTCCTGTGTTGCTGGAGCCTTCGGAGTCTGTAGGAGCTCAGGAGCAGCAGACTGGTCAATCGTGATGTGGTGCCTGCGGTTGCAGGGGGTGACTCCTTCACTCCAAGGGAGATATCTTCAGTTGTCCTTGATGCTCCACAGGTCCTGCATGGAGCCTGTATGGTGCAAGGGCACAGACGATGCTTTGGACGGAGTGGGAGATGAAGTCGGGCCCAAACGAATTCCAGCAAAGTCCAGAGTGTCCAGACGGTCGAAGGTCAGTAGTTTCTTGATCAGAATCTTGTCCACGTCGAATCTAGGGTCCTACAGCCAGGTAAGCCCTTTTGTACCCACGGGAGAGGGTTGGACAGATTCAGGGGACCCTCCCAGGGGAGAGTCAGGACAGTGGGGAGGTTACTCCCATGTCCTTTGTCCAGTTTTGCGCCAGAGCAGGAGCCAACGGCTCCCAGGACTGGTTTGAACTGGACTATGCACAGTGACACCCAATGTGCCCCTCATGCAGACTTTCTGTCACTGGCAAGCGCACCCAGCCAGGCCTAATACACTAAATCCTGTCTGGAAGGTGGTCACACCTCCCTGTGACAGGATGCCTATTGTTATGCATTCCCCTGCTCGAGCTTGGCTCAGCAGCAGGAGGGCAGAAATGTGTCTCTGGTCGGCAGCAACCATTTTGGGCTGCCCGGGACTAGAAGGCTGATACCGGGAACACCAGAGACCTCACAAAGCTCGTTTCTGAGGGGTGGAATCATACCTCTCCCACAACGGTTACCAGTGTGGGGGTATGATTCCACAATGTTTGACACCAAACACGATAGGGTTACTTTCAGCCGTTTTAGAGTTGGTCATCATGCGGTCGCATAATGCCACTCTATGGGCCAGATGTACAATGCGCAAACTAGCGCCTCGCAAATTGCGAGTTTTTTGCGACTCGCTATTTTGGATGTACAACAGTGTGTATCACACTGTTTGCGATTCCCAATGGGGTCGCAAATTGAGAGGCTCATGAATATTAACGAGCCTCTCGCAATTTGCGACCCCATTGGGAATGGCAGGCCCTCCCAGCTATGGTGGCCTGCTGGGCTCAGCAGACCACCATGTCTCGGACTGCTTTTAAATAAAGCAGTTTTTTTTTTTTTAATGCAGCCCATTTTCCTTAAAGGAAAACGGTATGCATTTAAAAAAGGAAAAAATGAAACGTTTTTGTTTCATTTTTTAAGGGCAGTTAGTGGTCCCTGGGACCACTGCCAGCCCTTAAAAAATATTTTCCCTTTTGCGACCTCATTACCACCCTCTTGAAGAGGGTGGTAATTTGCGAGTGTTTTGCGACCGCAATTGCGGTTGCAAAACATTTGTACATGGGGTTGCGCTCGCTATTTGGAAGGGAACGCCCCTTCATAATAGCGACTCGCAATTCCAATATAGCGAGTCGCAAATAAATTGCGACTCGCTATTTTGGAATAGTACATACCTCTATGGTTTTTGCATGCGCAAACGGGTTCGTAAATCCGTTTGCGCATGCAAAAACCGTCGTACGTCTGGCCCTATATGCGTAAATGGCTGCAGCACTAACAACCCGGGAGAATGGACTCCGTAGGCTGCAGGGGTGTCCTGCTCATGCAGTGGCACCCTCTCACTACCAGGGCGCCAGAGAGTGTCTGTACCCAGCCAAAACCAGTTCTGTGGGGCACTTTGCAAGTGCCCAACAACCTCCATTGTCAGTGTGAGCCCTGGCTCCAGACACACCACAGGGGGCGGAGCCATCATTGTGGAAGGCAGGCACAGCCCTATTCAGGTGCAGGTGCTACTCCTCCTACCACTCCAAATGCAGACCAGGCCTATTCAGCCCAGCCCTAACTCATCAGGATCTCTGGAGCCACGGCTCCTCCCCAGCCCCTGACACTCCAAAGCCAGACATGCAATACACAAACCTAGCATAGGCATACTGGATGGCTAAGCAAGAAAATACCTACTTTCTAAAAGTGGTATTTTCAAACACAGAATGTAAAAATCACCCTCACTAAAAGATGCATTGTAACATTCTGAGTTCAGGCATATCAAACTTTATTTTCCTACCTTTTTCCCAGGGGTAGGTATGTTTATAAGATGTTATAAACAAACTCCCCATTCTATCCTATGGGAGCAGGTAGCCTTGCAGTAGTGAAAAATGAAATTGGCAGTATTTCACTATCAGGACATGCCACACACATCAGGGCATGTCCTACCTTTCACATACACTGCACCCTGCCCACAGGGGTACCTTGGGCCTACCTTAGGGGTGACTGACATGTAAGAAAAGGGAAGGTTAGGGCCTGGCAAGTGGGTGCACTTGCCAAGTCGACATGGCAGTACTAGACTGCCCACAGGCTCTGCAATGGCAGGCCAGAGTAACATTTAACAGGCTGCTTCTGTGGGTGGCACAATCAGTGCTGCAGCTCACTAGCAGCATTTGATTTACAGGCCCTGGGCACACACAGTGCACTGTACTAGGGTCTGACTAGTTAATTAAATATGCCAATCATGGAATCACTAATCCATAACAACAATTTACAGGGAGAGCATATGCACTTTAGCACTGATCAGCAGTGGTGAAGTGCCCAGAGTCATAAAACCACCAACAACAGGTCAGAAAAAATACAGGAGGAAGGCAAAAAGTTCTGGGATGACCCTGCAAAAAGGGCCAAGTCCAACACGACCCCCTTCCAGCCTAAAGCCAGGGTAGACTAATCAATACCCTGTTAGGCTTCCCTGCTTGGGGCGATAGAACATGGACCCTGGCCCGCAACTGCAGGGGCATATTCTAGTTCTACGCCAATCTGAACCCATTTGGATCTCTCTGTCCATACTCTCAGGGCCTGCTAAACTAACCCATGGGGAACCCTTCTCCTCACCTGTGGATACCATCTGTGCAGCACCTAACCTTAGCTTGCTCACAGGTGTGTCCCAACAGACAGACAGTACCCACATGGCCAACACAGTGGTGTGGCCCAGTCCACCCCTGGGGTGTGACTCCTGTCCCCCCCCCTCCAGGGGCCACTCTGTCCTCCAGGACAGCAAGCCACAGTGGCCACTGACAGTTGTCAGTGATGAGACCCAGGCCTTATGCCTCTCAGGGCTCTCAAACCTCTGTGGCGTTAGAGAGTGGAGGGCAGTAGCCCCAGGCACCTGGCACCCTTTGTCCACTCTCCCTCCTGCCAGGTCAGGTATGACATCATGACACTGACCCACCAGCCCCGGGCCTGTACCCGGCGGCTGGACAGGAGACTGGGGAGGGCTTTCCTACACCCGGTCTTCCTCCTCGGGGCTCTGCACCCTCCCACCTGGAGTGGTACCCCCTTCCAGAATTGTCAGGGCACCTACGGCAGGTGTCCTGCACAATTCGCCCGCCAGTTCAGGGGTTTAATCCTGCAACTGGGATACAAGCCTAGGGTCTGTACTCTTAGACTGGGCAGAGATCAGGGGTGAGGCTGCCTTCTACCCGCCCCCCTTACTAGGGCCCTGCACCCTCCCACCTGGAGCGGTGCCCCCAGAAGACAAAACAGTAGGGACACTGCTTACAGATGTCCTTCCCTCCAGGTCAGGCATAACCTCCTGAACCTGGCCTCCCAACCCAGGGACTACTCCCTGCGGCTGAGCACCTGCCTGGCACACCAGGACTTCCTGGGGAGCCCACATGCCCCCCCAAGGGTAACACATATCTCATGTGTTGTGTGACAGCCTGTCTGGCGCTGATCTCCCAACCCCTGCCCACCTGACAGTGCGTGAAGACCCCCCAAAACAGAAGTGGTGTCACCATGGTCACTCCTAGAAGGTTCAGCCCTTAAGGCTTGCCCCTGACCCACTGGTTCTCCCACTTGGGATCGCATCCCCCTCTCACCCCTCCATCTGGACCTCTGCACCCTCCACTCAGGAGCGGCACCGCCAGACACCAGAACTGGTGGAGCTCTGTTTACAGACGCTCCAAGTTCTCCTGACACTAGGAGATCCCCCTCAATGGATGACCTACCAGTACAGCTTAGGCTCCCCACCTGGTGTTCCCTCTGGGAACCCTCCAGGCCCTGAGATTGGGTTTCGGGTACCTTGGGACGCATCCCATTCTCACTCCTTCTCCGCGGGGACAGGACGTGAGTCCCTACACCCCTCCCACTACACCGGGACCTATCTGGGCTACTAAGAACCTTTCCCACCACTCTTGGTTGGGAAATACCTGAGCCTCCTCCATCAGGATCACCCCCAGACCCTCTGGAATCCACCAAAAGGTCTGCCTCCAGTGTGAGCTTCCTGGGAACTCACACTCCACCAGGCGTTGGCATAGCTCTGGAAAACAGGGACTTAAAAGAGGCTCTCCACTAATTGAATCACACCGCCCCACACAGGTGTTAACCAAGCTATCCTTTGCCTTACCATCCAGTGCCTCGCATACGTACCCCACACCACTCACCTGAGATTGGCAAGACAGTGTCTGACTGTCTCTGTCACTCAACCCACACTCTTCTGGGTGTTCTCCACACTCACACACCAGGACTTCTACCATGGGGGAACCCTCTCCCTGCACCTCTCATCTAGAGTCAGTAGAGTGTCCCGCCCACCACTAGGACTATGAACCAATGTACCAGTTCCCCCATCCACCTCAGAGACACTGTGCACCACTGGAGCTACCTCATATCCTTGAACCCCCTGGTGTATGTTAACCCCCTCCTTCAAGTCAGGCGCCACATCTCTGGGTGTGTGTACTGCTCCCTCAGCACTAGATAACACCATTTTGCTGCAACCATCTGAGCTGGACTCCACCTCCAACCCAGCCAAGCTCACTTCCTGAGCTACACACATTTCTTCATCTTGGGTTAAGGCCCTCTTGGCCTCAGCCCTCTCGAGCTCCTCATCAAGCTCTCTCAGCCTCTGCTCACAAGCTAGAAGCCAGCCATCTTTTTCTGTTTCTCCCTCACTTTCAGGGAAGCCCTCCTCCTCCGACTCCACTGGTAGTGTTGGCCTCCAGTGGGGTAACTCATAATGAAATAGGGATGCCTCTAGATTCTCCATGGACTTCTCTTCACCGGCAGCCTTCTTTCCTTGCAGAACACACGTAGCTCCTTCATTGTATAGATGAACATGTGCCAGAAGTCAAGTTCCATTTTGCAACGACTAACCAGAGTCCTAGTATCAAAAAATACTTCCAGGAGGACACCGGAAAACAGAAAAACAGTATGTGGTCGCGTAATGGTCTGCACTATACCAGTAGTGTACACCAATAACTGTATGTAAGACACAAATGCAAGTCCAGATCCTCACCGCTGACCACCAATGTTAGAAATGGGGGTCTCTAGTTGGCAGAGGTAGGTACCTTTGTCCAAATAGATACCCTTGCTTCTAGTCAGGGTAAGGGGGATACACTTCTAAAATAACCCCTGCTCACCCCCCTGGTAGCTTGGCACGAGCAGACAGGCTTATCTCAGAGGCAGTGTGTAAAGCATTTGTGAACACATACAGTAATACAGTGAAAACACTACAAATGGACACCACACCAGTTTAGAAAAATGAGTAATCTTTATCTAAACCAAAACAAGACTAAACGACACAAATCCACAATACAGTAATAAAAATATGACTTTCAGATGGTAGAAATAGTTCAGTTCAAAGCAAATTGCAGATGCGACACTTTTCACACAAAGTACCTGGGATGCGTCACGCAAACAAACAAAACGGGCTGCAGGGAAGGTGATGCATCGGTTCCTTACACGCAGGGAAGGTGATGTGTCGGTTCCTTACCAGAGACAAGATGATGCATCGGTTTCTTACTGCATGGGGAGGTGATGCGTGGGTTTCTTACTGCGTCTCCCAACGATGCAACAAACTTGGCTCCTCGATGTGATGCGATGCGACGATCCGGGACGATGCATGGATTCTTCCAGCTCCCAGCAGAAAACAGTCTCTAGTGGTCCAAAACAACAGCAGGCACCTCTTTGCAGGTCAGAACTCCCAGCAAGGAAGTTCAGGGGAGCTGGTGGTGAAGTCTTTGTGTCCCTGAGACTTCAGAACAGGAGGCAAGCTCAGTTTCAAGCCCTTGGAGATCTTCCTCAAGCAGGGGACACAGCAAACAGCAGAGTCCTTTTCTCCTTGCCTTGGCAGCAAGTAGCCACTGCAGGCCAACCCCATACAGCAAACAACACAGGGGCAGTATTCCTCCTCAGCTTCTCCGGCTCTTCTCCTTGGCAAAGGTTCCTCTTGATTTCCCAGAAGTGATCTATAAGTCTGAGGTCTGGGCCCCTCTTTTTATACCCAAAAATCCTTTGTTCTCTGAAGGCAGAGAGTGTTTGTACCCAGCCAAAACCAGTTCTGTGGGGCACTTTGCAAGTGCACAACACCCTCCATTTTCAGTGTGAGCCCTGGCTCCAGACACACCACAGGGGGGGCGGAGCCATCATTGTGGAAGGCAGGCACAGCCCTATTCAGGTGCAGGTGCTACTCCTCCCACCACTCCAAATGCAGACCAGGCCTATTCAGCCCAGCCCTGACTCATTAGGATCTCTGGAGCCACTGCTCCTCCCCAGCCCCTGACACTCCAAAGCCAGACATGCAATACACAAACCTAGCAGAGGCATACTGGATGGCTAAGCAAGAAAATACCTACTTTCTAAAAGTGGTATTTTCAAACATAGAATGTAAAAATCACCCTCACTAAAAGATGCATTGTAACATTCTGTGTTCAGGAATATCAAACTTTATTTTCCTACCTTGTTTCCAGGGGTAGTTATCTTTATAAGATGTTATAAACAAACTCCCCATTCTATCCTATGGGAGCAGGTAGCCTTGCAATAGTGAAAAACGAAATTGGCAGTATTTCACTATCAGGACATGCCACACACATCAGGGCATGTCCTACCTTTCACATACACTGCACGCTGCCCACAGGGGTACCTTGGGCCTACCTTAGGGGTGACTGACATGTAAGAAAAGGGAAGGTTAGGGCCTGGCTAGTGGGTGTACTTGCCAAGTCGACATAGCAGTACTAGACTGCCCACATGCTCTGCAATGGCAGGCCAGAGTCACATCTTACAGGCTGCTTCTGTGGGTGGCACAATCAGTGCTGCAGCTTACTAGCAGCATTTGATTTACAGGCCCTGGGCACACACAGTGCACTGTACTAGGGTCTGACTAGTAAATCAAATATGCCAATCATGGAATCACTAATCCATAACAACAATTTACAGGGAGAGCATATGCACTTTAGCACTGATCAGCAGTGGTGAAGTGCCCAGAGTCATAAAACCACCAACAACAGGTCAGAAAAAATACAGGAGGAAGGCAAAAAGTTCTGGGATGACCCTGCAAAAAGGGCCAAGTCCAACAATTAGTATTAACTCTTTCCCTGCAGTGTTCCAGTTTCTTCCACTCTGCTCCCCTGTAATGCAATATCTGGCACTGTCATACCCTCTGCCTGGCTCTAGCTGCAGTCTCTCTGCCGAGTTTGCTGGGCAGTGGACCTCCAGCTGACCTGCACTTACAGGATTCAAGACCATTGTTGCCAAGGGCATTGGCATCTCTGTTTACCCATTTTGGGTTCAAATGTTTAATTAAGAAATACTGTAGCCCGTAATGAAAATCTATGTATGCTATGTAGTACTATCCGCTGTTATTAGCTCGTCTATCATCGACTGCACATATTTTATTAAATCTGCAACCAAAAAGCGGGGGCATGAACATAGTAGTGAATCTCCCATTTCTCGCTCCCTTTTGCACTGTTCCCATAATCCTATTCTGCTGAAAAAAGACAAAATGCAGTAACCATACCCAAAGAAAATGCTTCCTGTGGCCGCACCCAAAGACAAAAAGTCAATATTTTCCTGCATCATATAAAAATTGCTATTTTAAATTAATAATTAGTAACAGAAAGTAAAATTGATTTCCAGAGAACATGGCTAGTTTTTAAAAATGATCAACATCATTATGTAAGCAACGCCTTAGTATAGACCATTTTAAATATTTAGGAACTGAATTGTCACAGATTCTGTATAGGGTTGAAGGCTCTGACTCCAAGGTGGAAAGGTAGCTTCAACGAGAGACTTACATTAAGGGCTAATGGTTATTGTAGATTGACAAGGCTAGGCCTGGATAGAGTCACTCGCATGTTAGTCAGGTTTTCCTTTACCAGCAGACTCAAACTGCATATCTGGGCACATCTCTTCTAATTGTCCCATTCTTCTTAATGTGCAAATTGAAGCAGAAATCACTTAGGGGCCTATTTCGATGTTGGGCAGAATTGCTTCTGCCTAACACCGACTCGGTCCTGGGATCGACTGACCTCTGGTTCGTGCTCATTAGGATGCGACCTGACACTGTTCGGCCGCATTCCTTCATTTCTCTATGGGAGCATGCATTACAGCCATAAACCGGCCGTAATACATTGTCCCATAGGGAAAATGGGAGGTGCTGTTCATCCTTGCACCCCGTGGCAGGCATCTCGAGGTGCCTGCCACGGGGTGCAGGGATCAACAGAGGGGCACCATAGGTGTCCCCTCAGCCCCCAACCGGTGGCCACTCACCCACCGGGGTCCTGCTAGGGGCCCCCAAACACGATTTCTGACATGGTTTCCATGTCGGACAGGCCGGCATGGAAACCATGTCGGAAAGCATACATCGTAATCCCAAGGGCGGAAAGGCCCACCCTTTGGGATTACGGGCTGGCTCCGACTGGCGGAGCCAGCTGGAATGACCAGCTGGTTTACTTTCCGGCCTCCAGCATCATAATGCGGCGGTTGGAAAGTAAACCAAGCGGCCCATTACGATGTGGACAGGAAGGCTCCGACCATCCGTCGGAGCCTTTACGGGCCACAACTTAATCAGCCCCTCAATGTACAGACAGTGCAATACAAAGTAAAGCCTCAGTGATATGTGGTTCAATAGACTACAACACTGACATGACCATTGTAAAAGAGAGTCATGAACCAAGGGACCACGAGGATAGGGGTGCAGGCTGTCTGCGGGAAACCCCTAGACTCAAGAAGCTACCAGCTTACCTCAAGGATTCTGCTTTAAAGTTTTAAGCCTATTTATGCACCATTTATGCTCTAAGTGTATTCTGTATTTCATTACCAGGGGCGCAGCTTCATGGGGGGGTGCTTGGGGTGATACACCCCCTAAAAATGCGTTGTGTAGTAAATAGTTGTGTGCATGTGCTTTCAGTCGGGTACAATGATGTGTCTGTTGGATTTCATCTGGGATTTTTACACACACACACACACACACACACACACACACACACACACACCCCCACACACACACACACACACTCTCTATCTCTGTTTTGAATGCCTTGAAATTGTTGATTAGTTTGAAAAATGTTGTTTTAAATGCCCCAAACAATCCGCCTTCTTCTCTCTTTCCACTGCCCTTTAGTCCCCCCTCATCTTGTGCTTCTCATGTAATGTGTCTTAACAAGATATTTATTTCAGCGTGATTGTTGGGAAATCTGAAGCTCACACCCCCCAATCTTATTGACCAAGCTACGCCCCTGTTCATTACAGCAACCCTCCATATGTTTATAAGCTCACTCTTAGTTTTTATGAGTCGCTTATTTCACATTTTCTGTGGGTATTGTTTGTATCTTTAAAATATTGTAACTTTTGACTCCAAACCCCATTGAGTTTTTTGAGTCACATTTTCTGTTATACTTCCGTTACTTTAACTTTCCTTTTGTTATTACAGTTTGCTAGTTATTGCATGTTTGGGTGGAAGGTGTGCTGTAACCTGTCTCTCCCCTTTAACTCTGATGTAACCTAAAGAGTCTTGGGGGGCATCATATGGAATTGAGGGGTGTCCTGGACAGCCAGGGATCAGTTGGTTGGTAATTTGTCCAGAGGAGGCTGTGCTATCTGTGGTGGATGCAATAAAGAGAGTTAGTACAATCACATGGTGTCTGGACTCTCTTAACGCAATGCTGCCTCAGGCGGAAGTGTCTCTTGGCTCACCCATGGCATGAACGCTTGTGGGGCTATTAATTTAAATCAAATTTAAATCCCTTTTTTATATTTGTGTTTACTTATACCATATTCAATCCTAGCTTCCCAGCTTGACCAAACTGTGTGACCCTGAGCTAGAGCTGGGCGAGCCAGCAAATTAATAGCGAAAGCACAGCAGAAGAGATCTGTGCAGCGTTCAGATCACAGGTTATAATCCCATTCAGAAAACTGTACAGAAAACGTACCCCTATTGAAATGACATGTGCTTATCGTGGAGGTCGCAGACTGTAATCTCAATAGGAAAGCTCACTGGGTTAATACACCTGTTGCAGACATTTGTGAGTAAAAGTATAGGTCACAGGTTCCAAACGTAGTGAACTAGATCAACGCGTCAATGTACCCAATGCAGGGATGTGCATGTAACCTGCATGTCCCAGGTTATAACCCCCTGACAGCGTGAGCTCCATATTAGAAGACTACAACAATTAAAATGGAGAAGCATAAAAGGCTAAGAAAGAAATCGAAAGATTTTACTCCTAAAATGAATTAGTGTTGCATGGACTCTGACCACCCGAGCCCTGCACAGACCCCACGACCTATGCCTATCATACCTATGGTGAACTTTGCCTTTCATCTGTGAGTAGACAGAAAGCAGGAGGGTCTCCCAGGTAGATCTGTGACATTGTGCTGCTTACTGTGCAGTGCATGTGTTTTAAGCAGGAGCACTGAAGTAGTGTGGCAGGCGAGGACCAAATTATGTGTCAGTGATGGCTAAATTATGCAGCAAGAAAACGCAAATCATGCGGGGTAATGCGGGTGATTTTGTGACCGTATTATTTCATTAGGTTTACTATGTCAGTGCATATGTTTTACCCCACTAGTATTGAATTAACACTTAAATAAACACTTAAAAACAACAATCAGGCACTAAAAGGTGACTAGCCACTGCGTGGCCGCGTTTTAAGTAACTTTGGATCCATTTGAGCTAAAAACATTTTTCTGCGCTGCATCTTTAATTGTTTGACTGTTTGTGGAAGATGCAGCAGCGGCAGACTGGCATAATTCCAAGGGCTCTGGGTATGAGTGGAGGGCAGGCTGAGCTCGACCTGGAAGAAGTCCCACAGCAGACAGAAGTCAGGGGCCAAAGGTCAGTCGCAGCCTCTGATATTTTCCTGAGTATAGTGCTCTACACACTGGGGCGTTGCAGACCCTACTATAGAGTACTGATAGTGTAAGTGCTCTACACAGGGCACATTGTGGCTATGGCATACTCGAGTCTGTGTCATAAAGATGTTGCTGGAGTAGGTGTAGCGCCTGCTTGTAGTACACCTGGCTTAATCTTAAAGTTCAGAAATAAGCTACGAGTACTCCTGGTTTACCCCTGGAATTGATTACAAAGCCATAAATACTGCAGGAGTAAGTCGTAGGAAAACGTATGTGAAATGGACCATCTGTCTACAGCACTTTAAGATAATGGGGAAGTTTGAACACTGGCCTTGTTTTTTTTTACATAATGGGAATTATGGATCCTGGCCTAGAGATAGTGTATTCCATGCTGCGGCACTCAGGAAGATAGCCAGTGGGATGGTGATTAAAGAATTATGGTTACCCACCTGGATGCCCTGTGGAGGTATACATGCTGCGGTGAAATATATACTTGACTACTGGAATATTTAATTTTTTTGTTTGATCTGTTTATTAGTTTTCAATAGTTGTAACATCCAATAATCATCCTCAGCTACTGGAATATTTCATTACCTCCTCGTTACGTTTCCCCCCTAATTAATTACTTAATGAGCCGCGGTGGCCTCATTAAGTAATTAATTAGGGGGAAAACGTACTTGGAGCAGTGGCCCCTCTTCCGCTAAGGCGGAGGAGCATCGCCCCAGTGAAAAAAAGGAAAAATTTAATTATAATAACTATTGTTATTATCATTTTATTTTTCCTATATACTTCAGTGGGTCTAGGGCGGGGCGGGGCTGATGGAGTAGGGAGAGGAGTGGTTGTCACTCCTGTAGTGCGCAGGACTGCTTGGTCGGCCCTCTCGGGCTGCCCCAAGCAGTTCTCCGTACTTTGTATGTCGCCCACCAGGCTACATTACATAACCTTGGTGAGGAACATGCAAACCCTCCCAGTCCCCATCTGAGCGCCGATCCACGGCACTAAGACCAATCACAACTCTGCATTGCAGCTTTGTGATTGGCTATGGGGAACCTCGGAGGGCGGGTGCTTCCTGCTGCTGGCCGGGAGTGCAGGAAGAGGTCAGAGGGACGGAAGACGAAGGAGAGGCGTGGACGTTTAAGGTAAGTGTTTTTTTGTTTGTTTAGTTTTCCTATTTTGCAAACTCCCCTCCCCCCCTCGCCTCCCGCTCCCTGCCACACCACTCGAGTCCAGTAGCAGCCGCTGGTAAGTAATTCAAGCATTACCTCCTCGTTACGTTTTCCCCCCTAATTAATTACTTAATGAGGCCAGTGCACCTCATTAAGTAATTAATTAGGGTGAAAACATGCTCGGATTAATACAATTACCGGTAAGTAATTGAAGCATTAGTTCTCCTTCTGGACAGTCTGTGAAATGTATTACTTCATAACCAGTGTATTTGACAAAATGCATTGTTTTACTCTTATTTGCTTGAACTTTTCTTCTTTTCTTGGGGTGGAGGAACAGCCCTCAAAAATACTCCTGTAAAGAGTTGGTCTCTCTGTGTTTGCTGGCAGTTTAGGCCTTGTATTGAAAGAAAGTGCTGGCCTGGTTTGTATTCTCAGTCCACCCTTGAGCAAGAGGCTGGTTGCTGGGAAGCATTAATCAGCAGGATGTGAGATTAGATTGTCCATTCTGGAAATTAGCTGGAAATAGTATGGCAGCTCAGAGGGTTTAATATAATTCTTTTATAAAAGCCCAAAGGTATTCCAAATGTCTGTGTGTATGCAAGGAAACTGGGACAGACATTATCAGCATTAATGGTTATTTATAGAACGTATGGCGGGGTAATGAAGGTGTCAGCGTGGTAATTACAGAGCTGGGCTCCAGTGGCTTCTAGTTAAATCACAGGCTTAAAGGTCAACTGCTGACGGAAATACTCAGCTGTGGCCCGTGGACGTTACTTCTCTTCTCACCCTTGAGTTTCCAAAAGCGTTGGTGCAGATACTGCTGAGTTTATTTTTCTATTGCTATAGTCTTTATTATTACTGTTTTTATTTTTAAGTACAACAGTTGCCTGCTTCTGAGGGACATTATAAACTCTTTAGAGAATCATGTTTTTCAAATATTTAGGCGTTTTTAATGTTTCCTAATGTTTGGAAGGTGTGGTCAAATACAGTAAAATATTTGTTCTGTCATTCAAATGGGCTGATTGTGGAGGAGGGGGCAGCCCAGACCACTGACACCAGGGTTGTGTGAAAAAGGTCTCTTTATTGAAACAGGTGCACATTACAACATAACCTGGGCATTTGCCTTGCAAAACTATAACCTCACTATACATAATTAATCACCTACAACAAACTATCCCCACCGTTAAATTAACCCTCCCCCATAACAACTTCAAACCTGAATAACATTCTTGCATCAGAGCTGCTCAACTGGAACTGGGACCTCTAAAATCCGTTCAATTTTTCTACCTCAACTACCCTTCAGTGGCGGCTCCTCTGCTATGGCGGAGGAGCGTCGCCCCACTGCTTTTAAGCAGTGCAAAGTACGAAACATAAAATGATAATAACTTTTAGTTATAATCATTTTATGCTTCGAGCTGCTTTGCAGGCGGGCGGGTGGGCAGGGCTACTCTGCTCTCAGAGCAGGGCAGGGGAGGAGTGGTTTGCCCACTCCTAAGTATGCAATGACTGTTTGGTCGGCCCTCTCGGGCCGCCCAAACCAGTCATGCGCACTTTACCTGTTCTCCATGCAGGCTGCATTACAGCCTGCATGAAGAACATGCCCACCCCTCCAGCCCCTGGCTGAGCACCGTGTCACGGCGCTCAGACCAATCACAACGCTGAATTGCAGCATTGTGATTGGTCAGTGGGGCCTGGCTGTGCTTCTTGTTCCAAGACAAGGAGAGCAGGAGCAAAGACGCAGGACCTGGCGAGAAGGTACATTTAAAAAAAATGTTATACTGCGCACCCCAAACCCCCTACGTGATTCCCCCCCACGCGACTCCCTCGCGACATCCCCACGCCTCACCACCCGTGAGCCATGCCAGCCGCCACTGCTACCATTTAAACCTCATTGAACTTCCTACCTAACCTTGAAGTTCCTATGTCGTCCAGGCGTGAACTTCCTACCCGTTCCCCTTCCTCCTGAACTGTCGCTGACAAACAATAAACTTCTGTAAATCATGGCAACTTCTCAGTCCACCTCTAGTGCACCTAAATTTGGCGGCATCCGAACACATAGCGTCCCCTGCACACCTGTACCAACAAAACGACCAGAAACAAGGGATAATCGAAACACGTGGAAAATACCCCCTTTTAAAGCCTTAATTCAGGGACTGGAGGGCGGGGACAAAATGCTCCTAACTAAGTGCCAACCACCATGCTACCATGATAAAACGGCGGCTGGCACACAAAATGGCACCCCTATATATGTTGGGCTACGTGTTTAGCCCATAACTAGGCCAAAACACGTGCAGTCCTCTAGACTGCACCACTTCCCCAAAAAACCCTGGGAGGCAGACCTCCCTGTGATCGGCTGCCCCCCAAATCCTCATTGGGGAAGAGGGGAGCAGCACAGACCACTGACACGGGGTTGTGTGAAAAAGGCTGCTTTATTGAAACAGCTGCACATTACAACAGAACCTGGGCCTTTGCCTTACAAAACTATAACCTTACTATATATCTTTAATCACCTACGATAAACTACCCCACCCCTAAATTAATCCTCCCCCCATAAAAATTTCAAAGTTGAATAACATGCTTGCATCAGAGCTGCTCAACTGTAAGTGGGACCTCTAAAATCCGTTTTCTTTTCCTATCTCAACTACCCTTGGAACCTCATTGAACTTCCTATGTAACCTTGAAGCTCCTATGTCATCCAGGCGTGAACTTCCTACCCATTCCCCTTCCGCCTGAACTGCCACTGACAAACAATAAACTTCTGTAAACCATGGTAACTTCTCAACCCACAGCCACCCAGAGGGAGGAGGGAAGAGGGAGCCTTCCCCCTTCCCCCACCTCCCTCCTTACTCTGCCCCCCCCAGCACTAGCCTTCACTATACCGGAAGGGAAATGTCCCCTTCACTCAACCCCCAAAGTTTTGGTTAAAGCCAAATTCATCTAGAGCAAGTAAAGCTCCATCCCCATGAACGACAAATGCACACCGTCCCCCCTGAAAAATTCAATGTCCTCTTACCTGAGATCCGAATGCACTATCCTGCCAATCCCATTTTCCCTGCAGAAAAATCACATCTCATTGTTTAATTTCTTTCTAGCCTTGTCTATGGCAGACGGTTTCATCGGCCCACGCCATACTCTCCTGGGGATAAATTCCGTCCACATGACGTGACAGCCTGCCCAAAGCTCACAAATCTCCCATAAATCATCCTTCATTGCCTAGGCCCTTTTGCACAACAATATCATTCTCCCCCAAGTGAATGATGAGCACATCTGGACATTTCCCGCCCACTAAAAACTTGTTCAAACATGGAATGCGCTCTCTCCACCGCATACCCCACCTCTCCCTACCCAGGAGATAGCGTAAAAGTCCTTGTTGAAACCTAGATTGATGCCATGACTGCTTGCCCTAGCTTGCTGCTCAGCCCACTTCACGAAAGAGTGAGGCACTCAGGATAATAGCCAGTGGGATGGTGATTTAGGAATTATGGTTACCCACCTGGATGCCCAATGGAGGTATACATGCTGCGGTGAATTATATACTTGGGTACTGGAATATTTCATTAGTTCTCCTTCCGGACAGTCAGTGAAATGTATTGCTTCATACCCAGTGTATTTGACAAAGTTTGCTGCAAAATGCATTGTTTTACTCTTATTTGTTTCAACTTTTCTTCTTTTCTTGGGGTGGAGGAACAGTCCTCCAAAATACTCCTGTAAAGAGTTGGTCTCACTGTTCTCGCTTGCAATTGTATTCTCAGTCCACCCTTGAGCAAGAGGCTGGTTGCTGGGAAGCATTAATCAGAAGGATGTGAGATTAAATTGGCCATTCTGGAAATTAGCTGGAAATAGTATGGCAGCTCAGAGGGTTTAATATAATTCTTTTATAAAAGCCCAAAGGTATTCCAAATGTCTGTGTGTATGCAAGGACACTGGGACAGACATTATCAGCATTAATGGTTATTTATAGAACGTATGGCGGGGTAATGAAGGTGTCAGCGTGGTAATTACAGAGCTGGGCTCCAGTGGCTTCTAGTTAAATCACAGGCTTAAAGGCCAACTGCTGACGGAAATACTCAGCTGTGGCCCGTGGACGTTACTTCTCTTCTCACCCTTGAGTTTCCAAAGCGTTGGTGCAGATACCTGCTGAATTTATTTTTCTATTACTATAGTCTTTATTATTACTGTTTTTATTTTTAAGTACAACAGTTACCTGCTTCTGAGGGACATTATAAACTCTTTAGAGAATCATGTTTTTCAAATATTTAGGCGTTTTCAATGTTTCCTCATATTTGGAAGGTGTTTTCAAATACAATTAAAATTCGTTCTGTCACTCAAATGGGCTGATTGTGAGTGTGACTCAAGGGAGCGGCCTATTTATCACACAAAGTAAATTGGGTCCTGGGGGGGCGCTTACCAGGTGCCCATGCCGAACTTTGTGCTGGGAAGTGATGCCTTACATGTAGAGTCAGTGCTTTTCGCCCTTTTCCCACCATAAATATTTGTAGGCTTGGCCTGTCAGGCGAAAATTGAGAGGGTGCTGTATTTACAGCATAATTCTGACTTCAGATCACTGCACAAACCCCCTGGTTGTGCAGAAATCGTAATTTAACACCCAACTCATCATCAGGGCCAAGCGCTGTCTAGTGTGAGATGTCTGGCAGCGCACAAGCACAACTTGCACAAGACTTGAAGATCCTGTATATTTGTATGGTGTGGTTGTTGGCTGTGCCCCAGGTTGACAGTTTGGTTAAATGAATCGATATGGAGCATTTCACGGCTCTACAACATAATGCTCCTCTCACCTGTTGAGTTTGCCAGTTCCGGGTATAGATGTAGTTTGTGAGTCCTTGTTCATGATCTGACAGTAGGTACAACTTAGCATAACATCCTTTCCCTTGTCCAGGTGGATCACAGTTCAAGATGTTGTGGAGACTGTCCTATTCCCTTAGTTGTTTATATCATCTGGTGGATGCTATCTGTTGGATTTCTTTTATTGCTGTTTTTGGTTATGATGGTCCTGATGTTGCAAACAAGGAGGTTACTAGTGTGTCCACATGCCATGAAATATCACATGTGATGTTTTAAACGTCTTGTTAGATATTACAGAGTATGTAATCAGTTTAGTGCTACTTTTGGTCAGAGGTGTGTTGCGGTTCCTTGCAGGTCCTCTACAATCTCATAGAAAGCATAAACATGATTATGGGCCTGCCAGAGCCCATGAGGCGGAAGTGGGATGCCCTCCTGCCAGGCCTTTTGGTCTCCTTCAGGGGGGTACTGCAGATGAGGGGTTGGCTTTAGCTCCTTTGAGCTTCTAGATGGCCACCCTGAGAGAGGGCCTTTCAGTTTGGCGGAGGAGAGCTGGAAGTAAGCTCCAGGGAGAGCCCCCCAGGATGTGGTCAGATACATGCTGCCCCTCTGTAATCAAACAGTCCGCTTCCGGAAACTCACTCAGGAGAATCTGGAAGCCATCCAGGAGGACATGAAATGCTGATATGACCAGAATGCTACTCTGGTTGAGTTTCAATCTGGCCAAAAAGTGTGGGTGATGGGGCCCATGGAGCCCCGGGCCCTGCAAAATTGCTGGTCTGGGCCTTATGAAGTGAAGGAGTGCAAGAGTGATGTCACCTACTTGGTGGACCTCAAGACTCCCAGGAATCCTTTAACCCGTTTGCTGCTGCTGTCGGCCAACGGCCGTCGCGAGCACTACCTCGGTAGTGCTGTGCACGTCCGTTGGCCGACGCGGCCCCGCCCGTTTAATAGAACGTTCCGCACTGGCGCGGAACGTTCGAAGCAGCAAACGGGTTAAGGGTCCTTCATTTCAATCGCCTCAAGCCCCACTTTCAGAGGGCTGAGCTTACCATGTTCCTGGTTACTGATGATGGGGTGGAAGAGGAGAGTGACCTGTCTCCGACCTACTTTCTTCTAAGGAGCAGGATGGGTCAGTGGAGGGTGTCAGCCTCTTCCCTACACTGACCCTACATCAACAGAGAGACTGCCGTCAGTTGCTGGGGCAGTTTACCTTTTCGTTCTCACTTACTGCAGGACTCACTACAGGGTGCACCCCTGTTGTTGATACAGGAGCAGTAGAGGGACTGCTGACGGGGTTTGACGGCCGCCGCTGGCTCCTGTTAGCTGCAATGAGGAGGCCCAGGCTATGGCCTCTATGGGGCCCGGTTGTGGCCTGGAGTGCACAATATCAGCGTGCTCTGTGGCAGGTGGCCTGAACACATCGGGCCCCTGGATTTTATGCAGAGGTGAGGTGCTCAGTCGGGAGAGGTGAGTGCCGCCCTTGTGACTTTGGCAGCGCCTGGTTCGGTTGCTGCTGCCCCCTTGACTCCAAGTGGGGCACTCGGCAGCATCGGAGCCGCTGCCTGATGGGGTGCCTTCGTGGCCTAGCAGTGGACCGGCTGGGCCGCGGGCCAATTGGTGGTCTCTCCCTTCTAGCCTCGTGAGGGGATACGGGTGACGTCTTGGAGAGTAATCACCACCCCGCCTAGGCCCCTACATCCATTACGCGGGCTGTTATGAGGTCCGCGGCCTGCAATGGCATAGCCCACCTCAGAACTCCTCCACAACAGCACCAGTCCTGAGATGGACAATTGAGTGGTGAGTGGGTGGTGTATGCTGTTTCTGGGCTTCATCTCTGCATGCCACCCCACCGGACCCTGCTACGTGGCCTCCTGTGGCCTCCTTCTTTGGCTCTTCTGACTGGGTGCTTCTTCTGCCCCCCCAGCACTACAGTTTGGAGACCCCTGGCCTGTTCATGTGTTGGGACAGAGACGGGGAGTGGTGGGCCGGGAGGAGGGTGATTGGATACCTACCACTCCCGCCTCCTTGAGCGCTGCATTTGCCCTTGTGTGATTCCGTGCCGGATCACACCTCCAGCCTTTTGGTGGCCCCGCTGACTGGTGAGAGCTGCTCCTACTCCACCTGAGCGACACATTGGCTCCATCACGGTGGCCCTGAGGACTTCTTGCCCCCCCTTTCTCTTTGCGCTCTTCATTTTGGTCTCCCTGGCTTGCTCGTGCCTTCCAATGCAAGGAGACTGGCTCGGGGAGTGGCAGGACCCGGGAGGGGAGGAGACGTGGACACTCATCATATTTCTTGGGCCTACTGAACCTCTGGTTACGCAGGACACACGCTGCCCTTATGGGGGACCCCCTGTTTACGCTTGGCCTACATGGGTTGGTCGCCCCCCCTGTGGCTCGGAGCACCCACCTGCTCAGACTGCAACATGACCATGGGCCAGCCGGATGCGCACCAGTCAAAACTCACTTTTGAGGGCAAGAGACACACCCAGCAGGCTGAGCAGGAGGCACCCATGAGGAATCCTCTGACCACCCTAGTGAGGACGCTCAGCCCAACAGCAATCTCAAATAATTGCTTGTGGAGGTCAAGAGCAGCCTATGGGCCGTAGATGCCAAGCTAGATCTACTCACCAGTTGCCTAGACCATATCAAGGAGCAGGTTGATAAGCACGAGGACAGACTAGACCATTTAGAAAACTGCGTTTCAGATGCTGAGAACACCCATGCAGACTCCAGAGAACATCTTCGCATGGAAAAGGTCCTCGAGCTCATAAAATCAAAAAATTAGGATTTAGAAGCGTGCTCGAGGCACAACAACCTCTGGATCACAGGAACAGCGGAGTCAACAACCATTGAGAAAATTTAGACCTACATTGAGACTATGCTCAATGAACTCTGTGGAGAGGCTCTCTCTCCGGTCTTTATTGTAGAGAGTGCTCACCGCTCCCTAGGTCCGCGTCTTCCTTTGGGCGCTCCTGCCAGGCCCATTGCTGCGTGGATCGTAAACTACAGAGACTGCAACATCATTTTGTGCCTCGCCCGAGAGCAGGGCACCGTTCACTACCAGGATAGTGACCTCTCATTTTATCAGGACTTTACTCTCACAGTGCAGGCTGCTTGGTACTAGTTCATGCCCGTAAAGAAGCCTCTACAAAAATCAGCCACTCCGTATGCCCTCCTCTACCTGCCGAAGCTACGTATCTCTCACAAGCGGAAACCACACTATTTTACTGATGTCGCCCTTAAATTTGCTAAGCACATCACAGCCAAGTCGACATCGCTCAGCTCATCACCACGACACCAGGAAGACACTCACCTCAGCGACAATGACTAACAGTTCATGTCTCCACTGTCTCCCTGGGTTGGTTCACCTCTGGGTGCCCCTCTTGCTTGCTCGGGGGGCACCAGGCTCCGTCAGATGAAGACGTGAGGCCCTGGGGCTTACCTCCTCAACAGGCTGCCTTGAACATACCTGGACTTCTATCATCTGGGAGCCCCATGCTGACACTTTGCAGGCTACAAGCCTCCTTGGCACCCAGTTGGTCTTTGCTGGGATGTTCGTCTGGCCCTCCTCCACCTCCCAGGATGATTCATGGTCTAATTGTAGTATCTAATAGGGTTTTTTGGGGAGGGTGTGCTTCACTCAACCAAGTTCGATGGTTGGAGTGGGAGGTATGGGTTCACATGTTACTGTTTATTGTTGTTTTTTCCCCCTGACAGGTCCCTTGCACGGCCCCATCACTTGTGTTCCCATCACCCAGCAGCATTCCCCCTATGGCCACTCTGGGCATTGCCCCCACGACCCTTTCACTTGGCGCTATGACTACCACCCAATGTCTTAAGTGGAATATTTTCGGGCTCAATGACCACAGAAAAGCCCGTCTTGTCCATGCTTACCTCACTAGGTCTCACATTGATATTTGTTTCCTCCAAGAACTCCATCTTACGCGGGCCACGGCGCCAAGACTGTGAGCGCGATGGTGTGTGTATGCATACACCGCCCTCTACTCTAATTATGCTAGGGTAGCAATATTAATGCGCAAGGGCCTGCCCTGGCAACTGTGGTGCACCATTTGCGATGCCAGTGGTCGCCATGTTATTCTAGCCGGCACCCTGCTCAAACACCCCGTCATCCTAGCCGCAGTTTACGGCCCTAACACTGATAGTCTGGACTTCTTTTCGGATCTCTGACAGCTTATTGATGGGCTGGGCCCGGCTGCTATTCTTTGGGGGGGGCACTTCAATGTTATACTGGTTGACAGACTTAAACATTCAGGGATGTCCAGACAGCCTCACCCTAACGCTGCAAGATTACTCAACACTATCATACAAGATCAGTATCTCAACGATATTTGGCGGATTACACACGCGACGGATGCGAAGGGCTACTGCATCACAGCATCCCACAACACATGGTCACGCATAGATTTTTGGTTGATCTTCAATGAAGCACAGACCTGGGTCACAAAAATAGCACATCTACCCACACCCTTTTGGACATACCAAAGACGGTCCCTTGGGTCTTCACCTGGCGTCTGCCCTCAAGTGCATTTCGCCATCCTGTCTTTCGAGATGAGATCCACAGCACGATAATTGACTATTTCAAGCACAATGAAGGTTCGGTGTCTTCCCCATCCACATTGTGGGAGGTGTTTAAAGTGGTCATCTGGGGAGTTTGCATTGCTAAACAATCCGGTATCCTCAAGTCCTGGTACCTCCTATTGCACAACTCAGAGGCTGCAGATATTTTAAACATTTTAATTGTGTTTTAACTGTGTGAACGGGGACAATACTTGATATTTGCACATTTAGCCTTCGGGGGACTTTTGACTTTGACACGTCTGTTAAAGCGAGCGCCATTTTGAAAGTTAGCGCACTAGTCTTCTTAACGAAGGAGACTACTTAAACACTTGCTAGCGCGACCGCGCAGCATGCACCATGTCCTGATACTTATATTGCACAACTACAAGGCTGCTGATATTTTTAATGCTTTAATTGTGTTTTAACTGTGTGAACGGGGACAATACTTGCTATTTGTACATTTAGGCTTTGGTGGACTTTTGGCTTTGACTCGCCTGTTAGAGCGAGCATAATTTTGAAAGTTACTGCACTAGTCTTCCTAACAAAGGAGACTACTTAAGTACACCAGGACCCCTGCCGGTTTTTCCCCAATCCGGTATTCTAGAGAGTCCTTGATGCAAGTAAACCATCTAGGTAAGAATGCTGATTGTACTTCTTTTATTTTGGTAAGGATGTAGCGGGCTTTTCATGTAAAAGCTGCAATCTCACCTGCACGGTGGAGAAACCGAGACCTATTGACAACCCAAAGCATAGCCCCAACACTTCTACAAGCACACTCAATTGCTATCTAATAAACACTCGCTCGTTGATAAAACACAAGGATGAGTTTTTCGAGTTTCTAGAATCCCACACACCCCAAATAGTATTTTTAACAGAAACCTAGCAGGAGGAAACCTCTGATCCAGACTTTGTTGCCGCACTCCCAGTCGGTTATGAAGTTAACAGGCTAAATAGAAATGGGAAACGGGGAGGCGGTATAGGGGTAATCTATCTCAAATCATTTAAACTTATTTGTTTACCTTTAAAACTAGAAGACATTGAGCCACTATCATTTAAATGCAAAATAAATTACCAAGAACTTTTCATGGAATGTTAATTTACAGGCCACCTGGTCTTAAGGCCCAGTTTTTAAGGTTTGTTTGTTTGTAGATTTTATGTAGTGTGGCTTATCACCTTTGAGGGTATCCAGGCTCTGTCCATTGGCATGGGAAGATTAAGTGATTTGCCCAGAATCACAGGATGTTGCGACAACACCGAGACTTGAACCCGGATCCCCAGCACCTAAGTCGGTAGTTCCGGCCGCTGCGCCACATCCTCTCCCTTAAATCCTCTCACTTAAATGCATGAAGTAGTCCTATAAAGCCTAGTATACATTACTCGAATTTCACAGTTGTGGGTGATTCCAGCTATCATTTAGAAGATGCCAAAAATCAAGAATCAGCACTTTATTAGAAATTTGTAGACGTTTTAATACGAACCAGCTAGTGAACTCCTCTACTCACAACGCAGGCCATATTTTATACAGCATTTTTCCAACTACTCTATCTTGGAGGTGAAAGCTGTACTTCTATTAACCTGGTCTGATCACAGCGCAGTTCACTATAGATTAGACTGACCAGCACAAAGCCGTTAGCAAAGCCGGCCGGGATGCTAAAGAAATTTCGTGCCTGGATCATGTTGAAACTTGAAGACTTGGAAGAGCACCTCAATGTCTCAAGGCCGTTGCTCAAAGAAAATGTAAATGTTGCAGTGGGAGTGTATAATAACTTATAAATATCTACTTGATGCAATCTCTATTGTGGTCCCAGAGAAAAAAATGAAAAAATTTAGAAATAGCCCATCTGCTCCTGGGTTGACTCATAAGTTAAGAGAAATGAAGCAGAATTGCCCCAGACAAGAACAAATCTGGAGATCCAGTTATATTGATGTTGAAAAAGTTAAATACAGAAGTACTATTCAGTAGTATAAAAAACTTATCATTGAGGAAAAAAAGATATACTATACAGAGAAAATTAAGAATGCTGCTAATTCATCTAGATAACTTTTTAATACTGTTCAGACATTAATGGGTTACAATCTTCAGACTGGTTCGGGAAGGGCAAACTGACATCACATTTTAAAGAGAAAGTTGAAGCTGCATACTTCCAATTCGATTTCATGAGATCCCACACTGGGTCAACTCTCCCAACAAAGAATTTAAGATTGCTAAGCTTAGCGATTTTCCTCTGCTTACAGATAAGCAAGTGTTCAAGCTAATTATGCACACACAATCAGGGGCCCCTTCAGAGATCCCATGCCACCCAAAGTAATGCATAAATTGGTCCATATAATAGTGCCAACTCTCACATTGCTATTCAATAACATAATAAGGGAAGGATGCCTCCCTGGGAAGTGGAAAAAACTCTGGTCTTACCACTTATGAAAAAATCATTTCTAGATCCAATGACAGAAAGCAATTATTGACCGATAGCTCATCTATTTTTCCTACTAAGGTCATCGAGAAACATCTCAATAGAATTGTGTCTGAATACTTGAAGAATAATAATGTCCTAAGTGAATCACAGGATGGCTTTAGACCCGGCCACAGTACTGAGAATGCCTTGGTTGCAGTCTCTAAGAGATCAAACTCACCATGGATAAGGACGGGAGGGCTGCTGAGGTCCTTTTGGACCTTTCTGCAGCCTTTGACACGGTGAGCCACACAGTTCTCTTGGAGGGGTAAGCCTCAATTGGGATCTCAGGAACTGCTTTTGACTTCCTGGCTTCATTTTTAGGAGATCGCGAGCAAAGGGTGACCTTTGGGGAATTTAATTCAAAACCCTTTACTATGCCTTGAGAAATTCCCCAGGGGTCATCTTCCAGCCCTACGCTATTTAATATTTATGTGGCCCCTTTAGCCAAACTCATCCATTCTTTCGGCTTTTCCACAATTGTGTATGCTTATGACACTCAGATAGTGGTGTCAACCCCAAGTAATGCTGAAGAAGTTGCATATCGATTCAACAATTGTATGCTGGTTATTGTAAACTGGATGAGGAGTAACTGTTTAAAACTAAACACCCAAAAAATGTAGTTCCTCTTTTTTAGGAAATATGTCACCTTTTGGAATATCTCCTCATGGCCTCGGCTCCTCGATCCCCCTCCTCTTCCAGTTTCTAAAGTAAGAAATCTAGGGATCATATTTGACGCCGAGTTATCTTTTGTGGAACAAGTTAGCAAACTATCATCTTCAACCTTTTTTATTACAAACACATTAAGGATGGTATTACCCTTCATTCCACATGATCTGCAAAAATCAGTGATCGTTTCCCTGGTTTTATCACAGCTTGACTATTGCAATGCCCTCTACTTGGGTATCAAACAGAGACCTCTTAACAAGCTCGAGGTGCTGAAGAATTCAGCTTGCTGTTTGCTTAAGACGACCCCCAAATTCAAGTCTGTGTCTGTTGCACTGGTGGAGCTTCACTGACTCCTTGTCAGAAAAAGGATCACCTTTAAGGTGTTATGCCTGGCACATAAAGTGCTGCATGGAGTCAGACCCCAATATTTGAAAAGCAAATTCCAATGGTACTCTCGAAAAAGAACACTGAGATCAGTTACTGCTAGATATGTGATTGTCTCAAGAATTAAGAAAGTGCCATTGTGTGGTCGCAGTTTTGTACACTCCATGTGCAATTTGTGGAATGCTCTGCCCTCGACTCTTAAAAGCCAGGACAATTTTCTTTGCTTTCAAAAGCAATTCAAAACCTGGCTGTTTTCATTACCCCTATAGCTATTACTACCCTTGTGGAATTAAATTATCTGGTTTGAGGTGGAAGGATGTGGAACCAAGTCAGCGCTAAGACGCCTGCAGGCAATCGTGTGCTTTAGAAAATTTTAATCAAATCAAACCAATAAAGGCGACTCATGAGCAGCTTGCCAAACTAGAACGGGAAATCCGATTGCTCAAATTGGAATATTTCACTTCAAAAAGTGCGGCCACATAGACGCTTTTCGGGCTAAACTGACCAAGTTCAACAAGGAGGCACTACATGAGTCGAACTACCTTGACTGGGACTCGAGGGCGCGGAGATACGGGGAAAGTGACTGCCCTGGGAAAAGGCTTGTGGGCCTGATCCACAAGACCAGGACCTCTACGTATGTGGTAGAGCTATTATGATGACAAACAAGAACTCCAATCCACACCCACAGGCATACCATGACCGCGTTCTATTCTAAACTTTACACAGCCACCCTAGTACACTCTGTGGATGAGCCGGCTGCACACCTGGACTCAATCCAGTTATTATGGCTGCAGCGTGCCCACCGGACATACTTAGACTCCCCCATTGTGGTGGAAGAGATAGTACAAATCATTCAGGGCCTTCCGAGTGACAAGGCACCGGGACTAGATGGGTTGACCATTCCCTTCTACAAGGAATTTGCATCCAAGCTGGCACCATATTTGTTAGCAATGTATGAGGAGTCCTTGGAGCATGGGGTTCTCCCATCTCTCTGCAAAGACGTCATAGTGACACTCCTCAAGACCGACAAACCGGCCAATAACCGTGACTTCTATCAGCCTATATTGATGAATAACGTCGATCACAAAATACTTGCAAAACTATTGGCAAACCGCCTCCTTCCACTGCTGCCCTCCATCGTACAACCGGACCAGTCCGGATCGTCCCAGGTCGCTCTACATCTCACAATATCTGTATATTTTTGCCCTCATTCACACGCTTAACCTGCAACTATCCGCTACTGCTACTCTCCTTGATGTCACTAAGACTTTTGAGTCTCTTGAATGGCCTACCTTTTTCCATTACTTACACTACACGCCTGAGTATCAGTCCACTATTCATCTGACAAATTCAGCTTCTATACACGCTACCCACTGCCCAAACCGACTCAATGGCATGTTATCAGATCCATTTCTGATAACCACAGGGACACGCCAGGGATGCCTGCTATCCCTGCTCCTATTTGACGTAACGATGGAACCCCTGGCGGCGCGCCTTCAGCATCATCACTACCTCTGTAGCACGAGGTCTGGTAGATTCAATATATGCAGATGACATTACTCTCTATTTTAGCAGGCCTGCTGAGACCCTAGCTCCGACTATATAAGAGGTCATACACTTTGGTGGATTCTCTGGCATACATGTCAACTGGCCCATATCAACAATTTTTCCCCTCACTGACTGCACACTGCCCTTCCCCTCAGAGTACCCTCTGCAGTGGGCATCGAACCTGGTCCGTTATCTAGGCATTTGGCTTAGCCAAGACCTGGAAGAGCTCTGGAGGGCTAACTACGGCTGTGAATTGGTGTGATTGAAGGATAGAGTATGGTCTCGTTTATGACTATCAGTGTCTGGACCTATTGCCCTCGCCAAGATGCTCATACTTTTGTATCTTTTTCTCAACCTGCCAGTACCACTTACGGTTCACTTCCTCCGGCGATTGAGATCCAACCTGGTTAAAGTGACCTGGGCTGGTAAGCAACCTAGGATCTCCTGAGATATTCTCACTTTGCCACTTGAACAAGTGGGGTTGGGCGCGCCAGATATGGCATTATATGCACTTTGCACACATGCACAAAGCCTACACTGCTGGCTCTAGCCTATGCAATTCCAAACACACACAGCCATTTATGCAGACCATTCTGCACCTTGCCCCCTGACTACAACACTGTACCTACCTTACAAGCCCCCGTGGATGGCGAACGACACCATGGAGTGTGTGCGCTGGCTTGAGGAAACGTGCAGGGCTCTCGTGTTTATATGCCCCTTCTATACCCATTGGGTGCAACCTCATTGTGCCGCCCCTGTGGGTGCCGGGGCAAGGGGGTTCGGACACGGCCTGGTTCTGTTATCAGATCTTTATCCAGATGACCATTTCATACCTCCATTTGAAGGCCAGGGAACAACACAACCCACTGCACTTGAGCTTCTCTTATATCATCAACTCCGGGCCTCCTGCCATGCGCTACACAACACATACCATGCCTCCCCTCCTTCACTTCCAGCTCTAGAACACATCCTCACAATTCCATCCTTGTGCAAGCTAACTATGCATCTCTACTCTGTCACGCAAGGCATGGTGCCTGTTCGTATACTGACGGCGCACACGGACTGGGAGGCTGACACTGATCCACCAATAACTGACGTACAGTGCTCCTACTGTAGTGGCCAGATGGCAAATCATTCCCCCAATTGCAGACTGCGTCTCATCCACTTTTAAGTTTTCATCACATATATATTGCACCCCCTCACAGCTCTTCTGTATGGGGCTGGTCACCGATGCACACCGTCTCAACTGTACAGCCTCCTTTTTACACCTCGCATGGTAGTGGCTGCAGGTGGCGGCCTTTTGGTCTGCAGTGTTCTCTACTGTGCAGGCCATCATAGGTCTTTCCCCGGCAAGTAGCCCCCTGGTTGGCCTTCTGGATTATGTATGGGACGTGCCCGTGAGTATTCGCAGACTCACCGCTAAGCTCCTTTTTGGCCAATCACAGACTTGCCATACATTGGGAACGATGGCTTGCCCACTGTAGAGGCCTGGTTGAAGGATGCTACAAATTGTCAAGAACAATTATCTCACTACTGGAAACTTATGCCACCACGATCCTGCCCCAAAGATAATTGGGAACCCCTTCTCGCCTTTCTAAGACAAAGGGATTCCCCTGCTGCACCAGCAACTGAAACTGACTCTAGCAACAATACTCAATACCTGGGTCCTAGATACAGCTGTACCCCTTGCTTTGAGGTGTTTGGTGCCCTGTGCACTGGTGCCTATGATGCAACCACTTTGATCTGTGGCATTCCTCGCTCAGATATTTGTGGATCGACTGGAGGGGTGTTCTTAGCATGACACAGACTTTATCCTGTGTTGGTTGACGCTAGTGGGTGATGAGAACAATGCACATTGTTGTTGTGTACTTTATTGCTCTGTGCCATGTCTCTCCTCTCCCTCTCCCCTCTCTTCCCTCTTCCCCTCTTCCCCATGCGGTCCCTCCCTATCCTGTCTTGGTGATTTTGTTGCACTGTTTCTTATGCTAAATGCTAATAAAGAAATGTAAAAAAAATATTGCAGGTTGTGTAACAAGGTGAGAGCCAGCAGTAAGGAGGAGGTCTACAAGATGCTGGTGTTAGGGGTTATTGAGCCCTCAAACAGCCCTTGGTCTAGCTCAGTGGTGTTGCCCAAGGCTGCCCCTCCAGGTGCCACACCAGAACTTAGGTTCTGTGTGGCCTATCGTGGGCTTAATGCAGCCACTAAGATTTACGCACACCCCATCTCCAGAGCTGATGAGCTCATAGATCGGCTTGGAGCTACAAAGTTCCTCATCACATTTGGCTTAACGTCTGGGTACTGACAGATTGCCTTGACCGAGGGGGCTAAAGAGAGGTCTGGGTTCCCTACACCAGAAGGGAACTTCCAGTCTGGGTTATGCCCTTCAGGTTGAAGAACACCCATGCCACCTTCCAGAGGTTGGTTAACCAGGTCTTGGGGGGGTCGGAGAACTTCAGTGCTGCCTACTTAGACGGCATTGCAGTCTTTAGTTCTAGCTGGGAGGATCACCTGTCCCAACTCCAGGAAACCCTCTGGGCTCTACAGAGGGAAGGCTTGACTATCAAGGCCAGTAAGTGCCAGAAAGGGCAGGGTTCAATGGTCTACTTGGATCACCAAGTGGGAGGTGGCAAGGTACAGCCCCTCCAGGCCAAAATTGAAACCATTCTGGCTTGGGAACCCCCCAATACCTAGACAGAGTTGAGAGCATTCTTAGAGCTTACTAGCTACTAAAGGAGATTTGTCAAGGGATATAGCACCATTGTTGCCCCCTTGACAGAGTGACTCCCAGGAAGCAGCCATGTCAGGAAATCTGGACAGAGGTGTACCAGAATGCTTTTGACTCCATGAAGGAGGCCATGTGCACAGCACCCATGCTCAAGGTCCCTGATTTCTCCCAAGAATGAATTGTATTGAGCATTAGAGCATGGTTACAGGGCCATGATCTCACAGCTTAACAAAGAGGGCCTGGATCAGCCTGTAGCCTTCATCAGTAGGTGGCTACTTCCAAGGGAACAGGGTGGAGCGCAATAGAAAGGGAAGCCTTTGCTGTGGTCTGGGCATTGAAGAAGCTGAGATCATGCCTGTTTGGTACTCACGTCTGAGTTCAGACGGACCACCTCAGATGGCTAATGCTGATGAGGGGTGAGAATTCAGGACTGTTGAGGTGGCCCATCTCCCTACAGGGAATGGACTTTAGTGTGGAACACCGTCCTGGAGAAGATCACACCAATGCTGACGGTCTCTCCAAGTTCTTCCTCCTTAGTGAAGAGAACTCCAAAGGAGTTGGGTCGCGCTTCCCACTTTCAGCTGGGGGGACAAGCGTTGGACCTGGCATCCTTTGCGTGGTTTCCCCGACTTTGTTTTGCCTTCTGGCCTCCTGTTTTGCTGACTTTAGGACTCTGGGCACTTTCCCACTGCTAGCCAGTCCAAAGCCCATGTTCTCTCTGCTTTAAACATGGTAACTTTGACTTATCCACAATTGGCATATTTAATAAAAGTAAGTGTAGTGAGGTGCACTAAATGTGCTTGGGGCCTGTAAATTAAATGCTAATAGTGAGCCTGCAGCACTGATTGTGCCACACAATTCAGTCGCCCTTTAAACATGTTTTTTAACATATAAGGGGAGAGGGGGAGTTATAGCAACCATACATCCTCCCTAATCAAACACTCAATCACAAAAGAGTACAGTAGCTTCAGGGGAGAGAAGGTCAACTGTTTAACTATTTGGTACACAAGTCAGAGTCCAGAGTAGGGACATCACAGAACTACTGTCATAGCATGAGAGAAGACCATTTTTATGCAAGAGGAAGACTCACACACATATTTGTGTCATGCTTCATCATCGGCGACCTCTCTCCACCCTGGTAGGACAGTGCCATCAGGGCGGACTCAAATTCCTGATGGACCCTGACAGGAGGGAGTTCTTCGATAAAACCTACTGGACAAAGGTGGGGTCTTTATCAATTAAAAATACCTTGCAGTTCCCCGGTGTATCACCTTTAATAATGAGGAGGGAGTTCTTCGATAAAAGCTACTGGACAAAGGTGGGGTCTATATCAATTAAAAATACCTTGCAGTTCCCCGGTGTATCACCTTTAATAATGAGGACCACAAGTATATCTAAAAAATGAATTGAGACAGTGTCTTTGAGGACAATGGCTCAACCCGTCTCTCTAAGCCAATATGTTTCTGCCCTAATGTTTAGCCTTAACAGGTGTGGGGCATTCTTCAGGGCTGTGGATCCCTAACTTTCTCAGGCGGCCTAATCGCCGAGACACATATACTAACAACCAAAGAAAACCCAGGTGAGTCCTAACTGAGTGTGGATTTAGGTATATTAACCTTAGATTTTAGGGGATACCGGCATACTGGTCTGGGAGGAGAATGATGTCCTTTATAGTCAGACATACATCAAAAGGCCCATCGTGCAGTTCTACATGAGTGAGGTCTCTCCCAGCTGCTTTGGTTTTCAGTTATACCTGAGGTCCACATTATTTAAGGTGGTACACCGGGGAACCGCAAGGTATTTTTAATTGTGGTATCTTTTTGTGTAATGTTTTCACAGTTTTAAGTGTTGCACAAATACTTTACACATTGCCTCTTAAGTTAAGCCCGACTGAACTGTTCCAAGCTACCAGAGGGTGGGCACAGGTTTATTTAGGGTCTGTATGCAACTTACCCTGACTGGGATTTTGGTTCCTGATTGGACAGGATGCATCCCTCTGCCAACCAGAAACCTAATTTCTAACAGCGCCAAAGTTATTAGTAAAACAAAACACGGTTTTCCTATGGAAACTAGGTCCTAACTATAACTACCTATTGCCAGTTGACAATGTGTGTGTATATATATATATATTCACTGAAAAAACCATAGGTTTCAGGGGCGTTATAGTTAGTTGGACATTTCACTCGTACAAAACCATAGAAATTCCCCCGTTATAGTTAGTTCAGCTAACTATAACTCGCGCGCCCGCAATGCACTGCTGATGACGTCACATATTACATCACTCATGACATGGTCAGTGACATCACTCATGACATCACTGATGACATCTCAAATGACATCATCCTTGTGATAGAGTGGCAGACCTCCTCTCACCCTAATATAACCTTTGATACACACACTCAAAAATACAAACTAACATTTTCAAAACAATGGACATACCAATACCAGTTACAACACACCTATTCAGTAATTCCAAGATCTACACACACATCCACTCATTCACCAACAGTCCCTATACAGTCACTCATACATGTACTCACTCATCATATGTACTCATACACCTATACATCCTGTTACACACCGCCACTCATCCATAGAGTTACTCACACACATAGTCACACATGCAAACAAAGTATCAAACATCCATTTACTTGCATATACAGTTATACACACACTACCACACTTACTTCTACAGAAACTTACACATACTTACTCTCTTAAACAATCACTTATAGAAACACCTACTTATTTGTACAGGAACTCTTCCAATCTCTCACTCTCACATATACTCACTTATATACACCAATACTCACATATACTAGTTTAAAACAAATGTAGTTACTCATAAAGACACTATTGAGACAGTCATTCACTCACTAACACACCCATACACATACTCATCCACCTATACAGTCCTGCACACATGCTGTCTTCAACACATACAAACAGTGAGTCACTCATTCATGCATCTATGCACTAAGTAATACCCCCACCGAACCATACAGACACTCAGACACTCATACTGATACTCAAAAAACCAACTAATAACCCATATAGACACTCATGTAGCTACTCACCAACCCATGCAGCCACTTATACACAAAGTGAGAGACTGATACAGATATTTTCATATTTAAACATTACTCACTAACCCATGTATTCACTAAGATACACTTAGTCAGTTATACAATCAATTTTACAAAAAAATCATCCATTTAGACACTTATTTACCCATTTATTCTTCCATCGACCTTGAGATATACATATATAAAACATATTTAATTTTCAGAAAAACACACATTCACTGGATGATGTCATCAGTGATGTCATTTGAGATGTCATCAGTGATGTCATGAGTGATGTCACTGACCATGTCATGAGTGATGTAATATGTGACGTCATCAGCAGTGCATTGCGGGTGCAGCGAAGTTATAGTTAGCTGAACTAACTATAACGGGGGAATTTCTATGGTTTTGTACGAGTGAAATGTCCAACTAACTATAACGCCCCTGAAACCTATGGTTTTTCAGTGAATTTCTAAGGTTTTTAAATGCTAATTTCTAACTATAACGTGCCTGAAACCTATGGTTTTTTCAGTGAATATATATATATTTCTTATACTATGTATACAAGTGAAAATGTCTCGGTCCCCTGTTTGCCTCGGTGGCACGGAAAAAATGGGTGGAACTGATGTCAGCACGCCGACGAGGTCCTCTTATGGCTCCGATGACGTCATACGGTGTCGCGAGCGGAGCCGTGCTCGTTGACGTGGGAGAGCTAGGAAAGAATTTCCGTGGAATGCTGGTGCAGGGGATATTCACCTAAGTGTTCAGGCTAGTCCTTTGGGAGCAACTGTTTATGTTGCCACTCCAGAAACCGAAACCAGTGATCCGAGGGCAGAGGCCCTGCAGATGGCACACGAGGTGTGGTGCCCAGTCGTGTGCACCGGTGGGGCAGCGAAGTGACAAGCACCACAACCCACAAAAAAGGTAACGAGGGCACTGAATAACACAGGATCTTCTCTTTGTATCTGGCAGGAACAACGAAGTTAAAATGCCCTAGTACCAAAATGTAGGATTAGTGCTACAACGGTCTTCAAGAGGACCTGCGATGCCGCTTCTGCCTCCCGTACCCTGGAGGCGGCACATGGGTCACGCGGTACGGTCATACTGCGGTGGGACGCACACTCGTTGACCTCTCATGGCACTGCTCCACACTTCAGGGAGGACGCTTTCCATTAGCTATGTTTTCTGATGACATGTCGCGCCGGCCCTGTCCAACAACAGAACTCCTTTAGATCCAAACAGACTCTTCCACTCTCTCCACGGAAGTGAAACCAGGCCACGCGGACACTTTCACAATACAACAGCCGGGAATGCACTTTTCGGTAAAAAAACACATTCCTTCCTCCTAATTAATCAAATAAACGTCTCACTGAAGAACAGGGGCCAGCTTCGATCGGTAAACAGCCGTTACAACGACTTTTTACTTTGCGATACCATTACAACGCATGCATTACCACGCATGCGTTGTACATCACGAAGTCATTACTACGCATTTTTTAGAACGCATGGTCATTTACCACGCACGCCTTTACAACGAATTTTGTTGTAAAGGTATGTATGGTAAATGACCATGCGTCTAAAAACATGTAGAACGATCCATGTCGTTGTAAGGAAACAGAGGCTGTTCCATTTCCTCACAACGACGTGCACCGCCCCTCAGAGATGACGTGAAGCAGGAACCATGAGGAGAGAGGAACCATGAGGAGTGAGAGGTAAGGGGGATTGGGCATGGGGTGGGGGTTTCTTTTCTAGGGTTTAGGGTAGTGCAGTGGTGTTTGGGTGGTGTAGGGGTCGTGCTGGGAGTAGTGTTTTAGGGTTTAGGGTAGTGCAGTGGTGTTTGGGTAGTGTAGGGAGTCGTGCTGGGGGTAGTGTTTTAGGGTTTAGGGTAGTGCAGTGGTGTATGGGTAGTGTAGGGGTCGTGCTGGGGTAGTGTTTTAGGGTTCAGGGTAGTGCAGTGGTGTTTGAGTAGTGTAGGGGTCATGCTGGTGGTAGTGTTTTAGGGTTTAGGGTAGTGCAGTGGTGTTTGTGTAGTGTAGGGGGTCATGCTGGGGGTAGTGTTTTATGGTTTAGGGTAGTGCAGTGGTGTTTGGGTAGTGTAGGGGGTCGTGCTGGGGGTAGATTTAGGGTTTAGGGTAGTGCAGTGGTGTTTGGGTAGTGTAGGGAGTCGTGCTGGGGGTAGTGTTTTAGGGTTTAGGGTAGTGCAGTGGTGTTTGTGTAGTGTAGGGGTTGTGCTGGGGGTAGTGTATTAGGGTTTAAGTTAGTGCAGTGGTGTTTGGGTAGTGTAGGGGGTAGTGCTGGAGTAGTGTTTTAGGGTTTAGGGCAGTGGTGTTTGTGTAGTGAAGGGGGTCATGCTGTGGGTAGTGTTTTAGGGTTTAGGGTAGTGCAGTCGTGTTTGTGTAGTGTAGGGGGTCGTGTTTTAGGGTATAGGGTAGTGCAGTGGTGTTTGGGTAGTGTAGGGGGTCATGCTGGGGTTAGTGTTTTAGGGTTTAGGGTAGTGCAGTGGTGTTTGGGTAGTGTAGGGGGTCGTGCTGGGGGTAGTGTTTTAGGGTTTAGGTTAGTGCAGTGGTGTTTGTGTAGTGTGGGAGGTCATGCTGGGGGTATATTTAGGGTTTAGTGTAGTGCAGTGGTGTTTGGGTAGTGTAGGGAGTCGTGCTGGGGGTAGTGTTTTAGTGTTTTAGGGTTTAGGGTAGTGCAGTGGTGTTTGGGTAGTGTAGGGAGTTGTGCTGGTGGTAGTGTTTTAGGGTTTAGGGTAGTGCAGTTATGTTTGGGTAGTGTAGGGTGTCGTGCTGGGGTAGTGTTTTAGGATTTAGGGTAGTGCAGTGGTGTTTGGGTAGTGGAGGGGGTAGTGTTTTAGGGTTTAGGGTAGTGCGCCCAACCAGCCCCAATATCCGTGGACAAAGGGGATCCTGACTCTTTGGAACGCTCCGTCAATTGAATAATTTGGGTCAAGGGCCCTACCACGTCCAAGACCTATCAATTCCTTTCTTGGGATCCCTCATATACTTGGAGAAAAAGGTACATAGTTTCTCATCAATTTCAGGCATGTGTGCCACCTTCCCCTTCAGTGAGGGCCTGGGGCATTCTCCTCTCATCCTATTCCTGACCTCCCTTTCAAGGGGTTGATGGATTTTCCCCACCACATACTCTGCCACTTTGGCGTCAGGTGTCCACTCTGCCGACCTAGGATGGTAAATTTGGGTAGGCTCGAACATGTCCGAGTGGACCCCGTCCCCAACCGGGGACTGAGAGGAGTGGGACTCTGGACGCCAGGGACGCCCCAAGTCCTTATCCTCATCGGAGGAGAAATCGTCCTCCGATACACCCTCTCCCTCTAAGGGAAACCCGCCGTCGGGGTCTACAATAGTGGTGACAGTGTCGCAATTTTATCCGGGTCCCTCCTCCCGGCAGGGTGCATGTTTTAGCGTTCGCGCACTCTTGAGGAAGGTCTCCGTAAGTTTATCAAATCCTTCCAAGTGCCCTGCGTTATGCTTAACGGCCATTTTATTCCCCATCTGGGAGCTACTAACGTGGCCGTGTGGGGAAATCACTGCGTAGCGGTGTCAAAATTAGGCGAGGGTTGGTCGGGAATCAAGCGGACACTAAAGGAGTGACCGGATTCCCAAACACGCGTAAAGACCAGCGGGAGCGCTCGACGGAGCTGCCTCGCTCGGACCAGACGCGCCTGACAGGATCTCACCGCGCGCAGAGCACACAGCAGGAGAAACTGCGAGGGGGAGAACGCGCTCGGGCAAGAGCTTGCTGCGCAGGGAATATGAAACAATACCAAGGCAATAATGCTAATAACGTGCACAAGAAACCGCTATGCAAACAGCAACAACGTCAGATTAAGCCAAGAATGTAAGGAATGCACTTAACTGACGAGCAGTGAAGAAAGAGGAAGCGGAAGGGACGTCACGATATTATATACGATGGACTGTGATATGATTGGACTATAGTTGCCTTGGAGACTACCCCCTAATGGTTCATGGGTTGTGTAGTCTTTTGTTTAATGATTGTTGTGTTACGTTTTCTTTGAACTGCTATGCAAATAAAGTGAGGAAAGATATGCATAATCCTCGCCTCCGTCCTGCCATAGAATTCATTAAACTTTATTTGATCTGATTTAGAAACATAGATCATAAAAGTGTACATAAAAACAGTAAATCCTCTTTCCTAATACAATACAGTGAGAATTAATTAAAACCAGTAGGTAAAAACGGGTTTTACAAAGACCGGTTCAGAGCAACTTCAGGTTAACAGAATCGTAAAGTTCAATGTTTCGCAAGATCAATCTCATGTACTTCGTGCAAAATACGCAATAAGGGGTCCAAGTAAGATGTAACGCTCCAATACCTGACCAGTTTGCACTATATAAAACTGCAGAAAAACTAAAAATAAAAAGTGTTTTGCACACTTCTGTCATTGGGCTATATGTGGGCTACATCTTGGTGATATTTGTGCTACATTTGGGCTCTTTTTTCTCTGGTGGCCATCTTGGGAGACTTATTTGTTATGAAGTTTCCTAATTTCGTCATTAACCCCTTGCCCGCGATCGGAATTCCGCTCGTGTGCTGGACATTCCGATCGCGGGTGTGGTCGTGACGAGCTCAGCTCGTCATGCGCACAGCGCTACCGCGCAGCATGACGAGCTGAGCTCGTCACGCGCATCGAAGGGGTTAACTGCAGTCTCCTCAGTAGGAAATGCTTTCAGTTTTTTACTTTGATTCCATCAAGAAGGCATTCAGATGTGTCACATCTGCCATAAATTCAGAATGTTAGCACTCTAGTTGTTCATTAGATCACTGTAGTAAAACTACTGCTCACCAGGGAATTAACTGGAAGTCTACTGCTGGTATTGAAAGTGATTGTTTCAGTCTGCATGTCAGAATTTTCTAATGAAATAGAAGAGGATTTGAGATCTCACTTAAAACATGCCCTAAATTTTCTTTCTGCAGCACTAACCATAGAACACTCTGGGAAGCTGCAGTAGAACACAAAGGCATCAACTGACAGGCTGCTCCTGTTGAAATATAACAGGAAGATATTTGAGATCTCACTTAAAACATGTTCTAATTTTTCTTTCTACAGCACTAACCATAATTTCTATGACAAAATGAACCCCCTCATTTTGTTCCTTTTTAAATTAAATGTTTTAAGTGTTACCAGTTTATTCCAATCAAGATGGCTTCAGGTGTGCCATACTTTTGTCATAAGTAAGACTGTTAGCTCTCTAGTTGTTCTTTAGAACACTCTGGGAAGCTGCAGTAGAACACAAAGGCATCAACTGACAGGCTGCTCCTGTTGAAATATAACAGGAAGATATTTGAGATCTCACTTAAAACATGTCCTAATTTTTCTTTCTACAGCACTAACCATAATTTCTATGACAAAATGAACCCCTCATTTTGTTCCTTTTTAAATTAAATGTTTTAAGAGTTACCAGTTTATTCCAATCAAGATGGCTTCAGGTGTGCCATAATGTTGTCATAAGTAAGACTGTTAGCGCTCTAGTTGTTCTTTAAAACACTCTGGGAAGCTGCAGTAGAACACAAAGGCATCAACTGACAGGCTGTTCCTGTTGAAATATAACAGGAAGATATTTGAGATCACACTTGAAACGTCCTAATTTTTCTTTCTACAGCACTAACCATAATTTCTATGACAAAATGAACCCCATCATTTTGTTCCTTTTTAAATTAAATGTTTTAAGAGTTACCAGTTTATTCCAATCAAGATGGCTTCAGGTGTGCCATACTTTTGTCATAAGTAAGGCTGTTAGCACTCTAGTTGTTCTTTAGAACACTCTGGGAAGCTGCAGTAGAACACAAAGGAATCAACTGACAGTCTCTGCCCTTGTTGGATGTACATGTTTTACTGAGAATGTCAGACTTCATTCTCACATGACTGAGAAAGATAATGTGAATTTACAGAAAATATGCTCTCATTTTAGCTTCTAGATCACCTTCCAAACCTCAATGAGAAAATAGTTTTCTCTCAAACATGATTCATGATATCCCAGCAGAAGGATTTTTCACAGGGTAAAATCACCTTAGAACACACCACAATTCCTAAAATTAGTATGGTACCATCAACAAATGAATTCTAATGTAACTAAAGTCTGTTATCACCCTTTATAGTTCTCCTTTTGGTAACCCTCAAAATCTTCGATTCACTACAATGCATTTCAATGGGGTACTATCATTTATATTGGTCCCAAGATGGCTGCCAGCAATTCCAGGATGAAGTGCTGACAGCCAATCAGATCTCACGATGACATGTGTGGTTAGGCTCCGCCCAGATATATATGTGTTTTCTTTTTCAAATTTCTCAGGAACTACTGAACAGATTTACACCATTTAAGCAAAAGGCACGACTCTGAACCAAGGGCTACCTTTATGCCAAATTTGGTGTAATTCCATTCAGCAGTTCGGGCTGTAGCTGCGACGAAAGGTTCCTATGGAAAATTGCATGGGGAAAACACGTTTTGGGACCCCCCTTTTTTCTCGGCCCCCACTTGATGAATCACCCGAGACTTTCAGGACAGGAGCGGACCGGAGCGGGCCACGAGTTTTGAAAATTTCGCGAAGATTCGTCAACCGGCGCCAAAGTTATTTCAAATAGAATGTTGTGAATTTCCTATGGAAAATAGGTCCTAACTATAACTATCTACTGGCGACCGCCAGTAGATAATATATATATATATATATATATACACACACACACACACACACACGCACACACGCACACACCCGCACACACACACACATATCTGTGTATATATATATATATTATATGTATAAAGAGGTCTAATCCTGACCTCTCTATTTGCAGTATCAGTGATTGACCATGGGTGTTGCTGGACTTAATACTGCTCCATTTTTGGCAGTAATAAGTTTACAGTCGTAAAGTTCGCTCCACTTGCTGTTTCAAGGTGTGGAGACATGCACATCTAATCTTTTGAATACATTTACACTCAGGTTTTTTTGTTAGCACAAAGTAGTAAAATTACTCAGGAGTGAAACAGTAAATTTACTGGTAGTAAGTCAACACTTGCAGATTTACCTTTACGAAGAGGCCCCAGCATCTTCAAACAATACACCCAAAGTGCAACAGTCTGAGTTACAATAGAAGTGCTCTGTAATGGACAGCGTGGGTAAGGGCTCTCATTTAGAGTTTATTTCAACAGGAGAACTGCTGTAAACTGGCTTTTTTCCCGCCCCACCAAACTCATGTTTATACTACCTCACCTAGTGGTGGGGAAACTAATGGGTATCTGAAAATTGTGACTCAACTGACTCCGCTATCCAAAACTTTTGGCGGGCCATTTTTGCTGCCGCGACTACGCTAGGTGTCATGAGAAAACTCCCTACATGTCTGGCCTTCTGACTTTGTGTATTTCGGAAAGAACCCCTGCTTTGATGGTTTGTTTCTGTAATACGACAACATAACCCCTGAGATAGGGGATAGCCAGAATTAAAAAAACATTCTGAAAGCGTACCCACCACATCAGGGGAACACTTTTTGGAAAATTATCCCTGACAAGCCAGCAAGGATCTCTAAAGTCGTCAGGTGGTTGTCCGAACCGGCTGGCAGGTCGCGAGCCAAGCTCTAAATGACCCTGCAAGCCAGTCACTATAGTTTATTTCAGTACAAGTTAATAAAAACATACCCATCATGTCGCACATTTAAAACAATCCATTAAAGACTATTTCATGTACACTTAACACCATAAACCATTAAACAACAATAAAGATAAAATGAATCGCCCACCCCTATTTATTCCTATCAAACTCTACTACTAATTTCTGAAGGGTTTCCTCACTTTGAGAGCCACACCTACAAACCTAGAAACACCATTCTAATTAAAGGGGTATTCATACTTAAAACATAAAAAGCTATTATGCAGGATCCCTGATCAGCAGACAGCAAAGTTGGTCAGTAAACGCCTCTTCCTAGGATAGTCCTATGTCTTACAGAAGAAACATCCACAAAATGGGAGAGGTGTCCTTCTAACCAAAAAGGGACAGGGTCGGTTCACAATGAAAATAAGAATGGATTCTTTTTGTGTAACTCACTCTTTCAGCCAGTCATGTCTAGACAGTGGAGAAGTTGGTGTCAAAGGGAGATTGGTATCTATTTACACGATGCAAATCAGTATAAATGGCTGGCTGAAAGAGTGAGTGACTCAAAAGGCATCCCTTCTTGTTTTCATTACAGAAGAAAAATTCCATGCATGACTATGTAGACAGAACATCGAAAGATCAAGGCAGCCACATTTTTGGGCCCCTAGCTTTTGGGCAGTAAGCTGAACCCACAAACAAATCAAATCTAAAACGAACCATCAGATTCCTATTTTATAAGCTCTGCGCCCATGCAGAATAGAACTCCAGCTGAAAACAATTGTTAATGACCGCACGGGATCTTACAATGTTTTCCCTAGATCTTCCAGCGCTGTATTAGTGCCAGTGAAGAATAATGCCAAAATGCTCTTCTTTTAAGAGGGAGTGATAGTGTCTGAATTTGTGTAACCTTTTTGCAATTGGCTCACAGTGTTTTCAGAGGTTAATGCACTCTGAGGAGAGTTTTAAAACACTTTTAAAGGCTTGTCCCGCAATAATAGCCTTGCCATGAAGGGAAGGGTGCGTAAGGCAGAGATGGGGCAAATATTTTTTTTAAGTTAAAGCTAGTTAGGACTTGGGCACTATGGCTATTTCATTCATTTATTTAGGGCTATTGTATAGTTCTTCATTACCCTCAGGGTGTTAGAGCGCTTTAGAGCAAACAGCTGTACCGGAAGAACCCGGATGTACAAACAGATTCACTGTCACCAGCAAGGGGTCTGATGAGGGCGGGAGACGGGTTAAGAAAACAAAATAGAATACCTGCAAGAATACTTGAATTAAGGTTGGTCACATCAGTGAGTGTAAACATCTAAGTGTTGTTTGAAGAGAAAGGTTTTTATATTTTTTTCTAAACGCTGTTGTGTTTTCTTTACGCCCTGTCTCGTCGAGGAGAGAGTTCGAATGTGAGGGGTCTGCACAGGAGAACAATTTGTGTGAAGGTCAGTTGGATTTAAAAATACCACTAGGAGTCTTTTATTTAGGTGCAACTACGAGTCTCTCATTTCCTGGGATGATCTCATGAAGGGTAGTAACTCAGTGGCCACGATCATTGCCTACATTGAGAAGTGGAAGCACTAGTCAGATACATTGGATTGGGCGCTCACACTGGGCTTAAATAGTGGTCAGGTCTCTGACACTCATGGACTAGTCTGATCATTATGAAAATTAGAGTTGTGCTGTTCCTAAATAATCTGGAGTGTAGCAATATACAAAGGACAGTAGGCTACAGAGTCAAAGAGATGGGAATCCATTTCTTTGGAATATAATGCCCTCACACACCCAGTTGGGTGTCATGCTTCATCATCGGGCTGCTCCTCGTCTGGCCGGCGCTGCAATGCCTGACGGGCTCCCAATGAGGGGCACTTTGGCGGAGATCTTTTTCCAAATAGCCGTTTGGTGCCGTGGGGGTGAGGGGCTTAGTGAGTGTAGATGAATAAGTGGTGTGTGATGTTTATGTGAATTAAAACATGGTTGGGAGTACCAGCAAAAATAATTTTACTGTGGGGTCTCCTACCCTGATTAAAAAAGAAGAAAGGCGCAATGCTAAGTTAATGTCTCAGGTGTGGCGCTCTTCCGTGTTGTTGGTCAACATGTTTCTCGCCTATTCTACAAGTCTAGAGGCGATTCGTCAGGACCTAAAGTTAAAAAACTATCTACACTAAGGTGGACCGGAAAACAATGATGAACTAATGTTTGAGGTTTATGCCACCATGACTTACTCTGTCTAATGATTGGTAGTACTGGTTCTACCTGTTATGGAGAGAAAATCACATATTTATGCATGATATCAAACCAATATTACGAGTATCAAACACTACTGTCCTATTCCCTGTGTGTCTAAATCACAACACACAGTGGTGAGATGTTACAGGCATATATACACCAGGTGCCAAATATTATTGTGGTCACATTATGTCTCATGTGTGTAGTGACCAAATCAGTATATTAAAAACCCAAAACTGCAAAAAAAGTACAAGACTCACCCTATTTGGGATATACTACTGCTTCATCAATCCCCGGCAGGTCAAGATATGAGGAACGTCCCCATGTACTAGAGGGGTATGCAGATGAAAGGAACAGTTAAGAACTGTCAGCTTGCGAAGTCAAAAAACGCTTTAATTAAATGAACAAGAGGATTTGAGATGAGGGCCTCCTTAAAATCTATAGTAACTCGCTCCTACATCACGCTATTTGTTACATGGAGGAGTGAGCATTATTCACGGGAAGTCCATTAAAGTTGCCCAAATCTTAAAAAGTCGTAATCCCTGTTGTGATGGAAATACACAGGCTTCATACTTGTTAGTAAAATTAGGTTTAAGGAAGCAAAAAAGAGGGGCGTGGGGGGGTGGTTGGGAAGGTGCATCTACCTAGTAAAAAATGGCTGAGGAACCATTTAAAAGGGTTAGGGCTGGAAACCACCAACAGACCACCAAGGTTAACAAAGTACTCACGTTTGCGTAGTACGCAGTATGTCCAGGGACCTACCCACTACTATTTTCATATTGCATTTGGGCATCTGTGCTGGACCTTATGTATAAAAGCCTTTTGTCCCTCTATTTGTGAATACTAATCTGATCATTGCCTTAATGTGAGACATGAAGCATCAGCTACCAGTCAACTTACTTTAGTGGTGTTCCTTTTACCAAAAGATCATGAGGCAGAAAGAATGAAAATAACAAGGGTGTTTGGGTCTATCCATGAACTGATGAATTAGATCTCGGTGACGCTGAATTTATCTATCAAAGATCTTTTGCTTATAGGCTCTCATTACTGGCTGGAGAAATTGCTTTGCATTACATCCCTCCTCCCACATCAGGGCATCTGAGGGTCGGGTGGGTCAAGGATGAGGTGAAAACCCTGAGCGTGGATTTTGCAGATGCGATTTTAATGGGCAGTCTGTTCAACCAGGCTATCCTGCCATCCAGCTACTAGCTGAAGTTTTTACTAAAAGCTCAGCATCTTCTATCCCAGGAAAAGAGTGAAACCAATACAAGAACAGCTTTTGCACTAGACTAGAATATGCTAATGTCTTGACAGTGAGGAATATACATGCTAATGGCAAGGAGCTATAAGTCCTCAACAAAAAGCCCTGCTGTAAGAACAGATTGTAATCTAAAGAAGATGGTTACAAACAAAGAAGAGAGGGAGGCAGAGGTAGAGGCTAGGTCTATCCTCCTAACAGTTATGTAGAGAAACAAAAATCAAGTAATTCGAAGAAAACCTGCCCTTGGGGAAGTTGATAGGATACAGTGAGAATCCGCTGTAATCGCTCATCTAGAAAAGAGACTTTTTTTCTTGAGAACCCTCGCCCACCAGGGTTGCCCCTAGTTGGCATGCTTCATCATTGGGATTCCTCTCAATCCTCTACGGATTGAGGCGTGCTGCGACTTGCGAAATACGTAGGAGCACTTACTGGTGTAGACTATGTATAGTGCAGTGAAGTGGAGTGGAAAAAGAAAAAGAAAACTTAAAAATACCTAACTAGTTGGCCACTCTTTTAATCCCGCCCCTAGTTGGTATGGTTAAAAATCAAGGGTTGTTACTGAGGGGAACCGGACCGTAATGAGTCTGGTTATCTCAGTAATGTATAGTAGTCAACATGTTTCGAGCCGTTCCCCTAATGGCCCATCCCCGTGTGTGCCACTCCTAGTCAATCCTATAATATGCATATGCGGTCTCCAGGGCAAGAAGTAGGTTATTAAACCAGAGGCGGCTTTGACAAAAGTTTGACTACAAGCCCCTCCACCCCTGGGTATTGGCCACGACGCATTAATATAGCGTTTCCAGAAATACGGATTCATTCTAAAAACCGTATGTATATACAGTGGATGCGCATCAAGTGTGCAGGTTTTGCGTCCTTATTATAGGATTGATTAGGAGTGGCACACACGGGGCTGGACCCCGTGGAGTCCTGATGAAGAGCCAGTAGGGGAATGGCTCAAAACATGTTGACGACTATACATTACTGAGATAACCAGACTCTTTATGGTCTGGTTTCCCCTCAGTAACAACCCCTGATTTTTAACCATACCAACTAGTGGTGGGAATAAAAGAGTGGCCAACTAGTTAGGTATTTTTGTTTTCTTTTTCTTTTTCCACTCCACTTCACTGCACTACACATAGTCTACTCCAGTAAGTGCTCCTACGTATTTCGCAAGTCGCAGCACTCCTCAATCCGTAGAGGATTGAGAGGAACCCCAATGATGAAGCATGCCACCTAGGAGCAACCCAAGTGGGCGAGGGGTCTTTAGAATTTTGTTTTTTTTCTAGATGAGCGATTACAGCCGATTCTCGCTGTATCCTATCAACTTCCCCAAGGGCAGGTTTTCTTCGAATTGCTCGATTTTAGTTTCTTTATCTAAAGAAGATGCCCATGTTTCTTCGGCCCATCGGAACATGTTTTACTCGCCCATTGCTTTCCAGATCAAATTTAAGACTCTGATTTAAACTATAAAACAATCTATGCATCAGCCCCACCCTTTTTGAAGTATATTTTTATTCTGAATTGCCCCATAAGAAGCCACCTGGGAAAAATCTTGCCGTGCCCTCTGACAATGTTAGGAAAAAGGCTTGGGGTAAGTCAATCCCGGTCATTGCAAGTTCACTGTGGAACTTGTTACTGGAGGACCTCAGACAGATCTATCATCTTTAACCATCCATGAAAGCTCTAAAATGCACTTATTTGAGTGGCCTCTTTCTTGCAGTGCCTAGTATCCAGTGTGGTTTTTAGGGCGATGCACATTTGTGTTTTGATTTTATCTGAACTGTACACCAAGTTTTACAACCACAAGTTCATCTTCACATTATCAATTATTCACAAAATACTATAGTTGGTTAGGGCCAGTGATATAGGATCATCATGCTACCTAACAAGGCCAAAGAACCCCTACTGTCTCACCCTTCCTCTCGGCACAATCTTAGCACTCTTTATATCTTCATACACTAAAAATATTATGTTACAGGAAAAATATCTATGGGATTTATCTTTGCATTTTAATGTAAAAGGGGTGGACATGTTCCCTTGTACCTCACTTTTGCGGACTTCCTGTATAGCTCATTGACAGATGTGATTACAAGCTAATTTCTACCCATCTCTTGCTCCACACATGCTTTTGGGTTAAAATCCTAAACTGCGCGTGGACACTAATTACAGAATGTTCATAATCCTACCAACCCCAGGATTGAAATAAAGCGCATATTACTAGTCAGAAAAAAATACAATTACGCAATGACCGCAGACACCAAGAAACAGTTGTGCACACACAAACTATAAATCAATAACCAAAAAACAAATAGCTGTAAAGAAGGATGTTTCTGAAAATATCAGCATCTCAGGCTTAATTCGCTAAGTGTAATTTTTAAAACAATTAATCTAAGGGCAGTCGTAGGAAGCCATTTAGCTGTCACAAAGCCTGTGATTCGCTAAATCACAGGGTTTGCGACCACTAGATGCTTTTTTTAAAGTAGTAACCCCATTTTGTAATTGGGTAACTGATTACCGAATCTTTTAAAATGGGTTTAGAAATGCTTTCCGTTTAGCAATTTGGAATGAGCGTGCTTAGGGTATCTCTCCCAAATTGGCAATTTGGAATGCTATGTATCAATGGTTTGCAACCGTAATTTCAGTCACAAACCATTGATAGGTTACCGACACCTCAAAGGAAGTGGTAATCCATTCACAAAGTGAATGAAGAAAAAAGGTTTCTTTGGAGGACCGCTGTCAACTCTTAAACCTTTTTAATAAAGTATTTTTTTTTCTTAAATGCAGACCTGTGTTCTTGAAAATGGGCTGTATTTACAAAAAAGTGATATAGTACTTTATTAAAATGCAATCACAGACATTGGTGGTGTGCTGATCCCAGCAGGCCACCATCCCCATGATGGAATTCAGAGTAAGTCGCATTTTACGGCCTACCTCATCAAAATTGCCTAGGTAGTTCGAATTGGGACCCACTCAAAATGGTGATTTTGCGAAGTAACCTATTAGTACATAGGTCAGTTTGCAAAATCAGAATTGATTCCCAAAAAGACAGCGCACAATTTGCGACTACTTTTTGCAAATCAACACCTAAAACATCTGGTCCCTAAACTGGCATCAGAATCAGTTAAATTCTAAAATGGTGAACTGTAGACCAGAAGTACTAAACATTTTTACAGTCCAAAAGTCCAAATCGCTGATTGGTACACCAAAAATGTTTTTAAATTGTACTAAAGACATTTTTGGTATTCAGTAAACTTTTACTGGCTCCTAAAATGGGTTTGTAAACCATCCAGAATCACTGTTTGGAAGGAGGGTGTTGTAGGAGAGTAGGATCTGCTTCACATGGGTACCCCCACTTTTTGCTGATGTTTCACTGTTTTTCGACTTTAGTCTGGCTGGGGCCCTGCTAATCAGAACCCCAGCCTAGCTGCTTCCTCTCTAAAATGGTTTCCATGTGCCCTAGGCACATCTCTGATTGGAATCTGGAGTGCCCTTGTAAGTCCCTAGTATATGGTATACTATGTACCCAGGGCATAGGTACCTCAGAGGCCTGCCAGGGGCTGAAGCATGTATTATGCCACCCCTGGAAGGCCAGCCAAAATGACACCACAGGTCTGCTACTGCAGCCTGGGTAAGGTGGTGCATGCACCCCTTACTGTGATATAGGCTACCTATATCACTACATACATACACACATATAAACCTATAAGTCACTCCTATGGCAGGCCTTATCAATCCTGAAGGCAGAGTGCTTGGTTCCTATGTGAGAGGGTGCCCCTGCATGAGCAGAGCCCCTCTGCAGCGTTCGGAGACCCTTCTCTGATGCTGTTTGTAGTGCAGCCGACCATATACTCTTAAGCGCATTATAACCTCGCGTGAAATGCTAACTTTGGGATGGCTGCACGGAAACATGTCGTGTTTGGTGTCAAACATCTTGGAATACTACCCCCCCGCCAGTTCTGGCAGCGGGGGTAGCATTCCACCCTTCTAGAGGGAGAGACATGTACACACCGGTATACCCGGTACTGACTTTCCAGAGCCCTGGCATCACAAACTGGATGCCGCTGCCACAGACACGAGTCTGGCCTCCTGCTGCTGACTGAAACTCCGGCAGGGGAGGCCTGGACAATAGGTTTCCTGTCCCAGGGAGGTGTAACCACCTCCCCAGACAGGATAGTGTGTATTGGGGCTGGGCGGGAGCACTCTCTGGTGCTTTGAAGTCCTGCACTGGGGGCACATTTGGTGTCCCTGTGCATACCCCAGTTCAAACCGGCTCAGGGGCTTCCAGCCCATGCTCTGGCGCGAAACTGGACAAAGGGAAAGGGGTGTAACCACCCCTCTGCCCTGACCCTCCCATAGGTGGGTCCCCAGAGTATGTCCAACCCCTATCTTAGTATAAGTATGGGACCCCAGTCCTTAGGACTTTAGATTTACCTGGACGAAACTCTGACACAGAATCCTGGACCTTCGACGCTCTACTTTAAGATTAGAGGACTGAAGAATCTCCCTTGGGGTCAAGGAGTGACTCCCCTGCTTGGCAGGCACCAAAGAAGCAATTGTCCGGTCTGCATCGCTGAAGCTCCCGCCGGACGCCGAAGTCTTTGCATCACCAGAGGTGGATTTCCAGACTTCCCCGAGGCTGCCCTGAGTCCCCAGCAAAGCTGAGGCCTGTAGCTGTCGTGGGTAACGTGGAACCGTGACCCCTGGACACCGAGCACATTTGCAAGTGCATCCTCTTCCTGGGCTCCCACGAAGTTGTGCTTTGGGCTCCGAGTAGCCCCTGCCTCCAGCACCGACTGCACCGAAGATCACTGGCCTCCACTCCACGAGTGTCCCGTGAGCCAGCTCCTAGTGCGTCCACTCGAGGCTCCTTTGCGGTCGCTAGTCTGTTGGCTAGTAGGCCCTCCCGAAAGCCAATCTTCTTCTGCTTGGGCTTCCCTGGTTGCTCCAGGCGTGCCCTGACTTACCCTCGCTGGGTGAGTCCCTCAGACCTTGCTGGTCTGCACCACCGTCCTTCTTCTATTTTCATGAGACTTGCCGTTGCCAAGGCTTGTTGGGTCCAATCCGGTCGCCGACACCTCAGCACTCGACAGACATCGTGGGACAGCTCGAATCCAGCTCCTGGTTGTCGTCGACGCCTCCTGGACCTCATGGCTGAAGAATCAAGACGACCGTCAACCTACCTGAAGCACTCGACTTCGGTGGGCATCCGCTCATCGCCTTCCTGGTCACTGGCTAGTGACCCAGACTCTGTCCCCTCTGCTTTCAGGTTCTTCAGATCTTCGTTCCACTTTTGGATCCACCCGAACACTTTCGACTTGGCCGCCAGCAGCACTTTGCAGCAGATCGCCATTGAAAACGACGACAAAACCCGACCCCGAAAGACACCTATGCACCCGGCTTCCCTGGGTGAGGTAACACGAGTACTCCGGTGCTCCCGTGGGTATAGACTCTAGAACGACCCAGTTCTAAAAGGGTTTGCTCCAAGTCCTCCTCTAAGTGTCCCTTTTCTTTAAAATTCCAACCGCGACTTTCCCCATAGAAGTCAACGGCGATTCGCGGCTGTGTTCTCACACTGCACGCGTCCCCCGTGGGTCCCCTGCGTCACTACCTTGGGTGGTTCCTTGTGGTCCAAGCACTTCTACAGGCTCTAGGCCTTGTGTCTAGCTCAGTCGTGGTTCTTATACCACTTTATTGGTATATGGTTTGGTACGCCCCTAGGGCTCAAACGTGTATTTGTGCTATTACTGTTGATAACTAACTTATAACTTATGTACTTCGAACTCTAGCCTCATAAAGAGACTAGAGGGGTGTGTTTAGCAATAAATACATATATTTTGAATATATACCTCAGGGTTGTGGAATTTAATAAAATATCTACTTGTCCATGGGACAGGTAGCTTCATAAATCTACTTGTCCTGTACATAATCCACTTGTCCCTTTGGTGCCATCATGTAGTGCACCGTCAAATAATGGCAGCACTCATTATAGAAGAGCTCGAATAATAGCTTCTCTGGTTATGTCAGGCTCATAGTATAGAAGGATTTGAATACTAGTGATTTCCTTATTTTGCCTCTTTTCTGCAGATCTACCCATTCATATTTTCATTCACCCACTGATATCTAGCATTTCACCTTTACATTGGCTTCCATTCATTCTTTCATCAGCCTTTCACCATTCTGTTTGTCCATCCATCCGCCCATCCATATCCAAATCTACCCATCCATCCCCAAACATATCCATCCATCCATCTCAGCCATCTGTCCATCCTTTCGCTCATCCATTCTTCCGCTCATCCATCAATTTACCCTTTCACTCTTCCATCCTTCCGCTCATCCATCAATTTACCCTTTCACTCTTCCATCCTTTCGCTTACTGATCCATCCACCCTGCAACCCATCTATCTTTTCACCCTTTCCTTCAACACATCCATCGTCCATCCACCATCCCTGTCACTCATCCATCCTTTCACTCATTCATCCATCTAGCAAGCCACACTTACACTCATATACTCACTCATCTAGCCACCCTTTCACCCACACATCCATCCTTTCACTCACTCACCCTTACACGTTAATTATGGGCCTTTGTCTGCTTAGCTGCAGACAGAAGAGGCTCATCAAGAGCTCCACCCCCACTGTAGCTGCTAAAGCGAGTGGTTCACGACGCCCTTGGGGCCAAACCTATCCTTCCAGCTCCAAATCTATCATTCAAACTCATCCATCCCTCCTTCCTTCCTTCCACTCATCCATCCATCCGCTCATCCATCCATCCATCCGCTCATCCATCCATCCACTTTCACCCCCTCCATCCACCCTTTCACTCATATCCATTCACTCTTTCACTCATCCCTCCATCCTTTTGCTCTTCCATCTTTCACCCCTCCATCCTCCTTTCCACTCATATCCATCCACCCTTTCACTCATCCCTCCATCCATCCATCTGTTCTTCCGTCTTTCACCCCATCCATCCTCCTTTTCACTTATATCCATCCACCCTTTCACTCATATCCATCCACCCTTTCACTCATCCCTCCATCCACCCTTTCACTCAACTATCCACCCATCAATCTATCCATCCTTCCACCCATCAATCTATCCATCCTTCCACCCATCAATCTATCCGTCCTTCCACCCATCAATCTATCCATCCTTCCACCCATCTATCCATCCTTCCACCCAGCCAACCACCCACTCCATCAGCCATTCATCCACTCTCATCCATCAATCCACCCTTTTATTCAACCATCCATCCTTTCACTCATCCATCCACTTTCACCCCATCCATTTATTCACCCTTTCACTCATCCATCCATTCTTTCACTCATCCATCCATTCTTTCACTCATCCATCCTTACATCCATCCATCCACTTTCACCCCATCCATCAATTCATTTACCCTTGCACTCATCCATCCATTCTTTCACTCATCCATCCTTTCACTCATTCATCCATGTATATATCCATCCACCCTTTCATATCAATTATGAACCTTTGTCTGGACCTGAAGAAAGAAGAGGCCCATTAAGAACTCCACAGCTGCTGTAGCTGCTACAGCACGTGTTCAGATGCCCCTGGTGCATGCACAAAGTGAGACGAGAGGCCCAGTGCAAGGAGAGAAATGAGGGTGCGCTTGAGGATTGCATGAATTCCCCATGGGGAAACTAATTAACTTTAATGTAAGCCCTGGATGAGGTAAGATATGAGAGGCCAAGGGGATCGGGTCAGGGCAGTCAGAGGGGGCAGCAGAGGGGGTCGGATGGGGTTAGCAAGTACAGGCACCGGGTGAAACATAAGGTGTACAGGCAAAGCAAAGTGCAAAGGAGGGTTGTGCAGGGGCTGCATGAGAAGGGAAAGCATGGGCTTTACTGTAGGCCCCCGGAGGCGAGGGTGAGGAGGGATCTTGGGGCCGATTTGAGGCTCAAGGGTGAAGCACAGAATAAAAGGCAGGGGTCACAAGGTTAAAGTCAGAGCAGGAGCCAAGAGCCAGCCTCTTACATTCCAGTGATGTGAGTGTGCTGGAGCTGCGTCTCGTGCTCGAAGAAAATGAAAGGACCAGAGGAGGGCCTGGAAGCCATACAAAACCTCGGGGAGAAAGCAAAAGACTCTTATCTGACAGTGCTGTGGATGTTTTATATGGAGCTGCAACTTTGAGCTCAGCTCCATCATGTTGTTGTTCTGCTCTGGGGAAATTAAAGTGTAGGCCCCAGCTTTTGCATTGACCCTTTCACTGCCAATAAACTGCTCAGAGCTCCTTATTAACTGGCTGTGACCAAAAGGGTTCAACAGCTGTGTATCGGATTACCGTAACTGTCTACTTGTCCTTTGGACAAGTTAGAAATTAAAACCTCTTGCCCTTGTAAGAAATCTATATGTCTCGGGCGTCGGGAGATAGGAATTCCCCACCCCTGATACCTGGTGTGGTCCTCTTTCATTTGGTCACTCAAGAGATTATAGGCTGGTAAAACAAGCTGCTTTACATTCCTTCAAGACTTAGCCTGAAGGCTGCTCTCCATAGCTACCACTAGGATAGCTTTCAATAAAGGTTGTCTTTAACCTATCTCCAATAAGGGGTTGTTTGGACTGGTGCAAGGTGCCCACTATAAATAGTGGACAGCATATACCAGGCCAACTTCTCACAGGTGTTGTGGGCATACCTTCAAAATAGCGATTCAGTATGAGATGTATCAATGATTTGTGACCACAATTCTGGTCATAAGCTATTGTAAAGTTATCGACTTCCAAGCAGGCCCGTAGCCAGGACTATTTGTTTGGGGGGGGGCATGGCCCGAGCAATGACAGCAACATAAGAGTGGTTCAGTGGATGGGAAAATAAGCTTTCTCATTGAATTGTTTAAAAATGTTTACATGTTGGTAAGATTGTAAAGACTGCTGGAAGCAGGACATACAGTGAGATTAAGTATATACATTTTGGGATAGTGTAGGAAGGCCTCAGAGAAGGTTTTTGGTTTGGATAGTGAACACAAGGACCATTTCTTTGTTAACCATCACAGAAACAATAGATTGCCAAGCACACCCTTGCCAAATCACAAAAAAGGGTTTAGAAATGCATACCAAATCGAAATTTGGAAGGGGTCGGTCCAACATCCCTGTTGCATTTAAAAATGCTATTTTTTGCGTACATAATTGGGTCGCAAACCATTTTTAGGTTACCAACTCTTCAAAGGTGGTTGCAACCCATTCACAAAGGTGAAGTCGTCATCTTAAGACACTTTCCTGTTGTGAATGTAAAACAAAAGTTTGGAGTGGTCCAGTGGAACTTTAATAAACAAGATTTTAAATGCAGCACTGTTTCTTTCAAGACAAAGGGGCTACATTTAAAACAAAAAATATTGACAACAAGATCAGACATGGTAATCTGCTGACAGCAGGCCACCATTCCTCTAATGGCCATTCACTGGAGTAAATCACAAGTTGCTACTGAAGAGTAATGGGGTAGGTAGGATTGTGCCTCACTCCAAATCCTTATTGTGCAAACCAACCTATTAATACATAGGTCAATTCACCAAATAATTTAGCTGCCACAAAAATATATGTTGCAAATTATGTACATCTGGCCATAAGTTTCTGTTATGAATTGCTACTAATAATTGCATAGTAAATGTCCTTTGCAGAGGGTTGTACAAATGACAGATTTCTATTATTATCACTCTTCGTTTTGTTATTGGTTCAAAGAGATAGGGAAACTGTTCCTTCCCCCCTTAGATCTCAACACAACATACACAAAGAACAGGTGCAGGGTATTTTTCAATGCTCGCTGTTGTTCCTTGGGGGGGGGGGGTCTCTCTCCTTGGGAGAATTTTTTTATATTTCCAGCAGCAGAAAATAAATAGGCGTGATGCAATGGCCTAATGTCTGCAGCTAAGTGAGAAGGTGGTCAGGACTGCCAACTGGCCCCAAAATGCAGGGCTGACTTCATTTAGTTGTGCTTTTTAGCCAACATCTTTTGGGTATTCTGGAATTTGCAGACTCACTTTCCCAAACAACGTATGAGTTGCATATTGAAAAGTGTTGTTGGCTATAAGGTGGTCTGGCTCAAGATGTCAACGGTGACAGTTAACAGGTATTTGTGAGTAAGTGTGAAATAGATAGGCTATCTTATTCCAATTAGACAACTTCAATCCATGTAATGAACTAATCTCATAGAGTCCTCAGGTTTTTCTTTTAACTTGTGCACGCTTGGTGTTATGTGTGAGTGGTCTTAGGTACCCCACCTATGTTCGAGAAAGTCAGAATGGTTAAAGGGATCCATTTGTTGCGATTGTGCATCTACAGTACTTTAAGTTTAAAATGTTTCCTCCTCTGCTTTGTGTTGTTTTTCCACCCATGTGTATAGCATTGTGTTCAAGTTAAAGGGTTATGTTCATACTCTGTAGGCCCTTGCTTCCTCCCTGCCTTACGCTGACTACCTCCACCTGAAGGGCTGGTCTCTTAATATCTCTATTGACCTGCAGGTGAAGTAATTGAGCCTGCTGCAGACCAGCCTTTCCTTCCTCCCCCTGGTAAATGTTGCTCAGCTCACTTATTTTATCTCTCCCTTCAACGTGTCCATTTCGGCATCCAACTAATAGGAAGAAGGATAACATTGTCTGTCTGTGGTGTGTTTCCTGTTTGGGCCTGATACATGCGAGGGCTTCAGCCTGGGTTCGGTTCCCTTCCACCTCTGTTCTCTTATTCTCCGAGTCGCTCCCCACTCCACCCTGGGTGAACTCCATACACTACTGTTTTGGTGGTTGATTCAATGTCACACATGGAAAGACTCCTCTGTAGTTTAACAATCCCTCCAATGGATTACTCCTTTGTTTCTACTGAGCGAACATTATACATCAATCTTTTGATCTTTTAACAGCACCTCCAATTAGTTGCTCTTCTGTTTCTCCCTGATGCTTCTAGACAGACTTCACATAATACGCTGAAACCTCCAATCCCTGTATAAATGCCCATGCCACATTTCTTTATAACCATTGAGTTGGGACACATCTAGTCATCTATAATAAAGAAACAACATAGCTGCTCAACTATATAAGTTACTACAGTTGAGTTCAGACATCAGAATGCCTGCTGCCAGCAGCCAGTATAAAAGGCAGTTTAACCTATGAAAGTGGGAGCTGGCTATTCCTTTTTTTTTTTAAATGTTTTTATTGGCATTTGCATAGTAACAGTACATTTTCATACAGGTATATCACATTAATTACAGTATTCTCGCTTCCGTTCGACGAGAATACAATTTCACTTACCATAGGTTATTATTTACTTCTCTTCCAATTTTTATCACACAAATTGCATATGTCACCGTCATGTTTTCAACTGTGAGCAACAATAACTTTAAACTTATCCCCCCCCCCACCCGGTCATGGGCTGCTATGTTTTCCCGGGAACTGGAAAGCCGCCTCCTTATCTTATACCTCACCTGTCTAAGCTGTTATCTGGCATAGGAGGGACCTCAGGTGTCGCCAGTATGCCATTTGTACCCTGAGTGGATTGTAATGGGTCTACCTCCCTCGCCGGGGGGTCTTTTTCTTTGTTTATATCTGTTATCATTAAATACCAAACCCTCGCATCCTCTTCCAGTTTGTCATCCATTCTGACTTTTTTCATTCTAACTAATTCTGCGGTGGCCCACTCCTGCATATCCCTGGCCCACCTCTCAACCGTGGGAGGGTCTGGACTCAACCAACAGATTGCTATTCTTCTTTTTGCTAACACTAAGCCCAGTTGAATGAATTTCCTAGTGAGTTTTTGGGTTTTTGGTGCGGGAAGAAGCCCCAACACCACCCCTTTGATAGTGGCTGGTATTGTCCATCCCGTGACAGTCTGCAGGTTGTCTATCACTTTCCCCCAGTAATAAGCCAGTTCGGGACAGTCCCATATCATATGAATGAAGTGTGCATCTGAATGCCTACATCTGGGACAAGAGTCTGCACGTTCCGGGTAGATTTTGTGGAGTACTCTGGGAGTTAGGTATGCCTGATGTATTACATTATATTATGTTAATTTAAACCTTGTGTTAGAGCTTATCTGTTTGACCCCATCATGTTCTTTCTTAGCATTCTGTTACTGTAAGGGGCTCGTCCAGTACATCGTCCCATTTTGCGTGTATTGGAAGGGTATTAGTAGGGAGATCCTACCGGAGTGCTCTGTATATGTGCGAAACCATTCCTCGTCCCCCTGCCAGGGTGGTTATCATCTGCAATACTGTTGTGACCCCTTGGCTCCTGCAGGAATGCTGGCCATAGTTCCCTGGCCACCGCAGAGATCTTTGCATATTGTAGGAACTGCCCCCTGCCTAATTGAAATGTGTTTTCTGCTTCCTCTCTCGTCATGAACCGCTCAGCGACGTATAGATCTCCCATCGTGTGACAGCCACACTCCTTCCACTTTCTAACGTTCATTGTTTGCCCTATCAGTTTGAAAGGTTTTACCACCCATAGTGGTGTCTCTGGGGCATAGGGTGCTCTCTTAACTACCTTCTGTACCGCTAGTCCCCAGAACGAAGCAACATGCCTTATTATATATGGAAAAGACTCAGGTACTCTGGATCCCAGCATAAAAAGCTCCGGGAGGGGAATCCCCCGATGCGTGCCCGCCAGCAGTCGCCCCTCCAAGTTGTCCTGTTCATCAAACCAATGCACTGCATGTTGGAGTTGTGCGGCCATGTAGTAGAATTCTAATCGTGGGACCTCCAGATCCCCCTGTCCCCACCCCCTCTGCAAGGTGCTCAGCTTTATCCTCTTCCTCTTTAGTCCCCACATCAATTCCACTATCAAGCTTTCAAGTTGAGAAAAATACTTGTGCAGGACTCTATATATTGAATTTTGTAGAGTGTATAGGCATTGCGGTAGGATGACCATTTTAGTCAATGCTACTCTACCCATTAGAGACAATGGGAGCTCTTTCCAGAAGGCAACAGACTTTTTAATGCCTTCCACTCTCTTCCCTATGTTATCGTCCAGGTATGCCGTGCTTGTGAACGTTAATCTAATCCTCAAATACCTTACTCCATCTAGTACCCATTGCATCCCCACATTGGGCAGCTCGTTCTCGTGTTTCCCTATTAAGTTCCCCATGGGGAATAGTTTGGATTTCCCCAGGTTGAGACGTAGGCCGGATCGCACACCAAACCTTTCCAATTCCGTGGTGAGCACTGAGACCGCCTCTTCAGGGCGGCGCAAGTATACCAACGTGTCATTGGCATACATGGAGACCACATGGTGCGTATCCCCAGATCGAACCCCCCATCTCTCCATTGTCATTCTTAGGGTAATTGCCAGAGGTTCCATCGCGATGGCGAACAGGAGCGGGGACAAGGGGCACCCCTGCCGGGAACCCCTTTGTAGTACAAAACCTTCTGAGACCTGACCACGTAGGCGCACCCTTGCTGTCGGTCTGTTATATATTATTTCCATCCATTGTATAAATGGCCTTCCCACTCCCATCCTTTCCAGCACCGCCCACATGTAATCCCATTCCACTGAGTCAAAAGCCTGTTGGATGTCCAACAGGCACAGCGCCCAATTTTCATTCTCTAAGCTTGGAGCATGCCATACGTGCGCCAGGCGCCGCAAATTATGTGTGGTATTCCGTTTAGGGATAAACCCAGCTTGATCTGGGTGGACCAGTTGGGGCCTATACGGCAATAAACGGGATGCCAATATCCCACTCAGTATTTTGGCATCTATATTTAAGAGGGAGATCGGTCTGTAGGAACTCGGGGAGAGGGAGTCCCTGTCCAGCTTAAGGAGCATGGATACTACTGCCTCCAACATGGTGTTCGGTAATATTTTACAGTGTAGAGCTTCATTAAACACCTCTAATAGGTGATCCACCAGCAGGGGAGCATATTTCTGGTAAAACTCCGCCGGGAGCCTATCTCCCCCCCCCGGGCATTTCTCCGGTTTCAATTTCTGGATAGATGCGAGGATTTCCTCTTTTGAGATTGGTGCCCCGAAGGCTTTCGCATCTGTTTCTTCCAGTAAAGGGAGTACCATACCATCCAGGAATTCCTGCAACTCCAGTGGTTGAATCCGGCGAACACTCGTGCACGTAGACTCCAAGTGTGATGCGAATTCCCTCAGGCTCGCCCCTAGTGTTTGTAGTAAGACACCATTACTATTTTGAAGTTGAAATATGGGTATCTGTTCCTTTTCTGTTCTTATTCATCTCGCGAGCAGTGCCTCAGATCTGTCCCCCTGCATATGTAACCTTTGTCTATATGAAGTGTATGTAAATTTTTCTAGTCTGGCCCATTCATCTAGAAGTTCCCCTCTTACCCGAGTCCACTCAGTCATGTGTGCCTGTATCTTATGCAGCTTTGTCAATTGGCTCTCAAGTGTTGAGATATCCCTATCCAACTGTTGTTTTACCCCGTATGTGGTCTTCATGCACACCCCTCTTTCAACCACCTTCATGACTTCCCATTCAGTCGATATGGTGGCTGTCGACCCCCAATTCTCGCTAAAGTAATGTTGCGGGGCCTCTGAAACTGTATTGGCACAGGGTGGGTCTGATAGTGCTTCAACCCTGAACCTCCAAAGCGGTATGGCCGGGCGACCCGTTCGGCTCTTCAGGGTGAGCAACAACGGTGCATGGTCAGATATGTAGCGAGGAAGGTATGAAATTCCCTCCGTATCCGCAGACAACCCAGGTGTAAGGCAGCAATGATCAATGCGGCTAAATGTATTTGCCGTTGGGGTGTAGCAGGAAAACACTTTCTTCAATGGGTTCCTAGCCCTCCACTCATCCCTGAGTTGCATACCCTGCATTAGCATTTCTAGTGACCGCAGCATGCGGGGCTTAGTATTAGCTCTAGGGGGCTCTCTATCTAAAATAGCATCAAAGACACAATTAAAATCCCCCAAAAGGATAATCTCTGCCCCTATGTATGGTGTTGCTGCTTTCAGGATACCAGGGAAAAAATCAGGGCAATCTACATTCAGGGCATAAACTTTAATAATACACAACTCCTTACCCTCCCATTTCCCATGTAGGATTACGTATCTCCCTTCGTGGTCCAGGGCATGATTCAAGTGTTGGAAGGGAACTCCTGGAGCCACCCACACCAGGGCCCCACGTGCGAATCCTGAGTATGAAGTGGCGTAGAGCTGTCCTCTCCATCTTTTGCGTATGCTCTTGATAGTGGCCCCCCATATGTGCGTCTCTTGCAACCCTGCTACCGCTATTTTGTATCTTTTAAAAAAAGCATGCACTCTGCGTCGTTTCTCCAGACCCGATCTCTAATGTTCCAATTAAATATTTTCAAAGTTTGCGCAGCCATTGGTGCCAGTGTGTTCGTTTACTTCTACCAGATCTTTTCTTCCCCATTCATCTCTTTCCTCCAGCCCCACTGTACATAGCCGAATAGCATATTTCCCCCATGACCTTGTGCAAACCCCCTTAACTAATAAAACATTTTGAACTGAACTGTCCCATGTCCCTTCCCTCAGCTTGGGCAGTCACATGATTTCCGCTGCTAGCATTACATCCAGTGCAAAATTCAGCACATACCGCCCCAAACCTCCCACCACCCATCCCTTGGATATCCTTTCAGACCATAGTATGAATGGCTGTGGTCCAGGTACTATTCTCTACTTGATTTAAGCTTTGCTTAGTTATATAGAAACTGATGCTATGCTAGAGATCTGAACCCGTCAAAGGAGCAAGATTGCTCTCGAGCATCCCTTGTGGGCCCAAACTCTGGTGGGGGGCGTCCCTGCCCCGCGGCCGCCCACTCCCGCCCCTACTGTTTAAATTAAAGAGAGTTCTTAATAATGATTCTTTTATAGCCCTTATCATCCCACACTCCATGTTTATATATAGTTCCACACCAGTGTGTGCTTGCTGTTACTGCCACTTATCTGTGCATCCGCCCCCTAGGATTCAGGCCATCTTCATTCATGTCCACTTCCCTGATCTCCGATGTGTGGCTCTGGGTCTTGTGTCACCTCTATTGACTCTGGCTCTGTCTCTGTGTTGGATGCTTGCAGTGTGCCGTCTTGGAGGACTTTGATCCATCCTGGGCCCCTTATTGAGTCCGTCCAATGTTGCCTTTTGGACCGCCTACGTTCTTGCATCGTATTCGTTGCAGTTTGGTTTCCTGAGGACTCCGTGGATGAGTCCAAGCGTCGCCCCCCTGCTCCCCTGGTATCCAGCCACTCACTGGCGTCCCCTGCCAAATGGAAAAATAACGTACGTCCCTCATTTTCGACTCTTAATTTTGCGGCAAACATGAGACTGTATTTCAAATTCAGATCGCGCAGTCTTCGTTTGACCACGATGTAAGATTTCTCTGTTCTGGTACTCTCTGGGTGTCATCTGGATATATTGAAATGGGGTGTCCCTCGAAAAGGAACTGACCTCGGTTGCGTGACAGTTGTAGGAGGAAGTCTCTGTCCCTAAAGTTAAAAAGTTTTGCATTGATGGCCCTTGGTGGTGCCCGGGGCCTGGGAGGCGGGACCAGCGCCCTGTGCTGAGTTTCTTGGGGGCGATTTCTTTAGTGATCCAATCCTCTAGGAAAAGTTCTGGGGAGGGTCCTTCTGCTTTTTCGGGAAATCCAGTAAATCTTAAATTGTTTTTTCTTGATCTCCTTTCAGAGTCCTCCGCCCTCTCATCTAATTTTATTTCCTGCTTTTTGAGTTCAACCACCGTGGCGCTGAAAGACTTCATTTCATTCTGGAGTGTATTCACAACTTTTTCAGTGGTGGCCACCCTATCTGAGACTTTTCTCAGATCGACCCTCAATAAGTTGACATCTATGGCCACTGCATCTATTCTGTTGACCATATCGTCTCTGGTCGTTTGAATTGCTTGGATCACGTCTGCAAGCGTGGGGGGACCCTCCTCGCTCCTCTCCGTGGGCGCCTGTTCACCATTGATATTGTCTTCCCTTTGCTCCGATCCGTGTACCAATGGTTGCGCATAATTAGAGATTTTATTTGTCTGTGCCTTGGGAGCCCTGTCCTTCCCCATGTGAGCCGTCGGTTTCTCTATCCGCTCTCCACTCATTATTATTCTCTGTTGCCCTGATTATAGGGATCCGAATCTCAGCGTGCTTCCTTGAGCGACCAAAATGTACAGTCGTTCGAATATGTACTTTGCGCACCACTTGGTTTCTTGGTGGAGTTGGCCGTGGCCGTTGCTGCAATGTGGTCTGATCTGCTTCCCTTTTGACTCAACCGTGGACCCGGGTTTCCCTGGTATTACAGCCACGGTCGTCTCCGGACAGTTCGTATTGTGGCTTATCACATTACTTAGCCCCTGAGCCAGCAGTGCCGATGCGACCAGTATCTCCCCGTAGGCCTCCATGTTCCCCCCTGCGTGTCGCTACACTGTGGTTCCACGGCAACCTTTATAGTCTTCCCAAGGGTCGAAAAACCGGATCCAGTGACCCCCTTCTGCCTTCACTCGGGCTTTGAGCCAAATCCTTACAGTCACTAGGCCCAGCGTGCACTTGGCTCCAATTTCCCCCCTCCGACCATGCTTGGGGGGTTTCCCTTCGGTCTCACGCTCACCTTTATAATTGCCTTTGTTTATGCTCCCTCGCCGGTTAATTAGGTGGGGTACCACTCTCTGCTAGCCCCACGAGTGTTTCTTATAATGTGGCACTCTCGTTGCTCCTTTCCTATTCGTGCCTCCGGGTCTTGCCACCAGAATTGGGCCCCTCCTGTAGCCGCCTGCCTTCCTGGACATTGGTTCCCGGGGTCTTGGGGCAGGCCGCGGTGCACGTGGAATTCTCTTTTGACGCAGCTCCCGCTTCACTGGGAACACAGGTTCTCGTCCCCGTGTGCGAGCGGGTCCGCCGCCTCTTTGGTCGTGCCCTCGGTGCGCCGCCCCAACCGTCGGCGGCCCCGGGGAGCAACCTATCTTCACCGCAATCGATCCCCGGGGATCTCGGAGCTGGGCCGCGGTGCTTGCCGGATTTTCCTCTGCCGCGGTCCTCTGCCTTACCGGGAACACAGGCTCTAGTCCCCTTGTGTGAGCGGGACCGCCGCCTCCTCAGCCGTGCCCCCGGTGTGTCGTTTTAGCCTTCAGCCTGGCTATTCCTTTTAATATATTTTTCTAAAAGTAAAGGTGAACAGCAATGAAGAGATATTCATGCAAAGGTGTTTATTTTTTTCCACACTGTAGGTCATTGCAAGAAAGTTAGAATCTCTACAAGTTTCTACACAATCTGATCCACAGCCTTTTTAACCTGACTTGCATTAAACTGATTCTATTATATTCTTGAAAAAAAATTGTATGTGCATTTGGTGTGCTTAATTTCGCACTACAGATTCTGCTTTCATACTTCTTATCTGTAATGAACATGACAGAGCAAGACACCAAGACACCATGAAAGACCAAGACACAAAAGCAGCACAACATTTTGTGCTGCTTTTGTGTCACAAAAGTGACGCAAACCTGTGCAACTTGTTTTTTTTATTTACTTTCCAGCGCAAAACATCAGTTCCCTCAAAGAAACCATAGAAGCCCTTAGTTTTGCATTACTCTGCAAATGGGGGTGTTGCATGGGTTGCAGGCATTAAAAAGGAGAAATTCTTTTATTTCTCCTAACTGTTCCCACTTGGCATGTGTGTTGCCCTGCAAAGGGGTTATTGCATGTGTTGTATATGTGCGTTCTCATGCAACCACCCATGTTTTTTTATGGAAAAACCCTATTAACTTACAATAGTAGGCAGGGTTTTGTGCCAAGAATAATGCCATTTTGAAACAGGCATTAAAAGGATAAATGCTTTTATTTCTCCTAACGTTTCCCACTTTGCATGTGTGCTGCACTGCACAGCATACATCTGAAGTGGGACAAGTTTTTAAGTTAGTCTATGCATAGTATTTTTTACTGAAAAGGTGCCCTTCCAGTACAAAACATATGCAAGACTCCTGCAGATGCCCTTGCAAAATTATGCAAATGTGTGTGCATGGCACTCAGCAACCTGATTGTGCATTCCCTCTAGGAAGAGAGGAGGAGAGTCCCATATCTCTGTAGATATGGTGCTTTTCTCCTCTCTCCTTGTCACGTGACACAGTGCAGCAAATTTGGTTGCTGTGCTGCATTTTGTAACATCTTTGATTATCTAGGTCCGATTTTTTAAGATGTTTGCAGGAAGGGGGATGTTATACTTGTCCTTCGGCTTTGCTCCTCTATGTAGTCTGGGAACTCCTTGGTGACTTGCAATATCTTTATAATGTACGGCAGGGAAAACTTTATCCTATTATTAATACTACTTGTGATTTAACAATGCCTCCAATATACGTATGGTCTCCGGTTGGTAGTTGGTCAGCAAAGTATTCCATGTCCATTCTGATGGACATGAACAGTGGGTTCCATCTGGAGTGCATACTGGTGCGGCTGAGTGTTTCTTACACCCTCTGCAACACTTATGTGCAGCTAAACTCCATGTGACATTAACTTTTTTATATTCTTTAATTTTTACAGTTTTATTTCTCGCAAACTCAACCCGAAGGTATTGGAGTGCTTTACAAAAGCACCAGTTGCTTTAAACAATGTCACATTTATTTATTTATTTTAGGCACAGAGAGATTAAGTGATTTGCCCGGAATCACAGGATGTTGAGCCGATGCCGAGACTCGCGTCTACAGCACATCCTCTACTGTTATACCTCACACTCTTCACCTAACATGTTCAATAAAGGTCAAACCACAAAACCACCCATTCAACCATGCACCAAGCAGCTGATACAAATTGCGTGCTTCAATATCTTTGTCACTGGTATGGAGCAGTATATAAATAATGAAACCAGACTATCCAGAAACGTGATTTAGACCTTGCGAGGGACAGGCTCCTTGCTACGTAAAAAAACAGTACAATTTAATACAATTGTTTTCCAAAGTCTAATTCACATTTTATGAATTCTAACATTGTGTCCCAAACTACAATTGTTTTTATGCTTTCATTTATCTTGTTTCTAGGTTCATTTATATTTATTGTAGCCCTGCCTTGCCTTTTTAATTCTAATGTGCAGTTCATGCATTCCTGAAAGGGATTCCCAGCAACACACCTGCATTTTAATTTCCAGATGCAATACCAATATGAACTTCTTACTTTTACACTAGTCCAGGTTGCATGTGTTATACTTGTGAATTGTACAGTTCCCAGCCACTTACTGGAACACAAATCATCACGTTCTGAAATTGGAGTGTTTAAATGGAAGAGGAAGTTGGATTCACCATTGTCATAACAAGAATGCTAAGTATTTTTGTTAAGAAATATTTATTCTTAACTGTAGCACACTTTAGCTTATATTCTGTATTTCTCCCGAGACAAAAAATGTGTGAATTGTACTAAGCATTTCTTTCAAAATCTGCTTTTCACCTGCATACTCCCAAGGACGTGTGGGGGGGGGGGGGGGGTGGGGGCAAGCGTCAAGTTGGGGGTGCCGGGCCCTGCTGGGCCCCCCGTGGCAACGGCCCTGGTACAACAGGTGAAAAATGATTAGAGTGCGCGGAACCGTATTTTCATATTTTACCGCTGCCATAATTGTCCATCCCCTTGAAGACTAGAACACCCCAAGGTGTCTAAAAACGCGTTCGAGGTACACCAGAGCAAGGCAGAAGCAGCAGGTGGGCCTCGTTGAAATGTGTGTGGTGCCCGAGGACGCGCACAACTCATTAAACGACGTGTAATGATGCAGCCTATTTATTCGGCTGTCAACTCAGCCTTTTTTACTTTTGATTTACTCGTCTCCCTGGAGGGGTTCCAACTTCATAAACCTACAGGAAGCTCGTTCGCCTGCAGCCCTGTCTGAAATGCTGGCGCGAGATGGCAATAGTGAAAAAGCTTTGCAACAGCTCTTTCATTTAAGGACACAGGGGAGCCGTCTTAGCAGGTGCTGTGCAGGTCTGAGCTCTGAAGAAGCCGCATCTCCGATCTACAGAATGAGGGATGGAGGGATGTTGGCCTCATAAATGGGGTTTACTCATACCGATATTCCACAAAAATCATGGAATTTCTAAGTATGTAATGAAGGGAAGGTTTCTATGCATTTCTGAGCAGGTCCGCCTTTAAAAGTTACCGAATAACAACAAACTTGCAAATTTAAGAGAATTCGCTGACGATTTGTACACAGTTTCTCACCACAGACCCACTCACAGACTTCCTTTTATCAAGGGGCGGAATACATGTGTTTTTAGAGCTGGAACTTCTGCTGGTGGAAGGGGAGAACCCACAAAAATGATAGTTTGATGAGGTTGCGGGGAAAGTGACTTCCAAGTTGTAGTGGTAACCCATTTGCAAAAGGAAAGTGGTCCCTTTTGGCCCCCTTCCATCTTGAGAATGTTCAAAATCGTTTGAGGGAGAGTTGGCAGTGCTCTATAAGGCCACTATCATTCCTCAGTGAAACTTAAAAACAACAAAAAATGCAGCCCTGTTTCCGTTAAGGAAAAAGTACTGCATTAAAAAAAAGAAAAAAAGTCTTGTTTATTTAAACAGTTGCATGGTGTCTGCTGACCTTTGCAGGCCACCATCCCAGTGAGGGTGGTCAATGAGAGTGAGTCACGACTTTCGACCTACCTCATGAATAACACTGAGGTAGGTCAGAATGGGACCCACTCTGATTCAGAATTTTGGGTGCCGATCTATTGGTACATAGGTCCATTCGCAAACTTCCACACTTCTCAAAAATACTGGCCACAAATTGCAACCAGGCTTTGCACCACTGTGAAAGTACATCTGGCCCTGTGTTATTTAATGTTGTCTAGAATTATTTGGGATCATTTATGGTCAATATGAACAACCTGAAAAGCTGTCACGTTATCTTAAAACTTATAAACTGTTTCAGTTGCTAAAAGAATATTTAGGCACAGCTTGAAAACAATCCGCCCAGTATGTGTCTGCCTGCATGCAATTCATATTGTGAAAATGAGCTCGCGGCCACACATACACATCAGCGCCATGCTGACTGATTTATACTTTCACGCTCTTTCAGCTCTTGAAATATAGGCCAGGCTGGCTGCCCGCAGACAGCCCTTGCTCAAACAGCTCTTTCAATTATTTGCTGGTGAAAATGCTTTCAAAAAGTATATTTAACTTTGTTGGCATCAAGAAAAACATCCCTTAATCCAAATAGGCTTCGTTACATTCTAAATATACCATTAAATATTACCCTTCTTGCCATTTTCAGCCAATTAGAATGACTCATAAGTCGAAACGGAGCTGAGCTGGTTGAGCAGCCGAAATTCATTGGTTCATATCCCCCCAGAGCTGATTAGGATTCGAATCTATCATAGGATAATGCATCAATGTACAACGAGTTGGGGTATAATAACCCTTGTTATATGGTAGAAGATACAATAAAGGGGATTGGATGCAGCATGTTAATGGAGAAGATTGTTCATTTTTAAGTCATAACCTGGTAAGGTGCCCTGCATGGAATTGAAGAGATTTTGAACTACAGCAGTACTTACAGGCCCCAGATAAGTGAGAACCTTGCTGCTGGCCACTTAATTGGCAAATCTCACCAAAGCAAAAGGGGATTTTTTCTGAAAAAAGCACGTCAAGACGGAAGAAAGCCCCTAACCATCAATGTGAGTGGGCATTTTAAGAGTAAAATGTAAAGCTAGAGGACTTGTGAATAGCGGTATGAACAGATACACGAGTGACAAATGAATGCATTAACACCCGAAATTTTTTTTCCTCAGGCCTCAATCACCCTTATGCATGAAAACGTTTTCCCCTACCTCAGCCAGCCCTTCGTAATCAAAAATCTACCCCCACCTTTTCTTACTTCCAAACTGCTACTTCTCCAGTTTGCTTCTAGTTCCCTTTTTTTTTTAGATAGTCGTTCATTCTCCTTTGTTTACCCTTGCACTTTAATACCAATACCTGATACTGTCCTAATATATATGCTCCGACGCACCAACACTCTACAACCGTGTACATTTCCACACACGTTCTCATCTCTGTGTGCAAAATCCAGCTTGGTGAATTGCACAATAAACATCTGTGAGGCTGATGGAAAGACATGGTTGGTGGTTTATTGTGTAGATCTTCACGTATAATTAACAAAGTGGAAAACATATAGGTGTAGTCGTACATTAATCAGGAGAACGTCACTGGCTAGGCAGAAGGGACAAGAAATCGAGGTAGCACACAATATCCGAGCTTTCTTAACCCAGCTAGTCAAAAGGAGAGATGTAGTCAAAGGCTCTTTAATGCACTCTTTAGACCTTCAACAGATAAGATATCTTGGCTGTCATCAAAGACGTATCCCAATGACAAGAATTGATTGGGGTTGCAGGAATCTGCATTGAAAAGAATAAGGTTAACAGAAGTAGAACCCCACCTCTGGGGCAACCTTTATTCAGATATCCGCCTTGCTCCATCCCTTATGCACTGCAGGATCAAACTAAAAAGACATGTAACCTAGCCCACCCTGCCACTTCTACCAATGCCAGCATCTCAGGGGACACCCCTCTTGCTCTGGTCCTAGATGCTGGTATGAAATGTGCTCTTCTGCAATACGTGAAATACTTGAATGTCTACTCCGTCCGTGTCTGTGTCTGCTGTATTCTTATGACCAGCTCACTAAGGCAATGTTGTCTGTAACCGCTATATCTGTGTGATCATTACTCTGGTCTCCCGTCCACCTGGCATCTACCTTCTCATGAATCCAACTGCAACTGCACCTCCACTATATCAACAGCACAACCTAGGGAGTCACTAACATATGTTACATATTTGGGTGCTCTCATTGCACACAAAACTCAGTGGTATAGAAACCCATATTTCACACGTATCTCTGAAATATACAACAATTTCATGGTTCCCTGTGAAATATGGATGTTATCATTATAAACAATAACAGTCCCAAACGACTCTGCAGAGCTTTACTATTGTCAGGACTCTTAGAGTTATGTGCTGAGGAATTATGCATCAAGATTATCTAAATTAGGGGACAAAAATGCAAATTATGCAGTACAATCTCATGCAGTATTATTTTCATTAATTTGAACAGTATTTCGTGAAATCTGCGAATTATGCTTATTGTGTGGGAAATTATGTGACAAGTGCAGTAAATCATTAAATGGTAAACAAGGAATATCACAGAGTTGCATAAATCCACTTGCCCTCACCATTGTCTATCAACAATTTATTCATGAACAAAATCTTAATATTCTAATTTCAGTCAGTGCTCATTGTTAGCTGCACTTGGAAGAAAATAGCTTTTCTTAAGCTACCCATCCCAAAATAAACATGTAACATATAAACACAAATAATCGGTAACGTGTCAAATCTGGCCCTCTATTTCCACTGGTTCTAGTAACATTTACAAACAACTGGGCCTTTGGCTTTATGGTTTTCTGATTGTCACCACAGTGGCGGCCGATATTTACCAGGGATGGCGGGGCAGGGGGGAGGAGAAGAGGGGAGTTGTAAATGAAAATAAATAATAAAAAAACACTTACCTTCAGGCCGGCCACTCGGCCGGCCGCCGCCTCTCAGTCGGCTCGCCGACGCCTCTCACTCCTCGAAAGCAGGAACCAGGAAGCACTCAGGCTCCTGACTCCCCTAGTCAATCACAATGCTGCATTCATATATTTATATTTTCACTGGAAAAAATGAAGGTTGAAGTGGTATTATAGTTGGGTGTTGAAAAAACCTCACCAGTTATAGTTTACTGAACTAACTAAAACTTGCACCCCGTTATGCACTGCTTCTGTCCTCACATATTATATCAGTCATGACATCTTATATGACATAATTAATGAAGTCACTGATGACAACTCCAATGACCATGCATGAATCATATAGCAGATGTGTAGAGTGTAATATGCTATTTATCACCATCGCCATTGTTTTGTTAATAGCATATTACAGTCTGGGGCTGTGTGTGTTTGTGTGTGTATATATATATATATATATATAATTATATGTTGTCTCCTTACTGCCATACTTCAGCCACGCAGCACACAGTTTTTAATTACTTAAATTTGTTAATGAGTTCAGGAGCGAGTTTGCGCCTAAGACTTGGTGTCAAATAAATCAAATCTGACCTTCTAAAGACCACATAACCCAAATATAACTAGTTGATTAATAGCCCTAATAGATGTTGAGGCCAAGATCTATGCATCCAACCTACTGGTAGATCTGGAGACCTGGGTCAGTAGCAAAAACCTGATCCCAAAGACACAGACAGGATCCCGGGCCGGCATGGGCACCCTAACAAATATATCAGCACTAACTCTTCTAGCTAAGAAAGCAATTGACAACTCTAACATCCTCTACACATGCTTTCTAGATCTTAAAGCAGGTTTTGATAAAGTGCCAAGAGCCAAACTATGGGCCTAAATGAAAGCTTGGGGTGCCCCCCCTAACCTATTGGGAGCAATCATCAACTTATATTCGCATACCTGGGTCCAAATAAAACAAGCATTTGCAATGCAATAGGTCTCGCATTTACGCGAGTTTAAGCTATTGGCATTGTAAATTACAATGCGTTTTATTTATGCTTCAAAAACGTAAACATAAATAAAGGCATTGTCATTTACAATGCCAATAGCTCAAACTCGCGTAAATGCGAGACCTGTTGCATTGCAAATGCTTGTTTTTTGTGCTTTCAGTTTTGCTAACGTCGCTGTACGTGTGCGAGGAAGAAGGAGGGGGCGTGTTAATGTGCCGCGTGCCGTACGCGTGCACATGTCCTGTCCTCTGAATTTTGCTAACAGAGTTATACGCGTGCACAACTGCTGTTTGTACGTGTGCACATATTTGGGGTGGGTGGCGAGAAGCTGAGCAGCATTGGAGTAGCAGTTTAAACGGTAAGTCCTTGGTAAAGCATTATGAGTAAGTGTGTGGCACGTGGCGTGCAGAGGTTTGGGGCTTGCGGTAATGCGCAGTGGAGTTTTTTGTTTTGGCGGTTGGATAAGCGGTGTTGCTGAGTGTTTATAGGGAAGTGGCGTCGGCTTGGAGTGTGTAAGTGAGGTTACAGTTTGTACTTGTGAACGTCGCTACTTTGAACATCGTCGCTAGCTTTGGCAGTGGATCGCAAATGTGAGCTAAAAATGAGAAGGAACGGTGAGTTTGCTTTATTGTTTTAACACTTGCGCGCGCCGCGCCTGGACAGGAGATGTGCACGCGTATGGTGCGAGCAGGAGTTGTGATAACGCCGCGAGCCGTACGCGTGCACATCTCCTGTCTCTTAAGCTTCGGCACAGACAGTTGATGTGCACGCGTACGGCTTGCGGCGTTATTACAACTCCTGCTCGCACCATACGTGGGCACATGTCCTGTCCATACGCGTGCACATGTCCTGTCCCCCTTCCGACCCAAGTCGACAACAATAGATCTCGCCGATAGCGAGCAGGGCTTTGCGCTGCATCGCTAGGCGAGACCTAAAAAGGGGACGGTTGGCGCCTAACAAAGAAATTTCTAACAAGAAATGGGCTAAAGCAAGGATGTGTGCTGGCTCCCAGCCTATTCAACATCTATACTGCCGACCTAGAGAGCAACCTTCGTATAATCCAGGGTGACCCACCGAAACTGGGAAAAACACCTATAGCGAGCCTGCAATATGCGGACGATATCGTGCTTCTTTCTCAAACTCCACTGGGTTTGCAACGGCTGCTTTCACAACTCGCGCAGTACATCTCAAACGCAAATTTAACAATAAACCTAAAAAAATCTAACGTCCTATGCTTCTCCAGCACTCGTAGAAAACGATCAAAATTTATTTGGAGGATAAATTCCTGTACCCTAAAACAGGTGGATGAATATAAATACTTGGGCGTCTTATTAGATCGCCAATTAAACTATAAACATCACTTAGACCTCGGTAAAACTAAATCAAAACAACTACAATTCGCTTTCAAAAGCATACAGAAAAAACTAAGTGGAAGCTCAACCAGTCACCTACTAAAGGTGGTAGCAGCAAAATTTCTGCCCTCTATTACATATGGCTCGGAAATGTTGGACACCAAGGACTCTAAAACGCTAAATCTTGCCCAATCAAGATTGTTAAAAAAACTGTTCTTAATTCCGCGTCATATTTCCCAAGCACAAATACGTCTGGAATACGGAGTAACAAACCAGATACAGGCCAGACAAGGTGTCCTGGCCAAATATTACTGGAGAATGAGGGCAGCTGAAGACAACACGCTAGCCTATCACTGTTGGGAGGAGGTCGAAAACAGGCTAGGCAGATCAATTCCACATGTAAGACTCTTAGGCAAGCGCTTCTATCGCTAAATCTGGAGGAAGCTTGGCATTCACCAATGTCATACCTCGCTTTTAAACAAATTACTAACAAAGCTATTAAACAAATATCGTTGCAAACTGATAAAGCATTAGTGGCTGGCAAAAGTCACGCCTGGATGGTGATGCCAACATACAAACAACTGAAACAACAATCCTATTTACAAGAATGCTTCAGAGATCACTATAAGAGGAAACTAAGTTTATTGAGATTGAGGTGGTTTCCGATCAAAGACCTCACCCCAAAATGGTTACGGACTTGGCCATCTCTGGATTGTCGCCTCTGTGACAAGGGAGAAGAGTCGCTATTACATCTATTATGTATCTGCCCGGTCTTACTCAATTTAAGGAAGATACTTCTGAGGCCAATGCTAAGAGAAACACAAGTCAGGACCTGCAGAGCGGCCGTGATAAAATGCCTCAGTGGCTCTTCGATCCAACTTTCCTGCAAATCGATTAAATTCCTGACATTTGCAGCTCAAGAGCTCGAAAAGAAGGCAGCAGCAAAACAGGAACTGGGAAATATGGATATATTGCAGCCGGACCCAGATCTTTCTTGATGCTCTTTGCAGCTTCCTCTCCTCCCTCTGCCCTTTTATTCTATGGCACTTTAAGCACTTTATTTGAGACAGGGGGAACAGACACGCTCACTCAAGCACAAGTCCTAACGCGTGCTGCATCCTTGTCATAACAGTCGTTTGTCGGCTCTAATCTTCTAATGTGAGGGCCATCCTTCCCCTTTTTAAAACTGTTTTTCTGGTTTTATTTAGCTTGTACACTTGCGTAATGTTGCCCAGCACAGGGGGGCATGTCTCGCCTTTTTAAACTGCTTTTCCTGTTTTTACTCATCATGTACATTTGTGCAATGTTGCCTAGCACACGGGGGCATGTCTCGCCTTTTTAAACTGCTTTTCCTGTTTTTACTCATCATGTACATTTGTGCAATGTTGCCTAGCACACGGGGGCATGTTTCGCCTTTTTAAACTGTTTTTCCTGTTTTTACTCATCATGAACATTTGTGCAATGTTGCCTAACACACGGGGGCATGTTTCACTTTATATGACGTTGTTTACCACATGGTGGTATGTTCCACCCTTTTATGATTTTAACAAATCATATAAAAGTATTTTTCTTTCAACTAGTTGATAATCCATTTGTGTTTTAGTTTAGCTTGGACGGATCTATCATGGCATAAAGGATTAATGATGTATTGCGCTTTTAATATGTTCATCTGTATGCACTATGTGTGTTTATGTTTTTGGTGACATCCTTATTCATTAGCCATATTCTATGTGCAGAACGTCAGTGTATTTCCAAGCTTTTCTTTATGTTTATGAATTGTTTCTATGTCTATTAGGGGGGTGTGGTATAAATGTTTTACTGAGAATAGCGCTTACTAGATTGACAAAGGCTGCTGTGTCAGCCGAAACGCGTCTCTCCTGCCGCTGGGTCGGAAAAGGCCTTTTGAAATTAAAGAAGCCTTGAACCTTGCAGCCCTCGTGTGCGTGCCTTCCTCCGTGTGGAGTAGGTGGTCTTGGAGATTGTAGCGTTGACGGTCGGCGCTATTCACGCATCACCAGTCGTTTGTGGCTTTTCAGGTTCGACCGCAACCTGTTTGGTAGAGCATGGAAGTGCTACGAAGAAAGGCCCCCAGAGAAGTCGCCTGGAAGAGGATTATAGGATGACAGCAGTTTGGGAGGCGGTGTTCTTGGCGCGAGGAGGTCTGTCGACTTTCAGCGCGGGATTGGCGTTTCCCCTGTCTCGAAATGCCTTACTCAGCAATCCGACGATCCTTTGGTGACTGGGCACCGTGAATGCCTATGCAGAAACGGTGAGGACTGTCTGGCTTAATAATCTTTTATGAATTGGTCTCCTCCGACCCTGCGTTTGTGTTCATCATTTCATACATTATTTGCTGCGTTTTATGAGGAGACATCGTGACACAAACCTTCAGTTTGGCTTGATTTTGAGCTTTTTATTCTCTTCACATGACTATTACTTGGAGCCTATGTTCGGAACTCAGCGGATCAGCCGCGTTTCCTTTGAAAGAGTTTGTTTCTACTGGGATGTTTCTGAGTGTCTACACCATCGTGCTGAATAGACATTGAAACTGTATTCATACAGAATATTGAGACACATGGACTTTGGATGTCGGGCAAAATTTTGCATGGTTTTGGGGCATTATGGGACCAGTAGTCCTTGTGCGTTATAAGCGTAAGCTCGGAGGTTGTCATTTGAGATCTACAGTACACATTAGGCGTTTGTAACCCCTCTGCTTGCTTATTTGCCTTTATTTTTAATGCCCCATTTCGTTTAGTCCGCTCAGCACGCTCGGTTATGAAAATACAATAGGACGACGATAAACAGTGTTTCCAAGTGTGAAGTAAGAGCTAAGGTTTCAGACTCAGCCCGGACGGTATTATTTGCCTTATATGTTGTCTCCTTACTGCCATACTTCAGCCACGCAGCACACAGTTTTTAATTACTTACATTTGTTAATGAGTTCAGTAGCGAGTTTGCGCCTAAGACTTGGTGTCAAATAAATCAAATCTGACATTCTAAAGACCACATATCCCAAATATAACTAGTTGATAATCCCTTTGTGTTTTAGTTTAGCTTGGACGGATCTATCATGGCATATAGGATTAATGATGTATTACACTTTTAATATGTTCATCTGTATGCATTATGTGTGTTTATGTTTTTGGTGACATCCTTATTCATTAGCCATATTCTATGTGCAGAATGTCAGTGTATTTCCAAGCTTTTCTTTATGTTTATAAATTGTTTCTATGTCTATTAGGGGGGTGTGGTATAAATGTTTTACTGAGAATAGCGCTTACTAGATTGACAAAGGCTGCTGTGTCAGCTGAAACGCGTCTCTCCTGCCGCTGGGTCGGAGGAGGCCTATTGAAATGAAAGAAGCCTTGAACCATGCAGCCCTCATGTGCGTGCCTTCTTCCGTGTGGAGTAGGTGGTCTTGTATATATATATATATATATATATATATATATATATATATATATATATATATATATATATATATATATTACCTACTGGCAGCCGCCAGTAGGTAGTTATAGTTAGGACCTAGTTTCCATAGGAAAAGCGTTTTTTGTTTTGCCAATAACTTTGGCGTTGTTTGACGAATCCTCACGAAATTTTCAAAACTTTTGGCCCGCTCAGGTCAGCTGCTGTCTTGAAAGTTCCGGGGTGATTCGTCATGCGGGGGCCGAGAAAAAAGGGGGGTCCCAAAACATGTTTTCTCCATGTTAATTTCCATAGGAAACTTTAGACACAGCTACAGCCTGAACTGCTGAACGGAATTACACCAAAGTTGGCAAAAAGATAGCTTTTGGTCCAGAAAGCACACTTTTGTTTAAATGGTGTAAATCCATTCAGTACTTTTTGAGAAATTTAAAGATTTACAGATATCGATATTTGAGAATTGTGAGATCTGATTGGCTGAACCCTCCCGAGCATGAGCTTGTTTCTGATTGGCTTCGAACACTTCAACAACACAGAAAGGAGCCCAGGGGGAAAATAATCAAGCCGCCCCCCACTCAATACATTATCAACAACAAGGGCCTGACTCAATGGACAAAAATCTTAAGCTTTGAGACACTGGAGGAGTCCAAAATATTTTCTAACTACACCCCCCACAATGCGGTAGAATACCGCTAATTCAAGTGTCAAAATGTCCAATTTATAAACGCACTGTCACTACACTGCAGCCAAAAGGTTCCCACCCAAAATTTAATTAGAAAAGGTAAGAAAAAGTGTGGGAGTGGAGAGAAAGCAACTCACGGTAGTAACACCAAGGGGGGCTTGCTAGTTGGTACTCGCTAGCACACCCACTTATCATCATTGGTTGCTTTCTCACCATGAAAAGAAATGTGTTCCAACATAAACTTTCTTAAACGTGAAGGAAGAAAACAGTGACAGCAAGGTACAATAAGCACTGTAGGTGCTAATGTCACACACGTGCCCTGCTAATCCCCGTGAGAAAAGAAAAGAAATGCAGTTCCCAACATTAAAAATGAGTACCTACTCACTGGCCAAATATGACTTTATTCAGTGCTGTGAGCGTCCTCAATAAAAAATGGTTAAATTTAGACCATTATTACGTCCAAAGCACCAACATGTTTCGTTGCTACCACTTTGCGCAACTTCATCAGGGCTAAGGGGATAACCAATCTTCACTTCACTTGGAATTACCACTTGGTCTGCAGGTATATGACAAATAAAAAGACAAAACACGTGCCAGGAGTAAATAACCCCCAATTTACACCGCACAACATACTTGAGTTGATGATAATAATATAAAACCTTTAATTACCGAGATGTTGCTAGTGTCCCTCGTACCTGCAACCCCCGTCGTTGTGCGGTACGTGCCAATTGGTCGCATATCCGCCGGGTGACCATATGCAATTATGGCACCTATAGACAAGCACAAATAGTACAATGCTCGTTATGCATCACATCCTCAGACACAGACATTTTAGATAGAAAGTGTCTAAAGCTGTTGCTATGTCTGCCACTGCCATGGCTATCAATACTCTCCCCGCATGTATATACGCAAATTTCACAGTTATTCAATTCACACCCGGGATTTAATGCCCAATACTGGCTTTCCAGATTTTTCATAGCACGTCTATTACACGGCTTATCTTATAAAGAAAAATCAAGGTTTTATATTATTATCATCAACTCAAGTATGTTGTGCGGTGTAAATTGGGGGTTATTTACTCCTGGCACGTGTTTTGTCTTTTTATTTGTCATATACCTGCAGACCAAGTGGTAATTCCAAGTGAAGTGAAGATTGGTTATCCCCTTAGCCCTGATGAAGTTGCGCAAAGTGGTAGCAACGAAACATGTTGATAAGAAATAATGGAGTTCCTTATCTGTATTATGTCCCTTACCGTGAAACCAAAATGATACCTCATTTTGGTTTCACGGTATTGACCATATACCCCCCGGAGATAGAGGTGGTGACAGAGAACTATTGGTCAGGCAAAGTGAAGCTAAATGGATCTGTCGTTTACTGGCAACACATAAGGGACATAATACAGATAAGGAACTCCATTATTTCTTATCGTAAATCATGGTTGGGGGATCCCGCCATATATCTGTAAGAAAAATACGCATAATATGAGGATCTGTAAAAATAATCAGACAGAATATAACTTGATTCATTTATGTAACATATAAAGATCAGTTGATTTATTTGTAAATTTATGTACAATTATTCATGACACTAATTAAACAAGTGATTATTTTGTCATGTATGTTATAATTAGGGATGCACCTGTCATTGGGCCCTTGGCCTTATGGGTAGCATGCAATGCCAATGTATTCAGGTCTGACTCAGTTTGTAACATTTAACAACACGTTACATATGCCTTTCTTTGTTATTGTTTGGCTTTTTCTTTCCTTTCTCCGTTCTGTCCAGACCTAGATTTGAATAATTGGACCACATAATGTGACCTACACTTTTAGTTCCGATAACTGGCGTCTTCCACTCTAAGATGGCCGCCACTAATCTTTATTATAATCTAGTATTTGGTCCCTTTCTCTCTTTCCACTCTCGGGTGGGCGCTCTTCTTGTCCCTTCCTGTTAGCGTAAGAATTACGCAATGAAACAATGGATATGAAATTAAATTATGTTACTTATCTCTAGTTACTTCCGGTTTCTTATTGATACAATTATCTTCGCTCTTTACTTAGAATCGTAAGTTCCTTGTGCCCTTACTTTTAATAAGTTTCTTTTTTCGAATGAATTTTGGTGGTCTTTAATATCTTTTTTGTTGTTATTCTCATCAATGTTTTTAATCACTATAAAGCGTTCCCTGACCGTAATAATTCGTGTAATGATAACATTAATGCCTTGTTCCCCAATATTCAACTCGGGCTGTTTAAATATTTTTTGTGCCATTTCAATATGGCCGAAACATTTCCTTGTTTTTGTTGTTCGTGCGCGCTGTTTGAAGTCCAATTACGAGTGACGTCACCTTTGGGTTTGCCCTTTAAATAATGGCCCGTATTCGTGTTTACAATACTGGCGGGTGACTATGCTGTTTAGCTGATCGTTCATCGTACGTTAAGTAAGTAATTGGCCCCTTTCTGATTCCTGTATTTATTTTTCTAAGTGTTATGTATTCCTTTTTCTTTTGCTCATTTTTGCTATATAATGAATTGGGAGGTTTTTCTGTATGTCTTCCAATGTGTTCGTTAGAACTCTGTATACTGCAAACGTGGTGTAGGGAGAAAGGTTTGGTATATTTACCTGTGCGCTATAACTGATTAAGTATCGCGCTTATATAATTCACATCTTGCGATATCTTAGATCACGCGTGCTTTCCAATTAGGGAGCTTTATTCATGTTTGTTACATCATGCCCGACGCGAGGCAGAAAGAAGGGTCTTTTATATTTACCTGTGCGCTTTATTTAATCCAGCATCTCACATATATTTAATTTCTTGTGACATTTCAGATCGCGTGTGCTTTTCGTATATGGGGTTGCATGCTTGTTTATCATATCATGCATGACGTTTCTAATATATATTTCGACTTAGTTGCGTTTCTGATTACACGATTGTATGAGGTACTTTGCTCATACGTTTCTAATAGAAATTGGATCTATGTCCAGATATGATTCAAATTATTTGATGGCCTTATTGTATAAGTTGACAACAGGCCCTTTTCCCATTTCGCCTTTATTATATTTCTTTGTGCACTCTTGGTTCAGGGTTTTGCCTAACAATAAGTTTCCAGCGAATTCGATCGATTGATAGCGTCAACTGTTTTCACTTATGGGTTATTCCATAAACAATCTGTATAATAAATATGTTTAACATGATGGTAAATACCTGTTTTTTAAAAATAAAAAAAAGAATTTTTAGACACTTGTTCGATATTTAGTTCAAAGAGTGGATCTACCCAACCATTGTTAATCTCTCGTCAGGTGGGTCTTATAATTTCCCCCTGCTCCGGAATTTGGGAGTTTCAATAAGGATTGAAGTATTCTGTTTATCCTTGGTCGGATCTTTGAACCTTGAGATGATATGTTTACACTTCTGCATCTTCACCTCTGATAAGGCGGATATATTAACTGTATTTTAAGGTGAGAATATTCCAACACATTAAAATAATTTATTAAATATTAACTGCAGAACTGGCCATTTTATGACTACTTTATTATGGATTTCTATTTATTTTAGAAATGGATTCTGGATTTTATCTTTACCATAAATAACAGAGGACCTATTCATTTTGGAATTTAAGATTGATTGATATTATAATAACCCTACTATTCATTCTAAGGTGAGATACTGCCCTAGATGGAATTAATTGGTATGCTTCCTCTGACGATTGTTTGTCACCTCTGTACATACAATATTGGGTGTCTTGTATTGTCTATTTTTCTTTAGAATTTGATTGTGTTCGTGAAGTGTTAATTATACCCTGTTTTCTTTTCATTCTTTTACTCTTCTTTTTTATTCTCTATCTGTTCAAACTGATTATCCTTTTCCATGTTTATATATATGGTTATATCACCTGGTTTTTCCTCTCACTCTTATATTTTTTATTTTTTATTTTATTTCTATTCTTTTTTCTTTATTTGCCTATATTGATTATCCTTCTCTATGTATATACATATGGTTATATAATTTGTTCTCTTGTGCCCTCTTTCTTATTTCTTCCTTCCTCTTACCTTTCCTTTGGCATCTTTCCCACTGTAAGACAACTTAGCCAAAGAAAACTTTTCCGGTCTATTCCCATTTCCCTTTCTTTTTCCATTATGTATATATAAAATTGTGAATGTCTGTTTGTAATATATTGTAATATTGTGTCCCTTTTAAAATTGTACATATTATGTGATGTGGGCTGTCCATTGATGTTTATATATGTTTTTATTCATATTTTTGTTATCATTGTGTAATATAAATGTTATATGTCTATTTATATTATGTTTTTGTATAATTGTTTTAGCCCTGAGGAAGTTCCTTGGTAGACAGGAACGAAACGCGTTGGCTGTGCTTCAATCTATATAAAAAAAGAATAAAGAAGATCCTTTGGACGTTACTGGCTCTCCTGAAATAATTATTGAGTGCACCTCCTTCTTTCTTTGGAACTCAAAACGTAGATTGTTGTTATAGATGGAGCCCATCCTATGGTCTCTGAGGTAAACAGAAACAGCTTTATTGACATTCTTCCTAGCTTTCTCAATCTGTGGACAGAATTGATTTGACCACTTCCATTTTTGTCTTTGGCATATATTAGAGTATACAAAGACAGTGTGAGGGAAAAGCAACATCAATTGTGCAAAGGTATCCTTCATTAGCATTTCCAAACCTACCCCAGTCAATGTGCCTAGGTCATTGCCAGCACAGTGCACAATCATGAGGTCAGGGGGTTGGAGATGCAAAAAGGTTTTAACCAAAGGCAACAATTGGTGCCGCTTTAATCCTCTCTGTGCAAACCATTTAATATCCACATTTTGCAAAGCTAGGTCTTTGTCAATACCTCTGTGTTCAGCATAACTTTTGCACCAGAAAACATAGCTGTGCCCTACGATCCATACTGTAAGCATCTTGAAGGGATGGGTGGAAGGAATCAAAAGATGTCTGTAGCTAATGTAGTCCGTGATTGGCTGATGAACAATATTGTGCACAGAAAAATAGGGTGCATGTTACTTTCGTGAAAAGCATGTTTGTGATTGGGTAATAAAAAGTGTTTGAAAGGTACACTACATAGGATACGTTAATACGTGCAGAAGTCAACCACACCTGACACTTGCATTTGGAAGCTACTGTTCTGAATTTAAAAATATGGTGAACTTGTGACCTGCACCTGCCGTTGAATGTTGCAGAAAGTGTTGATATGAAACATGGTGAACTTGTGACCTGGACCTACCGTTGAATGTTGCACAAACTGTCGGTATGAAATATGGTGAACTTGTGACCCGCACCTGCCATTGAATGTTTCCGAAACTGTTGGAATGGAAACTGGCATTAAGGAGAGTGGGGGAGGAGTTGAAATAAATGTGGAATTAAAATATGAAATGCATTTAATTACAAGTGATAAACTATTAAAGTTAGTTTTTCAAAATCAGTAGTATGTCTAGAAGAAGTGTGTTGTTCACAATTTGCAGTAGTAGTATTGGAAATAGGTTTCTGAACTGTCGTAAGGGTTCGGGGCGCCATGGGGATGCGGCAGTGTGGGGGAGTTTCTACTCCACAAAATTTGAGAACCAGTTTGGGGAGTTTTAGAAGACAGTTAGGGAGGGTTAATATGAGTAGCCAATAGAAATGTGTTTTGCAATTTGAAATAATGAAGGAACGATTTTGATTTGTTACTTACATCTATTTCTGTGCGGAAAGAGAGGAAAGTTTGCCATTACTGGTTTTACCTTGATTAGAGTGCTGCATTACATTTATTGTGTGAGAAAGAATATATTGCATGCGTTTCTGAAATTTGAAAATCTGCAAAACTTCTACAGAGGTGAGTTACAAATTTATAAGGTGTGTTATGTATTGTGTAGTAGTGGTTAAGTCTTTGAAGTGATATTTTTAAGTTTGAAAAGAATTTATTTTAAAAAATAACATTATTACAGAAGTGTGCTGTTTGACATTTGTTACGAAATGTACATAGACTGTGAGTAGTTGCTGAATAGTCGAGGTGCAAGACAAAAGTCGGGTTTAAGACATGCTGGTAGAGGCATTATTGATTAGGGTACTTTGTATGACTGTGTGGAAAGGTACGGTTGAAGTACCTCGTATACATTTAGGTGTCTTCGAGAAAGAAGGAGTGCAGTTTGTCATGTTGAAATGAGTGCATGGTTTTGTGAGTGAGGTACAGGGTTGAATTGGGTACCAAAATCAGCCAGGGCAACGTAAAGGAAATGGCGCACGTTTGCAGATTGTGGCTTGTCGGAAAATACTGGGGTGGGGCCTTTACAAGAGATATGTTTTATTAACTTGAGGGAGATGAAAAAGAAATGGAAATGTTGTCTGCAGACTTTGTGTATGGACTTTTCACACTGGTGAGCTACATCTGAATATTAATGAAGGTAACTGTCAGACTCCGTGCTTGTGCAGAATGTGCGTACATTGGCGCACGTTTGCAGATTGTGGCTTGTCGGAAAATACTGGGGGGGGCTTTACAAGAGATATGTTTTATTAACTTGAGGGAAATGAAAAAGAAATGGAAATGTTGTCTGCAGACTTTGTGTACAGACTTTTCACACTGGTGAGCTACATCTGAATATTAGGGAAGGTAACTGTCAGACTCCCTGCCCGTGCAGAATGTGCGTACATTAGAGGGCCGGCAGATCGAGAGACTGGGAATGCAACGTCCCTTGACCTCCCTCTCCTCCTCCTCCCCCCCAACACTTCCTCCCCCTCCCCGTTTGTAAAAGGAAGGTAACAGAGGCGTATCTGCTTCGAAAAATACCACTTAGACCCTCACTGGGCTGCTGGTATTACCTTAACAGCACAGAGAAAGTCCCATTCGCCTTCTATGCTACACAAAAAAGCGGCACACAGTTTCAACTTATATACCGGCGCATTGTACATTGCCCGTGTGCACGGATTTGTTTATACTGGTGAACTATACATGAATATAAGTGAAGGTAATTATCAGGCTCTGTGGCTGTGCAATATCTGTGTACAGTAGAGGGTCCTGCAGATCGAGAGACTGGGAATGACACGTCCCTTGATGTCTCTCCCTCCTCCTCACCACCCAACACTTCCTTCTTCGCTGTTTGTTAAAGGAAGGTAACAGAGGCGTATCTGCTTCGGAAAATACCAGTTTAACCCTCACTGGGCTGCTGGTACCACCTGAACAGGAGAGAGCAAGTTCCAATCGCCTTCCATGCTATACAAAAAAAGCGCTACACATTTGCAACTTACATACCGGCCCATTGTACATTGCCTGAGTGTTTGTCTAAGTAGTGTGACTTTGTTGAGGTATGTGTATATTTCTACTTGTATTTTCACACGTTTTATGCATCGGAAGATGCGATACCTATAAAACACAGGTATACATTTATTTGTATGTTTCTTTTATGTTTGATACAACTACCAAAAGGCACAGACAGATGTATGCATGCTTTGAGTAATATGGTGAGACTTACAACTGTGACATCTGAAGGGTTTCTGCTTTATATTTGGTAGACCAAACACTCTCAGTAGTTGCTCAGTAGTGAAGATGCAAAACAAAGTGAAGTTAAAGACATGCTGGCAAAGGGATTAGTGATTATGGTACTTCGTATGAGTCTTTGGGAAGGTATAGTTGAAGTACGCGTATATATTTAAGTGTCTTCGTGAAATGAGGAGTGTAGTCTCTCATGTCGAAAGGACTGCATGGTGTTGTGACTGAGATGCAGGGTTGAATTAAGATCCAAAATCGGCCAGGTCAACGTAAGAGAAATTGCCACAATTGCAGATTGTGACTTGTCGGAAAATACAGGGGGGGGGTGCTTTACAAGAGATATGTTTTACTAATCTCTGGGAGAAAAAAAAGTAATGGAAATGTTCCCTGCACATTTTGTGTACAGATTTGTTCTCACTGGTGAAGTACACCTGAATATAAGTGAAGGTAATTGTGAGGCTCCCTGCCTGTGCTGAATCTGCGTATATTACAGGGCCGGCAGATGGAGAGATTGGGAATGAAACGTCCCTTGACTCCCCCTCCTCCCCTCAATGCTTCCCCCGTTTGTAAAAGGAAGGTAACAGAGGCCCATCTGCCTTGAAAAATACCACTTAGACCTTCACTGGCCTGTTGGTGGGATTTGTACAGCACAGAGAAAGTCGCAATCAGTTTCAATGCTACACGAGTACAGTGTGTCATGTTGAAAGGAGTACATGGTCTTGTGGCTGAGGTACAGGGATGAATTGGGGTCCAAAATCGGCCCGGGGAACGTAAAAGAAATGGCCCATGTTTGCATATTGTACCTTGTCGGAAAATACAGAAGGGGGGGCTTTACAAGACACATGTTTTATTAACTTCAGGGAGATAAAAAAAAAATGAAATGTTACCTGCACACTTGGTGCACGGGTTTGCTCACACTCGTAAAGCACACGTGAATATAAGTGAAGGTAATTGTCAGGCTTCCTGCTCGTGCTGAATCTGCGTACATCAGAGGGCCAGCAGATCAAGAGACTCGGAATGACATGTTCCTTGAGCCCTCTCCTCCCCCTCCCTAACGCTTCCTGTCCCCCCATTTGTAAAAGGAAGGTAACAGAGGGTCATCTGCATTGAAAAATACCACTTAGACCCTCACTGGGCTGCTGGCGGCATCTGACCAGCACAGAGAAAGTCCCAATCAGCTTTTATGCTACACAAAAAAGCTGCACATAGTTGCAACTTACATACCGGCCCAATTTACATTGCTCGAGTGTTTGTCTTAACAGTTTGACTTTGCTGCGGTATGTCTATGCTTCTACATGTATTGTCACACATGTTATGCATTGGAAGATCAGAAACCTATAAAACACAGGTATACATCTATTTGTATGTTTCTTTTAAGTATGATGCCACTAGGATGAGGCACAGACAGATGCATGCATGCTTTCTGTAATATGGTGAGACTTTCAACTATGACATGGAAAGGGTTTCTGCTTTGCATTTGGCTAGGCCCAACACTGTTAGTAGTTGCTGAGTAGTGAAGATGCAAAAGACAAATGAGGTCAAAGACATGCTGGCAAAGGGATTAATGATTATGGTACTTCGTATGAGTCTTTGGGAATGTATTGTTGAAGTATGCCATATATATTTAAGTGAATTGAGTAGTGTTTTGATATTTGAAATAATGAGAATAGCAATGTAAATAATTGCTTACTAGTTAATATCAGTAATCATATGTAATTATTTTAAAATATTGAATTGATGTAAGAAACCATTGAAGCTGTTGTTTGTTTTTCAGAAAATTATTTTGTTTGGATCACAAATTCAAGATGGCAAAAAAAAATGAAAAGAGAAGAAAACAAAAAAGACAAATCTACTTACAGAAAAGTAAAAAGACTGCGTTACAAACAGATGACAATGTTACTAAGGATAAAGTTTGTTCTGGTAAGAACACTAAATACTTTCCTAAAACAGTTGTCAAGAAATTACATGAACACAATAGGAATGAAAGGAAAAAGAAGAGTTTTTCAACAAAGCAGAAGGAGAATGACATTTCAAATGGTAAAAGAACATTAGTTTTTGGGAAAACAACAGATGTTACACGAAGACAAAAACAATTTCAAGAGATTCGACAACGACTCTTTTGAAGTAGAGCAATTCAAAATTTATTAAAAGATTGTAAGAAGTATAAAAGAAGATTACTAGCGTGTAAGAAGAAGCAACACATTGAAAGTGTAGTAGATACTGCTTTTGAATTGAAACAAAAATTATTTATATTAATATTGAAGAGAATGAAAACATTGGATAAAATAATGAAGTTTCTGAAAGACAAAAACAAAAGAGAAAGACTTGTTAATAGAAGTAACTTTTGTAAAACTTTCACTGGTGAATGGAAGCACACTTCTACTACTGAGCCTTTCTTTAATGAAGAAAGCCACTTTCAACAGAACACATTAGTGTTTTCAGTTGATACTAGGGGTTGATGCTACCAAATGATAGATGGTTGTCCCATTGCAAAAGAAGAAATGGTTGTTAGCAGTGCAGAAGAAGTAATAGCTGAAGAAGTGCAAGGGAAGCGTACACAAGCTCCTGTATATAAGTGGGATTGTAGCAGTATTTGCAGTATTCAACAGGTGTCTATTGACATATTGCGAATTATTTTACGACAGTATGCAAAAAAAGTGTTAAACAGAAGATTAGGTTGTTACAAGGCTTGTCTTTCAAGAAAAGTGTATAAAAGTAGTTTTCATCACTTAAGAATGTTAGCAGTACACCACTCAGGAATGCAGAAGTTAGTAAGGAACGTGTACTATGTAAAAACTCCTGTATTATGTTTAAGTGAACTGAACAGAGCTCTTTTACAGGGTTGTTTATCAGATGTACAAAACATTTGTGGTGATATACAGTTTCGTTTTTTTGGTTCAGAACAGCAGTGTGTAGAAAGTGAGAGCTTGATAACTGCAGATGTGGAAGAACATGGGAAAGAGATTAGTATTGATGAGTTTGTAGAAGAAATTACAAAGTTTAAGACAGTGGGCCCGATTCACAAAAGTAATCTGAGACAAAATCCTAACTTTACGACTTTCGGTATTCACAGAAGGCATTTAGGAGTACTAAAGTTAGGATTTTGTCTCAGTCAATTTTAAGTTTTGGTCTTAAATTAAACTTAAGACAAACTTAAGTTTAACTGAGACAAAATCCTAACTTTACGACTAGGATTTTGACTCAGTTAAACTTACGTTTGTCTTAAGTTTAACTTAAGACCAAAACTTAAGATTAACTGAGACAAAATCCTAACTTTAGTACTCCTAAATGCCTTCTGTGAATACCGAAACTCATAAAGTTAGGATTTTGTCTCAGATTACTTTGTGAATCGGGCCCAGTGTCTTCTGAAAAACCAAACTATGTTTGTATTTGTTGTCAACGTACCCATTATAAAAGTCAAATTAGGAATGTTAATTTATATTTAAAAAGTGAAAAGGAGAATAATGATAAGTGGCATCAATTTGGAGCTTACTTGTCGGTGGAAGGTCGATTTGAGTTGGGTACTCATCAACGTATTTGTAAATATTGTTACAACAAATTAGAAGAGAACAAAAGGCCAGATAGAGCAGTACATAACAACTTAGAGTTAGTAGCTATTCCAGAGGAATTGGCAGATTTGAATACATATGAGTCAGTTCTTATTCAATATGTTCACCCATTTCAAGCTATAATTCGTATGGAGCCTAAAACAGGTAGACTGCCACCAACAGATTTACAAAGAGGTCTGAAAGGAAGAGTTGTGTACTTACCTTTAGATTTTAAGAAAAATCTTGAAATTGTTGGTGGAGACAAAGAGGAAAATGAGACAGTAGTTATTCTAGTAAACGGTGTGCCAACAAAGAGTCGAAAAATATGGCAAGAGTTTGTAGATGTTAATAAACTTCAAAAGGCTACGTTATATCTTGTAGAGAACAATATTTATTATCAAACTGTAAATGTTGATGAACAGGTAATATGTTTAGATGATGAATCAGAAATTTCAAGTGGCCAAATAGAGAAAGTGGACAAGTCGAGGAGTGAAGAGATTCATGAACATTACACAATACATCCTCTACCTTCAAAAGAAGTGATAGGAAACAGCATTGAATTATTTCAAATGAAAAAAGCAAAGGGAACTCCAATGAGTGTATGGGAAAAAGCTTAGAAGCTCGTTGTTTTCCACAGCTGTTCTCCACTGGACAAGGTGGACAATTTGATGAGAGACCTGTACAGATTCCAGCTTCAAAATACCGCTCAACAAGATTATACTCTGAAGATCCTATATTTCGACAGTGCATTCCATATATTTTTCATCTTCTTTTTGAAAGTGATTTGTCTTCTCTTTCATATGCAGTGAACCACATACTTAAAATGGGAGTACATCAATCACATGTTTCTGCAAAAGAATTCATGGACAAAGTTCAACAAAGAGATCAAAATTTAGAATCACAGTTAATTAATTTGATGGCATGTCAATGTGGTACCAATGAATATTGGTTTCAACGTCATGGTGAACTTAAGTGTATGTTAAGAAACTTAGGTACACCAACATGGTTTGTAACACTTAGCTGTGCTGAATATGCATGGAAAGATTTACTTGAATTTCTACGAGAAGCAAATTCAAATATAAAAAATATTGAAATGAAGACACCCGGAGAACTGTGTTCATTGGATCCTGTAAATGTGTGCATTTATTTTAACCATAGGTTTCAAACTATGATGTCTTTTATCTGCAATAAAAATAAGTTTCCTCTTGGAGAAGTTATTGATTTATTTTGGCGAAAAGAGTACCAAGCCAGAGGTGCTCCACATATACACATGCTATTATGGATAAAGAATGCTCCAAAATTTGGGACGGATACTGATGAAACAGTATTGTCGTTTATTGAACAGTATGTTACCTGTGACATTCCAAGAGAAGGAGGAGAAAAGAGCTTGAGACAACAAGTTTTACGTTTCCAAAGTCACCGTTGTGGAAAGTACTGTTGACAAAAATACAAGTCTTAAGGAAAATGTTATACCAAGTGTCGGTTTGGATTCCCACGTCCAGTAATTTCTTAAGGAAGAGTAAATTATTTTTTGTCAGCAGTAAGGCATACAATAACTCGGAAACCTCCCAAGAATACATACAACTTAAAAAGAACAGAACAGTCAAAGTATATTAATGACTACAATCCAGTTATTTTGAAAATGTGGAATGAAAACATGGACATTCAATATGTTGCAGATAACTCAATTGCTGTTGCATGCTATGTTACAATATATATAACGAAATGAGAAAAGACAGAGATGAAAGAAATGTGGGAAGAAATTTCACAAGGGAAGATCCTTAGCAAAATATTGTACAGCTTTAGCTTGAAAATGCTTTCACACCGAGAAATTGGATCCTATGAATGTTCAGATCGCTTGTGCTCTTCCAGTTTGTATTCAAAGTCACGTGCAATCATTTGGGTAAGTTTAGGTCTTGCCTGCACACGAAATAAGTCTTGAAAACATTAGAAGAAATCAAATAATTAGCACTGAATGAACCAGAAAGTACAGAAATTCTTAAAACTAATATGTTGGACACATACTATCCAAAAAGGAGTCCACATCTGAAAGAGCTATGTCTGTACGAAATACTTCAACATTACAGCTTTAAAAGAAATGTTACAGAAAATATAAAACAAGGAAAATATGCAGTAATTGGATGTGATGGATGTTTAGTAAAAGATGCCAAAGGAAAACTTAATAACCACAGAAAACTCAGTTGTGAAACCCCAGATAAGAGAGAATGTTTCTATTTAGCACTTCTGCAACTGTTCAAGCTATGGCGTAGCGAAACTGAATTACTTGGAGATTTTGACTGCTACGAAGATTCTTTTAATGCATGTAAAGATAGTATTCAATGCACAATTTTCCCTACATATCTACAAATGATAAATGATGAAATTGAACAAGAAAACACTATTGCAGCTGAAATAGCTAAAGACAGTTCTCAAGATAGTCAAAGTTCTGGTCCACTGAGTCAAGATCCCCTGGGACAACCAATAATCGAAAATGAAGCAGCAATAACCATGAATGAAGTAGAAATTGCAATGCAACAAGCACAACAGGATAATATTACGTTGGAAAACTTAGAAGAACAGCTAAATATTGAACAAAAAGAAATATATCTACAAGTGACAGAACAGATACAACATGGTCTGTTGCATGAAAAAAAAGAATGTCAATGTTCATCATTTAAACCTATTCTTATGTACATCAGTGGTCAAGGTGGAACAGGTAAACGTTTTTATTAAAGTTTTGACCAGTTATCTACAGAAAACTACAGATTCACATTTATCTTGTGTTGTAACAGCTCCAACTGGATTAGCAGCACACAATATTAAAGGGATTACTTTACATAGATTACTTATGCTACCAGTTGAACATGATAATAAATTGGAATATCAGAAGCTTTCTGGAGATGCTTGTTATGAAGTGTCAAGAGTGCTGAAGAAAATGAAACTTTTAATCATTGATGAGGTGAGCATGGTTTCAAACTTAATGCTTGCCTTTGTACACTTGAGAATTCAACAGGTTTTGAAATCAGATTATAATGTTCTGTTTGGATTTAATTATATTTGGAGATCTACTACAACTAACTCCTGTAAAAGGACAACCAGTTTTTAAAACACTTGTGCATGAAGACACTAGGAAATCTTTGGGAAGTATTGGAAATGTGAACATTTGGTTAAATTTTGAATATAAAGAACTTATAAAGAATATGCGACAAGCAAGTGATGAAGATTATGGAAATATTCTTAAAGATATAAGAATTGGTGTGCTGACGAACCATGGTAAAGAAGCTTTAGAAAGTTGGCTACTAAGGAACTTGTTTGGAACTGAAAACACAGCAGCTGAAGTAATGTACAAGAAGATTGGAGAAAACAAGTCTATAGTTGGTCTAATGCCTACACTACAAGAGTGTTGTACATTCAATCAAGAGCTTCTGAAACTGGAAAAACAAGAAATAGTTCGAATTCAAGCTATTGATAAAATTGAGCACCAGGGAGTGACTATTTTTCTTTCAGGGAAACTACAGACTAAATTTTACTCTTTGGAAAAGTCTGTATCTAAAACTGCAGGTTTAGAAAAAACTTTAGATGTATGTATAAACTGTCGGGTAATTTTGTGGCGTAATTTGAATGTAGAAGAAGGTTTAGTAAATGGAGCAATGGGAAAAGTTGTTGATTTTGTAAAATATCAGAACAGAGATGGAATAGAATTCTTGAAAATAAAATTTGATCAGATTACATAGGTAAGACAGATTGGGCGTTGTGCTGTACGTTTTTTGCTCATAAAAGACTTGTATGTTCGCAGAAAACAGTTTACTCTGTGTTTAGCATATGCAGTAACTATTCATAAATCTTAAGGCTTAAGTATAGACAGTGCTTTGGTAAATATTGGAAATACAGTGTTCAAAGAGGGAATGGCATATGTTGCATTATCTCGAGTAAGAACATTGTCTGGTTTGTATTTGATTGATTTTGATGACAAAAAGGTTAGTGCTGATGTAAATTGTGTAAGAGAATATAATCGTTTAAGAAGAATTTATACACCAGATTTAGGTGAATATCCTATTTATGAGAAACCTGTTGTGTGTCCAAAACGAAAATATGTTAAAGAATCAAGTGAGGTTGGAAAAAAAAAATGTAAGAGAAAGTTAAAGGTGTTAAGAAACAGAAAATGGAAAGTGTTGATGACGTTGTGGGATACCAGTTGGAAAATAGTTCAGGTATCAACTGGTATGCTAATATGATTCTGAATGTTGTGCTTTATCTACAAGATCTTTGTCACAAAATCGTGGGAAATCATGAAAAAAGATTCTGTTCTTTATTACGTCATGTATTTCAACAGTTGACAGCTGACAGAAGTAAAATCCATACTGCTTCTTGTATTCGCCATCTCTTGGATATATGTACTTGTTCTTTGACCTTCACTCTTAATATACAACAAGATGCACAAGAATTTCTCATGCTTATGCTTGGAGTATTTGAAGATGAAGGAATACAGATTGAAAACTTTTTGGACTAAGTTACAAATGGGATCATAAATGTGAACAGTGTTCATTACTTCCAGCACTAAAATCGACACAGAACGATTCATATACTTAACGATACCACACTGCAAATCAGTACCTTTTAACAAATTAGTAAAAGCGGCAAATCATGATATGAAATGTTCCCATTGTATATCAGAGATGTTATCCACATTACACATAGAAAGATATGGAACATATCTGATTTTAATGCTACAACGTTGTAGAGCAAATGGAAGAAAACTGGAAAGCAAAATAAAAAAGTTTGTTGCAAGTCAAATATCTATTTCTGGAAGAACTTTTACAACAGTGGCTATTATTTTTCATACTGGACCAACTACAACATCGGGACACTATACTGTGTATTTAAAGTGTAATAAAGGATGGACACATTGCAATGATGCCCACTTGGAATTAAAACCGAGATTACCTTACGAATTACCCAATTCATATTTGATATTTTTGAAGCCAAAGTTTTGAATACATCATTTGGCCTATTGGGAAGATGTGAACACGCGTTATCAAATTAATATTGGATATTTTGGAACCCAAAGTTTTGAATACATTATTCGGGCTATTGGGAAGATGTGAACAGAAAGTAGAGAGCACTGGAAACAATTACTAATTATAATTAGTGTTTGGACTATTATTTGTGCTGATTGGTATTGCCTTTGGAAATATTGCATTGAAAAGCAAATAGTTTCCATATTTGTTCTCTATATTGGAGGAGATGTAAATGAGTGTTCATTTTGGAAATGTTCTTGAGATAAATAAAAGACGTACTGCACAAGAAGGATGTAATACTGATTTGTTTTTTTTTCAACAATCTAGTAGTTTGTTTTTTCCCCCGCTGTTTCATGATGATACTACATTGACATCACTGTGTATAGTGAAGTTAAGTGAAATCTGAGAACAGCAATGAAAATGAAAATGTAATGTAAATCTTAAATTATGTTGTGGTCTTAAAAAAGTAATAGTATAATTTTTGTAATACATTACATAACAGTTTTCTTTTTCTTCTTCATTGTACGTAGTGGTGAACTTTGAAAAAGAGTTTTAATGATGAGTAGGACAATAGTACTCTAAAATAGTTCAAGAGAGTCATGTTTCTAAATTACGTAAACAGGTAAGATTACATAAGATAATATGTATGATAATGTAAAAGAATGTTTGAAGAACATTTATATGTTATTTATTTGAAATTAAAATTATTTTGATCCTTTATAGTATTGGGTAAGTTTGGTCAAATAGCTGATGAAATCTGTTAGGTAGTTATTCTTATACACAAACAGTACGCATGCTCTGATGTAATCTCTGTAGCACAACTTTAGCATTAAAAACAATAATCCAGGCATTATGTTTTCGTTTTTAGGTCTCGCCTACGCAGCGCGCATGCGCTGCTTAGGAGGACCTTTAGCCGTTGCTCTGCGCTTTTTGGAAGCAAACACTCGTGCTTGTGGCGGCATCAACCTTGCGGGAGCGAGCAGGGGCGCGTATGCTAATTGACAACATATGTCTCTCGCGCCGCTGCTGCTCGCTCCCACAAGGCGCATGGCAGCACAAGCACGAGTGCTTGTTTTTTTAAACTTTCAGCGCGAGGCGCGCATGCTTGTTTTCATTCCCTCCAATGCTCTCCCTCTGTCGCTCCTTTCCCTTGACCACCTCCTTTTCATGCCCTGTCTTCCCTCAATTCAGCCTCCTCCCCTCTCTATCTCGCCCCTTCCATCTTTGCAACACTTTTTTTTTCAATTTACAAGTTAACACACAATCTTCGAGCGCTGCCTTCATTTCTTGAGCACTACTGTCTTCTGGTTTCTAGTTAGACTCTGTCGCTGATAACATTGTCAGGGACTGTGCCGGCTTAGGTTCCATTGCAGTCTTTTCAGCATTGAGAGGACAAGTTTCCAAAGACCACACAGCAATACTTTATTTGGGAAAGAAGAGCTATTTTCGCGCTCTGCAGGTTCCTTCAGAGATCGGAGTACCCATGGGCCTCTTTATGCACACGCCGTTCATACGTCATCGTACCATGGGCCTGTGAGTTTAAGGGTGCAGTGGTGTACCGCACTCTGGGTGCAGGAGGCGGGGTGGTGTTCTGCTTGGCTCAAAACATTTGCATATCTATGGAACGCTCCACGGTGGCTGAGGGCTCAGTGCATATGGGTTGGATGGTGAGAACATTTTCACCCCTCACCACATTTTGCATAGAGTTCGTGGGATAGACAGTGCATTACGCCCCCGCTGCCGTATTCTTTTATATTCAGCAGCACAGTCTCTTGCTTGTTTACATATATCGAACCAACATATACATGCATTAAGAGATACGTACTAGGATTCCCAACATGTCTGTCTGACAACCTTGTTTCTAAATAAATGACCTTGCCACGTATAAGAATAAGTAACTGATTTAGGATTTGTCAGGACAGACTTGTTTTTTTCACGACAATGTTCGGAAAAGTAAGTTCATTGCATCACTTATACCTCCATTTGTGTTTTTCATGACCTTTTTATGCCATTCACTTATAAGTTTAACTTTCTCAGATGACTCACTTTTAACAGGAGATGTACCCTTTGCCGCTTTAAAGGGTCAAATAATGTTCCAATAAAAATTACACAACGGAAATTGAGACCATTACATATTGCTAATTAGTGAGGAAGGACACGCTTGCATTGCCTGGCACATTCAGGGGCTATAGTTATTATTACGCCTCTAATCTGTCTGCTGTGCATATAGTTTAATATTTTTAGGCATTCAATATAGCTCATTCGATCAAGAACTCTGCTTCCCTACTTGCGAATGAAATTCTGTGCTGCCCAGTTCATGGTGGTACAGCAGTCATGTCGAAGATCTGGCTTCAGGGCCTTGTTGGGGCGTATGCCTTTAGATGCTTCGATGTTGATGTACGCTATGCTTGTTGTAAATGGGAGTAAATAGTGGCAGGTGCTTTAAAAGGAAAGATGTTCGGCTGTATATTGCATAAAAGAGATGGATGTAAAAAATACTCTGAGCCCCAAACACATTATTGATGGGTAATTTTGTTTTGTTCGGAAATTTGCACGGCCCTCCTGACTGTACTAAACCACCGTCATACATAGTGGCATATCCAGCTGGCATGCAATCATCTTCCAGGCTGGTGTGCCAGCACTCGTCAAGCTACCGCATTGTGTAGGTGGGTTGTGCTCGCGATGTGTAAGAGTCATTTCCTGATTAGGGAATTGTATGCCATTCTCTTACAGCAGTAACATAATTTTATGCCAGGGATTCCTTATGCGTCGATATTCATGTTTATACATGAGTTTCCCATTTACACCTGTGTGCATCTAACATGTAGAAGTGACTTTCCATTTTGAAGTAAGTTAGCCGAAGGTATAAAGGGATTACCCTTTCCATAGCAGTATTAAAGAGTTTTTGCGGTGTGTGTGAGAGAACATGGAGCTTTGTTCAGCTTCATAGATGGAAGTGGGTGACCAGTAGGCGAAGCAATACAGGGCACTGGAGCAGATATAGATTTTGGAATTTTATGGAATGGATCATGCATTTCCTGACTGTTTTAAACAAGCTGGTACTTGTTGGCTGTTAAGGATAGTGATTACACCAGGCTCCGCTGCTTTAATTTTTGTTGTCATTATCTTTAATTTAGACCAATATGTCTGTCTTTCTCCCTTGAATTTCATCTATTCTTATCACTCTTGAGAATTCCTCCAATTCCCTACCAACTTGCACAATGGGATTCTTGATCTCCTCCTTTTGACCCTTTCCCCTGTCACCTATTTATTTTCCATTCCCATTTGCTTCCCTTGCCCGCTTTGTTGCTTCTCCCTGGCATCTGTTCTGTGCCTTCTGCCATTTTACCTTTTGCTACCTCTCCTAATCTAAAATCCTCCATTCTGTCTGTTGTGCCATCTTTCTCTAATCTCTCCTGAATCCTGTCAACTTGTCAACAGTCCATTTTTTTCTCCTACATTTCCTGCTCTATTTGTCTCCATCCTGTCTGACCTTCTGCTGTAGTTGGCTCTCCAGGTACTTTACTTGCATAATTTAGTTTCGTTATTTAGCCACATATTCTTCTCATCCTTCTTTCCCTGAGACTCATTTCTCTCCCCATACTTCCTTCTCTCCATAGTTTACTCCTTTTCCTTCAAGATGTCATAATATATATGTGTATGTATTACACAGTGGTGGTAGCCATTGTGTAGGCATGATTCAGGCGGTGTTTCCATTGAAAGGCATTTTTTTTATCTGCGTATACCTTTTGACGCTTGTGGACAGATTTCCATGTAATCATGGAAATCTACTTACTCAGCTATGTTTCAGCATGCCAAGTTTTCATGCAGATTCATCTATGAAACAAGCATTGGCATAGCCAATAGGTCTCGCCTTTGGGACCTTATAAGTGTTTAGTTATCCAGCACAATATCCTTGGTGCAACAACATCAAGTGTTGCATGGCTAAACACTTATAAGGTCCCAAAGGCGAGACCTATTGGCTATGCCAATGCTTGTTCCATTTGCAGAGGCACAACCTATGCACTGATGGTATCACCCAGACAGTACTCCTGCACTTATGCAGTCACCAACAGAGTAGACATGTTCTCATGCGATCAACCAGGCACTAGTGTTGCATTCAGCCATTCAGTCAGACACTACCCATGGAGTAATCCATTCACTAAGGCTGTTGCAGGGATTCTCGCCACCACGACCAATCATCGCAAAACTGCTCAACTATCAAGACAGGGACACAGCCCTGAGACTAGCACGGGAAAAGCAGCCATTGTCCTATGAAGGTTCGGCGATCTCATTGTTTCCAGACTTCACGATACGGGTGCAGGAGGCACGTCGCCAGTTTGCTCCCATGAAAAAACAATTGCGAGACATGGGTGTGGACTACGCCATGCTGTACCCAGCGAAGCTACGAGTCAACAGACAGGGCCGCTCCCACATTTTCACTGACCCAAAGTCCTTGCAGAGAGCCCTAAAGGACTGGTCCAAGGAGTGTCGTCGCAGTCCGGAGCGGCACCTGAGCGATGAAGAGGCAGGGGGGTCCCTGGAGGACCAAGACTAACTACGACACTTTGCAGCTAAAATGATAAGTATGGTTGTGGGACTGGGGCGTGTGGGGGTGGGGGCGGCTCTGTGTATGGATGATAAGATGCCAGGAGCAGTACGCAGTTGCCACACCCCAGTTGTTGTGTGAGAAGGGTCTACTGGTATGGCCGAAACCTCCCAGTAATGTCGAAGTAGCGGTCCCTGGCAATGTCGTTGGGAGACGGCGAGATCTGCTGCCGACGGAGAGGGGTACATCTGGGTCATGTTGCAATTGTGACAGAGCTGTTGTGAACGGTTGGGGGGGGTCTCGCGGATCGCTGCGACCTGTGACAGGGGGGGGGACGGCCGCTACACGGGCTCCTTGATGATACTAAGGCCTAAACACTTTGGGTCCGTGAGGTTGTATTAATATGCACGGACGGTGCACGGGGGGGGCTGATTGCTGCACACTTTGTACTCTCTACTTGGACGAGCAACATCCGCCCACGAGTGCAACACACAAGGGGAGGATATTTGGTTTTCGGGGGGGTGGTGGGAGGGTAATTGGGGGATCTAGGTGATGCATCACGACCAAGTTGGGGGAGGTCTGTTGTGGGTGGGGGGTGGAAGGGGGTGGGGAAAAGTTGGTTGTTGCGAATGTTTACAGTCACACGTCTTTGGTTACACGGTGCGATTAACACTGAGAGGTCATATAGGTCAAAGCACAAAATGGATTACATTACGTGCGATGGCAGGACACGGTGAGGTTAACACGTTAGCGACCCCAGACTCCCTCAGAGCGCTTACGTGGAACGTTCGGGGGCTTAACGACCACCGTAAGTTACGTAAGGTGCTACACTACTTAAATAGACAGAATATTGACATAGCCTTGATACAGGAGACCCACCTGCCATTAAATAGCGCGCTGTTACACAGCAGAGGTCTAATGGACAATATCAATGTCTCGGGTTTCACCACACACGCCAGAGGGGTGATGACATGGGTTAACCCTAGGTCGGCTTTCAAGATGGCTCTATTGGACTCAGACAGGGATGGTCGTTTTGTGATCTCCAGGTGTCAGGGGAAGGGCGCCGAGTTAATTATAGTCAATGTCTACGGTCCCAATTACGACTCTCCGGAGTTTTACACGACGCTTGCACACACAGTTCATAAGCACCCGGAGGCATTGTACCTGTGGGGTGGGGATTTTAATCTAGTCAGGAACCCTAATTTAGACAGGTCTGGGGGACCGGTGAGGCGTCCCACTGCAGCGGCCAGAGCACTTGAGAGTGCCATGATGGGAATGGATCTCTGTGATGTGTGGAGAATGAGGAACCCGGATAGAGGAGGCTATACACATTATTCGGCTTATCACAACCTCCACACCCATATAGACTACTGGTTAATCTCTACGTCTCTCTTGGGACAAACGCGAGAATGCTCTGTACTCCCTCGCACCCTGTCAGATCATTCGCCTCTTTTACTGGTGCTCACCATGCCAAAAAAGTCTATCCCACCATTCACTTGGCGATTCCCCCCTATTCATTGTTGGATCCAGTCTTCAAAGAAGACTTGGCTGACGCTATAGAAACCTTTTTCACAATTAACGTGGGGTCTGTGGATAGTTTCCAGGTTGTCTGGGAGACCTTCAAGGTTTACATTTGCGGTGTAGCTATGGCCAAGCATTCGGGGGTTCTCCGCTCTATCCGACAGAGACTGGCAGGCCTGGAACGGAAACTGGGTGCCTTGGAGGAAAGACAATTGTCGGGTGCTGATGAGGCAACAACGCGTGAAATGAAGGAACTGCTGGAAGAATATCATGACGCTGCCGATAGTGAACTCAAGCATCTAGGCAAATACGCCACGGCGCGTGTGTACGGGGAAGGTGACAGGCCGGGTTCCGTATTAGCGCAACTATTGAAAAATAAGCGCGGTAAAAAAATAAATAAAGAAAAATAAAAAACTATCTGCAGTCCCATGTGGGGGAGGACAAAAGACATTGGTGCAACATGTAACACGTTATGTAAAAGTTGGTATGTACGGGATGGCTGTTCGTAAGCTACAGCACTTGTGGTTATTTGGGATAAGGTAATTGGTGTTGAAAAGCACACTGAGCATGGGAATAACAGCAGCTACTGGAGTTTGTTTCAAATACAGTGTAAATTACGGGCAGAAAGTTACAATCTCCGTATACTTTAACTTGTGTACAAACTAAAGGATGATGAACGGACAAACACTGTGGTTCTGTGTTAGGAAAACTTACTTATCTTCATTCTGACAGCAAATTGCAAAAGCAAGGAATCCAATTCATGAATATAAGTAGTTTCAAGGGAGTTAAATGTACGAACGGGGAAATGTTTTCTGCAATCAAGGAGGTAGTGCTATACACACATCCAATGAATCAGACATTACCAACGCAATCATGCAATCACCCAGTTTCTATTCTTGCACTTAAATAATCACTCAGGCAGTACCAAAGCACTCATCGATTCCCTCAGGTAGTACACATGCACTCATACAATGACCTAGGAATTACCCTGAAAGTGATCTTTTTACTCAGGCAGTTTCCATGCACTGTTCTAAACAGCTAGATATTATCTTTGCACTCATATATTCACTTAGGCAGTAGCCATGCACTCAAAGAATGAAGTAGGCACTACTTCTACAGAAATTCAATCAATCACGGATAACTTATGCAATCATGTAATGTGCGAGGCACTACTCTTGCACTCAAGGATTTGCTAAGGCACTATGTATGCAGTCATGAATTTTTTGAAATACAATCTATGCACTTATACATTTAGTGAGGTACAACGCAAGCATTTCTCCAATTATTCTGGCAATACACTAGCAGTCATAGAAACTGTGAGGCAGCACTGTTACAGTCATTCTTTCACTGCAGGAGTATGCATGTATTTATGTAATCTGCTACACAGTTCACTAATACTCAGAGAATGCCTTACACAGTATAAAAGAGCTTATGGAATCATTCAATAAAGCCTTGCCCGCCTTTCATACTATCAATAGTAATTATGGACAGTTGGATTTATCAAAAAAAAGAAGTTAAACATTTTTTCCTAAAATTAGTTTTTCATTTGAAAAATCTGTGCTATAATATCACACTGTACAAAATTGCACACAAGAAAAAAATGTTAATTGACACAAATAAGGATATAAATGTTGCATCAGGTATGTTATATATTTTTCTAAAAACTGTGTATTAAAATGTGTAAATGTTTTAAAGATATTTAAACAATGAGAAATGAAAAAGTAAAGAAAAAATAAAATATCTCCTAATAATTTTTTTTTTAAAAGGAACACTGAAAAATCATACATAAATCCAAAGGTTACAGAGATGTTACACTTAGGAATTTGTAGTAAAAAAACGTAGAAATTCACTGGAAAAACCATAGGTTTGAGGAACGTTATAGTTAGGAATTAGCATTTAAAAAACCTTAGAAATTCACTGAGAAAACCATAGGTTTCAGGGACGTTATAGTTAGGAATTAGCATTTAAAAAACCTTAGAAATTCACAAAAAAAAACCCATAGGTTTCAGGGACGTTATAGTTAGGAATTAGCATTTAAAAACCTTAGAAATTCACTGAAAAAACCATAGGTTTCAGGGATGTTATAGTTAGGAATTAGCATTTAAAAAAACCTTAGAAATTCACTGAACAAAACCATAGGTTTCAGGGATGTTATAGTTAGGAATTTTAATAGAGAAAAACAACGACGCCTGTGAACAACCCAGCTGTCCCTCCAGTATCGGGCGATTCATTCCTGATACAAAATTTCTATCACGCGCTCCCGTGAACAACACCGCAGCGGTTCGCAGGCCCTTGCCCCAATTGATGCTGTCTAAACCGCCTAAATACCTAATTCAGCTTGCTCACCTACTGTATGTCCTGAAGATGATCTCGAATAATTGAGATCGAAACGCCGTCGACCCCTTACAACATGAACTCCTTTCACTCTGTAAAAAGTTTCTGAGGAGTTCTTACTATTGTTGTCAATGCGATGTCTTTATTTTAATATCACCCTCACTTTTCACGTCACGCTTATTGTCACTTACTGTGTGAGCACCTGAATACTATTGTTTTGGAAATAAATACCTGTCATAAACTGACCTACATGTCCCTCTGTATATTACTTACCGCTCCCTTAAAGAATTAACTTCCTACTCTTAAACGCAGTGCCCCCCACAGGGTCACTTTTGAATGGACCTTCAGGCCACACCAGAACCATTGTTTTCCTAAAACAAATAGTTAGGAATTAGCATTTAAAAAACCTTTGAAATTCACTGAAAAAACCATAGGTTTCAGGGAAGTTATAGTTAGTTGGACATTTCATTCGTACAAAACCAGAGAAATTCGGCCGTTATAGTTAGTTAAGCTAACTATAACTCGCGCCCCCGCAATGCACTACTGATGACATCCGATATTACATCACTCATGACATGGTCAGTGACTGAGTGTTTCTGAAAAGTTTAAGAATGTTATCTATATATACGCCAAGGTGTATTGAAGAATGAGTGGGTGTATGAGTGTCTGTATGGAATACCTAAGGCTGTGGCCTCCCAAGAATTCAACATTGTGAGTTCAGTAACAGTGACCAGTGTGGTCTGTATTGCATGCCAGTAGCCAGTAGCTAGTTATACTGGGGTAGGACCAGAGCATGTGCTGGAGGTCCTCTACTGGAGCTCGGCATCTAGGGCAAGTGAGACCGGCCTCGGAGAACATGCGCTTCAGCCAAGAGGACACGAGATATGTACGCCCTGTGTAACACAATGTATTGGACGTGCGTTTTGTGAAATAATCTGTGGGGATTCAAGATCTCTGGCCCATTTGGTATTGTGCAAGAATTGTGCCAAATCATCTTCCCAGACTTGGCAAAAGTGGGTTAAGGGTGCCCCCATGTGTTCCCTAATTGCTTTATAGAGCCATGTTAGTAGTTGACGCCCTCCCCCCATGATGTATAAAGTGTGTATGACATCATGAGTAGGTGGCTGTTCGTCCACTGCACGCCTCAGAGCCAGAACCGCTGCCAGTAACTGCCCATGTAGCAGAAATTGGCCAGGATGGACATCATGGTCTTGACGTAACTGATCAAACATAAGGAGATGGGTGTCCAGGAAAAGACTAACCACCGTGTGAGTAGAGCGATCATGCCATACTGCCAGCTGGTTAGCCGTAAAGGGTCCCAGGGGGCCTGAAAGACCCTGGAGGGAGATAGCAGGGGAGTAGGGGAGCACTCGTCTAGTCAGCTGGGTGACTCTGGCAAAGCACTTCCGGGCTATCCAAACATAAAGGGACCAGGAGCGGTGGAACTTAATAGATGGGAAGAGTAGCTGTCAGAGAATATATAGCGGGAGAAGCCCTTCTTCAGCACTAGTCTCATATAAGTTCACTCCTGCCAGCCACTGGGATATCCATTAAAGCTGTGCTTCAAGATAGTAAAACTCAAAAGATGGGCTCCCAAGCCCGCCCTGGCCAACAAGCAGCTGAAGCTTGTTAAGGGCCACCCTATGTCATTTACCATCTCACAGTAAGTCCCCCAGCATCTGATCTAGGTCCCAGAAGAACTGTCAGGGAGGAAACACTGGCACGTTAGCAAAATAATATAGAAGGCGGGGAGGACAATCTTGCCCGTGAGGGCGAGTGGCAATCACTGCCAGAAATTAGGGCTATAAATGCCCATCAGTATATATTCTTCTTGTCCTTGTTTCCTGCTTTGCCTGAGTCTGGTTAAAACTAACTCCTAGTCAGAACACGGGGCCATATGTTTGATCTTTTTTAGCAGTCCAAAATGGAGATTTGGGCCGTTGGCGACTGCTAAAAAAGGTTGTAGCATGTATCAACCCTATTTTGTGAGTCGGTAACCTGTTACCGACATGCAAAATAGGGTTTGTGGATCACCATTAGGAAGGGGCGTGCCAAGGGCGTCCCTTCCTAATAGCAAGTCCCAGGGGGGTGTATGATAGTAATGCGCCTGAATGTTTGGCCGGCCGTCAGACCAATCACAACACTGCATTGCAGCTTTGTGATTGGCCATGGGGAGCCTGGGTGCATCCTGCTTCTTGTTTGCACAGGAGAAGCCAGGAAGAGGACAGAGGAGAGGTGGCAGCCAGCCAGCAGGTAAGTGAATTTGTTTTTAAACCCCCACCTCCCCCATTTTCCCTCTTCCCCGCCCCACTGCTGCATTCTGTCTTCAAAGAGCTCCTGACCCCCAAGAGGCACCTCTCAGGTCCTGGCCCCTTGGAAGTGGTTTTTGGCTCCCTAAATCAAGTTTTTAGGATGCAAATGGGCCTGTTCGCTCTAGAACTGCACCGCTAGCACTGGAAGTTCATCTCTTTGCACAGCAAGTATCGCCGCTTGTGACCATGAAGCTCCAGCCCGTTCGTCCACGCCACCCGGCGGCTCTGTGGGCCACTGCCAGTGAGGCTCTCCTTGCTCCCGGCAAACTTCTTCCCTACAAACAAGGCTCTTGGCCCAATTCTTGAAAAGGTAAAACTTCAGTGGGACTTATCTGGGACTATATCCGACCCTCCATCATGGTCAGCCTCAACTTCTGGATTTGACCCGGTCGTGTAGCTGACAAGATAACTCCAGTTGGTGCTTGATGTTTCTAAGCACTATTTTACAGTATATTCTTTAAAAATTCATAACTCCGGTCCTACTAATTGGATTTTTGTCAATGTGGTCTCGTTTTGTTCATTAAATTAAGCTCTAATCTACTAACCTGGTGTCTTCAATGTTTTACTGTTTGAACTGTTGCACAAATACTTTACACATTGAAATTTAAACCTCCTGTTATTGATGTTCTACTGGGGGATTTCAAAGGCATTTCTCAAGCTGCCCGGTTCATGCTGTTTTTCGACTGAAGTCGAAATTATAATTAATTGCAGCCTGGGAACCTACCATACCTATATCTATGTCTAAAACTAAGTACTACAGCTGCAGGCGCCTTATTTGTTGGCAGTGTCGGGGACAAACAGCACACAGCTGAACTGACAGCACAATCTTCTTAAGTTCATATATTCACTTTCACTACCGGAAGGAAGGGAGCCCCGGCAGATAATAATTTAAAAAAACATTTTAAATAAAGCTGCATTATAATTGGCCATGTTGTATGCTGTTCCCACCCCCACACTATCTGCTATCTACTGGGCCTGAGCCTGGAGGTTGCTTTGTGCTAAAGAGCCAATGCCAACATAGCTCTCATGGTATTTTTATATTAAATAGCATGAGAGCTGCACCGGAATTGGATGGACAAGGCAACACAGTGCCCCAGTAAAGACACAGAGGGCTGTGTTAGCTGGCACAGCCTCTGTCCTCAAGGCAGAGTGGATTTGTAGTGAGAAGCCTTATGAAAGCATGTCAGGCTGGCCGAGGCCAGAGACTGGTCAGTCTGCCATGCATAGTTTAATTACACAGCGCCTCTGCTCTCCATGCAACAACCAGGTTGGTATGTGACATCAATGAAAGTAAACAGAACAGAACAAAACCTCACCAAAAAGAAATCTAAATAGATAACGAAAAATAAAATAAAGAATTTAAACTGCATGATTTTCCAGGATTATTTGCAGCTCAAGGTAGTTGGGCAATGCTCCTCTACCGCTACAAAGGAGCCGGCACTGCCTGCGAGACCAACTGCATGCTGCACATGCCGGAAGGCCGTGCATGCTGTGGGTTTGTCTGCTCACAGTCCAGGACCTGTGGCCAATGCCACGCTGTGAATGGCCCTGTGTGGTGGGGTGTTGGCTGCATGCAGGGGGTTGGCTTTACGTATGCTAACAAAATATTACTTTACATTGAAAAAAACTAGAAATTCACTGAAAAAAACAAAGGTTAAAGTAACGTTATAGTTAGGTGTACATTTCCGTGACAACCTAACCTTTTAAACTCCAAAAAACACTGAAATTCACCAGGTATAGTTATCTCTAGTAACTAAAACGCATGCCCTAAGGTAACTATAACTTGCACCCTCACCATGCAAGCTAATTATCCCACATATTACATCAGTCATTACATGTTGTATAACATCATTGATAATATTATTGCAACATTTGAAATTATATCATTGATGACAAAACTGTGCATGGCGGTGGGTCGAGTTATTGTTAGGTTAGGGCATGAGTTATTGTTACTAGAGAGAAGTATAGCTGGTGAATTTTGATGTTTTTTTTAGTTTAAAACATGATGTTGTCACCAAAATTTTCACCTAACTATAATGTTACTTTAACCTTTGAGCCAGTAAGTTATAGTTAGGACCTAGTTTCCATAGGAAAATCATTTTTTGACTTGGATATAACTGTGGCGTTGTTTGACCAATCTACATGAAATTTCCCCCAAAAAGTGTCACAGTGGGTACTATTGTTATGGAAAGTTTAGGGGTGAACCATGCAGTAGGGACCGTGAATTTGGGGTGCGAAATAAGGTTGCGTTTGTAATGTCCCATAGGAACTTTTAGCCACACCTACAGCCCGAACCGCTGAACGGACTTACACCAAATTTGGCAGGGAGGTAGATGTCAGTTCAAGTAAGTGCCTTTTTCTTTTTTGGTGTAAAACCATTCAGTAGTTGTTAAGAAATGTAAGTTTGAAATTATAGTGATATCTCTGGCCATGGATATTTTGTGAAGGTTTCATGATGAATCGCAAATGCACGTGCCAACGGGAATGCTCTGATTGGCTGGACTCAATCTGAATAGAAAGTTGTGGGTTCATTTTATCTATCGGGAATGGTTCACGGGCTAAAACTCTGTGTGAAAGCCCACATAAGGGGTCAGGGTGGAGATACTCTGACCCCATGGTTGAGAAATGGGGGTGTTAGTGACACAAGTTATGTGTCCAAAATGGATTCTTTTAATCGCACGTGAAATTCGCTGCGACGTCGCAATCACCAGCGCGGCCCCATGTACCATCGCAGGGACATCGCGACTATCAACGTCGTCGCGAATATTGGTGAAAATATTAAAAAATATATCAATGAATCTTCAATATGCAATTGTAATAGAGATATTGAAAAATGTTTTTATAGAGTTATTTATATAGTGAGTTATCTACTGTGATGGTTAGAATTAATTATATAGTTATAATATGTTAATGTGGTGGTGGCTATTAAATTCCTACTTTTGCTTTCTGCTTTCGCAATGTAACTGCAGGGATCACGATTACCGAAGTCATCACGATCTCTGGCATCACCGCAAAAACAGAAAATAGGTTTTAGAGATGCTTGTTCTAGAAATACACTAGAAAAACATGAGTTTGAAGTGTACAGTAATAAACCCCTAGTGTGTAAAATACTTTAATATGTGTGCATATATGTGTTTTCACTTTATGGAAAGGTGCGATTGTCGCGGTTAACGGCGTCATTGAGACGTTTTGAATAACCACGAAAACTGAAAATAGATCTGAAAGATGGTTTTTAAAGAAACTTAGTACAAAAATATGAGTTTAAACATGCTTTGAAGGAAGTATGTATATAGTAATATGTGTAGGGCAATGTTCAGAATGGATTTATTTACATATTATTTTTGGACGTGTTTGTGGTCATTGAATGTCTGCTTTTGTTTTCCGTTTTCGCGACGTGTCCACGGGGATCACGACGACGTCGCGAAGATTGTCAAGAACTAAAGAAAAAAAAACCTTTAACAAAAAATATCACAATATTTTGGGTTCTAGGGTGGCTCTGATAAGAGCCATTGTGTTGGTTGTGTGTATATGGCTGCTATACATAAGACCGGATGCAGAGTTCCAGGTTACGTAGAAACACCCTGTTGCCTTCATCTGTAAAGTGCACTCCATCATTTCTATAAATTCCATGCATGTCAAAATGCAGATTGTTGTAGATACAGCCCATGCGATGGTCTCTGAGGAATGCAGAAACTGTTTTATTAACATGTTTCCTGGCTTTGTCAATCTGTGGACAGAATTGATTTGACCACTTCAATTTCTGTCTTTGGCATATATTAGAGAACACCAAGACAGTGTGAGGGAAAAGCGACATCAGTTCTGCAAAGATTTATTTTACTAAGAATTCCAGCCTTATCCCAGTCAATGTGCCTAGGTCATTGACACCACAGGGCACAATCATGAGCTGAGGAGCTTGGGAATCCGCAATGGATTTAACGAAAGCCAGCAACTGATGAAACTTTAACCCTCTCTGGCCAAACCAAGTAATCTGCACATTTGGCAAACCAAGTCCCTGTCAATACCTCTCTTTGTTTCAGCCTCTTTAGCCCAGTAGATATATCTGTGGCCCACAATCCATACTCTAAGCATTTTGAAGTGAAGGAGCAATAATAGCCAGGAGAAGGCTGGAGATGAATAAGGTAGTTTTCCAAAGGAAAGGCAGTTAAAATGGAGGTGTTTAAAAAAGAAAAGATATATTTAATTGGATGTATAGTGTTTGAAGGTGATCATTCTGGAAACTCAGTACAAAAAATGAGTTTGAAAAGTACACCAATAAAGCTCTACTGTTAAATATACTGTAGAATATGTCTATATATATGTTTTACACTTTGTATAAACCACACGCTCTTCGCATTGACGCAGGTAGTCACAAATACAATTTTTTTGGGTAAAGATGGCTTTTTTCTAAATTGATCACAGAAAGAAAAGTTAAAACAATATTTTACTAAATATTTAGTTAAACTTTATTTAAAAAATGTCTTTAAGTGTATTTTTCAGTATGTGAAATACATTTACTGATGACAGAATCTCCACAGTAAATGCTCATCAGTGATGTCACTGACCATGTCATGAGTGATGTAATATGTGAAGTCATAAGCAGTGCATTTTGGGGGCGAGTTACTGCTGAATTGCTCTTGTTTTGTACGAGTGAAACATCAGCCTAACTATAACGTCCCTGTAACCTTTGTTTTTTTCAGTGAATATATATATAAATATATTACCTACTGGTAGTCGCCAGTAGGTAGTTATAGTTAGGACCTTGTTTCTATTGAAAAAGTGTTTTTTCTTTTGCCTATATCTTTGGCGCCGTTTGACGAATCTTCAGCGAAGTTTTCAAAACTAATGGCCCACTCACTTCAGCTGTTGTGTTGAAAGTTTAGGGGTGATTCGTCAAGCAGGGGCAGAGGAAAAGTGGGGGTCCCAAAACGCGTTTCTCCATGATAATTTCTATAGAAAACTTTAGACACGGCTACAGCCCGAACTGCTGAACAGAATTACACCAAATCTGGCAAAAAGATAGCTATTTGTACGGAAAGCACTCTTTTTGTTAAATGGTGTAAATCCGTTCAGTAGTTCCTGAGAAATGTAAACATTTCTAAGATATACAACTGGGGACACAAAGGATCCACGAACCCTCCCGATCGCGTGCCTGGGATCTGATTGGCTGCCAACACATCAAACCAGGAAGTGTCGGCAGCTATCTTGTGACTCGGTTGAACCGAGTCACGTGAAAAAAGGTAAAAAACATGAAAAAACAAGAAAAGGGGTCAGGGTAGAAACACACTGACCCCTAGGCCTACTCAGGGAGTCCCACAGGGACCCCCAGGGCCCAAAAAAGCATTAAAAAAAATTAAGTGGGATTCGTGGTGGATCTCTGAATCCGGCCGAAAAGTTTAAGAAAAACGAAGCGCGTGCTCCTGCGCTTTGTTTCCTTTAGCCCCGGGTGGGCCAGGTCCTGGGGGCAATAAAAAAATGTGATGCGGGGGCCCGTGCGGGCCCCCGCATACCCAGGGGACCGCCACCTCCCCGGGGCTTAAAGAACAAATGTGGGGGCTACGCGGCCCTACCGCAGCCCAGGGAACCGCCACCTTTATTCTTTGAAAAAGCACATGGGGGGCTCCTGCCCCCCTCACAGCCCCAGAGACCGCCACCTGCCCAGGGCTAATTATCTTAAATGCGGGGGGCAACGTGGCCCCCTGCAGCCCTGGGCACTGCCACCTCCCCAGAGCTGAACTCAGAAAGATGCATGGGGGCCTTCAGCCCCCCCATGGAGCCCCGGGGATCACCACCTTCCTGGGGCTTAAATATTGTTGGGGGGCCACGCGGCCCCCCTCGTGGAGCCATAAATGGCCCTCAGGACATCCACCCCCCAGGGCCGGCTCCAGCATGGGCAGAGGGAGCTGCATGTTTGCAGCTCCCTCTGCCCAAAAGCAATGCCGGCTGTCGCAGGAGGCGGGGAGCCGGCAAGGACCGCAGGGGCCTTGAGGCGCCCCCACAGTCCCCAATGAGTTGACCAAGCCCCGGGGGATGGGGTCCCCGGGATGAAAGTGGCCCACGAGGGGGGCAGCGTGGTGCCCCCCCTTAAAATGAAGTTAAATTATTTAAAATGAAATGGCCAAGCCCCGGGGGTGGGGCCCCCGGGGCCGAAAATGGCCTGGGGAGGGGGGCCACTCGACATCAGTGATGTCATTTGAGATGTCATCAGTGATGTCACTGACCATGTCATGAGCGATGTAATATGTGAGGTCATAAGCAGTACATTGTGGGAGCACGATTTATAGTTAGCTCAGCGAACTATAACAGCTGAATTTCTCTGGTTTTGTACGAGTGAAATGTCAGCCTAACTATAACATCCCTGTAACCTTTGTTTTTTTCCGTGAATATATATATGTATATGTTTTTTTCAGTGAATATATCTATATTGGATACAGGAAGTCTCCACCCATCCACATTGCAAACCACACCCTAAATCAGTTATTTGGGTTTGACATCTCTCTGGAGACAGGTTGAAAACCACAACTCCATCCGATTTTTTCACTTTCCTTCAAAAGTACAGAGTTTTAAAGTCAAGATGTCTACTGATGAAGATACAAGAGAAGGGGAAGAGCAGGACGAAGAAAAAGAAGACTTACCAGCTCCAAAGAATTCCTCTGACATTTGAAAATATTTCTCCATTTCTTCTGGAGAAACGAAAGTTGTTCCAAAATTGTCCAATGCAATATATGCAGAAAAGAATTGTCAAGAGGTACAAGGAAGAAGTATTTACATGGCACATCCTCTATGTGGAAACACCAGCAAACCATACATACAAGGAGGTATCACAGGATGATGAGAGAGAGGCAAAGTGGTGCATCATCATCAGCAGCTTGACCATCTGTGAGACCCTTACCACCTGACCAGATGGTTACCATTCCAGCTGTATCACCAAAGCTGCAAGACTTGGTGACTCATTGTGACAAATAGCATATGCCAGTTGCACTAAAAGTGTAATCTATTGACCAGTTTATAGGTGCTGCCAGCAAGCATAATTGTTAATTTTTTTTCACCTCATCGTTCCATCTTCCATTCCTCTTTAAACACAAGTAGATATCTGAAAAGCAAATATAGAATACATTTAACTTTACATTGCATACTATTAGATTACATACTATAAGCAAATGAATGGCTACATAAGTGGTTATGTCAGTGTGTAAGAGGCTGTGTAAGTGTCTGAGTATGGGTGTATAAATGGGTATTTGAGTGACTGGGTGACTGGGTGTATGGCTGTGTATGTATGTGTGTAACTGACTGCCTGAGTGCTGGTTACATGAATGGCTGTATAGGTTTGTGAGTGGGTGTGGCAGTGCCTTTATGGGTGTGTGGATGACTATGTAAGTGGAAGTATAGGTGAGTAAATGGGTGTGGGAATGGCTTCATAGGTGTATGACTGAGTGTGTCAGTGACTGTCTGGCTATATGAGTGGTGGGTACATAAGTGCTTTTGTGGGAATGTAACTGGTTGTGTAAGTGCCCGCCTGACTGTGTGAGTGGGTGCAAATTACATACTATTAAATTACATACTATAAGCAAGCATCCACATCTAATTTCAAGCACATTCATTCATACTGGCTTAATAAAATAGCTATATTTTCAGTATAGCAATTCTTCTTCCTCCTTTGCTGCTCTCTATATTTGTAGTTAATGTTCTCATCTAACCCACCTTATATTTTGCCTTCTACTGTAGTATCTAGAAGCTATACATTTTCTTGCAGCTTGTATACACTCAGAGTTTTTTTTAAAACATACTTTTTTATAGCACAACCTAATTATCATACCTGCAAAATCCCTTTGCTGTTGTCCAACTTTTATTTTTAATATCTGTTAACATCTGTTTTCCACTGCAAATCTCAAGTCAGAAATAATGGCAATCCTTCATTCTCAGTACAAATGTTTCAATAATGGCTACCCTTCCCACTGTGTTCTCACTCATACTCCTGCATGTAGCAAATCACAGACTTCCTTTCATCTTTTATTTTTGTTATACCACTTCTAAATGGTCACTATTTTTAAACCCTTTCCATGTTTTTTGCTCAGTTCAGCCACTGTGTGAATTTGCGGCGGATCCACGGATCCACACAGAACCCCTTAAAAGCATTAAACAATCTGCTGTTAATGCTTTTCATCTATATTATCAATATTGTCATTTTCAAGACATACACCCCCTACTGAGCAATTTTTGTACACTAGTCTGCTTTTCAGTTTAACACTGCAGTATCTTTTGTTTCCTTCCCCCCCACACTCTTTTAGCTCCGTTTCCATAGTAACCATGTTTCCAATAGTCTCTGCCTACCAGTAGGTAAAACATTCACAAGGCTTTCTCTCAACAGTATACTAGCTTCACATTACCTGTAGCAGGTGTGGTTGACTGTTTGTAATTCCAAGCATATCCCAAGCAACATAATTGTTTTTTTATTTTTCCAAAGCCAACACAGAGTCAGTTACTTTTTTTTCTTAAAGTCACTACCTAATTTTAGTTCCCTGCATGTCTCCACATACCAATCAAATATGTTCTTTTATATTTTACTTGTTGTCCTCCATTGTAACTGCCGTTCTTCTTCAAAACTGCCTCATTCTGCTGCAGCCTTTTGTCGGTGTGCTACTCCTGCTTGTCTCCAAAATGGTCAGAGTCTGGATTGTGGGCCATAGTTTTGTGCTTTGGGCCAGAGAGAGTGCTAGAAAGAGTGGCATTGACAGGGACATAGGTTTGCTAAATGTAGACATTACTTGGGTTGGCATCAATTGCTACCTTTGGTTGGAAGCATTGCGGATTGCCAACATCCAGACCTCATGATTGTGCACTGTGGTGGCAATGACCTTGGCACAAATATTGGGGTAGGACTGGAAATCCTAATGAAGGATACCGTTGGTAAATTAATGTAACTTTTCCCACATTTTTTATTATTTATTTATTTTGAAGGTTTTATATAGCGCTAGCTCCACCCAAGGGTATCAGAGCGCTTTACAACAGCATTGGCAATAAACAAGAAAACAGCAGTGGTAATGTACGAAACAAATTCAGTAGATGATCAAACAAAAATAGAAGGAACCAATTAGAGTACATAGTGAGGAGGGTGCATATAAGATAAACAAAAACACCAATTGAGAGAGCAAGAGTGTCATTATAGAAAGCACTTTTACAGTATGCAAAGGAGGACTCAAGGGACATCGTGAGGGTGAGGGGGAATATAATGAAGGGGAGGGGGTGAGGAGGGTATGGGGGTGAGTGGGTGTGAGGGGTAGGCGGGATAGCCAACGGCAGGAGGAGGGAAAATAGTCGGAAAGGAGAACAGGGAGTTAATTTCCCCAATATTTAGTGAGGAGGTGTATTTTAAGGTTTCTTTTGAAGTTGGCATAGGAGGGGTTGCATCGAAGGTCTTTGGGAGGGCGTTCCAGATGGTTGGGGCCTTGCCGGAGAAGGAGCGGGATTGTGAGGTGCTTTTTTGAGTAGAGGGGTATTAGAAGGAGAGTGTTGGTGCTTCTCAGCGTTCGGGCGCAGCCAGCTTTTGAGTTTAGTTGAAAGATAGGTTGGAGTCTTCTGATAGAGGGCTTTGTGTGTAATACAGGCAATTTTATAGGAGGATCTGCCTTCGATGGGGAGCCATTTGAGGGCCTTGAGGGCAGGTGAGATGCGGTCATAACGTTTACAGTTTGTTGTAAGTCTGGCTGTGAGGTTGAGGACGGATTTGATGGGGGCAAGGTGGATTTTGGGAGTACCAGAGAGAAGGGCGTTACCATAGTCGATTTTGGATAGGACAAGAGATTGGGTAATTACTTTGAAGTCTTCCGCTGGAATAAAGGGTTTGATTTTTTTGAGATGCCGGAGTGTGAAAAGTGCACTTTTTGCTGAATTTAAAACATGGGAGTTTAGTGTAAGATTATTGTTGATGGTGATGCCGAGTGATTTGACAGATTCGGCGAGGGAGAGAGGGCAGTTAAGGGCATTCAGGTCAGCGATCCATGTTTGAATGGGGAGAATGTTCTCTAACATTTGCCATAGACAGTAGCGGCAGTGGTGAACCGAATTTTGTCAGCAGATTGAGAAAGCCATGAAACATATCAATAAAGCTGTTTCTGCATTTCTCCGAGACCACAACATGGACTCTATATGCAATAACAACTTACGCTTCGACATGGATGGAATATATCAAAAAGACAGAGTCCATTTAACAGACACAGGCAACAGGTTGTTTCTCAACAACTTAACAGACTGCATACTGTTCTATGTGTAGTTATCATCTACACACTATAAACAAAAAGGCTCTTTTCGGAGCCAACCCTTTACCCAAACACTGTTTTTTTTTGTTTTCAAATCCTTTTTTCTAATTTCTCACTCACATCTGCCGCAGCTCCTCGGCCAACTAAGGGGTCAGTCCACTATGTTACAGGCAGATTCGGAATGGATTTGCGGATCCATTCCCAACCAAAAGCACACATTCAATACAAAACAACAACGCATTTAATACAAACATATCCTATTACAATTTATACAACTGAACCACTACCTGGGTTTGGGTGTGTGAGGAGCTGTGTACGTAACTGTGCGGCCCTGTAGCCAACCCCAGTCCCCGTGGCCTAATCTTTTAATTATATGGGAGGGGGCCCCACTGTCCACCTCCCCTGTCTGATTTTGTCTCTGGGGACCCCATCTTCTGGGGCCCGGTCATTGACTGAAGGAGGAGGTGGGCATGTAGTCCCCCTCCCCAGGCCGATTTTAGCCACGGGAATGCCATCTCCCAGGGCCCGGCATTGACTGAAGGAGGAGGGGGCATGCAGCCCCCCTCCCCTGGGAAATATTGGCCTTGGGTACCCCATCCCCTGGGGCCCGGCCATTAAATGGTTGGTGACTTAGAGCCCACCCAGGGCACCCACTGTGTGTTTGTTGGGGCCTGCAGAAGGAGTCCCAATGCCCCCGTGGTCCCGGCTGGTTCCCACCTCCAGCAGGAGCTGGCATTGCTCCTTCTCACAGGAAGCAGCACATTTTTTTTAAAATGCTGCTCCCTGCAGGCGGAAGCAATTTTTTCATATGTTTCCCTGCCTGCTTCATAGCGGGCAGGGAAAAAGATTAAAAGTCAGCTCCCAGCGTGTGGGAGCATTTCTCATATTCCTGTCCGCTGGGAGATGACTTTCTGGTTGCTCTCACTTGGCAGAACTTTAAAATTGCTCCCACCAAAAGTGAGCAAACAGAGGTTTCCCTGGCAGCACTCATGCGGGCCGGGAAACTGCTTTGTGCAGGGGTAGGCACCCCGGGATGTAGCTGAGCTGGCCCTGGAGGATGTAGTCCCCAGGATCATTAATGGCTCTATGAGGGGGGCCACATTTTTTGTATGGCTGTGCCCTGGGGTTGGGTTCCCAGGGTGAAAACGACCGGGAGGGGCCGCGCTGTCCCCTCCCCCTTAATTTTTAGGGCCGAGACACAGGGGATAGCAGTTCCCGAGGCAGCTGAAATCGGCCTGGGAGGAGGGCCTCATGTTTCCCCCTCCCCAATATGTAACTATCTCCCCCTCCCCTGAAACCAGGCCCACCAGTGTGTGACCGTGCTTGTTTTTTTAAATTTTTGCCACAGATTCACTGCGAATTTGCTGCAAATTTAAAAACAAAAATTTTTGGGGTTCCAGGCGGGGTCCCTGTAGGACCCAACACCAGGCCTAGGGGGTCAGGGTATTTCCACTTTACCCCCTTTTGTTGTTTTTTGCATTTAATTAGGGACTCGGGCTCAGTCCAGAGTCTCAAGATGGCTGTCAACACTTCCTGGTTGAAGTGTTGGCAGCCAATCAGATCTCACCAAGTGATCTCTCGGATCAGCCTGCCCTGATATACAAATTTCTTTAATGACTCCAAACCTACTGAACGGATTTACACCAAATAAAAAAAATAGATCTTTCTGGACCAAGGTGTAGCTTACTGCCAAATTTGGTGTTTTTCTATGTAGCGGTTCAGGCTGCAGTCCAGTTCAAAATCACTTTTGAGAATTGCATGGCGAAAATGCGTTTTGGGCCTCACCTTTTTCTTTGCCCCCGCTTAAAAAAATCACCCCAAAACTTTCCAGACAGCAGCTGAAGTGATTGTCGTACTGGTTTTGAAATGTTGTGAAGATTCGTCAAACGGCGTCAAAGTTATTAGCAAAACTAAAAACGCATTGTCTATGGAAAATAGGTCTTAACTATAACTACCTACTGGTGACAATTTCATACCACAAGGCCAAAGGCCAAGTTGTTTATAAATGTTATTTGAACACCGAGATGGCAATATAGAACCACATTACTAGTTATATATTTTTCATATTACATGATTTATTAATTAATGTTAGTAATTTTTAGAATGGTTTTGAGCATTTGAACATCAGTTGTCTAGTATTCATTGTTTGCTTGAGATTGCAGATATATCTGTCAATGTTTTGAGTAATGTGTATTTTTGCTGAGGAAGGGCAACAGGAAAGAAATAATTCTTTCCCTCATAATCCACCATAGTTCACATCAAAGTCCTATTCAAGGATGCACATGTACAGAAGGTGTTTTTTTGATGTACTTAGTGGGATCAGTCTGAAGTAATAGATTACCACAAGTGGAGCTGGCCAGTGTGCAATTGGAAGTTTGGCTACTAATAATAATTATTTTAAGATTTAGCAGGAATTTGGAACTTTGTTCAGTCAGACAGAAACTGGCCCATTGGCATTGGCTGAATCAGGTTCCAGAGTTTCATGATCTCAGACCAGGAGAACAGGTGCTATCAGTTACTATGACTTACATGGATTTAAAAAACATCACACTGGAGCATACACTGTTGTAGGTTGATGCAGGACTCAGTATCCTTGGAGCAAAATGGCTGCCTCCCCTGATGATGATCCTTCAAATTAAAGTTTATTAAATGGTCTGTGGGCAAAAATTAAGCTGGATGGGTGAGTTTAGATGAGACCATCTGGAACTCTTTGTAAATAATTTGGCTTTAGACTAGGAGCAACATTTAGAGCATGGCTGCTGGTCAACTAAGGCAATGGAGGGATGCACTCTACTGACGTGCTAGAAGACAGACCACCATACTTAGGGATCTCAGCCAGGCAATCTGAGATTTCTGTGACTTCAGCATAACTGCTGCCAGAGCAGCTCTTATAAAGTCAATAAAACTTTACAGAATTGGCTCAATTTGTAATGCTTCTGCACAGCAAAGATTTTGACATTTCAAAAATGTCCCTGATGCGCTGGGAGTTTTTATGTGGGGTCATTTCTTTGGTTTCATGTTCAGTACCACCTGGCTTTCCGTGGTGGTCCCAAAGAGGACAAATGTACATGGGAATGTCCACCCTTGGAAATGGGGTGGCAGTCAAAGTTGCATCGACCAACGGCCCAATGCTAGATGAACCATCTGTGAAAGGTACCTGCTGGCCAAGCCAGATTTGGCTCCAACATCAGAAACATGATGCTTTCACCAACTCCAAACAGAGTTGGGGAATTGTGAATTTGGAGTATGGGACTTCCAACAGTTTTTGGGAGGATGTCCCACATCCAACAAACTGTAAAAGAGACTTAAAGTTTCAAATCAGGATACTTTGAGAAAAGGACTCTTGTGGAAAACAGGTTAAATACTCTCAAATTGTCTCATCATAACAATGAGTTCTGAACAGTGCTTGTGCTTTCAACTACAGGTTTAGTTCCAAACTCTAGAATGTACAGAACCGAAAGAAATAATTTGGTTTGAGCTTGCAAATTCTACCTTCCGTCTTGAATAAAAAGGTGTTATCCAGGAATCTGCAGCCATAGCATGGAAGCAATGCTTCCCTGTTGCTGCAATACAAGTAAGTAGGGCTTAGCTGGAAAAATTGCTTAACCAAAGGAATGTTAATCATGAAGCCGATTCTACTAGGACATCTAAAGCACTTAAACTTGTAGATGATAACTCATCCTGTCAAAATGTACAAATTTAATCTAGCATCTTTATGGTATCATAACAAAATGAAAATATTAAACTCATTTTCTATGGGACCATACTGGGCTAAGAAAGCTATAAGCTTTGTTAACAACTTGTTTGAGAAGGCCAAACCCTTTACCTTTGCCTCCTTACAGGCCAACCACTCGCAATCTAATTTGGACTTTTATGACTTACTGAAGCTGTCAGCAAAACTATCCAAATTGGGCCTCTTGGCTACACCCACGCAGGTAACGCTCCTCACACACTAGCTAGCAGCAGACATATTGCCTCAAAAATCCACAAATTCTTATGGAGACACGAGCTAGCAAATCTCAACCACCCATCCAAATCAAATGTGCATGCTATTTCCGAAATCTGGGATGCAGCCCTCACTCAGCAGTCATTTGAACAAAGATCTGCTTTCATGCATTCACCTAAAAGATTGTTGGCTCGCTTACACAAACTGAACTATTTGCAATGCAATAGTTATATTAGACTCCAGACAAATGTTTTAAACTATTTGTGCTGGACTTGTAAAGAAGCTCCTGAGGACTTTGAGCATATGCTTTTCAAATGCAATATGGCTAACTCCATTTTGGGATATGATGACAAACAACCTCAATTGTATTTTTAACATAAATTTAGTCCTAGATTTTCTGACCATACTTTTGGGACCCCCACTCTGTTCCCTTCAGTTTACCCTTGCTAGATACAGATTTTGTATTACTAGATCTCTTACTAACGATTGTAATCAAAGTTGTACTTTTGAATTGGAAGTCTGCGAATCACATATCTTTCCATACAGGGTGGGGATGGGTTACTTACTTCAGTAGTAACAACAAATCTCAAAGCAAGCTATCAGTTTGCCCTAATATATCTCAGAAAATAGGAAAAACACTAGGGGGCATATTAACAACAGCATGCGATAATTATCGCAAATCGCGCTTAGCGCGTTTTCTATTATCACCGTCTATCGCTGGTTGACATCGCCGTGTTAGCGGCGTATTAGCAACGCTTTGCACAGAGGCGATGTCAAAACCAGCGATAGATGGCGATAAGCAGAAATATCGTGTGAAATCCTGCGATGATCATGCATCGCTAATGTAAACCTTGATAATAGGCATGTGTGTACTTAACCATTTTAATCCACCTCCCATTCACAGGATGCCTAAGTCAAGTTTCAGACAGGTGTTAGATTCCTGAGATAAACGTGCTTAGCGCGAGTTTTCCTATCGCTTGCGAGGTCCGGGCCGGCATTGTTAATAGAGGCGAAGTCGTGTTTGGGACTGTTACCATGAAGTTTAGGTGAGGAACGCCTACTTTGCATGTCATTAGCGATAAATATCGCTGACATGCAAAGTAGAAAAACAAACGGCAGGACTCCCAAGGAAGCAAGCGCTAACGCATGTTAGCGAGTCCTTGTAAATAATGCGATGGAAAATTCGCCGCTTTTTCGGCGAATATCGCCGGGAAAGCGGCGATGAATCTCTTGATAATATGCCCCTAGATTCCTTCATGCAAAAGTTCATACTTACCTGGTAATACAGACTTGCTCTGTTGCAAATCCACTATTTACCTTACTGCATGGCTTCCTCTCCTCCCTTTTCTTGTCTTTCTTTCTCCCTACTGGACTAGCTGGAGCACGGGGTACCACCGGTCAGTTACTCCTCACCATGAATCCTCCGTACAAGGTCAATGGACCTTTGTTGTTAACTGACACATCAAATATAAATCTCAACATAAAACCATTACACATGATTATTACCTTAGTCCAGTCAATAAAGAGAGTTGGGTATGAGTTAAAGGGTTTTATTTTCATATCTTTTTAGTTGTTCATTCTTTATTAAGTAGTATTTTCCAAAATTCATCAGAAAGGTTAACAATTATTCCATCAATTATTTAGTAATAAGATGACATCAATGCAATGAAAAGATAAGCATTTTCCTTAAAGAAACTTCCCAAATCTAAGCTAAATCAAAAATAAGAGCCAGATAGGAATCAAGGTGTCAATACAGAAACTCATGAAGAGTTCTGATGAGAGATTCGAGCATAAGCATAAAGCTTCTAGCAGTGTAAGCTGGAAAGTATTCTCAGCTCAAATAATAGCAGAACAAGAAATAAACAAAGACTTCTCATAAAGAGATATCCAAGAAACGCAGTACAGAGTCTTTTCTCAGAGAGTCAGGAAAGGAAATAGGAAGGGTGAAAATTCAATCAGTCTGCTCTGTATTAAAGTGTGATAGAATCTGCTCAACTAGTCCAGGAACACGCTCAGATATAAAAACATGTGTTCTAAGTTTGCAACATTTATATGCTCTTCATCTTTGTGTTGACCAATGAGAATTTAGTATGCTCCTGGGAACAGGTCTATTCCCCATCTTCTCACCAGAATACAATCATTTTCTAACCATGTGTCCTTGAATGTTGAGGGCACATCCTTTTTGCACACATCTTCCCATGACTCATCCTCCCTGTCATCTACATGTCTTGCGGTGAGAGCATTACTATCAGTTGTCAAATACCACACGCCTATTTATTAACTAATAAACAGTAGCTTCTGAAACTTCAACGTCTGCAGTAAAGAGAAGAAAAACATCTTCCACAACGTTTTGTTTAAAAACAAGCATTTCAGTATTAATGGACTTTCACGCTAAGAATGGTTTGCTCACATATGTCAATTTAAAATGAAATGCATGCCTTATTACTAGACTACAGGCCTATAGGTTCTAAGCATATTTGCCTACTACAATTTTTGCATTAAAGAAAATTCATATTTAAACGTAAACTCTGCACATTTTGTATTTTTAATAAAGCATTAGGCATATAATAAAATTTGTGTTAGCAGTTTGCCCCCCCGATGATTGATAAACCATCACAATTTCTTCACAAATGAGTCGTTAAAGTACACTCTCACTCTCCGTTGAGCACTCTATTTTACTTTTATGTTTTCCAAATTCTTTTAGTTTCTTGTATTCCCTATTCTTTTTCTCCTCCAATTTTAATTCCCTCCTAAATTCTCTATTTCTTTCTCTATTCTTTCTTCTATTTAAACAACATCTGACTATTTTATATACAACACATAGGTTATCAAGCAAACACCTGTAATTAGTGCAGGTTTCAGAATGACTCTAATAAGTCCTCCTCCAACTGTTGCAAACCAGTTACCAATAGCAGAAGCTCTTTTGCCAACATTTTCTAAAATACCAGCAGTTTCTAATGGATCTAGTTCAGGTTTTAGGTCAGAAATGTTCTTAGCGAATTCTTCTTTCTACTCTCATCTGGAATGTATGAACAGCAATGCCGAGCTTTCAGCCTCTTGCAGACTTTGCCTTTCTCTGCCAGCAAAATATCTAAAGCTAATCATTCCTGCAAAACCATTGATCTAATAGCTACTAATTCTGTGTTAACAGCAAGCAGAGCACCAGATGTACAAGTGGCTACACTACTGTTGACAGCTTTGAATTTTTTCATCATTTAAGACTATTCCTACTCATGGTATGATGGCACCAGAAATATCTCCCACTAACTGTGTTCCATCATAAACACTCCGTGTATGTTTGTAAGATGATGTCACGGTCAAAACATCTATGCTATTTACATGATAAATTTTAAGAAACAATAAAGCTAAATAGCAAATATCCTCCCACTCAGCAGGTAAATGAAAATAAGCATCTTGTCCACAAACAAAATAAACCCCTGGAATGATTTCTTCTTCCCTAGGTCCTCCCAAAACTTCAAATGTTTGTTCAGCAACTTCTAATCCCAATATGTCTTTTTCTAAATTGATTTCTTCTTTTTATACACATAATTTTCCTTTTTGTCTTCTGTCTAATTTCAATTTTGGATATACCATTTCCTTTTTGTATTCATCTTCTTTTTTCCAAACATTCTTATAAATGCCATCTTTGTTTTTACAATGAAAAATAAGAGATGATCTTTCCTCTAATGACATTTTGTATGTTTTTTCTAAGGGTCTCAGCAGACAGGCCAAATAGTTTTCATATGCTTTAGCAATGTCTTTAACAGTGGGTAATCTATAGAAATACTATGCAATGTGTTGACCCTTTGCCTGTGGGTGTAAATTCATGCTTTTCTGAAAAGGTACTCTTGAAAGAACCAAGTCATAATTAGAAAAATAATATTCAAAATGTTCCGGTCTATAAAATAAACTAAGCAATATGTTACATGTAATGACATATTTATTATTTATTTATTTGCAGAGTTTTATATAGTGCTGGCTAGACCCGGAGGTATCAGAGCGCTTTACATGAGGATCAGCAAGTTACAAGTTACAAAATTACATCAGTTACAGGAGCCAAGTATAACATAGGAGAAAAACAGTGAATACACAATAACATGGGTTATTAGCGCATAGCATAGCCAAGACACACGTCAAATGGGGCATGGAAGGTAGGGGGGGAATGGTAAAATGGGGTAAGGAATGCATAATCGGGTCAGGCAGACCGGCAAGAGGGAAAGTACTTACAAAACAGTCACAGTAAAAGACATACAAACCGGCTGGGGACCAACAATCATAAACATCCCGTGAATCGGTGATAGTATAAGATGGGAGGGGAGTAGGAGACCAAAGGTGGGGGGCGACTTGAGGAAAAGAACTGACAGGCGAACAAGGAGCAGTCCAGCAACAATGAGGATAGGTCGGAGTTGGAGGACCCAGGCCATGGGAACCAACAGCATCAACCCAAAATGGCGGAACACACAAAAATCCAACACGAAAACCACAAGGCAGGAGACTCAAAGGCTTCACGCAGGGTCGGATGGGGGAGGCAGCCACATGACCACGGAGGGAGGAGGGCAGGACACCGCCGATCACAAAGTGTTGTATTCCGCTTTAGGTGTCCGTATATAGGTTTTCCTGAAACATGTCCTTATATAGGCACAATTCGCATTGCCCTTATATAGGCATAAGATCCCAGTCCTTATTTAGGCATTAGCCATGCTATCCAAATACAGGCATGGTCACCTACATCCGTCCACCCCAACGTCACAACGAGTTCTTAGAAACCAGACCCTTAAGCTCTTGGGAGTTCCCCTAGCACAGGATTATTGATTTCTCCAAGAACTCATTTATTATGCATGAACCGCTATTCCTTAAGGGTTCATTCCTGACGTCTTCCTCTGCCCGACTTTACGTCAATGCTAACATTCCAAGGCACCTACCGGGTATAAATATACCTTCCCTTGCCCAAGCAAGTAGGAGGAGACCTCGACTTTAGAGGAGCCCGTGTCCCGGCCTGACGCACTGACAAGAGACGCTGTCATCCCTGCTCGCAGAGAATCCAGCTTCCAGTGTTCTGACTCCCTTCGCGGGGTGTTAGAGTTCGAGACCCGGAAAGAGATTCCCACCTCTCTCATTCTCAAGGTATGGAGCTGACTAGAACCTAGAGGGACTCTTGGCATACTAGACTCTTGGCATACCAGACTTGGCATACTATAGCATACCATACTATAGAATACATCACCTACTTCTTACCTTGCACTACACTTAGGTTAGGTACACTGGGGTAGAACTAGTTAGAGAAGCATCTTATGAGTACTCGCATTTTTAGCTTATGTTATTTATGTATATGAATATATGTGTCATAGCTAAAAGATAATGCTAGCGCAGTATTATTTCTTTCTACTGCTTACGCTGTACATTATATATCTCGCATACTGTCTTGTGATCATAACAGCTCATATCTCTTACACGAGAAACAAGACTGTTCAATAAATCCTTTTATTGAAACGCCCGTCTATTCTTTCTGTGTAACTCTGAAGAAACTAAGCATGCACGATTAGCTGAGTGAAACTGTTATCTGTTGTTTCCACGATTCTGAGAGTGTTCCGATTCTAAAGGGAAACAAAGTTGTCATGTTTATGCGGTTGCCAGAAACTACTCCCTTCTTGTTTACAAGGAGTTTCTAGTGGCCTCTGAGTTAGCTGGCACAAAGTAATTAAGTTTAATATACTCGATAGGGACATACTGACCTCAGTCCTATGTCGAATCTATAGGGTATATTATTCCAATGCGCAGAGCCTATTAGGGAAATAGGAACTACACTACATGGCGCCCAACGTTTGGTAAGGCACTAATTTAACGCTAGATACTGAGTAACTCAGTCGTGCTTTTCTCTCAGAGACCCCTACTCACATACTCCATAAGACGTCTGGAGTGGGTAGGGTTAAATATCCGCCAAAGCTAAATAGGACAAAAATCCTATATATTAGCTGTTTGGTTTGTTCAACGTTGAAGGATACAGTGTTCCAAAATATTGTGCACCTTATCTTTTGTTTCCTTGAAACTTGTTCTACATTTTTCAAAAAACAATGTCCCTGAACGGGGATACTGGCACCGAGAACGGTGTAGCTGCGGCTGACCCAGTCGTAACAGCTTTTAACTTTACAGGTTTAAATGAAACCGATGAGGGTGTTATAAACATCCCTCCAAACTTAAGGAGAGCCATCACTCTAAAACTTATAAAACACGGCCTATCACCAAGAGGTGGTAGAGCAGTTTTCGTGATAGAGGCACACGAATCCTTTCAGACAGAGGTATTCTATTCATGGATAGTATTCCCAGAATCAAATCCAGTAACAAAAGTGTTTCACTTCTTTAAAGAAGATGAACCACCAGAGGAATATATTCCTTTCGAGGATATTGAAATTCCACTCACATACCAGGAGCATAATCTCTGGTTTAAAGGCGCCCTAAAACATCACAAAAACATTACCAGGCTCGGTCCACTAGGTAGACCAGGAGCAACATGGCCGATTCTAGCCGGCTACACACCTCATCCTGACATCGATGAGATGTCAGACGAGGAATTACTTACTCAACTACAAGAGTTAATAAAAATTTACAGACAATTAGTCCAATATGTCATGCGGACTTTCACAGTCCAACCACCAATGACCATTCCAAATCAAACCCCTCAACAGGGGAATACACTAAAAATTACTCCACAGACTTTACACGCAGTCATGGGTAAAATGCCCACAAAACGTGAACAAATTCCATTCTGGATAGCTCAAAAAATTACTCAAATCGAAGCAGTATTTCCAAATACTAGCCCTTATGAGAAACACAGAATCCTAACAATCTGTTTACCAATGGGGATCACACCACAACTGGAAGACTGCACCACTTGGGGCGCAGTCTTTGCTGCCATCTATACTAAAACACATGGTGTTCCATCAATTGCAGTAATACCAGATGTCCTGAAACAAATTCAAAACGAATACGGGGCAGAACCTGCTCTGAATTTAGGTATGAAATTACTGAAAAACTTCGACCAGGTCTCAACAATAATATTATCTAATATTAAAGGGGAGGCAGCATCAGTGGCGATCCGCCAACGCTTAAGGGAATTTGATGTAACAGAACATCAACATGAACTACCCAGAATAATAGAACAATCTTATGCAGAATTAGGCAGAGATAGTTTGGGTGGAAAACCTTTGAAGCCAAAACTATCTGAAAGTCCTGAGAAGGACTCTATTAAACAAAATCCTACATCTTCTAAAAAGAAGTGGGAAACTAATAAACAAAATTCAAACGAGACACGTTCTCAATCCCGAGGTAGGTCTCCTCAAAAGGAGCCCTCTGAAAGGAGGTATAACCTCAGGAATAGGGATAATTTAAGAAAACCTGACAGGTATCAAGATACTGATACACGTTCCTCTCGTACCTTTCAGATATCGTCACAGACATCAGAAAGAAGAGGACGGTCAGAACACAGAGAAGAACGCGTGAAATCCAAAGACGATAAACACGTTCAGAAAAATAAATCAAAACCTCAATTCACAAAAAGAAGGTAGCAGGTCTGAAGATCAGACATGCCGAGAATACTGAGAACACAGCTCAAGAACGGAGAATGGGCTCAGACAATGCTGGACAGTGCAGCAGAAGTAACAATAGCTCGCCAGAACCTGAAGGAACTTCTGGAGATAGTGGACTTGAATGAGTACATCACAGTAGAAACTGTAGACACCAGGGTTAGTACTCCACAAAAGTTATATGAAATAACACTCCGAATGGAGGGAGACATACCAAGAAAAGTGAAAACACTCTTTTGGGAGAAACTTTCAAGGGGTTATGATATACTTCTAGCAGAAAAAGACTGGCCACCACACTTTGTCAGGGAGTGCCCACATGGCGAGGACATCATTATGCCAGCCTTCTCCAACCATATTCCAATTCACCTAAAATATACTTATGCCAGGAAATGGGCAGTTGCCCAGGCCCCAGCATTATACAAAAATCATGTAGGATGGGATGAGGACTCACCTCACCACAAAATACAGCTAAAAAATCAACCTACTGCACAAAGGCAGTACCCAATAAAGCAAGAAGCTAAAAAACAGGTCAGGGAGATCTTAGATCAACTTGAATACCAAGGGGTGATTGAAACATGCACCTCCTCAATGAACAATCCTTTGTTTCCTGTATCCAAACCAGACAATACATATCGTCTAGTTTTGGATTACAGACACTTGAACACTTGTTCCAAAACATTTGCAGTGCAAAATGCACATAGTACAGCATTAATGAATAACATTGTGCGTAAAAAATATAAAACCACATTGGACATTTCAAATGGTTTCTTTTGTCAAAACATAGCACCTGAAAGCAGGTACTTAACAGCTTTCTCAATAATGGGGACCCAGCGTCAATTTTGTAGACTCCCACAAGGGTTCAAAAACAGCCCGGGGTTATTCTCAGCAAGGGTAACAGAGTTACTACAAATTTATGATAATGAGGCATTGTCATATGTCGATGACATCTATCTGACAGACGATGACCTAGATAGGCACTTGAACAGGGTGAGTACCATTATATTGGGCTTCGCCTCTGAAGGCTATAAATTCAACTTTAAAAAATCCAGAATTGCCCATCTCAATGTCCTTTTCCTAGGATATGAGCTTTCAAGTGAAGGCAAGAGCCTGGCAGCTAACTTTTTAGAAAAGTGCGCGCTGCTCCAACCTCCAAAAACGCTGAAAAATTTACAATCCATCTTGGGTTTCCTAAATTTTGGAAGAACTTACATTCTAAATTACGCAGAAAGGGTTAAACCTCTCTACGAATTAATCAAACCTGATTTTTCAACAAAACATTGGACACAAGAACACACAGAAATCCTGCGTTCACTCCAAGCTAACATGTTAGCAACAAATCACTTACAAACACGCGTAAATAAACGCAATTTAGTGATCCGAATAATTTCGGGTCAATGCGGATTCACCTATTTAACATTTAATGAGGGTGAAAAAGTACCAATAGCATACAAATCACATTTGTATACACAAGCAGAAATGCGCTTCACTTCAACAGAAAAAATACTGACAGCAGTTCAAACCGCTGTAGCAAAAGAAAGAGCTCTAGCTCAAGGGAAACGCATTATTGTCGTAACTCCAGTACCAGCCTTAGAGGCGGTTACAAAAGCGAGCATTCCAAATGCAAAAGCTTTACATCCTAGATGGATACAATGGGTTAATTCTCTTGCTGCAACAGATGTTGAATATGTTTTTGATCCTGATTTAAAAACACAAGCGTTCCTGCAATATGAACATGAATGTCCTCTGCCCACTGAAATTCTGCCTCTAGATCAGTACGAATTTATAATTTATACTGACGGATCAGCACAACCCGCTACAGGGAGTAAGCAAGCTTACAGTGCAGCGTGCGCAATCGTTAAAGGTCGCATGCAAGATGGTAACTTCAGACCAATGGTCACTAAAACTCAATCTCTAGGAGATTGTACAGCTCAGCGAGCTGAGCTACAAGCATTCAAACTGGCACTTGAAAATACAGATCGCGAATTCCCACACTTATAGTGTGCGATTCTTTTTACTGTGTTCAGTCGTATAATGAATATATACAGAATTGGCTTGAAAACGGGTTCAAAGATGCAAAAGGTGGCACAATAAAGCATAAAACGCTTTGGGAACAAGTAGTTCAGTTGAGAAACGAACTACCAAAAGCTCACGTGATACACACGCTGAGTCATCAACGTGATGGCGTTCACGTTGCAGGGAATTCATTGGCTGATGAAGCCGCAAAGGGGGCTGTTCAGACGGCTTCCGTAGCTGCGATCACTCGTTCAAAAACGAGAATAGACAGTGAGATATTGTTGGCTGTCAATGCTTCAAGCAAAGGCAGTGGTGCAGCGTTACCAAAGAAATTTCCACTCAAGTACTCTTATGTAATTGATGCGAACAACGTTCCTTTTGCTCGAATCCCTGGAGTGGGGGATAGGGTAATTCCAAACATGGAACGTAGAGCAGCTTTGATTTATGAAGCACATCTGGGGGAGGGTCTGTCACATCAAGGGATCTCTAAAACAATATTAACATTAAAAGAGATGTACTGGTGGCCTGGAATGAATACACAGATTCACATCTTCATCGATGACTGCATAGACTGCAATAGACAGCGTGGTGCAGAACGCCATCAGACACCAGACTACGAAGTAGCCTGCCCAGTACAGACACCATTGTTAGACAGCATTAGACTATCTACGCGCAGGCGTCCTTTTGGACAAATGCAATCCCACAAATACTAAGTCAAGGTTCCTATGGATGTGGCCTCAGCGCTCGGCTGACGCTCGAACTGTTATAAAAGATTTGCGAGTCTTTATCGGCACATACGCAATTGGCACACTACATTCTGACCAGGGCCCTGCGTTTAGCTCTCGGGCTTACAAAGAAGCCATGGCCAGTTTGGGCGTAGCATTGCGGTACTCCTCTCCGTTTCATCCTGAGGGAAATTCTGTTGTGGAAAGGAAAAACCGGGACATAAAGCAGTCTATAACAGCTAGAGTATTAGGTTCGGGTGATGGGTGGGTCAAACATCTTTATGGGGTCCAACGCTCATTAAATAATTTGCCAAGAAGTTCTCTAGGGGGGTCACTCCATATGAGGTCCTATTTGGGACAAGAATGTGGGTTCCTGATCTCGAATGTAAAGGCACAGTGGTGGAAAATAAACCCTTTGATATCAAAGATCGTTTGGCTGTTTTACAGGATCTAAATGAACTAAGATCGAAACAAAGCAACGTGTTCCTGAAGCCAACCACCACTGGGGAAACACCGGCAGTCCCAGCAAGGCCTGTCTGGATCCCAAAAGTTGGGGATCTAGTCAGAGAGAAGATTGCGGACAAGAAGGAATTTGGACCTTCTTACAGACAACCAGTACCTGTCCTAGCCGTCCACGGAACAAGAACAGTACTTCTGCCGCCCCTTGCTGGAAAAAAGGAGAAAAGATTTGTGTCAATCGACCTCATCAAACCACAGTATGTGGCCAATACTAAATAGTAGGCCTCGTGGACTCCGACCTAGTAGCAGACGCACTCCTCTCGCTACTATCCAAGAGGTTCAGACTGAAAGACTCATAACCATCGAGAATTCAGCAGTAAAAGATGAAGGACTAAGCAACAATGCTATGGAACTCATCCCTCTTGAAACTCAAGTAACAGTTCGTCCAGATACAACTGTCTACACCAACGTAACACGTGATCAACTGGTTCCAGCGATTTCAACAAATCCTGATGCAATTTCAACAATTGACCGAACTGCTTCTGGCTATTTCATTAACTTTGATACGTTTTCTGAGGATCCAAGTGAGCCTGAAACGACGCCAGCCTTAAAAACTTTCAAACAACAAGTACAAGACCTTTTTCATTTTCTGAAAGAGACTTATCTGGTTTCACCATGGCTTGAAATCTGGATTATTTCTGGAATATTTTTCTTTCTGTTTTGGCTAGCTTTGGTTATGACTCTTAGCGTGCTTATAAATGGCAGATACATTCGTATGGACACTGAAAGTAAAAATGTGAACTTACTTTTAAAACCACACAAATCTTCCCACCGTGAAGCAAGATACTTGTCAGCAGTGAACATCACAGCCGTTTAAATACAGGATGGTATAGTTTGGGACAAAACCGATTTCGACATATTCGGCCCGACGGAACTTTTGAAGATTCCACATTTATTTAAAATTTCATTAAGTGACTTTATTACCTCCAGTACCTATTCTGATGATTGGGACTTTGAGACTGTTAATGATATGATGTCTGATCTAGAAAGGTCTGCTGCGTTCTCTAACAATGAATACTTAGAGGGTTCATCAGACTACGAACAGCTTTATTGTTACAACCACTATGGTCATCATTTCTTGCATAAATCTGCAACACCTAGAAATGTGTTTATGTTTAACCAATGGGAACATTGTCCTACACCACCAAGGGGTAGTTCAAAAACGTTTGCAAATAAGTTTCCATATTTTTCAGGGTACAATACATCTGATCCAGAATCATTTTACTATAAGAATGTAAACAAAACAGGACAGAAAATTATGTTAACTAATACAAAACAGATTTATTCTGCAGCCTTTATTACCCAACTGTCTAGACAAGGATTTGACTTTTGGAAAGACACAATCGACACAAAATCTGTCTGGGGTTCTAAAGATTGGCAAGTGCAGGGGATAGAAGCTTTGTTTAGAGCCTGTATCATCCCACAGCAAATAATGTTTTTGAATGACACTGTGCAACAAACGTCTTGCCTTGGTTTAGCCAAGATCAAAGACATGAACACACCTTCTGTACCAACACCTGCAAGTAATAGCACTACACAGGGAGCGGTCACAGTAGACACAATACTACAAAACAACAGATCAGATCCTGATTGGGAAAAATGGTTGCTCTGGCCCACAGACACAAACATCTGTCAAGAAAGATTCCTGAATAGAATACAGGGCTTTACTATCCATAGGCCAGACCCACGTTATGTTCAACGACAACATCCGGGGGTAGTAACAACATACAGTGTAGGAAAATTGTGCCTCGACTGGTTACAAAAATCTACACTCGAGGATGTGAAACAACACTTATCTTTACTTAAAGAAGACGCAGACCTTAGGGATTTCTTGCTAGGACCAAGAAAACCGCGTCAAAAACGTTTCATATATGCCGGCATTTATGCTGCTTATAATGAAGTATGGAAGGTTTCACAGGCAGAGGCCGCAGAAAGAATACGTGAGCTTGATCGTATTAACTTAGAGAAATCTCTCACTGTGGTCGACAATGGGTTAACAACTTTGTCATCCAGAATTTATTCACTGGACAACATTGTATCCTCTGCTATTGACATACTGGAACAAGATTTAGCCATGTTACAACAAGGCCAATCTCAGTTACGTTCTATTATGTTATTAGGCTGGACGCTGCAATCCTTGCGTGCAGGCTATGTGCCTTGGCGTTTTATCAACACGTCGTCTCTGTTTGCAGAATACAATCTAACGGATAAACAGATCGAACTGGCACAAAGGGGAGCAAAGTATACAGTGCTGAGCATTGAAAAACTGGAAAAATTACCATTTACGGTAGCAGAAAAACCAGCTACAGAATGGCTTATTCATGGCAAAATAACTCTGCCTGTCTCTACTTTTCATTTTCAGTATTGCCTCAAACAAATGCAAGCAGGCAAATATGAAAGGTTGGGTAAAGAATACATTAAGACATCCTGGGATTTACCTTACGAATACAGATGTTGGAGTGGGGATCGTGAAGTGTTTCTAAGCGGTACACACTGTGAAAATGCACTGAGCGGTTCACTCATATGTCAGGACATTTCTTTACACGGGGCTTGTAATGGTTCTGTGGCAAACTTGTCCTGTCACCTGCAGGGTACACCAGCTGCTGTGATTAATCCAACGTTTGGACAACTTTCTAACGGGAGTTACCTCATGTTGAATGATCAGAGTTGCTGTGGCATGTTGCCAGGAATCCCATATCTGGTAACGGTTGGCTCCAGGGTTACTTGTTGTATGCAAGTATTGTTCCCCCAAATAGACACAGTCAGGGAGTCGCCTCTATGGCCTTCATTGAATGTTTCTTTTATACGTTTTGATACTTTAAGCAGAATGAAAGCCATGCTTTTACAACAAACCGTGCCTTTGACCTCGGCCAAAGAAATCTATGATTTACAAATTGCAAGGACTTCGGCTGAGATACAGGCTCTAATTCGTACAAACTGCCCTATACATTTCGTAGAAATGATGGGACGTATCTTAAACATGTCTGATACGAGCGGGATTGTACATGTATTTAAGACCATCTGTTCAGGACTGTTAACACCTTTTCAGGCAGTCCTCGGAATCATTCCAAACTTCGCACATTCGGTGTTTGGTGGTGTGCCATTAATTCTAGCACTTGTTGCAGGAATCCTGTTTTTATTCCTACTACTACGCTATGGCAAGCCTATCCACCGGCGTCACTCCCAGCAATTTGGAGAAAGCTCTCCTAGAACGGAAGTGCCGTGAGCGCATAGTGCAACTTTTGGGCATACCTCGTCTACGGGAACTTAATACAACATGGTTTCTGTCATTTAGACCAATCTGGCAAGATTGCATCTTACCTGTTCTACGCTGCCTGCTTTGCGGTGAAGAATGCGTGCTAGACACCTGTCTAACACTCCCATCAGTCATGCCAACGGATATCGATACTCTGCTGGACCCGATAACAGCCCATGCTCTGTGTTGTCCCCAGAGGCTACCAATTCTGATGATGGCATTCCTTGAGATCTCACAGACGCTTCCTGCTGCTGCTGAGGTACGAGATGGATCAACAGGCACACAGGTAACAACGGACGCATACTTTGCTGCGGCATCCTATGCTGAAGGCGATGCTTCACATCTCTGTGCAGTTAACCTTCTAAATGAGGTATTCCAACTGTCACCAACATCGGTAGACGATCTTTTGTCTACAGGAATAGATGATTTCATGTTTACACCAGACCCATACACTGACTTTGATTCGGCTCACAGTGTACCAGGGATGCAATGAATTTGGCCTCCATATTTTCAAAACAGAACAAAACTTGGAACTCTTCCTGAAAATTGATTTTTTTTTCTCTCTATTTTTGAAAATACATGGCAATTCAATCTGCTTACAGTAGAACTATTCATATAGAACGGACTTCTTTGAATACTTCCAGGGACACATTGTCACCTTATTTACCACAATTTCATTTAGTACCATGATATGAAATGGCTTTGATTTTTTGAATACTTGTCAACCATTTCGTCATATGTATATATTTCTGTTTATTCATTCATGTTGCATTTTATTTATGATATATGCCTAGAATGAAAAAATGCTTTAAAATGTACAGTACCTATTGCATTACATGTTTAGCAACAGTTTCTTTAAAAAAACTTCTTTTAATATGCTTTTAGAAATGTTTTTAGCAACATGTGGTACTCAGTTTAATGTTTAGCATTTACTGTTTAGCATTTAGTACTATCGTTCATTCGAAAGTGGAGTGGGTGTTGTATTCCACTTTTGGTGTCCGTATATAGGTTTTCCTGAAACATGTCCTTATATAGGCACAATTCGCATTGCCCTTATATAGGCATAAGATCCCAGTCCTTATTTAGGCATTAGCCATGCTATCTAAATACAGGCATGGTCACCTACATCCGTCCACCCCAACGTCACAACGAGTTCTTAGAAACCAGACCCTTAAGCTCTTGGGAGTTCCTCTAGCACAGGATTATTGATTTCTCCAAGAACTCATTTATTATGCATAAACCGCTAATCCTTAAGGGTTCATTCCTGACGTCTTCCTCTGCCCGACTTTACGTCAATGCTAACATTCCAAGGCACCTACCGGGTATAAATATACCTTCCCTTGCCCAAGCAAGTAGGAGGAGACCTCGACTTTAGAGGAGCCCGTGTCCCGGCCTGACGCACTGACAAGCAGACGCTGTCATCCCTGCTCGCAGAGAATCCAGCTTCCAGTGTTCTGACTCCCTTCGCGGGGTGTTAGAGTTCGAGACCCGGAAAGAGATTCCCACCTCTCTCATTCTCAAGGTATGGAGCTGACTAGAACCTAGAGGGACTCTTGGCATACTAGACTCTTGGCATACCAGACTTGGCATACTATAGCATACCATACTATAGAATACATCACCTACTTCTTACCTTGCACTACACTTAGGGTAGGTACACTGGGGTAGAACTAGTTAGAGAAGCATCTTATGAGTACTCGCATTTTTAGCTTATGTTATTTATGTATATGAATATATGTGTCATAGCTAAAGGATAATGCTAGCGCAGTATTATTTCTTTCTACTGCTTACGCTGTACATTATATATCTCGCATACTGTCTTGTGATCATAACAGCTCATATCTCTTACACGAGAAACAAGACTGTTCAATAAATCCTTTTATTGAAACGCCCGTCTATTCTTTCTGTGTAACTCTGAAGAAACTAAGCATGCACGATTAGCTGAGTGAAACTGTTATCTGTTGTTTCCACGATTCTGAGAGTGTTCCGATTCTAAAGGGAAACAAAGTTGTCATGTTTATGCGGTTGCCAGAAACTACTCCCTTCTTGTTTACAAGGAGTTTCTAGTGGCCTCTGAGTTAGCTGGCACAAAGTAATTAAGTTTAATATACTCGATAGGGACATACTGACCTCAGTCCTATGCCAAACCTATAGGGTATATTATTCCAATGCGCAGAGCCTATTAGGGAAATAGGAACTACACTACAAAAGCGGGTCATCAACGTACATACACCCGGGGCTCCAGGGGCAGCAGCATCGCCATTCAGAATGCCGCAAAGACAGGGAAAAGTCAGATTCGGGCGCCAGGCAACAGACCCGGAGAGGTGGAGGCAGCAGCGGGGACCAGGAGGGCGCGCCTCCCCAAAACTCAAGAAGCAAAACAAGCTCGGGGGCACTGGTCAGCAGCGCCGCAGTACTCACCGCCGCTGAACCCCCGCTGGGAGAAGCAAGACTCATGCATCTCCATCGTTGCTAGGGAGGCGGTGCAAGAGGACAGGCAACCGCAGCAAAACCCGGAGGGTAGGGGACAGCCAGGAGGGGGAGATCCCCAGCAGATCCCCTCCCCAGGCACCCAGGCATACCCCACCGGTCATCAGCCACTGAAATGGCTCTGCCACCAGCAGATCCTCGGCAACTCGACGGAAGGCGGGGGAGGAGAGGAAAACACAGCGGAGAGACGAAGACAAACCATGTCCAATGTCCAGCTGGGTAGGTGACGGCTGACAGGGAAAGCCAATCTCCTCTATAGCTGCCTAAACAGCTCCACCGGGCATCAGCCATGTTGATCGAGGCTCCGCGGTCCAGCACACTACTCAAGGTTCATCGGAAGATCTCGAACTGGGTCTCGGGAACTGGCGAGCCGAATGACCGCAGTCCATAAGAACCTCAGGTGAGCAAAAAAGGTCCAAGGTGGGTAGATTCCAGGGGACCAGGGCCAAAAGGAAATCCCTGGCCAGGAGCTCCCGACCGGAGCTCCTCCCCTGGCGGCCATCTTGTCCAGTATTCTATGAATACGACAGTGGGATGTGATGATAAGTCACCTCGTCTGCAGCTAAAAAAGGTAAAGGTACGCAGACATAACAATCTTTGGCAGATATAGCTTGTGTGTATTCTTGAACAGATCTAGAATAAACATTAGTTGAAAATTCATCTTTTGAATAATCTACAAATGAGGCCTTTAGTTTGTTTCATCTACTTTGTGTGCAGATGTTGTAGTATCAGGTGTAGATTTTGAGGTTAATTTTCTAAAAAAAGTTTACCTTATAAGTAGGGTTTAAGTGCGAGCAGTTATGGGCAGACTAACGAAAGGGGCAGGGGATGAAAAACAAAACAAGCAGAATGTAAGCGTTATGTAGTTAAAACCTAATAAATTAGTTTATGAAAAGTGGTTGAAAGGGTAGTTTGGGTTATTGGCTAGTTATAATATGAACATATGAAGAATTTTCAGTTATTTTTTGCAATGAGCAACTGACCAGATAGATATAAAGATTTATAGATAGATAGTGATAGATAGATAAAAGATAGATAGATAGGTAAAAGATAGATAGATAGATGATAGATAGATAGATAGGCAAAATATAGATGATAGATATACAGCTAGATATAGATAGATATACAGGTAGATATAGATAGATAGATAGATAGATAGATAAAAGATAGATAGATAAAAGATAGATAGGTAGAAGATAGATAGATAGGTAATAGATAGATAGATAAGTAAAGGATAGATAGATAAAAAGATAGATAGATAAAATATATATTGACAGAGATTTATAGATAGACAGATATAGATATAGATGCAGAAGATATAAATAAATAGATAGATACATACATACATACATACATGCATAAAAGATAGATAGATAGAGAGGTAAAAGATAGATATAAAGATAGATAGATAGATAGATGGATAGAGATAGAGATAGATAGAGAGATAGATAGTTGGATAGATAGAGATAGATAGGTAAAATATAGATAGATAGATCAGTGATAGATAGATAGATAGAGATTTATAGATAGAGAAAGATAGATAGGTAAAAGATAGATAGATAGAGAGATAGGTAAAAGCTAGATATATAGATAGAGATTGATAGATAGAGAGAGCTTGATAGATAGGTAAAAGATAGATAGATAGACAGACAGATAGATAGATAGATGGAGTCACACAAAGAGAAGAGGTGTGGGCGAGGGTGGGAGGGTCAAGGACATGCCAAGATGGAGGGGTGTAACAGAAGGGAGACGAAGAGGCGGGTGGGAAGAAGACGTTAGTGGGGGTGTTAGAGATGAGGGAGGGGTAAGGAGCAAGTGTAAATGAAAGGAGAGTGGACAAAGCGCAAGGGCAGGGGAAAGGACAGGTGGCACTGGGTGTGCAAGAGGGTAGGATATAGAAGTGTAAAGAAAGATGGTAGAGAATGTGTGTGGGTATTTAGAAATACAGAGGAGCAGCTGCGCACTGTGGCATTGGGAGGAAAAGGAGGTGAGGGAGGAAAGGGGCCTGAGAAATGACGCAAGAAGGGATAAGGGACAAAGGGGGCAAGAGTGGGGGTGTGGTGGAGGGAAGCTGTGCCCTTTGTACACGGAAGAAACAGTGGTCCTGGACCAATTATTCAAGAAAGAGTTAGATTAACAGAATTATCAATTTATTTGAGCTTACATTAATCAGCTCCCAAACGTCTGTAAATCGTGAAAATAAATGTGCAGAAAAACCACTAAGTATTATTACAATATATTTATTTAGTCATTTAAAGGCATAATCATTAGAGGGTCAAGAAGGTAGAAGAATGTTCTAGGGAACGTGTAGGAAAGAGTGCTCAAGTGTATATATAGGAGTCAAGAGAGCTCAAAGTGTGTAGAAAAGTAAAGGGCATATATTTACAAGACTGTACAAAACTGATATCCAATAAACAGTCAAATGCAACCTGGCCACATGCAAATTATTCATTTGAATTTGTAAGGAAAGTTTCCTTAAGGCTGTAAACAGGAGTAATGGGGAAGGGAAAATTGGTCCAGGTGCGGTAGGGGATAGCGTTGATGTTTTGATCCGGCTTATCGGCAAACGAGGGACTTTAATACCTCAGCTATGCGGATCTTCCTCAGGACAAGGGGACAGGTAAAGTGACCCTCATTAATCTTGCAATGCTCAATTAGAGTCCAAAACCTGGTTACACCAATGCCCGTAAAATGGCAAGGGCCAACTAAGGACAAATCCCGTTATTCAGTAGATATAAACCATGGCGGTGGTGCCCAAACCATCCATGGAACATAATATTCAGGCCCGTATGTGTGGCAAGAGTTTGCTGAATGAATCAGGCAATTCGGGGCACAGCGTAATTTTGCAACTGGAGACGATCTGATCGACGTCCTTACTCCATCGTGGTAGCAGCTACCACGATGGAGTAAGGACGTCGATCAGATCGTCTCCAGTTGCAAAATTACGCTGTGCCTTAAGGAAACTTTCCTTACAAATTCAAATTAATAATTTGCATGTGGCTAGGTTGCATTTAACTGTTTATTGGATATCAGTTTTGTACAGTCTTGTAAATATATGCCCTTTACTTTTCTACACACTTTGAGCTCTCTTGATTCCTATATATACACTTGAGCACTCTTTCCTACACGTTCCCTAGAACATTCTTCTACCTTCTTGACCCTCTAATGATTATTCCTTTAAATGACTAAATAAATATATTGTAATAATACTTAGTGGTTTTTCTGCACATATATTTTCACGATTTACAGACGTTTGGGAGCTGATTAATGTAAGCTCAAATAAGTTGATAATTCTGTTAATCTAACTCTTTCTTGAATAATTGGTCCAGGACCACTGTTTCTTTATAATAACCGGTACCCAGGTCCAGGGACCATTTGGGAATACCCCATTGTTTATAATGGCTTTGTACACGGAAGGCGTATGTGTAAGGGATGCATACAAGGAGACAGAGCATGGGCATTCCACGGGAATGTCTGACAAAATATCGACGGACAGAAAATCGACCTACAAAAATATCGACACAGAAATATCGAAGTCAAAAATATCGAAGTCCTATCTACATAAAGGTAAGTACAAAAATATTGAAAAAAAAATATCGTCAAAAATATAGATGTTAAAAATATCGTTTTTTAAAATGTTTTAATAATAATGTAAAATTAAGTAAATAATACATATAATTAAAAGAAATATAGTTAAAAATATTAAAACATATTTAAAAATAATAACTAATACATATTGTTAAAATTAATTAAACATATACATATAATTGCAACATTAGGGAAAGCGTTGGATAGCGTCTGGGTAAAAATTACTATTCCCACTCCAGAGAGTGCAGCAGTAGAAAAAGCGCAGGATAGCGTAGGGGTAAAAATTACTATTCCCACTCCAGTGAGTGCAACAGTAGGGAAAGTGTTGGATAGCGTAAGGGTAAAAACACTTAATTAATAATCAATAAGAATACATAAAAACATATTAATTAATTAATTTAATTAAATTACTTCCCACCCTATTCCCCTATAAACCCACAACCCGCTCTGATACTAAAACGCAAAATTTACTTTAACAAAATTACTAATTTCTAAACATTTATTTAAAAATTTATGAAAATACATTAAAAAAATGTTGAACATACATATAAAATACATACTAAAATACATAACACTAAATCTTTTTCGATATTATTGACAACGATATTTTTGCTAACGATATTACTTACTTCGATATTACTTACTTCGATATTAAAAAAACGATATTACTTACCTTGGGGTCGATATTCTGGTCAACGATATTCTTGACTTCGATATTCTGTCCCTACGATATTAAAAACTCGATATTAACGTAGGTCGATATTTAAAAATCGATATTTTGACTGTGCACCATTCCACGGGGTACAGGAATAAAGGGGACAAGGCAAGGAACATGGCAGGGGTGGGGAGTAGAAATTAGAGAAGGGTTAGGGCATGGCAATCGAGGTGAAGGTTATACAGAAATAAGAAGACCGATGCAGGCATGCCCAGGGGGGTGCAGGGATGAATGGGGAAGGGACATGCCCAGATGGAGAGTATGTAGAAATGAAAGGAGGTGAGCAAGGGACATGCCCATGCTTGGAATAAGTACACATTACACGTGATTAGTAAAAATAAATGGTTCCACAGCCTGTGAAAGTAAAGAATATGAAATCGGACATCTGATCGATTAATTTTGTTAAACAAAAAGCAAACAAACAGTTTAAGAATAGACAGGTTGCACGCCACCTGTGAAAGTAAAGAATATGAAATCGGACATCGGAGCCATTAATGTTGTGAAAAAAAACCAGACAAACCACTTAAGAATAAATCAAAAAATTGGGTATTGCAGTAAGAAATATGTAAACAAAAGCACACAAAGCAAGCTGTAACACGCTGCTCGTGAAGGTAAATGGGATGCAGCATTACCACAAAAAAGTACCTCCTCCTAACTGCACTTTAGAAGAGTCCGAAAACAGCATCTGGGATTTGTAAAGCCTTATGCAAATCGCAAAAGTCGTTTAGTAAATACTAAAATGGCATATTACGTTCGCAAACCCTATTTGTTTGCAAAATGCCTTAGTACATTGGGGCCAATGAAGCAGCGTGGTGTTATTATCTCTGTGTGGGTCAGAGGCAGCGGAGAGAGAAGAGGAGAATGAGAAAGTCAGAAAAAGTGCTTTTGGAACCATATTGGGTGGCACACACAATGAGCCCGATTGCATAAATTTCTTCAGAGCCTTAACAATGGCGTATCGCACTTTTACAATCCTGGACCCAGATATCTGAATGAGAGGATCACTTCCTATTTCCCGGATATGGCCCTGCGTTCCAGCAATGCACGGCTGATTGCCGTCCCTCATTTTAGAAAGATGCGGCCGGGGTTGCCTCCTTCATGGTACTGGTGGCAAAGCTGTGGAGCCAACTTCTATTGCATCTGAGAACCCTTACAGATTAAGCGAATTTCCAAAAAGCCCTGAAGACCCATCTGTTTAGGCTACAGGTCTGCTCACAGTCTAGTTTCTACCGTAGAGCTGGGACACTCATTGAGTAGCTGTGCACTTTATAAATCAATCATTCATTCAACACAACATACACACTGGTTGATACTTCTAAAGGCGGTGAGTTGCTTACAGTAAGGTCAAAAGCATACAGACAAAGGAGAGCGTTTTTAAGAGCCTGAAATCGTGGGGGGGAAGACAGCAGAACATTTCACACAAATTTGTATTTGGATTCGAGTTTGTTAAAGTGCACGAGCACCCGGAGGTCTCTTGCCACTGTCTGGAGCTTAAGCAGAGGATGTGGTGTAAGGGCCAGAACTACCGACTTTGCAGCTGGGGAACCAGGTTCTAGTCTCGGCATCGGCTCAACATCCTGTGAATCTGGGCAAATCACTTACTCTCCCCGTGCCTACAAAAAATTAATGTGTCCTTGTGTAATGTAACTGGTGCTCATGTAAAGCGCTCGGGTTGAATCGCGCTATATAAAACTGCGAAATAAACAGCAGAAAAACAGAACCCGGAAGATTATGAGAATAACCAGGCTTTGTGAGCATCCCTGAAGAGGATATGATAAGACAAGTGTGTAGGTTACTAGGCAAAGTGTTCTAGATTAGTGATCTGAACTGCACGGGCCCTATCCATTGATGAGCTCTATAGAACCTATGAATGAAAAGCCGGACTGAGTAGACGCTACATGCCGGAGTGTGTTTAATTAGTTTACTATAGATCATTGTAGGGATCTTGCCAAAAAGAGGGAACGATGGACTGTGCAGAAATTTTTTTAAATGGTGCATGGATAAATTTGAAGTGAGTGAAGGGCATTTAAAATGTTAGTGGAATGGCTACAACAAGAAGCACCAAGTACCAATCGAGCTGTCTGATTTTGGATAAATTGTAGTTGGGTGAGTAACGTAATTTTTATACCTAAGTAGAGGCTACACTGTAGTAGTCCAGCCTAGAACCTATGGTGGCAGAAATGCTGGCTCATCTGTTCTCAGAAGAGAGCAGGGGAAGCACAGGATGGACTCGTTTCATAGAAAAGTTAACAGGAGGAAATGACACCTGCTTGTCCATCTGCAGAGAAGCCTTACTTTAAACTCCCACACTATTTAAACACCCAGTAGGAGGAGGATAGGAGCAGGAATCAGCAGGCTAGTGGGCAGGTTGCCATAGATTATGGTGATTATGGTCGGTAATCAGAATTTGTCTAAAACTATCTGACTAATACTAGTGATTAATCTTGTCTATAACTAAATGGCTAATACTAGCCATTGTAGAGCAAAAGGACACATATGGGTGCATTGTGGTGGATGTTTAGAAAGCGAAACCGTTTTCCGGTTGTAGTTGTAAAAAATTGTCAGTATGAGCATTCATTGTATCTTTTGGAGATTTATGGCCCAATTTAGATGTTGGTAGAAAGGGAACTCCGTCGCAATGTCAACGGAGTTCCCTCCCTGCCAACACATTGGTTTGCCCGTCAGATTTAAATGCTGGTGGACCAAAAGTTTGGCTACAGCAGTGAGTACTTCGTCACCACTGTAAGCAAACGCCTCTGATGGCCCGACAGAGTAAGGGCCGTCTTAGAATTGGCTGTATGTTCGTCGGCACAATTAGTATTGGCAGACATATAGACTTTTTTTACTGTCCATCACTGCCACGAAAACCTTGGTGGTATGGGACAGTAAGAAACTAAAAATGCCCCCCTCGACATGGGAAATGACTACCATGGCGAGGGCCGCTTCAGGATTTTCTTTTAGACAATAAAAAAGAATACTGTTTGGTGTAAGGCTCCGCCATGTTGATGGAGACCTGCATCAAACTGCAAAAAGCAATGACAGGAACCCCCTTGATGGGGGTTCCTGGCAATGATTTAGAAATGACTGCCTGCTTGGCAGTCATTTCTAAATCTAGAGGGGGAATCTGCACCAGGGCGACAGAGTAATTTACTTCATCGCCCTGATGGAGAAATGGGCCCTTCTCCAATATATAAATCTGACCCTTAGGGGCATATTCTCAAGCCCCCATCGCCACCACAACGTCACTTTCAGTGACGTTGTTGTGGCGATAGGGGCTTAGCCCTATTCACAAGGCAGCGTTAAGCCTTATGAATAGGGCCCCCTTCACGCTGTTTTTAGCGTGAAAGGGGCGTGCAGTAGGTGTTGCGGTGGGCGTTCCACCGCAACACCCATTGAGTTTGACGCTACCTCCTATTCACAAGAGCAGCGTAAATAGGAGGTAGCGCCAAACTTAAGACCAGGAAAAATCTGGTCTTAAGGTGGCGAAACGAGGAGAAATGCTTTATTTCTCCTCGTTTTTGCTTTTTCCATGTGTGCTGCCTTGTGCAGCACACATGGAAAAAGCAAAATGCCATGGTTTGTTTATGTACAGAAAGGTGTCCCTTCCTGTACATAAACAAACCTTTTTGTAAAATGCCGTTTTGTAACTTACATGTGTACTGCATGAAGCAGCACACATGTAAGTTACAGACTGGCATTTAAGGTTTGTTTATGTGCAGGAAGGAACACATTCCTGTACATAAACAAACCTCCCTGCTTGCAGACACCCTTGCACTCTGGTGCAATGGTGCCTGCGTTGGCGCTAAGTTGTGAAACTTAGCGCCGTCGCAGGGGGAAACGCGAGGATGCACCATATCCTTGAGAATAGGGTGCAGCCTCGCGTTTCCGAAGTGGCGGAGAGAGGCCTTAAGCCAAGAAGGCTAACGCCTCTCTCCGCCACTTCCTTGAGAATATGGCCCTTAGTTTGCAAGAAACTGGTTAGGGAAGGGGAGGGATTTGGATGCAGTTGCAGAAAGTAAGCACAAGAGTGCTCTTTCCTGGAGGTGCATTACTGTGCAGAGGGGGAAGCCAGCCATGCATTCATGGCTGTAGTCAAGGGAATGCATTAATTAAGGAGAATTGGAATTCTGTGAGTAGCTTCCAAAAGAAGTGGAGAGATGATTAGTCTCCATAGGAATGGAATACAGACAAACTGATGCACAGATTCTTTGGTACCAACAGGAAAGGCTGTGGGGTTGGTTATTGTTGTTATACAGTACTGGAGCAGCCCTAGATGTTTGGTGAGGACTCGGTTAAAGATCACACAGCTGCACTGACAACATCTTAGCCAGTTAATGCACAGTTGATGGAAGCACAGTGGGGTCCTCTACCTCTTAATTAGGCATGAGAACAGCGAGGTTGGTTGATAGGAGATCTGTTATCTTTTGTCAAATGCCCCTCATTTGCTAACCTCTAAATTATCTCCTTTAGTTTAGAGACACACCATAGACCATGAAAGTGAAGTTCATATCAAGATTTACACGGTCCTCTAATATGTCACATCCTGGCCACATACCAGATCATGTCACGTGGGTAGGTACTGACGCTCAAACAATGGACTGGCGACAAGGAGGCTTGACTTGACGTTCTGCAACATTTTCATTGCAGGCCTTCATGACATCGATTTTCCCAAACTTTATGAAAGTGCTATAATGGAACAAGTGAGGCAATCCAGAAGAAAACAGTATTTTTATTTTCAAAGTTGCAGTTTTGATAATCAGCCAAACTAATGCAATATAATCTAACATTCTCCAGAGGCATTTATAATATGGAAAATAATTTTATGTCCAAGAGATAATTGTGAGAGTGCAAGACTTTACATCAGGGAGTGATAAAGTAAAAATGCTAAACTTTAATTGCTCTACAACATTGTCTAGTAATAGACAAATCTGCATTGCTTCTCGTGCCAATCATCTGGAGACAGATTGCACACATTGCAGGAAGATACGGCATTCACCTCTTTGCAAAAGCACAGCAATCATCATCAAAATAGTAAAAATGAAAAAAGCATAATGGAAACTCCAAATAAAATGATAAGTCTAGAACAAGTTCCAGAACTGATGGAATCTGGAAACATGTAACGTAAGTGGCAAAAAACAAACACAAAATCACCAAAGTCTGCAATTAAAGTGGAGTCTCTCCTCCCAGAGTGATTGATGAAAGCTTTAACATGCTGTACCATTGGTATGGTATCTGAATATTGACTCCAAAATATTGATAGACCATAATATTGTGGTCAAATATGGAGACTATAAAAATATAGAGACACACAATATGGAGGGTAGGTATATAATTTGTTTTCAATAATATTGATTTTCAAAATATTTAGTTATATTTATTTTTATATTAAACCATTGTTTAAATTTAGTATTTTTTTAGTTCTTACTTTATAAATTATTTTTTGGGGTTATATTTTCTTTTGGGAGATTGTTGATTTATTATTATGAATGTTTAGAATAATTATTCTAATTTGTTAGGTCACATTTTTAATATGTATGAATAAATGTAATAAATTGGTGTTTTTATTTTAGGCAATGAATTTTGATTTATTTGATAATATTTGGGTTCTGGGGTTTAATGGGCTTTAGGAAAGGTAGTGTTTTTTGGCAGGGGTTTCCAGTCCAATGATGGCATTTGTTTTTTTTAAATTTTTAAATGGAGTGCATTTGGGGTAGTGTTCTTCAAAAAAATTTATAATTTTTTAAAAAATCCACTTTTTTAATATATTTCCTGTAAAATGTTACATTTAAATGGTACTATTTTCCCAAAATGAAGTTCATTTTTGGGCTGTACTCATTTCATTTTATGTTTATATTATTGACAAAGTGGTGTGAGGATGGCTATGGTGAGGATGTTTAAAAGCTATTATTTTAGTAATTGCACATTTTTTATTTGAAACTTGTCTTGTGATTTGATTAAAATTGTCTGATTTCAAAAAGTGATTTCTTTTATTTTTGTGTACATTTTAAAAAATGAATATTAAAATTTGACATTTCATTTATTAGTTAAACATTTTCTTTGGAGTGTAGTTTTATTTATTTTAGTTTGCAAAATATTTAGTGTGTTTGTTTTAAAATAATATTATATGGTACTTATAGATGTTAAATAAATGAAGATTTTAAATCGGACCATTTTTAATTTAACACCACCCCATCCTTTTTGCTACACTAGAGGATGAATGGTAAATTTCACTACCTCTACCCCGAATTTTAAATACTTTCCCAATAATGTTTACATTGGAGTTAGAATAATGAAGCTCACCCTTTTAATTCATGTTTGTTCACAATTTAGGTTAATTGGGAGTTAGAATAGCAAATCTCACCCCTTTAATTTATGATTGTTACTTAATTTTGGTTGAATAGGAGTTATAATAATAAATCTCGCCCTTTATACTATTGTACTTTCCCCAGTTGGATACTGGAGTTACAATAACAATTATTTTATGAACTTTCTCTAATTAACATTTGGCTGCAGTTAACCAGTAAATCTTACCTATATTATTTATGCTCTTTTCCAAGTTTTACTTGTATTGAACTGGGAATAGTAAATTTCTCCATCCCCCCATATACACAGTTTACAATTTTTGAGTACTGGAGATTGTATAGTAAATCTCACCCCTTTTATTTATGCATTTCACCCACTTTTAGTTGAACTGGAGTTAGAATAGTCATACTCCCTTCCATTTATGCTCTTTTCTTAATTGAAGTTTGATTGGCTTCAAAAAGGTTACTCTCACCCATCCGATTAATGCACTTTCTGCAATGTTTTTGAGATTGGAGTTAGAAAAGCAGGTTTTTCTTTTTAATTTATGCACCTTCTCTGATTAGTATAGATTAGTATAAGAATAGTTAGGGCCTTATTATGACTTTGGCGGTGTGGCAGCGGGCCGCCACGCCAGCACCTCACTGCCACACTGCAAAAGGTATATTGAGACCGCCTGCCGGATTTCAACTGGAATCCAGGTTGGGTGGTTTCGGCGGCTGGCCAGCAGCGCTGCGGTGCTAAGGCTCATACATGAGCCTCAGCAAGGCACCGCCATGGGCACGCCATTGCACGTTCCTTCCGGGCATGGACTGTTTAGTCCATGCCCTGCAGGAACTGCGGGTGCATACATAGAGGGTGACACAGCATGTGCCCCCTGCATGCATCCCCTGGTGCAGAGGCAACGGGGTCCCTCACGCCACACTTTTCATGGCGTGCTCACCGCCATGAAAACTGTGGCAGTGAGGAAACTCCTATACCAGCATATTTGGGGTGCTGCAAGACTGCCAGGTATCATGGATCCCTGGCGGCAGCAGCGGTCCCATGGCGGTCCGACCACCCTACTTGTAATAGGGCGGTCGTACCAACCATCAGACCGCCAAACTCATAATAAGGCCCTTAATCTCACCAGTGCTTTTAGCAACTGTCCCCAATTTTGTCTGGATTGGAGTCAGAATAATAAACCCCGCCCCTTTGAATATTGTAATATTGTGATATGTAATGTTTGTGACATTGGAGTTAGACTTGTAAATCTCACCCATTTATATAGGCACTTTTCTCTTATTTTAGTTGAAGTTAGAATAATAATTCACTCCCACCATTAAATAATATATTTTTTTGATTGCTTGTAGGATTGTACTTAATAAAGTATACTTTAGACATTTTTTTGGTATTTATGTTGTTTTACTTTTATGACTATTTTATAGTTATTTTATAATTTATGAACAAATTAAAACACAATATTTAATAAAATTAGATTCAAATTATTTTCAATGGTTGGATGAATATTGCATATTTACATTTAGGTATAGAAAGTCAATGTTTTGACTATTGATATTTTGGCCACAATGTTTCTTTTATTTTAATATTTTTATGGTAAATAATGTAGCATACAACTGTACAATGAACTGCTCTTCATTTGTCCAGTAGTGCAAACTCTCCAGCTATGAACGTGCAAATCTCTCAATGCACCTTTCTCTTCTTGAGTCACTTATCCGCAGTTCCCCTACAGTTTAGATGGAATCCCATGTCATCACAGTAATGCAGAATGTGCGTGTTTGAGGATGTACAAAGTAACCCCGGGTGGAGAACTCCGCTCCGCCAGCGGAGCTTACTGAGTTTTGCCAACTCCGCGCTCCGTTGGGAACGCAGAGTTCAGGCTTGTCCATGCACTCTCCATGCAAGACGTAAAATGTAGGGTTTTGCGACCGGCGGCAAGGACGCTTGGTGAGGAGGAGAGACCACGGCGAGTCGGAGGGCAGCCCGGAAAAGCCGGAGAGCAGGTAAGTGGGTTTTTTCTTTTTTTTTATATTGGGAGTGGGACTTGGGAGGTTGAGGCAGAGCGGAGTTCCACAGAGTTTTTGTTTAACTCTGTGGAACTCCGCGGAGTGCCTCTCCACGTACTCCGCCCACCCTTAGTACAAAGCCCATCTGATGTACATGTAGTCTGCAGCTCCAGTAAGGCCCAGATTGTTATATCCCCACCAAAATAAGAGATCAAGAAAGAGAAACTGGGTGGATTTTAATATGTGGTTTATATGAAGTAGTGTTTATTCTTGGAATAAATACACAAGACTGTAGAACAACTGCGCCTCTCTCCTTATCTACGCCAGCAAACAGAGCAACATTGAGCAATCAACTGTAACAGTGAACCAATACTGCAAGTGCTTCAACATGCTAGCATTGTCCAATTACTCTAGGTGTTGGTCCCTAAACGTTCCTGTGGCTCATGGGTCATATAGAGGTAGGAATGTGTCTTCATTACAGCCACAACCTTAGTCTGCATTGTATGCTGGTGTCAACGACCAAAAGAGGAGGTGTGAGAATCCCAGGTTCCTCTGGGAAAATATTATGAAACAGCATGTTCCTTTAACTAAAGGTATATATTTTGATGCATCCTGTATCCCTGGGAAAAGGTTGATTAAACTCATAAGGGGCATTTTTAGGACCTTGATGACATTGTTGTCCATCTCACTTCCCTGCTCTTGACTCGATATTGAATATAATACTGGTTTGTGGCAGGCAGTGACCTGCTCTTCGAGTGTGAACGTGGACTCAAAAGGTATTTGCATACCTTTAAACTGATGACATTTAAAAGGATCTTATAGTCAACTGCATGGTATTCAATACTTCGAATACCTATCTGTTATGTCATTTCCACGTTTTACCATTTATGGCTTTATGGGCACATATCAACTATTCTTTATTCTGCATCTCCCTTTACCTGCTCAGTGGCCAGCACAATGTACATTTCATAGAATACCCCAGCGCACCTAATTGGCATTACTACTAAGGAGCCCCATTTTCATTCATGCAGCTACCGGTTCTCCATTGAACAAATTTACCCATCATAATAGCTTTGACAAAGTCTAGTGAACAAAGCATGTATTGGCTGTCTTTTTGACAGAACTAAGATGTGGACTGAAATACATTATTTAGGGCATCATTACGATGGCGGGCGGACAAAGTCCGCCCGCCACCGTGGAGGTGGCAAGCCCTATTCCCAGCATTGTGGCGGGCGGTGCTCACAGCACCGCCCGCCACACTGCTGGAGATAGACGTCGTGCATTGGCATGCACAAGGTGACAGGCACCGCGCGGTGCCTGACACTTTGCCATGCCAATGCAGGGGGGTACCATAGGTACCCCCCATGTGCACCCCCCACCCCCCCAACTTTCTGGGGGCCCGCTACGGGCCCCCAAAGGCAAAGACCACATGCCTTTCCATGGCGGCAACGCCGCCATGGGAGGGCACATCTCCGCCTGCATGCTAATATGGATGGCGGTGTCTTGCAGACACCGCCACCTTATTAACCATGTTTTCTGCCGGTCGGCAGAGTCGACCGGCGAGGCGCGACTGGACGGTCTTTCCGTCCGCCGCGGACCCCCAGCCATCCTAATATGGCGGGGGGTCTTTGAAGTGTGGATGGCGGGCGGATCGCCCCCCGCCGAGCCGGCGGTGACTACCGCCGGCCCGGCGAGAGCGATCCGCCCGCTATCATGATGACCCCCTTAGTGAGGTCCCTCAGCAAGATCAAGGGGACAGGTTGGACAAAAGCACCAAGCTGTGTGTGGAATTTTGATTGGTCATATGCTAATGGTTTTTGGTAGGGTCCCTGCGATTAGTGTTCATGGATCCTATCACGTGACATTTTTCAGAAATTGGGCTGCACAACAGGTGCCGAGAAACAGGGTAAGCATTAATACTTCTGTTATTGACTTCAGAAGAGGACATGAAGAAAAAATAAAACAAGACCTCTTATATATAGAACTCATTTAATTGAAGATTTCTACTGTGTTAAATGAACTTTAACAAAAATCAAAAGTAAAAACAGCACTTTGAAATCTGTAAATATGTTCTGTGTTTAATAAACTTTCCTAAAAAATAAATCCTTTTGTGAGCTCAGTTTCTGATGCAATTGCACTTGCAAAGTTTAGAGCAGGTCCACAGTGCCTTCTTGTGAGCACACTTGCCTGAGCAACCAGCTGCAGCTTTACAGCCACACTTGACAAGTACACCACATGCCTTAGATGCCACTGGTAGTGCGTTTCCCTATGGGGTCCAGCACTGACTGTCTCTGTCCATTTTCCACCGCATCTGCCTGGAGTGGGTAGCTCCTGCTGAGGTACGTCACAGGCGGACCAGATCCCTGCATGGTAAACAGCACGCTTTGTATGTTCAAGAAGAGCAGACTGTGTTGGTGGGATGGTGTCAATTGTCTTATTTTGCTGACAAAACATTTCTCTGTGGGCTTCATTCACTGACTCCAGTTGACTTGTTCCCTGGTACATGATTAAGGTGAACTGCTCAAGAATTCGGAAGCTGTTACTCTGAATGTCCACTGCTAGAAATGGATTACTGGCAATGTTGGTGAAGTCTGCTTTAACTTCCGGATAAGATTTCGAGGCCATCCATCCTGATTTCTTCCCTTTTCTAAGGAATGCTGAGACAGTGTCACAGCCAATGTTTGTGGTTACATGCTGGCATGGATAGGTTACTGCCTCTGACCAGAATGCTGTCTCCATATGCTGTCGCTACTTTCTTGCCAGGGGGGAATTCACTGCTCTCGATCTTCTCGGCCAGGAACGTGAACAACTTCTGTTTGTTGGCCGCATCACACAAGATGTTTTGCCACTGTCCTGGAATCTTATTTTGACTTGCAACCTATCTTCGCTTTCCTTTTCCTCTTTACCAAACATGTCATTAGGTCAGACTTATTTCCAAAACGAAGCTTTCCTTTTCCCAACAGGGACAATGGAAAAGGGTGGTTTTCATGGCTGATGAAAGTATTCATATGACACTCCCGGTGTTGCGTGACAATGTACAGTCTCAAGAAAAGGTTGACATCTGTCTTCACACTTGCAATCTTGTATGCTTGTTTGCCACTGATTTTCGGAGCAGGAGACTTGAACAGTCAGAGGAAGTTCTTCTTAATTGGGTCATGAATAGTCCTTTCACAGTCAATGAAACTGATTTGCAGTAGTTCTTGTTCTGTTGTTCTCCATCCTCTTCGCTCGTACGCACTGTTTGACTGGTTAAGGAATTCATGAGACTCCAAAGTCAGCAGTTCTTCAGTTACATTTAGGCAGGGACTGCCCCTTTCACTGATAGTCTCTGTAAGGCTCAGCACCTGTTGCTTGAAGCTCTCCTGTGTTGCTATAATTTCCTCATGGTGACAATGCTTTGCATTTTCCAGGCTGCGACAGATTTCAAACTCTGTGAGCAAGCATGCTTATTCAGGACCTGCTAGCATCTACTTTCTGAATGCAGACGGATTGTCAGTAAGTTCAACTGCCCCACCACAACACTTGACCAGATCATTGTTATATTCATGAGCTTGATCAATAGGCAAGGCTAAGAACTTGTTTGTTGTCTTACGAACAACCAAGTGGACGCTTTTTACTAATTCTTCCAAGATGGACGTGGCTGGTTCTTTATATCATGTATATGGATAGGGATCCAGTGAGCATAATTCTGATGGTCTAAGGTGAATAACCATGGAACTAGGGCTTTCAAGAGGAGACCAAGCAGTTCAAGCCTGAAGATAGCATCCCAGTACTGGAATGTTGGGCTCTTTCTGACCATTTCCTGTCTCCATGTTTCGTGTGATTCCTTAGTGTCTGGGGACTGTGATGTAAGAAATGCATCTCACTGAAGTTTCTTCATGACCAACAACACATACCTGGTGTGCATGTCTCATCCTGTGGATGTGTGAGCAACTGAAAAAAGAATCGGTTCTTCCTGAAGAGGCAAGTCCTGTTTGTGTCAGAGCGTTTGTCCACCCAGAGCCTTCCAGGTAGTCTCCAATGTTTTTCCATAAAGCTAACTCTATGTGGAGGCCACGGAACATCACCACAAACTTGTTTTCTCCATGCATCTTGGGCCCTGTGCACTGTATGGACTTTGCCAACGCAAACAGAGGAGCATCCATTACAACTACTGGGATCTGCATGGGATTGAGGGACTATGTTGACTGACGAACAACATCCATGCCATGCTTGATCATGTCCGCTGAAGCTGCCTTCTCATAGAAGAGAGCAAAAAGAACAAATGATGGACAGAATGCTGAACAAATCAAATATTCACCCCCAGTCACAGATCTGGGTCTAATCCATCGTCCATTTTTTCACCACCCCACCCCAGTTTGATCCCAGCCATATGCAAATATGTCTTGAACCTGCTCCCCATAGGAACAGTCCAGCCCGAACTGCCAGGCCAGGTCCTCACTGGACTGGAAACCAGCATCCTGGGGCCGGTTTCGGGGTATCACCCCTCATCAGCCAGGCTAGCTTGAATCCAGTGGCACAGTGAGTACAGGACCCACGTCTGGGCATACCCTTCCTACTTAGGGTGACAAAAGCAAAAAGAGCAAATGATAGACGGAATGCTGAACAAATCAAACATTCACCTCTAGTCACAGATCTGGGTTTAATCCATTGTTTTTTTGCTCACCACACCACTTCAGTTTGGTCCCAGCCATATGCAAATCACTCTTAACCCTGCTCCCCACAGGAACAGTCCAGCCCGAACTGTCAGGCCAGGGCCCCCCTGGACTGGAAGCAGGCATCTTGTGACTGGTTTTAGGCAATCACCCCTCATCAGCCAGGCTAGCTTCAATCCAGTGGCACAGTGAGCGAGGGACTCGCGTCTGGGTATAGCCTTCCCATTTAGGGTGACAAAAGCAAAAAGAAGAAATGATGGCTGGAATGCTGAACAAATCAAACATTCACATTCAATTGTTTGTTTTGTATTTGTAACCCCTAGTGGGACAGGTATGCCCAGCCGTGGGTCAAGTGCTCACCAAGCCACTGGAGTTAAGCTAGCCTGGCTGATATGGGGTGATACCCCAAAACCAGTTCCAGCATGCTTGTTTCTGGTCCAGGGAAGACCTGCCTGGCTGTTCCCGATTGACTGTTCCCATGGGGAGCAGGGCTAAGACTGATTTGCATATGGCTGGGCCCTAACCTGAATGGCATGGTGAGCAAAAAAAAGATGGATTTAGGCCTAGATCTCTGTACTGGGGGTGAATGTTTGACATTGTTCAGCATTCAGTCCATCAATTGTTCTTTTTGCATTTGTCACCCCGAGTGGAACGGGTATGCCGAGACGTGGGTCCCGTGCTCACCATGCCACTGGAGTCAGGCTAGCTTGGCTGATGAGGGTTGATATTGTTCTTTTTGCATTTCTCATAGAAGAGAGGCAGAAGCTGTGAAAGAGCAGGCTCTTCATTCACAGATGGCTCTGTCTGATGGGAAGCATGGTAGGCTGACCATGCCAGACTGTCTCCCTTTTCTAGCTTCTCTTTCTCAATCAGTTGGAGAGATGATGAAATCCACAACTTATCATGCTTCAGTGCTTCCACCATATCTCACACAACCACCATTGTCATGTTGAATTTTGGCACCTCAACTGCAGACTCTTTCAGAGCTACTGTTGGTACAGTGGTGAAGCTGTCAGGCAAAGATAAATTGTTTCTCTCAGCCTCTGCAGGAAGAGTGATAGCTTCTCTGGTGTGTCCTGGGTTTGAGAATAATGGTGTCCGAAAGAGGCTGATCCCTATGCCATGGAAAGAACCCATGACAGTGGTGCTTGAAGGGTTGTGATCAAGATTGTCTATTACACCAACTGTGAAAAGTCCAGTTTGAAGCTTAGATGGGCACACAACTCCTTATCTCAGTGCTTTCTGGGAAACAACAGTTACTAGATGATTCTCCACCTGAAGAACGCAGTGGTAACTGATGCTAAGTCCCAAACAATGCAGTTGAGTTGTCAATTTTCTTGACAGTTTCAGGTTGCGCACATTCAGCCCTATGTATAATGGAAGTGGCAGATAAAATGACAAAGAATGGCAAGATTGTACTACATATTTTGTTGTCTAGCAGTTGAACATGATTGATTTGGAGACAGTAAGAGTTTCCTGGGATTCGTGAGAGTCTTGGCTGTTGATGCCAGAACCATTCAACAACATTGAAACAAGCATTTTCAATGTTGTTGGAACTGAGTTATTTGACAGTTTGGTGGGAAAGTGGCATCGAAGTGAAATCCATCAGATCCCAAGATGTCTTCTCGAATGATATTGGCAGCTTTTGCCAATATGGCTGCATCTCCTTCATAATCTGTAAAAGCATGTTTCAGCATTTTCTCCATGCCTTGGTGTGAAAATAAGCACCATGCTTTCCATCATTCTGCACCTGGCCCTGTGGAAAGTAGCCAGGACCTTTTCATTGAAGCAAACTTTGTTGACCTCCTTCTAAACTCCAAGTGCCACAAGATGATCTGCATACTTGTGATGCAACTCAGACAGCTTGAAGCAGAAAACATCTTCTTCTACTGAGTTTTCTATGAAGTTGATAAGTTAAATGAAAGGCTTCCATCTGACCACCATCAGCATTTTTTCTTTTTTCTCATGAGTGATCAATAACAATTTCAGAATACAGTGAGGCAATTCAGGTGGTACATGCCATCTATTGCTACAACATCTCCAGCAGCTATTCTCGAAACAACAGCAGCATCCTGTAGGTCAGTGGCCATGTGTCTGATATTCTTATCAGCATCAAGTGCCATGAACTCATGAAGGTAACCCTCACTTCCTGTGCAGAAAATGCAGGTCTTCTCTGTCTGTGACAGGCGATCCATTCGTTGCTTTCCTTATGCACCTTCGTTGGATGGTCCTTCTTCTTCCAAGTCTCTTTTTTCCGAGCTCTTACCAACTTGCACTTGTTGAATTTTCTGTGACAGGATTTATGCCAACTAGCTTCATGCTTTATTAAATCTTCAACAGTTGTGGCTTCTTCAAAGTAGAGAGTCACAGGGAGTCTGTTCCATATACGAAATTCACTGGCTGTGTTTAGAAAGTTCTTATTTGGATGAGATTAATCTCTAGGTCTTAATGCATTCAAGGGACACTTCAGCCCTTCAGTAGTTCTTTGCTGGCAAATAACGCAGGCTTGCCAGTCCATGTCTTCATCTATAATAGGTTAAACCTGAAAGAATACGAATGTAAAGGTAACATTCATTTTCTAGAAAACAACTGAAATAAATATGAAGCAGAAGCAACAGTGACACACACATATATATATATATATATATATATATATATATATATATATATATATATGTGTGTTATTTAGGTGTTATTTGAGTAAAGTGCATAATAGGCGGGCCAATTGGGTACATATATATATATAACATTTGGTTGCAAAACATTAATACATACCACTGGGATTTGGTATTTGGAAAGGACGCCTTAAACACACCCCTTCCAAATACAAATCTATATTGGGTCACAAACCCAAATTGTGATTCGGTAACTTGTTACTGAATAACAGTGTGTGGGTTGTACATAAGAAGAAACATTTTTGCCATTGCAACATGCCCAATTCTGTGAATCAGGCCATTTGCGACCGCAAAAATGCTTCATACATCTGGCCCCTGGTGCCTTATGTTTTTTATTTTTGATAATTAGTACAATCTGTTAGATTGATAATTTAATAGAATGTGATCTGTATTGCTAACACTTTAGATTTTTGGTAGCATCCACGTGATCAAAACAATGGATCACGAGTTATGAGTTATACTCCACGTGAACGTACAGCTGTCGGATAGTGCTGTATTTCAAATAACAATACCTGGATCACCACAGATTACTGGTATTTTATTTTAAGTGTTATTTAGGTGTTATTTGAGTAAAGTGCATAATAGGCGGGCCAATTGGGTATATATATAACACTTAAAATAAAATACCAGTAATCTGTGGTGATCCAGGTATTGTTATTTGAAATACAGCACTATCCGACAGCTGTACGTTCACGTGGAGTATAACTCATAACTCGTGATCCATTGTTTTGATCACGTGGATGCTACCAAAAATCTAAAGTGTTAGCAATACAGATCACATTCTATTAAATTATCAATCTAACAGATTGTACTAATTATCAAAAATAAAAAACATAAGGCACCAGGAGCCAGATGTATGAAGCATTTTGCGGTCGCAAATGGCCTGATTCACAGAATTGGGCATGTTGCAATGGCAAAAATGTTTCTTCTTATGTACAACCACACACTGTTATTCAGTAACAGTTACCGAATCACAATTTGGGTTTGTGACTAATATAGATTTGTATTTGGAAGGGGTGTGTTTAAGCGTCCTTTCCAAATACCGAATCCCAGTGGTATGTATTAATGTTTTGCAACCAAATGTTAACCACAAAACATTAATCTTAGGCGGTAAGACATTCGCAAACAGGAAGGGTCCCCAAGAGACCCCTTGCCCTTTGTGAATGTTGACAAAAACATTTTTAAGAGTAGGCAGTGGTCCACTGGACCACTGTCTACTCTTAAAAAATAAAAGTTACAATTTTCATTATTTTTTAAAACACATTCACCTTTCTTTAAAAAAAACAGGTTGCATTTAAAAAAAATTGCTTTATTTAAAAGCAATTGCAGACATGGTGGTCTGCTGAACTCAGCAGGCCACCATCCCTGTAATGTCTGTGATTCCTAGTGGTTTCCACTTTGTGACCTACCTCATTAATTTTCATGAGGTAGATTAAATTGCATTTAGTACATAGGCCGGTTTGCAAATTACCACACTGGTGCAAAAATACTCGTCACAAATTGTGACCAATATTTTGCAATCAGTTTTTAGTACATCTGGCTCCATATGCCTTGTTAACACTTATCTTGGACTAATAGTCATGGATTAGGCATGAGCCCTCCCATTGTATTGTTTATATGTATGGATTGACTGCACAGTCACTCTAATTACATCTATCAGTAGCAAAATGATTTGATGGTAGAGTACCATTATCTCAATTGCAGTATTGATGCATAGTGTTCATATACCTATCCCATATTTTCTGGACGTGCAACTTTATTCCATTTGCTACCTTTATAGTAGTTGGCACCTTTAGGTTTCTATATTTAATAAGATAATGGTATTGTAACATATTTATAATCAAACACACAGGATCATGTCAGTGCAATGAACTGTACTTTGAAAAAATCCTAGTCTTCATTGCTGGAGATTCATCCATCCCCATACATGCAACAGATGACTGTAATGGACGTACTATCTTTGGGGGTGGGTAATGCTGAGTTGAGGTACCTTTAGGAGGAAATGAGGAGCAAAACTTATTTCAGTGAATTCCTAGCATCAAAGGTGCGCGGATAAAAACCCATGTACTCTGTTGTGATAGTGCCAGTGGCCACATGACAGGGGCAAAGTAATAGAGATCATTACGTCATCAGAAATCTTGACATGCTTTGTTCACAAAGTTTAAGAATAAAACCATTTTAAGATGGCTACCGTATATAAATGGGCAATCCTGGAATGGATAAGATTTACAGATGGGCACTCATGGCTGTGGTGATGATATCAGCTAATTTGTAAATAAAAAGAGTGTGTGGTGAGAAAGCAAGGGAAGCCAGGAGAAGAAGAAGAGAGAAATAGGAAATAGTCCCTTATGCCTGCACTCAATGTCCTGAGGTTAGCAATGAAAGGATCCAAGTCATTCAATCAAAAACATGACATCAAAATGTTCCTTAGGCATTACAAACACAAGAATATGGAAGAAAGCTGACAAATCAGGTTATCTACCACTCTATAGCAGGGTTTCCATAGATCGTTAAGGTACCGGAGAAGTGTTCACTACCCAACTCAAAGCTCACATAGAAACAAAGAAATTCTTTGACACAAACAGTCCACCTTCAACCTCAAACACATGAAAGAAATGGCATTAGTCCTTGTCATTAGTCATTGTCTTAGATGACTTGGTAGACCAACACTTGGTCATCATGTTGATGCTTTTCAACCTCTCTACCACCTTTGATGGGGTGGAAAACTCTCCTTCACCACCTCCAATCTGTAGCACACATCTCAGAATACTCCCTAAAACCTTTGAATCCTTCCTTTCAGAAGGTAAATGTTTAAGGAAGGTCACCTGAGCTCATTATCCATTTCAGGCATGTGTCAAGTTCCCTGAAGGTCTCTATCACCTCCCCACTTCAGTAGCTACAGAAAGCCTCTCACGAACATCCTCAGATCTAATATCCTCCATTTCACTTCCATGGCAATGACAGGTACATCAATTTACATTTTCCTGGAAGCTATCAGAAGGCCCGAAAGCAACAGAAACATGGTTGGACGTAGATAGTCTAAAGCTCAATAACTCCATATGAAGCTTCTGGTTCTAAGCCTACCATACCTACTCAAACGCCAGCATTGGCAAATCCAGTAGGTCTCTGCTGTAGGAGGTTGAGCAATTGGCTTTGGAAATGCTTCCTTCCTATCACATGCATGTGTCAAAATGCTGGCGATCCTACAATGGGTTTTCTATTACAGAATCCCTATTCCATGATGGCAGCTGAAGTGCTTCTATGGGGCTGTTTACCCCAACATTCTAGCACCCCAAGAAAGACACACTCATAAGTGGGTATATCGGGGATGTTGATAAACTTCAATTTCATAAGGCAATCATTTCCCAGATAAGGTATGAATCAGCATATCAAAAATACAGTCGATTAAGTAAGGACAGACTCAATGTGTAGGTTCTAGGGTGGAATTAGAAATCTTTTAAGGATTTATTTCAAAAAAGTAAAAAGGTACAAGACAGAAATTTTAGCGTGCAGATGCATAGTGTCATTGCCAAGTCCCAAGTGAGCAGCAAATAGGAAAGAAATCGGAAAGCATCTCAAGTATCATTGAAAAGTCCTCTGACTCCAAATTTGAGGGTTTATATTGGAAATCTTCTCATAGGATATAATAGAAAGTGCAGATTCATCATGGTGTGATCAAAAGAATACACTTTCAGCAAATCAGAGCACAGAAGTAAAGAGCATCATACAGTTGTAAAGCTGCAACTATTGACTATTAGTTCAGCCCCTCTATGGTAATGTCATCTGGAGAATTCAGAACAAACTAGTCCCAAAACAACAGTAAACCATTGTGAATAAATGTAATACTGCGAGCAGGTGGAAAAAACCTTGAAGAAAGATCCATTATTGAGACCTTACTAGACAGTCTTCTTCAAGAACAGTGTCCGTCGGAAATAAACAAAACATGACATACTTGGCTACCTGCAGCAGAAATAATAGACAGTGAATGTGCAAGATGTGACATCTATTTTAAACATGATGGCGTTGTGTTAGCATAAGCCAGGAAAATAGACTTTAAAAGGTCATATTAAAATTGTATAAAAAGCAATAGCATCAAATAAATGTACCCATTTAAATTCGATTGTAGATTACTATTCTGCACTTTGTAAATATTGCACAATTAAAAATAAACGCTCAAAAAATTCTACACTCCTCATGAGGTTATGGTTTGAACATGCATCACAATGATGCCAGTAATTTATAACTCAGTGTTCTAACATGGTGGGCGCTTATGTTAAAACGCTAATTAAAATATCTGAAAAGTCAAATGAATGTGTACAAAGAGTGAAAAGGAAGCGAGTGACCCAGCAATCATCGGTCTCTCATAAAATAAAAATCAAGAAATAAAAAAAAGTTAAACATTTGACGAGCATTGGAGAGAGGTGGAGCTAAAAGAGAGCTCAATGGGGAGGGGAGATTAGCATGAGTCCAGGGCCAAAAATAAAAAATCGGGATATCAGATACATGCAATTGTGAATTCAGGGCAGAGAACACACCCGTTTACCATACAGCGGGCAGTCTTGTCCTAACGCAGGATGACTTGGTTAACATTGTGCAACTGTGGACAGTTTGGGATTTTAGGGGCTACAGTCCAGAACCAGAAAGCTGTGCCATTTGTTCAGTATTCTAGTGAATTATATTTTTGGACTATGCTAGATGTCAGCATGCTCCCCCCATAAAAAAGCTCCACGCAGATTTGAAGCTTAACCCCAACAAAGTTGCCTTCCAGTAGGGTGAGAAGGAATGAGCTCTATAATAATGCATGCCACCTAGTATGGGTGAGGGTCCAGCGTCCTGAAAAAACTGTCACAGAAGATGTTCTGCATATATTTTTGCCAGTGGCTACTGCAACTGCTAGGGCGTTTGTTCTGTTCATTGTGTTTATAGTTTACATGTTTGAGCAGGTGGGGTGAAAAACATAGACCTTAAACGATCTCTTTTGCTCCTACTTTGAGTGTTTACCAATAATGTACTTTACCAAGATTTTTTTCTTTCCATTCTTTATCCTTTTAAAAAATAGTTATCCTTATATATTTAAAGTACGTCTTCGCATAACAGTAATTCAAAGCCAAGATTACCTTTCTTTGTGCCAATTTGAATGATGTGTTTATGTGATGTATATTAAAAATAAAAAGGGTTTATATGCTTGTTCTAAGTACTATGCATGCTATGAAGAACTGTGCTGCTGAAATTCTATGTAATATTTATTTATTGTTATTATGTAAAAATTGTATTACATGCAAATGGACTCCATGTTTGGACCACAGCATATTATTTTTCTTTTCTTTTTGTGGCATATGATTTCAAAAAGAATAAAAACATTAAGCATCGGAGCAGCTTGTCAAGGCCAGTCCTATTGGCACTGCCAATGCTTACATAATGTTAATGGATGCCAGTGGGAAATGTCTGGGACTCTAAAGTAATTTCTTTCTCTTTGAAGGCCTCCAGTGTCCTCTGTCACACAGCTGTCATCCGTCACATCATTAATCTGCTACTCGCAGGCCTGGTGATTGGCCTGCTGCACTTCCCGTGATAGGGCAGCGGAGTGGTCCTGCTGTGTGCGCGCTCCACCCGCGGGAGGGCCACTTCACTTAACATGCTGCAGATACAATCGAGCCACAAGTACAAACTGCGCCTCAGGATCCTCAGGAATACCTGCTAAGGGACCAGACATCATAAAATGCAATTTCGTGAACTGTTCTCTTTTTTATTGTTTTTATCTGTAGGGCAAGCAGTGATTAATACAGGAGCATGAAGGGCACAGCAGAAGAATACAGTTAGCAAATAAACAGCTAATTTCAACTAAAGGGTTTATGGTTGCGAAGGATGTCAGTCCTTCACAAGTAATAAGTCTGCAACCTTCCCTTTACTGGGAACCAAGTACTCCGTCGTAGCTGTTAAGTCTCAGGGTAGTGAAGCAGAGCAGTCCAAGGCCTACTCAGGGGAGGTGTGGTGTGGGCTAGTACTCCAGCTTACTGGTATGCAGCAGTGGCAGTTGACACGAGCAAAAAGTGGTGGGGTGGGTGGAGGGGGTGCGGGTAGGAGAGTGGGAACATAAGAATGAAAAAAATAAGACATACCTTAAGCTGCTGGATGCCTCGCGCCACGGTGTTCCTCTGCATCCTGGTCCCAGCAGACACTGGCACAGCATCAGAGACTCCCTGTGCAATCTGTGCTGCTCTCATGCTATTACCAATAGGATGAGAGAAGCCAGAGGATTGGCCTGAGTGGGCTTGTTTAACGCTCGCTCAGGCACAGGGAGTCTGTGCTGTTTTTCCAACCCGGCTATGCAATACAGCTGGGTATGAGAATCTAACTGTGCATGTATGTTTGGCCAGCCTAAGACGGCCGGCCAAACAGACATGCGCTCTTAGAAGTGCACATACCACTTCAATCAACCTCCCTCCCATGGCTCCGCCCCGCCCCTCTTTGCACATGCTGGTTCAGCCAGCAGCTGAAAAATAAAATGATAATGAAATATCATTTTATTTTTCAGCTGCTGGCTCTGAGCCAGTGGGACAACACTCCTCCGCCATTACAGAGGAGCTGCCACTGGTATGCATCAAATAATGGTCAGAGCCGCAGCTGGTATACAGAAAATAATACTCACTAGATCACTGTCTAGTTAGTGCTTTTTCTTATTAAAAGGAAAGGTATTTTATTCCGTGCACACTACTAAATACTAAGCATTTATGTACAAATAGGCAGATGGAGAAACCTTTGATGAAACCCTCAGAATAGTTTGCACCCCCAGCAAGCCCTGAACTCTATATTCACAAACCTCCCCCACTTCCCCTCCCATGCTAGACACAATATAAGAGGGTGTCTTATCAAAAGAAAGGCATACTGGCTTTCTCAGGGTGTCACCATGCTCATTAAGGCAAATACAGGCTATAATCAACCATTGCAACAACGTTGATAACAAAGTGGATGGTACCATCTTTCAGTAACATTCATTAAAAGATAACTTTTCATTGTCAACAACATCATTGTCAATAAACCATTATACATTCAATAAAACATATGCAAAAGTCTTTCTTTTACTTTTAACATGCTGCCACTGCAGCTTTAGGACCAACCACCAGGAGTCGCCACTTTCCAGAGCCTATGTTCAAAAGAACACCCTCTAGGTGAGTTTTAAAACATTGAAAAACACCTCCCTTGGCATTAATGTAACCCCCTGGAAAATTAGGGTGGCATAAAATCAAACTTTTGTGGTGGGTCAGGTGCGCTCACATGTTCTTCAGTAACCAGCCCAAAGCCCCAAGCTGTGCAGCAGTAGCCTTATCTTAAAAGGTGGACACTGGTGGTTAGCACTCTCAGTCCATTTCCACACAATTTGCAGTGAGTGAGACTCAGTTAGTGAGACTCACTCCCAGTAAAAGTCCAAAACTAGGTATTCAAAAAAACAAAATATCCAGGGTAATTAAATGAGAGGATCCCATTTGCTAAGCTAATGCACACAGAAAATCTTCAACAACTGCGAACCTGAAACAAGCAATGACTGTTGTTCCAATGCTGCTCCAATTCAGTGAAGAGTTGTAGACACACCTCTTTAAAGAACACTAGATCACAACGCAGAAACAATCCAATATTGAGCTCTCTGCAGTGGCATAATTCAAAAAGATGAGGCAGGATGTGGTGAGGGGCCCGTGAAGCTCCTATACCTCACAGATATTCATAGGTCTTGAGCTGATTGGGGTACCCTGAAGAGTGGGGGCCCCTATGCTGCAGTATGCCATGACTCTCCTATCACTTGTTGACTGTATGCTTGCCATTGAAGCTGTGTAGAGTTCAGCTGCCTTCTTGGCTAAGTTCGCGCTATACAATAAATTAATGTGCGTATACATAAATATATATATATTCTCACCAAGGCGCCTTCATACACCCTGTTGCATGACATGTAGTGTGTGCAAGACGGGAAGCCACAGACTGTGCAGTGCATGAAAGACTGGGATAGAATATTGACAATGCACAAGTGTTTATCTGAAACTGGCATCAGACAACATTCTCTTTCTTGAAGGATGGTAGAAAAAACAAACAAATGAAAACGTACAAAAACTCCAAATAATGCTGCCAGCTTTGCAAGCGTATTAATAACTGAAAAGCATTGATTATGAGCAAATGCTTTAAGATCCATGGTGGCCACACTGTACTTTTAAGTGGCTCTGGGAAGCAGAAAATGAGATCAGCAGTGTTGTTTTTCTTTCTCTATTGTTTTCTCATTTCTCTTTAAGGAAGTCAGGTTATTCTGTACATGTACTCGTGATCTGAGCACCTGGGACATCTTAAGGATTTTGGGGGCCCGGGCTAAACATAATTCGGGGTCCCATGATCGGAACAACTCTGAATTTATTATCCATTTTCAGCTCATTCATGCCCTCAGCAACTATGGTCTGATCATTGACAACCCTTTTCGTTGGCCCCTAAACTTTAAGGGGACCACAATTCTTCAGGGCACCTATTTATGAGATATTGGAGACCTGGTGGCCCCTTTTCATATTGTGCCATTTTTGCACTATGCCAATGTGTAGGACTGTCCTGAAAGCTTAATAATGTGGCCCCCAGGAAGGTGGCGGCCCTGGGCCAGAGCTCACTTTGCCCATGCCTTAAAACATCTCTGCTGAGCACGTGCCCACTTCAAGGTGCTTGACGGATGTTCACAGCCAATCATCAATCCCATCAGGTTGAATAAGATTCTGAAATCGGCATGGTCCCATGGCTGAATGCGATGGAGTGTGAGTGATACATGGATTAATTTCCAGTAATTCTCATTATTCTGTGTCTAAGTTACTTTCCAAACGTCATCGAGATGTGTTCAACCTAACGATCAGACGAATTCCATAATCATATGTCTGCTAAGGGGCCTCTCTCCTCCTTTCCCCCACCCCCATGATAAGCCCTTCATTGAGCCTTCAAAACACTTTAACCTCCACAAACGAATTCCAGGCCAAAGTGACATCGGTTTTTGATTTGCTCTTAAAAGGTCTGCAAAAATTGCTAATATTTTTAAAAAAATAATAAAGCGTTTTTTCCAGTATGGCAACAACAAATGGGTTTGTGGTTCTAAAATCAACCTCTTCCCAGCGATGTGAAACAGGAAGGAAGAGAAAACATTTTTCTACAACTATAGTTACACTTTTGTCAATATTTCCTATTATTGTAATTACCACCTTCTTGCGAAATTTGGGTAAAGTGGTGTTAAACGTCCAGTGTGAATCATTAAAGATATATATTCCAGAAAAAAATGAATTTGAAAAGGTGTTGCTTGTTCAGATTGGTTAGGATTTTCAAAAGACATTACTGATTTCATAAACTAACCAATGCAAATAGGAGAAAAGACAAATTGCCAACAGGTTTTCCATCTGTATTTTTTTGTATTGAAAGATGATCTACTATAGTAGTATGATTTTGCATGTGTAAGACTCTTACGGTGACAGAGACCCATAGCTTTTTTAATTTGTCGTAGTTGTAGAAGGTGTGTATGTCTTTCAGCTGCATGTTTATTGGGGTTCTTTCATAGTGGGCATTGAGTTGCTGGATGTCTAGTTTTACCATTGTCTGTATGAATGTATTTTGTTGTTGGGTTTTTGTTGTCCAGTGCAGTGGAGATCCAGTTGTAGAAGGTGTGTATGTCTTTCAGCTGCGTGTTTATTGGGGTTCTTTCAAAGTGGGCGTTACGTCTTTTGTTGTCTTCAAAGTGTTTGTCATTGATTGGTGTGTAGGTGTGTAGATCCTGAAAGTGGTGATGCTGTGGTCCCTCCATCTTACAGAGGAGTTGTCTGTAACTGTGACTTGTCTTATAGGTGCAAATATGACATGTAGCATGTGTCCTGCACAGTACGTTGTGCCAGAAAGTATTTGTTGTAGGTTGAAGGGTTCAAGGTTGGTTGCTGTAGCTGTGGTTGTGGTTAGATTCGTCTTATAAGACCATATGTTGAGGTCTTCTAGATTGTGTAGGTTTGGGTGTTCCAGATGGGTGTTGATTACTGTATCAAGTAGGAGGTTTGCATTGCTGCGCAATGGTCTATATATTAAGAGGTAGGACTAAGTAATAGTTGGAGTGGGGTGACATGCTATAATCAAGGAATCACAGCTGTCCATGGTGAGGTGTAGTTTTTTTATGGATGACTGCCAAGCCTCCTTCAATTATGCCAGTAAGATTTTTGTTAATGATGTTAAAATCAGGAGGGATGGCTTTGTGGATGTGGGTGAAGAATCTTTCCAGAGCCGTGTTTCTGTAATAATGTTGAGGTCCAGTGTTGGTTCTGGGAGTAGGTCAAATATGTTAAAGCGATTTTTGCTGAAAGAACTTGCATTGAACAGTAGGCATTACAGTTGTTAAGTTTCTTTTTTCTTCATGTCCTGTAATGTGGGTGGAGGGGCATAGGGCATTTTGCTGTGGCTGGTTTGGGGGTGCATTGTGCTTGTTGCCTTTGGTGGAGATGGAAGGGAGATTGTTTGGTTAGAGAAATGTGGACTGAGATGTGTTTGTGGGTGTGGGGGGGCTTTTTCTGGCTGGCCATGGTGTTGTAACTGCTGTGTTGTCTGGTGATTTGTCTACAGTGTGGGGGATTGTTGTGGGAAGGTATGATTAGAGAACCTTGCAATCAAATGTTTCTTGCCTTCCCTTTATTTTAACATTCCATCTGGCAAGTGACATTGCGTTTGTAGGTTACTTAGGTTATTGGTATTGATGTTTTGTTTGTTGCTGCATATACATATTTTCCAACATGATGGGGTAAAAGTGTGTACTAGGTCAGAAAGAGAACTATACTTTGGCCAGCTGGGTTTTGCAAAAAATTACTGAGTGGGAAATGCCCCAACTCCATCTCTCAAAAACGGAACTGTTCCTCTTAAGAGACACAAATGAGACGTATATAGGTAGGCACAATTAGAGATACACATCCTGTAAAAAACAGCAAACCTGCCCAATGTTGTTTAAGAACACCGTCTGGATGCAGCACATGTTTTCCCGCCATACAGTCATAAAGTGTGAAGGTAACTAGAGAAAGCATGCTCTTTTCTCGAAAAATAAACAGGGCCCCCTATCTATGGCAAGTCTGATGTCCAAATGGGACAGGCGGTTCCAGTTTCTTTCTTCAGAAAATGAGTGGTGCGACTTTCATTTGCATTCCTGAGTTTTGTTACAGACTATTGACTCATTCTCAGCTCTTAATAAATTCCCAGACTTATCTCTCTGACGTACCTACCTGCCTTTCCGGGGCAGTGTTCAGAGCCACTGCATAGTGAGGCTCCAGAGTCTTACCTGCAGCATTAAGCTCGAGTGCAGAGGTCAGCAGCAGTCCGAAGAGAATTCCCAGAAGGACGGCATGATATGCCCTGGTCCTCAGCGTCCTTTCAGTGCCTTCCAACACTCCTAGCATCTTCACAAGTGGGATATCTTTATCTGTATGCCTATATTAGGATAAATGTCCTCTAAAATCATGAGTCATTATGGATATGGTGATGTCAGGGGTGTAATGCAAGCCCCTGCAACCCCTGCAGTGCAGTGGGGCCACCAACCCTTCAACAGAAGGCACCCATCCCTTCAGGAGGGCCCCATTCAGCCCAAGGCCAACACATATATGTGAGATATGGAAAACCCAGGGGGCCCTCATCACATTCTGTGGGGGAGAGGGGCATCATTTTGCTTTATGCCACTGGGTGCTGGCAATATCAAATCTATTTGCCGTAAGGATGTGCAGCCAAACAATGAAGTATGCTTCAGCAGCATCTTTTGTGAGAGTATTCTGCTCATTTCCAACTTTCTGCAGAGGCCTGTGTTTAAAAGTGCTACTTAGTCAAGAACCTCAAAATCTGGAAAATATTGCAAACTTCAAATTTGCAGCATAATGGGAAATAGGTATTCCAAAGTCAGTGGAAACATTGGATTTAGATTATATCAGGATTTTGTCCCCGATTAACAGTTTATTTTAGTGCTTGTCTCAAGATCTGAGGTAGTGTTAGCAAAAAGCCAATCTAAGAATGCTCACAACATTTTGAGCAGTTTCTCACCTAATCTCTCCTGTGGCTAAACTAACCAAATGTCTACCAAAAGTGGGTCCACTCAAACGGCTGCCAGAAGGGAGGGGAAATGTTCCACACTCTGACCTCACATTGCCCTGTGAAAGTAAGCCATGACACTGATCTCTTTGTGGAGATGGTCCATCTTCCTTCAAGTGGAACCATTGTGGCATAGCTGGTACTGTAGAGTGTATTGCTGAAGCAGGCACTAAATCACTCTCATGAAAATATCAAGCAGAGAAAGTGTGAGAAATTTACTTTGAACAGTTCAGAGGATTTTTTTTGCCAATTTCTGACTAGTTTAGCCTTTTAAAGACCCATTTGATCACTATGAAGGAGCGAACTACATCGGAAGGCTTGAAAATGTTTCACCATGCTGCTCTGTAGAACCCCTATCTGCCTGCCTAGGTATTGGAGAGACTGCCTCATGTTTTGAAATTGCATCTCTTGAACCAGAACTTTTCTCCAGGACTAGTGGTCTCAGTACAGCAAGAAAGCCATGCTTGCTCTATGGAGCCTGTCTCCTGTTGCTAGAGAATACAGAAAGCCCTGGAGGCAGAAGAACCTGTATCTCGCTGGAAGGAGACCGATAGACCAGTCACACCTGGTAATCTGTTCAGCTGCCCATGTGGAACCGGTTCCCTGTGTATGGAGACTGGAGAAGACTGCAATCTCAGGGTGAAGTAGGAAATAGAAACTGCTGCAGAGTAAGCACAACCACCAGCTGTAACAGGACAATGTTTCTGTGGACCTGAAAGTTTAGTAAACCCTTTACTGAAAAGTTTCGAGCAAGAAGTTACAGAACTGTTTGTAAGAGTTGCAATTTACACATTTTTCATCTCTGCAGGACAGGCATCTGAGCAGAGTTTTGGGCACCTGCCCTCATTTATTTACAAATTAAGCACTGGAAGAGTTACTCATAATAGTTGATGGGCCTGGCAGCATGAGTTTATTGGGCCCCACCATGATAGCACATAATGCAGAAACAACACAGGCTTGCCAAAAGGTTTCCCCTGGGATTCTGGCTTCTCAAAAGAGCCGAAATCAAGGGTTGTATATAATTGGATAATGAGTTTTTTTGCAATTCCAGAAAAGGTTTCCATAGTTATGCTTTTAGAGTAAAATGTGATTTGCAGCTATCATTTGTGAAATTTTTCATGCAGTTGAGCAGTAGGAAAAAACTTTTTGAAATACTGCCACGAGGCTCTCTCAAGTAGAAATGTTTATCTGCAAGACATTTTCTGGGCGAACGTGCCTCTGACATGCAAAAAATCATGATGCAGTGAAGGCGCTGACTTTGGCGGTCATGTCAAGTTTGCAGTTGATGATGATGCTGAGGTTCTTGGCGTGGGTGGTGGGGTTGGGTGTTGGTTCTAACTCTGGTGGCCACCACGTGGTGAATATGACAACTTTGGTCTTGATGGTGTTCAGCTTCAAGTAGTTGGTGTTCATCCAGTCAGTGATTTCAGGCATGCATTCAGTGAACTTGTTCTGGGCATATTTGCTGTGAGGAAGAGCATGAGCTGCATGTCATTGGCATAGAAGAGGATGTTGATGTCATGCGAGCTGATGATGCTGGCCTGGGGGATCATCTGGGCATTGAAGAGTATCCGGCTGAGGGAATGTCCCTCTGGGGCTCCGGAGATTAGGTCATAAGGGTCTTAGGTGAAGGGTGCCATTCTGAGTGACTGAGTTCTGCCCAAGCAGATCCAGCAGAGAGCGGATTCTTGGATATGGATGTTGTGTAGGCTTTGGATGAGGATGGGGTAGAAAACCGTGTCAAATGCTACAGAGAGGTCCAGGTGGATGAGGACCGCTGTGCCTCCTCTGTCTAGGATCATGTTGTCAGTGGTGGCCATCAGGGCAGATTTCGTGCTGTGGTTGGGTATGAAACCAAACTGCATGGTCTTGTGGAGCAGATGACTGTTTAGGTATTTAGTGAGGTGCTTGTTGACGATTTTCTCTAGTACCTTGGCCAGGTATGGAAGCAGGGAGATTAGTCAGTAGTTGGGGAGCATTGACGGGTTCGCGGATGGTTTCTTCAGCAGGGGGAGGACTGTTGCTGGTTTCCAAGCATCTGGGAAGGTTGCTGAAGAAATGGAGGAGTTCAGGATGAGCGGGAGCAATGTGCTGATAGGTAGTAATCCTTTGGAGTAGACTTGGTGGGGGCAAAGGGGCTCCTGAGTGGATGAACTTTTTGATGTTGGCGGTTTAGTCCCGGGTGATGGTGTGTCAAGAGGTTCTTTCTTTGGATGAAAGGAGTTGTTTTCCAAGGTCTTTTGGGTCTTGTTGAGGTTGAAATTGTGTTGATTCTGCTGCTGCAGAAAAGGCAGCGATCGTTGCCGAGGTCCTAGGAAGAGGTGGAGGAGTTTGGATTCTGCTGCTGGTGAGGTGATATCTTTCAGGTTGGCAAAGATTTCCTTGCTTTCTTTGGTACTGGCATTAATATGGTCCACCAAGGTGTTGCATTTAGTAGTCCAGATTGATTGGTGGTTTCGTCTCAGGGCTGACATGAAAGTGCTCCTATCTTTGATGCCCTTGCTCATTCTCCATCCATGTTCCAGTTGCTTGCAGTAGTGTTTCATAAGTATGAGTTCTGTGTACCAGTTGGCTTGGAGTCTAGATCTTGTTGTGTTGTTCTACGAAAGGGGCCCAGGGTGTCGGCGCAGGAGGTGATTCAATTATTGAAGTTTGAGATGTCTTCATGGAGGTTGTTGCAGAATTCTGGTCCGCTGGTGTTGAGGGCAGTGGTCCAGTCCTGGTCTAGTACATTGTTCCAGTTGCAGTGGGCTGTTCTGGCAAAGGATCATGTGCATTTGAGAGGGATGGGTATGCTGAATTTGATGAGGGCCTGGTCTGTCCAGGTTACTGGAGTGCGTATTTTGACTTGGATGTTGTTGAAGGAGGTAAAACTTCGGTCCCGTAGGTATCTGGCAGTGTGGATAGGTCCTTTAACCTGTTTGCTGAGGCCTAGGTTTCCAAAGGTCTTCAAGGAGTGTTTTAGTATTGGTGACGGTGAGGTCCTTGAGGTGAAGGTTCAGGTTACCGAGGAGGATAAGTTGCATGCTTCGAGGATGAGTGGCGCAAAAAATTAGTTGATGGTGTTGGAGAAGTTGTCGCACGGTCCCAGTGGTCTGCAGAGAAGAGCACTGTTCAGGGTTAAGTTGACAGTGATGTGAAGCTTGAAAGAACGGTAATCAATGTTAGTAGATGGCGTGTCCGCCGAGATGGTGCAGCTGATGGAATCTTTGTGTATGATGGTGATTCCTCCTCCACGTGCTTAAATTTGTTTAATCTAACCAACTACTTTGGGCCAAAGATTCCCTCCAGAGAGAAGGTCGGCAAACAGTCCATCTTCCTTTCTTCCCAAAATGCACTGTTGTCATCACTGCCTACATGCAGTCGGTCCTGTACAAGATCAGGAGACCTGTACTGGCACAAAAAATATGTGTTCCCTTTAGATAGGTGCTGGAAACAAAAGAAAAAGAGAGGAAGAAGAAGTAGGGTGGACTTTTCTTGTTGTTCTCTGTAGCAGCATCCACCCTGCATCTTGCAGCTGTCATCCATACAAATATAAGGATGTCCATAATCAGTGAGGGTAACCTTAATGTCAAGTACATAGCTAGTGATTTCAAATTATTGCATTGTTTCTTTGTTTGCAGTTCTCATCATAAAATCTTTGTAATAATATTTTTGAATAAATCACCTCTGTGCTTAATTTAGAAGTGGATACAGTAGGCATCATCCCAAAAATATATAATGCCACCCAAACCCTGGGCCTTTGCTTAATGCATTTAGTGGAATACTGTATTCTGGTACTCACAAATTCTGTACAGACAATCAAAAACATAGAGGAAGTGTAGGTACAAAGGGAACATGTGGTAATATCACAGCTGCACAGAGGGTTGGGGACTTTTGTCCTATCTCACTCTTTAGCCCTTCCACTGTGTCATTGCAAAGAGCATTTATGCTGTTGTTGAGGGGGTGGCTCTGGTGGTGGTGTCATATTTCGAAACACAGGTCACTCATGAAAGGTGTGTGTGATGGGGCAGTATGGTTGTAAAGTGCAGTGTGCATTGGCCTTTAAGTAACTCTGCTCTTATGTAATGTTTCATTGCCGCTATTTTGGGAGAGTATCCATAGTGTCCAATGCTGCACTGATTATGTTCTGTTAGCAATGTATTGTTCATGAGGAACTTTTGTGTGTTAACCTAATGGATCTGCCTCTAGAAGAGTGCTAGGGTTCTTGGACAGTGAGTTGCCATAATAGCAAACACGTGCCATATTTTTACCCTTGTTGACTGGGTTACGAGAGGCAGAAGCCACATTAGTATATTATTGGGTTTTATGTGTGGCATCAAAGGCCATGCACATAGTCTCCAGAGTGGTACTGATGAAGGTGTCCATTGCCTAGTCATGTGTGTGTACCCTCACAATTATCAAAGCAACACAAAATGTACTTTTTGAAAAGGACATGTTACTATCTTCATGACCTTATTACGTGGTCTTTTGAGGCCTTCTAGTGGTTGTGTAAACATGTGGTTTAGGTACATCTAAAATGTGCTGTAGTTAGTATTAATTCTTATGTAAGGTGATCTGTTATCATCTGTGTCTTAGCACTTGTGTTTAGCTGCATGTGCTTGAGTTGGTTGTCTATTAGTATTGCAAAAACTTAGCAAAAGGCCCAGTAGAGTGCTGTGTATTTCAATCAAAAGAGCAGAATAAAGATATGTACACTAATCCAAATGGTGGGATGAGCAGTATCTAACAGTGTCAACAGAGAGGGGCTTTACTGTAACCACCCCGCATGTTGGACAGCCAATCTTACCCAAACCACAATGGTCCCTTGCTGTAGAAATTTTAAGTTTGCAAAGTATTCATATGGCAGCCAATTTCCCTCACAAAAATCCTTTGTTTACACATGCAAATAAAGGCCACACAAAAACAGACAATGCAGAATTTAGTATTTTACAATGATCGTGTTGAAAAGGCAAAAAAGTGCCAAGGGCTCACACTGTGATACACTAAGAACAAAATGACAATTAGGGGTGTATATATAGATCATGACATTAGACCAAATGAGAATATATAAATATTGGTACAGGGTTAACACACTGTAGCTCAACAATCTGATGAAGGCAGGTAATGAACTAATAGGTCAAATTGACAGAGTTCCAACTCAAAAGGGTTTAAAATTTGGATCATGAGCGAAATTTAGGTGAAATAGGGTCACAATGGTCCCTAGCTTAATGCGCAGTACACATGAAACTACAGATGTAATGAACTTTAGTTGATTGTCAATAACTCACACCTTTTGACTGTTATATAAACACTTTGGAAACTTAAAATGTGGACTGTAAGGGACCACTGTTTGTATAAAATGAGCAAAACCTTAGCATCCTTTTATTGGGATTGTAGTGGACTGTTGTGGTTAGAATATAATCCAACATCCAAAGTGGTTCCTTGTCCCCTATTCCTTCAGCAGAAGATGTGGATAATATACCATAAAAAATAATGTCCATGTTATTACACATACAAACAAATTCACTTAATTAATCAGTTAATTAAGGGAATAAATAAAACACACCACAGGCAATCATGGCTCCTGCAAAATCTGCCTGAGGATAGAGGGGATTGTTGCTCTGAATGAGAGAAGCTATAAAAAAACAAACCTAAGTAAGTGTTATGTATTTTACTATAACAATCTAATTATTATATTAACTCCAAAAACTCTTGAACATAATTTAAAATATGTTTCTAAAATATATGTAGCCCTAATACATTCCCATTATAACTATGTAACCTGAAAATGGTAGTGATTAAAATACTACCAAAGAAGACAAGAAAAATTAAAAAGACTGTTATCGAACATTTAAACATTATTCACCAAAAAGAATAATAACTTGTAAGTTCAAAAAATATTTTTATAAAGTGGAATATGTATGAAAGCTCTAAAATTATGTAGCCAAAGCAAATAATGCCATAGAATTCGACAAAACTCATGCCATCCTTTATCACTTCATAGAAATCATGAAGAAAGAGCATAGCGTCAAAGAACTACGCATCCCTCCCCAAACTCTGTACCCTAATGTCTCCAAACAGACTAAACACATTCACAGTATGCTAGCTAACAAAATACAGCTATACCAAAACATACAGGGCCCGATTCACAAAGGTAAAATTAGACGAAAGCCTAATTTTATGACTTTCGGTATTCACAAAGGGCACAATGTCTAGATGTCCTGGCGCATACATCCCAATATAACCAAATGGCATAAACAACCCAACATTAGCTAACAATAAACGAACCTGCTGTACCAAACCGAAAAACAAGACACTAGCCTTAAAACCAGAACTCTGATTTAGTTTTTTAAGAAAATCCTTCAAGTAATTCATCCAGTACATGCTTTTTTTCTATTCAAGGGCTTACCTTCCTGTTAACTGTATAAAAAACACAATATGCTTGACAAACAACTTGCAGAGCCACATACAAAACTTCAAAACTCTAGAATATATGTTCAAAACATTTTATGGAGGATAAAACAAAACATATCAGCAAAGAATTTTAATATAACAAACATGAATTACCATAAGTAGAAATAATTTTAAAAGTACAATCTAAGAAATGCAACCCATTTCCTAAAAGTATACAAAACATTATATGAAACACATTTCAGATTTTGATATAAACTTAACTCCCCTAAACAGAATAAGTAAAACACAGAACACATTATAAGAGAAACTTCACAAACAATAGCACAATATAAATAAAATAAAGAAAAAGTATTCACAGTTTTGATTCTGTAGAATATCCAAGCAGGTTATTAACAAATGGTATCCAAAAGAAATGTAAAATAATCTTTTTCCCAAAAACACATAAAGCTAAAAAGAATAAGGTTCTATAACAAATCCATGGATACCTTGCAGAACCCAAAAATCTATCTTTAAAAAGTCCTGTACATTGAAACATGGAAACCAAATGTGAAAAATAATTGTAAAAGAAAACATTTCTAAATATTTTTCCTAAAAATTCATTCGAAAGCAGGAATAAATGCAACTTTAAAAGTGCACATCTTCTGTTCTTTCAAAATTAATGAAGTACATATCCCCCTAAAACAATTTAAAAATAATTGCACTTGTACAGATATGCTATCGCTGCAAACTATGACTTCATCACTAACCCAAAAATACACATTAATTACTATACACGTTAATTACTAAATATGCACCCCATACATATCTTACACTGATATACAAATCACACACCAATATACTAATAAATGCTAAATCTAAAAACAGAATTCAAAAATACATTTCTTATCTCAGCCTATCAATCAGGAACCTGTAGCTGCTTCCCTAATGTCTGTTGAGCTGTGATATGAAGGAAAGACTATAAAATACATTTTAATGGAAAAAAAAGATTGCAACAAGAAAATAAAAAAGAGACTACAAATACATGAAAACATTGATACTTACCTTCTTGTACTGAAATATTTCGGACTTCATGTAAGGTACCATAACCACGAGATGCTTTTTCAAGGCAAACATGTTTATATTCCATGGTTTTACTGTTCGCACAATTCCCGTTCCCCTCAAAGCAGTATCCCCCAGATGAAAATAATATGAAATGTGAAGCTTGATAAATGTATACTTTTTACAACATTTGCATAATTTGAAAGGTATGAACTTTGCTAAATTTTGCAGCATGCATTAAATAAAATGTCAGACTGGCTACTTCCTCTAGAATGAGAACACACTGAACAGAAAAGTGGACAGTGGTTGATTGTCACTTAATGTTTCCCAGTTGCTGCTTCTCTTATTGAGCTATCTCAGGAAGATTTTTTTGTCAATAGAATGCACAATTGTCATCTTAGCAGGCAACATCCAGTATGAGTGTGCATGGGAGTGAACTAGGGCCATGTAGCCCTTTTTTATCCTGGCCTAGGATTCAAAGTTGGGCTTGTCAGGAGGGGTTATTAGAATTGCCACAGGGGATAGACTGACTTTCTGACATTTGGCACCAATTTAAATTTAGCATTTGCAAGGTGGACTCCTATCTCCCTACAACATATCACACAGAATCCCCCAGGATGTGTCGGAAGGCCATCTGACAACCTCTGTCGGAAGGCCATCGGACCCCACAAATATGTCTCGGAAAAGCAATTAGAAGTTTTAGTAAATCTGATTCACCACAAATTGGCCTGCAACAAAGAGACAATCTGATGAGTTGTATGTTGGCAAAAAATCATTGGTTGAAATTCCCTTAGCATTCTTGGAACTTCAACACATCTGGTTGGCTGCCTTGTAACAAATCAAATACATTATTGTGCTCAGGCCAATTCTAATTGGTAACAAGGTGACCAGTCAGATTGGCTGAATCCCTCTCCACCTTCCTGGACTAATCTGCAATCTTTGGAGGCTACAGGACCCAGACACATACGGTAGATACTGTAAGAAGAATGTAAATACAGAATCCTCTGGAATTTGTTCTGTGGCACACATTGAAAAATTCAATGTAGTTCATTGTCGCACCCTCTGCAGAATAATGTTAGGATGAATTATGTCATAAACAATGAATCTGGGTAGTTGTGGTCCGATATTTAAAAAATTAAAATTAGAAGCAGAATACATTTTCTACCATAGTAATGCAGTGGAAAAATCGACCTGCAGCTATATAATGACAATAATATAGACTCTAAAATATTGTCAATGAGGAGTTAATAAAAGTTACTCTCCACTTACCTTCATCATATTTTGGAAGTTGAAATCATGGTCATGATGTATCTGCACATTGATATTTTGACTGCGCTTTATGGGATAAAATACCCCTTAACATACATTATAAGGATATTGCAAGTCCCAAAGGTGTTCCATGACCATATAGCGGAACAAGACACAAGTCCAAGTTCCTTTATAAGGTTAAGGAACTCTGAGTTGATTTATAATATCCTAATAATGTACGTCAGGGGATGCTTTATTCCTTATAATACATGGTCACACCATCACCCTTCCCACGAAAAACTTAAAAACTTGGTGTGGTGCCCTTTCTTATGGGAGAGCTAAGATGTTTGACGACATGAAGAATAAAGGCAGAATTTTTAGCAGAAATTTAAACACACCAAAAAGCAGGTAGATGGTTGTTGCAAATGACAGTTAAAATCAGTTTTATGCAAGTCAGTTTTAAAAAATGCTGTTGCTCAGAATGTGTGGAAACATGCAGAGAGATTCTATCTTTCCTATAATTAGTGAAAGCCTGGAAAAATAAACATTTTGGCAAATATTTCCTTTTGCTTATTGCTGTTCATCTTTCTAGAGAAGAAGAAAGAAAAAACAATATTTTGCTTTCAAAGAGTAGCTTTAATTATGCTCTGTGTCCTGCTGGCTTTGGCAGTCCGCATTGTGACTTCACAACTTAACTGTAATAAGTTATTATAGTTGAGTGTCTACGTAATTTCTTTATTTCAGGTGACTAGGGATGTCACAAGTCACCTGTAATAAGGAAATTAGAGACTGGCTTTTATACAGGGATTACAGGCAATCTACAATTGACTGAACATCGTGGATTATTAGGCGCCAAAGCAGGAATTATCATGCATGTAACAGTGTTGGTTAAACAATTAGCCAAAAATGCCAGGGGATCTAGATTGAGGGTCACTTTTTCATCTGCATTTCACCGTCTTCTCTAACATAACTTAACATAACATAACCTAATTATAAACATAACATACAGCTGGAAAATGGACTGGTATTTCCCCACCTCCAAAGTTACCAATATCAGGGTTGGGGATAATCTGGCCCATCATGAGTGGACCCTAAGACTCCATTGAGAAATGAGGATTTAGCAGGGGAATCTGTTGTTCCAGCTCTGATTTCCTGTTAATTCCTCATTGTCTCCTTGAATTTCAATCAATCAATTAATCAATAAGCTTTATTTCGACAATATATGTCATAAAAGCATTGTTACATAAAATGATAATATATAAAAATAAAAGAAAGAGGTAAAATATCATACATACATGTGCAAGTTATAATAAAATATCAACTCGTCATAATACAGTGGGAGACAAGTACATATCATAAAAACAGAAACAGGTATAAATAGTAATTGATAAAACGTTAAAATAGTTGGCCAAGGCCAGTGCACAACGATAGTGAACAACTTCCAGGGCCGGACTGGGAGCCAAAACCGGCCCTGGCAAACTGATCGGCCGGCCCCCCATGGGGGTGAGGGGGGAGTGCGGCCGAGCTGTTTTCTTGGGCCGGTTTCGGCCGATTTTGTTTCACGGGGCCGATATTGCCGGCCCCGGTAACAAAATCGGCCCCCCAGGGGTCCAAAACCGGCCCCCACCCTGGCAGCCTACCGGTGAAACGCCCGGTGCCCTCTATGGCCAGTCCGGCCCTGACAACTTCCCCAACATATACCAGGGATGATTATAAAATTAGACTTTTCAATTCGATTCCAGTGCAATAGCTTTCTGTTTTGCTAGTGTGGACAGCAATTTTAATCTTATCGACCACATCCATTTTAAGAACCTAGCTATAGGAATTACATAGCGAGGTGAAGGATCAGTACATAAAATTCTCAAAGCAACGCTACTGTGACTTGTGCCTAAGTTCTTACAAGTCTGCACAAGCCATGCCTTACGAGGGCCCGCATAGGCAGGACAGACAAACAGCACATGGGGTAGGTTTCGGTATGCTATGTGAAAAGTGGGCATTCGTTAACACCAGATGAAGACCAGTTAGCAGTAAATTATTTTAATGGAAGGGAGCCCACTCTAAATTGGAAATACAGTTTCCGATCAAGGGGTTTTAAGATTGTATCCCAATAGAGCTCAAGGCTTGGACAGGGTTTAAATATTAAAAATCTTATTGTTAATGTGGTACTGTCACTAGTTCTACTGGTATTTTGTCCAACCATTTCCCAATATCTTTCCTTAATTACTTCTTTAGATGGAAACTGCGTGCTAGATGGATTTTTCCATAGGTTCGGCATACCCATGCTGACCAGGACACCTTTGCTGTCACGTAGCCAACCAATTTTGTGAAAGTGATCCACCTCAATGACATCCCTGAGACCATTAACAAAATTAGCCAGCTCCGGGGTACACCAAATCCTACGCCAATATAATAAGGGGCGTAGCCTGGCTCTATCTACCAGCAATTTCCTTCCTAAATCATAGAGCAAGGGTAACACAGGAGTGCTTTGTGGAAGGCTAGTGATCATTCGGAAGAACCTTTTCTCTGCTGTACCTCGCTGGGTCAATTTCTCAAAACCCCATAATTCCGACCCATATAGAACCGAGCTCACCACTTTTGCGTTGTAAATCTGCAACACCGTGCTAACTGGCTTTGTCAGGGATTTTTTTAATTCATTATTTAAAGCACCGGCTAATTGGCGATGTTTCAGTGCCATAGTTTCAATATGTGGCCTCCAACTCATTTTTTTCTCCAAGATGATTCCTAAGTATGTGAATGCATCTACCTGTTCTAGGGGCTCACCGTCCAAATTTATTCTACCCCTGAATGCTCTGTGTTGATTGAAGGTCATAAATGTAGTTTTAGCTGCATTAATTTTTAGCCCTTGGTGATTGCAAAAGTCTTTAAAACATAATAACACATGCTGTAACCCACTAGGGGTTTTTGACATAATGAGAGTGTCGTCAGCAAACATTAGAATTGGAATCTTATTGTCTGTTAGGACCGGAGCATCAGTGGGAGTAGTGGCTAAAAATTGGGCAACTCCATTAATAAAAAGGGAGAATAGAGTAGGGGCCATTACACACCCTTGGCGCAATCCCTTTTCAACAGGGACATCCACAGATTGAACCTGTTTTCAGCAGCCAAAATCTCTGTGCGTAGCAAAACTTGCGGGGGCCTCCCTGCAAAGTACATGGAAGGAGTCCCCCTACCCGACTCACCACCTGTCCATTTTGATGAGGGGGCCCTCTGGAGCTTGGACCCCCTGCAACCCCCACCTCCCCGCACTGGGGCTGTGAAGACTTATGTTACGCCACTGTCTATGCGAAAGAAAATAGATCTGCTTTATTTCTACAGATTTCGTCATTACAAGGGGACCAGTAACTGCTGTTATGGGCTTCATCGGCATCTTGTCAGATGTCCATGCTAAGTCAGGGTCAATCAATCAATCAGGTATTTGTGAAGCGCGCTACTCACCCGTGAGGATCTCAAGGCACTGGGGGAAAGGGAGGGGATTCGAGCAGCTCCGTCTCATCCTAAGAGCCAGGTCTTGAGGCTCTTCCTGAATGCTTGCAGAGTGGGGTATCATCTGATGCTGAGGGGGAGTTCATTCCAGGTCTTGGCCGCGATGTAGGAGTAGGCTCTTCCTCCTGTTCTGGCTCTGCGGATGCGTGGGGTTTTGGCCAGGGTGAGGTCGGCAGAGTGGAGGCCTCTCTTGGATGCGTAGAAGGAAACTCTTTCATTGAGGTATTGGGGTCCGGTGTTGTGGAGGGATTTGTAGGCGTGTGTGAGCAGCTTGAAAGTCACTGGGGGATATTCTCAAGAACGTGCGATAATCATCGCCAAAAAAGGCTAATGCACGTTTTCATATCGCCGTCTATCACGGGAAAATAACTCTGTGTTAACGTCGTATTCACAACACAGCGGCAACATGCGATAGTCTCCCGAGAACGCATCAAACGTCTGCGATAACATTACCAGGACAGCGATAAAAATCCAAACCCGAACGCGAAAAAAGTTGCGTTGGGCCCAACTGCGATAAAAAAGTCAGCGAGAAGCAGCGCCAGGCCTGCAGGTCCCACAAGTCAGGCTGCAAAAATCAGTATAAAGCGGTAACAAAAAACACAACCAGAACACTAACAACTGCGAAGCACCATGGAGGTAGCCGGAGCAAGTACAGAGGCCAACCAGAACCCCACAAGCCCCCCACGGAGGACCAGCCTGGGACCCCGGGGTCAAGGAAGGAGAAGAAGAAGAGGAAGACGCGGTTCAGTCCGCAGGAAAACAGGATCCTGATAACATAGGTGACACTCCCACCATCTAATTGCCATTGGTGAAATTGTCAGCACTAAATGTTGCACTTACACTTGTGAGAGGGATGTGCTAATGCAGAGGAGTGACATGCACACAGGGAATGTGTCTTGGAATGAATTTATTTGCACATGCTGTGCCTGTGGTCATTTTGTCCTGTCCCATGATTGCCAAGGACAGTCCCTATGTGACGTGCTTATGTGAAGAAATTGTTAATGATAGTGTCCCTTCGGGCTATTCCAGCTGCTGCTGCACTGGTGTGTGGTCCACCTGCCTCATCCTCATCCTCATCATCATCGTCCGGTGCATCTGGCACATGGATCCATGGGGCATTGGTGCGTACACATATGTTGTGCAACACACAACATGCAATGACCATCTTGCACACTATTTGCGGGCCGTACAGGAGTCTTCCACCTGTGATGTCCAGGCACCTGAAACGTGACTTCAACATGCCAAATGAGCGCTCCACAATGCCCCTGGTGCGTTTGTCGGCCGCATTGTACTGCCTCTGCGCCTGGGTGTTCGGGGCTCGGAGGGGTGTCATCATCCACGGGCAGAGTGCATATCCTTGATCACCTGTGACAGGGGCGAGAGATGTGTCAATCGGTGGTTCTGCATTCTGTGTTGGCAGGCTTATTAGTATATTGGTGTGTGATGTGTGGGACTTTGGGATTCATGTTTGACATGTCTTGCATGTGGCAAATGAGCGGCATCCATGTGTATTACGTTGCCTCACAGCTGCTCCTCACTCCCCGAGCCTATTTACTTGTGTGCGCTGCGCGGTTGCATCACTTGCACTCCTAGGACACACCATTGTCATGACTGTCTGCGCATGTCCACAAGCCTGACAACGACACTGTGATATGGGCCATTGAAGGTGGTCGGCCACGTGTGTGTAGGCCTATGGTGAGGATATGGCGGACACAGAGACACACGCAGTAGTTGCCTTGGTGGCCATCCCGGAAGTGAACCACGCCATGAGCCCCGGGCTATTGATTCCCACTCCTACGCTGGCCCAGCACACTCCGCTTACGCTTACAGGGGGGGACGACATAGCTACATATCCAAGGTCTACCCCACTGCCTGAGGTAACATGGTTGCGCCCACTGTCTACGACACTACAAACACCAGCAGTATATGTCCACATGGACATGTCTGTGCTCTGCATACTTAAGTCTGCCCAGCACATCCCCGCCACACTTGGCATTGTGTACATTCTGATTCATGGGTCACTTGCCTCCCTCGCACATACTTGGTTCCCACCTCTCACCACATCCTGCTATTGCCAGAGGTGCCAGAGGTGCCATGACGTGGATGACTTGTCTACATGTCTGGCCCCTGTTACCACAGTTCCATGTGTTGTCGTGTCTGGTAGGTGGGCATGTTGTTTGGCATGTTGTATGTGATGTTGTAACGTGTGCATTCTCACAGTTGTGGGTTGCATGATTGTGGAGTTGAGGTGTGTGGTGTGTTCCGTTGGTACTTACCAACGAGCAGTGCATTTCCGTAGGTGCCATCCTCGAAGCGCTGGTTGATGATGGACTGTCGGAAGATGTAGGAATCATGCACACTGCCTGTGTAGTTGGCGACGACGTTGGTGAAGTGTCCCCGGTGGTCCACTATTGCCTGCACATTGATGGAATGCGTGTGCTTCGTGTTGCGGTAATTGTGTGCAGTGTCGGCAGGGGGCAAAGAAGGACAGGTATGCAGTCAATTGCCCCCAACACGTGCGGGAAGCCAGCTATGGCGTAGAAGCCTTGCTTGGTCTCCAGCTTTTCCTGCGCAGTGTTGGGGAAGTGCAGGTGCTGGGGTACTAAGCTGATGATGGCATCCAAAACAGGTGTGAGGAACTTTGATAGGGCTGGCTGTGAGACTCCTCCGACTCTGGCAGTTGTTGGTTGGAAGGTACCAGAGGCCAACTGGTGCAGCACAGCCAGCAGCTTTGTCTGCGGAGGGATGTTGATTGTCCGCTGTGTTGGTACCGTCAGCCTGTGGGCAATGTCGGTCAGGATGCGGAGGATGGTTGTCCTTTTGAGCCTGTAGTGGGCAATGACTTCCTCTGGCGTTAAGTCTCCGAGGCTGGTGCATTTTCGGAAGGACCGCTGTCTTATTCTGCGCTGCCTCGGTGGTAGTCCAGGGGGGGGTGGTCCGGGGGGTGGTGGGGGCCTGGGGAGGGGTGGCGGTGGGTGTTGTGGCCCTCTTGGGTCTCCGAGCTGCATGATCAGTAGCTCCATGACATGTGTTGGTCTGCCGATGTGGCTCTGGGCTGGGCTCCCTTTTATACTGCAGTTTGTAGTCCTGCTTAACACCAGTAAAAGGCAGGTATTAAATCCCTGCTGCTAACGCGCCTTATTGCCCGTTTTTGGTTCGCATCGCAGATCTGGCTGGAAGTTGAGAATATCGCGAAGTGGTGTTTTCGTGTGTTTTTGCACGGGAACGCATACTCTGCATATCATTAGCGTTAGTAGTCGCTCTCATCCGTGGCGATGTTTTTTGTGGCAGCTGTCGCTGGAAAACTGGCGATATGGGCAGTTTGCACCAGCTTGAGAATGGGGCGATAATTCTTTCGCCACTTTTGCTGCGCTGAAGTGCCGATAACTCGGCGATAAGTCCTTGAGAATATGCCCCACTCTCTTTTTGACAGGGAGCAAGTGGAAGTCTCGTAGGTGCTGGGTGATGTGGTCTTGTCGTGGGATGGCGAGGATGAGTCTGGCGGCGGTGAGGGACATTTGAAAGTATTGCATATTCTGATACTGCTGGGATATTGTTATAGCAACATTTCTACCTTAAAGGATCTGGGACAGGTCTCAACAAGCAGTTCTTTTCAGTTCGTAATGCGTTTCTTACACTTTTGAGTAGAGTTTTGGGGCCACATTACCCTAGAATATATTACTAAATATAATATTTACAAATCACATCTTGCTATTTTAGGGACTATTAGATGGAACGTAAAGCAATCACCGCCAAAGCTTATTTGTCTGGCTTTAATGTGGCAATGGATGCACACACAGACACGCATAGAGTATTTGTGCTGTCTCTGTTCAAACTGCCTCTTTCTGTGCCACCGACAGAAATATCAAATGTCTCGACTTCGCCAATGCTTGTTATACAGTGCATTGAGGCTCTGGGGGGAGGTAGGAGCTCTATAAATATTACAAGAGCCAGACAAACACCCTGTCAACCAGCACTTAGAAGCCCCCAAGGAATCGATCCTGTAAGAACACAGAGAGCTGTCAGGCTGCAGGAAGAAGTTGTCTTTTAGACAGAAGCTGTTTTCTGCTTTGTGGATGTGTGGATTGTTTGCTGAAGGCTGTTGGTAATGAGCCTTTCAATGAATGCCCTCGCCTGTCCTTACATCTCTATTGTGAGACAAATTAGCTCATGGCAGCGGCTGCTGCAATAATGCAATGCAGTCGTTTAAACTGGTGCTGTCCCTGTGGTTCCTGGCTGTACAAAAAAACAATGGTCCTGGACCTATCTTTCAACATAAGATGCTTCTAAAGGCAGTGATTGTTCAACAAAGACTTTGAGCATCCAACCAGTCGGCTCACGGTTACATGGAACCAAACTAATTAAGATATATAGATGTGCAACAACCGTTAATTTTCAAGAAAACCATATATTTATTGAACACAAAGTCAACATACATTCATTGTATGGCTTCATCACAGTTTAAAAGAGGACAGAGAGGAAAGGTTGCTCCAAAGGAACGTGCAATAAAGAGTTCTCAAGTGTCAAATGAACGAGGGAAGACTTTCCCGAAAGGAAATAAGGGGCACAGATTAAGTAAATGAAAATATGATTGATGATAATTAATCAATCTCCAAGGCCTGGCCAGTAGTGGTACAATGTCCAATTTCAATTTCTCAATATGATTCACAACCAGTGAAATGATGTATCTTCTTGGGCTGGATAGGGGGATAGGGCCATATGCTCCAGGCCTGCTGGAAAAGGGTGACGACGTTTCGACCCGACTTGGGGCAAGAGAGGGACTTTTAAACCTCAGCTTGCGGGTCTTCTTCAGGACAAGGGGGTGGGGGGGTGGGGGGGTGAAGAGGCAGAGGGTCAACCCTCTATCAATTGTTGGTATGTATATCGTCCAGTGTGACCACCCGCCTCAACGTTGCGGTAGGGTACCTGTGGACTCCGTAATTATATGTAAAAGGGGCTCCTCATCCGCATTGGTAGAGCGGTGCGGAAACTGAAATGAATCAGTGTGCTATACGTGAATTAATCACCAGCTAGTAGCGCATGTCTTAAGGTCCTCTCTCCGTCTCGGCATCAGCAGTCCCTGTGGTTCCTGGCAGCATTATCAAGGAGACATACTATGTAGTTAGTTAGCAACAATCGCTGACAATCATCAGCAGTTCACCAGGACCGATATGTTACTAAATATTAGACCATTTTAATGTTGAGAGCTCCATTGAAGCCAATGTAGTAGCTCTGGGCTTATAATGACTGGTAAAAACCCGGAGCTCCAACATTCCATTGTTTGTCTTCATGTTTCTCCCTTTTTAGGTCAAGCCTAGACAGCGCATGCGCTGTCAGGATGACCTATAGTAGGGGAAAATGACTTGAAAAGAACTTATGTCCCACCTGCTGCCTTCCCATTGGTTCAATCCATCAGTCGCCCTTCTTTGCTGCTTGCTCAATGGTTCAAGCAGCGATACTTCACTTCCGTTTTTCTAAGAGCAGCACCGACCAACTACAGTTACCTTCCACTTTCATTCTTCCTCTGTTGTTCCAGAGTACTCGTTTCCCTGTTCCGCTGTATCCACTTTGCTTTTCGCCCGTCATGTAAGTGAAATCGTTTTATTTTCATTTTACATTGCGGGGATAATTGTACCGTTTTTACTGAAGCCCTCTGCCAGCCGGCATTGTTCATTTGTTGAACCCGCTGCCCTTAAGTTTTACGTGTATGACTGCAAATGTTTTTAATGGTGCACTGCCGTTATGTTTCTTACTCACTGACATACTTGAGTATGTGTTTTAGTACGTTTCTCGGGTGACTGTACTCGCGCCTGGTCTCCGCAGCTGCTAGCATTCCCACTAACTGACCAGCCGCAGCCCTTCTTGTTTTATTTTAATTGGGCCTACGCCGTATATAGCAGGCACGGGAAGTCGCCTAATGCCATCTGGTGTACTTCGTGAAATGTGAGACGGCCGCCTTACTGTTGACAACACTGCTTGGAGTCTTTTCTATGAGGAGGAGGAGGTGGGTGAACTGCGTGTGCCATTTCCGTTGTGTGTAAAAGTAATACGGCAGACAAGCAACTTTTTTTTCTGTTTATTCACTTTTGTAACAATTACTGCAAAAGTAAACAAAAGTTGTTTGCCCGCTGTACTTGATGATTTTGTGGCCACGCATACTCCTTACTGCAGTACTGGCAGCATGCTCAGCATACACTTCAGCAGCAACTACTTTGTAAGTATTCTTCACGTTAGCCCCAGATGACTAGCTGTTTACTAGAAGTGCCATTTGTACAAGTGTTGGAGCAGGTTTGAAGGACGCGAGGTATGTTGTGGGACTTTTATGTATTTTCCTTTACTTTTGTTGTTTTCATTGCTTGTTTCCTTTCACGGCCCCGCATCACTGTGAAATAATGTCCATGTTATGGCAAGTGAAATGAACGGGAAGGCATAATCCGCTGCAAAGTGCAGTAAAAAAGCCCACTTTGCTGTAAGTACCGTCGGCCACATTGGCTATCGGGTTACATGTGATTGGAGGGGGTCCAAAAAGGTCGATAGTCGCATTTGTTCTCCAATGCAGTCAAAATGACTTGTCCTTGCCTAAGCCCCCACCCTCCTCCCCCTGCCCCTCCTCCATGTCAGAATTTGTGGTCTAGACATTTCAGAGCACTCAAGCCAGTGTGTTCATGGAATAATCAACTAGTGAAAGTTACTGTTAACCATTTGACACCCATGTTTCTCTTACGTAGCGCTAGCACAGTACCCCCTAAACATGCAGTTAGTTTATTCTTCAGAATGCAGTGAATTCTTTTCAAAAAAATTATTTATTATACATTTTTTAAATCCGGGCTTTGTAAAATTCTGTTCCTGCTGGCAACATGTATCAACAGAGAAATGCTCCTTTGGACTTAATATCAGTGCTCATAATCACAGGTACTGATTCTGTCAACTACCACCAGTCCTTACTCATTCATACCTTCCTCATTCATAAAGCTAGGAGATATAACCATATACCCAAGGCTAACACTACAAACAACAATTTTATAGTAAAATATATATCAATTTATTAAAAAGTACATTAGTCTTATGGTATATCAACCAACAGTTGTACCATTGTATCAAACAACATTAAAATTAAGTAAAATTACAGTGCATATAATCAACATATCCGAGAGAAATACATTTTCATAAAAAACAATCACAGATAAAAAAGACGAGAGTACATACAACAGACAAAAAGATATGTCATTGAAACTATACACATCCGTATTTACTAAATGTTGCCGGCTGGCACTTGGTACTATCTTAATGTGGAGTACTCAATGGCCCCAGTCTCTTCACGGATTGTGTTTCTTATGGGTAGCGTTGACGCGTTTCGATGGAGATATTTATAATACCATCTTTCTCAAGACAAAAAATGTTTTTACTCTTCGAACCTGACTGGTTCCTACTGGAACCCTTTAAAACACCTCTTCTTAATAGTAGGTGGGTCATGTATTGAAGATGGAGGATTGGGACAGTTATCTCCGTTCTCCTCGTTAATATCCAGTTTTAGATTATGTATCGGGATGTAACTTATACGATGCCTATAGCAGCCCAAGGTCGAAATAATGAGCCTGAGGCTGAAGTGGGTATACTGGTTACCACCGTTCTTCTTTACAGGAGCTGTGATATACGCATGAAACTTGTAGGTTGATTATACCCGCCGAAAAACTCCCCTTTTCCTAATTGGGGTTTGGCAGCGTGTGGCAGCGTCACGTCAACGGTCCGGTATCCTCCTCAATTGGAGGCAACATACCTTGTGTTAGATGCAGCGCCATTGCAAAGTTGCTACTGGCTCCAGTGCAAGCAAGACAAATCAGCCGATCTCTTTGCTTGTGTAGTAAAGGCCAGTAAACTCTGGACCCCCATTGCCACTGCTGTTGGCATAACCTTAATGTACAACCACAGAAAGAGAGGTAAGAGGAAATAGTCCCAAGTCGCCCTCCTACAAAGCCTTAAATCACACAACAAAGAAAAAAAAAAAAAGTTACTATGTAAAGACTAATGTAGTGAGTGAACAGAGGAGAGGTGTGAAGCAGGGCACACACTGTGTATATAAAACTGCCCTCACACACAGCAAGCTGTGTCATGCTTCATCATAGGGCCTGCTAACACACCTCCGCGCTAACCAACGCTGGAGGTGGAGCAATAGGGAGGGGGAAGACAAACACCATGTAAGAGGAGACGAAATAGTGAGGGATCAAAAAAGTGAAAAAGGATGGCAGAATAAGTTGATAAAACTGGTAACAGTGTATCTCTGCTATACCTTTAATACTGGGTACACTGTCCAGGTGCAAGAGATGGTCTAATCCAGACCCGTGGATGGTGGTAATGGCTACTCATTAATAGAGCCCTACCCCTCCACTCTGCTAAGATGTCGACATGTTTCAGCCGGCACGTGATAATACCCCGGCTTTCTTCAGGACCTCCACCTGATCAATCCCAAGAGAAAAAGCTGCTGTCCCTACCTCCTTATAATCCAGGGGTGAGAAAAAAGAAGAGCACCAGGTTCAGTGCAAAACTCTGGAATATGGTATGGTAGAGCCCTTTGCTCTCCATGAGGAACCGAGTTTACCAAAAAGTCAAACTGGAACTGGCGGAGGGGTGCGAATAGCTCCCTGTAGTCACACATTCGTCAAGGTGAACTTATGTGCAAATCCACAACACACTCCCGGCACCGCGAAGATTTGATCCCTCACTATTTCGTCTCCTCTTACATGGTGTTTGTCTTCCCCCTCCCTATTGCTCCACCTCCAGCGTTGGTTAGCGCGGAGGTGTGTTAGCAGGCCCTATGATGAAGCATGACACAGCTTGCTGTGTGTGAGGGCAGTTTTATATACACAGTGTGTGCCCTGCTTCACACCTCTCCTCTGTTCACTCACTACATTAGTTTTTACATAGTCCCTTTTCTTTGTTGTGTGATTTATAACCTTAATGTACACAGCTCCATGCGCCCCTCAGAAAATTTGCACCCTGGGCCTGGGCCCAGCTCGCCCATGCTAAAGGCCAGCCCTGCCTGTTCCGTTGTATGTGGAGGGTGGTGCCTACGTGACATAGCAGTGCACAGATGAGTGCCCTAAATATCGCATTGCCAATAGGTCAAACGCTTGTAAATGCGAGACCTATTGCATTGCAAATGCTTGTTAATTCAGAGCATTCTACCCTTGGTGAGTGGAATGTTCCAATAGCCTTAAAGCCCTTCTGCCTCGGGCTATACCGGTTGCTAAAGACTCTTTCCTTCGTTATAGGCCCTCGACTGTGGCTCAGGCCTTTAACAACCTGTATAGCCCTCAGCAGCGGGCTGTAAGGCTATATTATATGACTAACAACTGCGTGTGCTGGCCACTCCAGCCTTTGGACCCCTAGAAATACAATGGAAGTACCACTGCCTTCAGGTCCACATCGGTTCAACTACAAGCCAATGACCACCAAAACAAAAATAAGAAACAAAATATATGATAATGGCTAGCTTTTCCATAGTTGATGGACCACTGCCATCTGAAGGGCTGACCCTTAATGGCCATGAAGCTCTCCTAAGCCAGAATCCAGGCCCGCATTTCATTGCCCACTCTGAACTTTGCTGTGTATTGTGCCATGATGAGCCGCTCTCATCAAGCAGAGTCTGGCAATGTAACCAAGCTAGACTGTTCCACCACCATCCATGCTCTGAAGTGGCTGCAAGGTGACATAACAGTGCTCTAGGAAACTCCAGCACATACATATTCTTTTGTGCTAACTGAAGTGAACCATTACAGGTGCAAAATTGTAGACAATGACTAGTCAGATGCTTGGCTGTGGCCTTGGAGAACACACTACATCCAACAGAGATTGTATCACAAAGTTGGTTAATGATGCACTGTAATATGTTTATAGTTTTTCAAACATTATCTAGATAAAACAACACAAGAAACTGCTTCCTTTGAAGATTTATTAAGGCAGAGAGTCACAGGTGAACACAGCTGCAGTGCTGCCTTGCCTGCCCTGCACACTAGCATTCCATAGTCCCACTTTACACCCTAAAATCTTTGCCATGCAGAAGCCTGTGTAATCATCGGAGCAAAAATGTTTGACAAGATCATCCTCTCTCTCTACCTGCCCACATGCCCACTTCACCTGTGAAGTCATCTGCATCATCTTCAAGGCAATAAACACCAGCACTCCACCGTACACAGCTAGGATGAGGATGATCTCTGGTTCTTTGCACCACCCACAACCGCCACATTACCAGGCGGTGGTCTAGAAGGGGCAAGAAGATGACAAAACAATAGAACTTCTCCTGTTACTCACCAAGGAGCAGCAATTTCTCCATACACCCTTCACTTCCGGAAGGAACTGCAGACCCTTCTCTTCAAGAAATAACTTACCCCTGTCTAATCTTGATGATTTTGGGCATCCACTGAAGAGAATTACATTCCCACTGTACCTCCTGTCTCATTGCTGTGCGCTATATAGACCTCTTCCATTTCCCCCTACTTTATGTAGCTAATACTCGATCACCTTCTTCCTTTCTGTTTAATGTATGCAATCCCTGTCACTCACCTTCATTGCTGTATAGAGTTCTGTTTTTTTTCGGATCTTGATTCACTTTATTTGAGTACCCTGTAAACATACCTATTCATATATTTACTTGTTTCATATAGAATTTGTACAGATCTTGGATAGCTCTTGCATGTTATTTTATCATCCCTTCATAGTGCTTTAAAATCGTGTAGTCTGAGGCTCCAGTTTGGAAAAGTGAGCCTCCGGGTATTCGACTAGGCCTCTTTCATTTGGTGAGCTGATGTGTTCTGTGGTGTGTGAGGCACTGTGAACAATTATTGGATAGACCCAGCACAAGGGAGGGTGGTCTATGCATCGCCAGTCGCAGCCGGCATGACTCGCGGGCGGGAGGGCAGGGTGTCGCGCGGGGAGGGTTTGCGCAGGGGGGGATAATTTAAAAATATATATATTTAAACTTACCTTCGCCTCTGGTCCTGCGTCGCGACTCCTCTCTCTGCTCACAGGAAGCAGAAGCAGGCAGCCTCCCTCTCCTCCCCTAAGCCAAACACAACGCTGCAATGGCAGCGTTGTGATTGGCTGAGACGCTGACCGCACAGGAGTCTATGGGGAGGCCGTTTTCTCCATGCAGGCTGCATGCAGCCTACATGGAGAAAAAAATGGGAGAGTGTGCATGACTGGTTTGGTCGGCCCTGGAGCCGACCAAACAGTCAGCGCCCACAACATTGGGCTAGCCACTCCTCCCCAACCCGCCCACCCGCCCGCCCCCAACCAAACCCTTCTTCTGCTTTCTTGCAGTGCGAGAAGCAGAAACATAAAATGGTATTTATACCATTTTATGTTTCTACTTCTCGCACTACATAAAATGGTACTTATACCATTTTATGTTTCTGCTTCTCGCACTGCGAGAAAGCAGTGGGGCGACGCTCCTCCGCCCACATGGAGGATCCGCCCCTGTGCTCCGCTGTGGTACACTTCAAATGTCCTCTTGTAAAGATACGTCTTCAAGGTCAGCAGGTTAGGGCTCTCAGCTGTGTTTTCCAGTGCTGTCAGCCCATCACTTTTGAACTAGGATAAGGAATTTATTGGCCTCAAGCACCTTAATAAATTGCAGATGCACTCTTTATAAATGCTCCTCAGTGCTTTTATATTGCCTAACCCCTTCGCTGCTAGGCCTCCACCAACCCCCTCCCTAGTGCTAAGCCTTTTTTTGGCTATTTGGGGCAGTTCACACTTAGGCCCCCGTAACTTTTTGTCCACATAAGGTATTCATGCCAAATTTGCATCCTTTTCTCCCAACATCCTGAAGATTCTAAAGATACCCAAGGTTTGTGGATTCCCCTGGAGGGGACTGAGAAATTAGACACAATACAGCTACATTTTGGGTGTTTGGGGGAAAAATGGGAACAAAGTGCTGCAGAACAAAGCGTCTGTTTTCTTCCTTGCAAATGGTTTCAACAAAGGGTTTGTGGTGCTAAAATCACCATCTTCCTAGCTTTCAGGATCAGGCAGACTTTTGTCAGAAAACCAACATTTTCTACATAGTTTTGGCATTTTATTGGGACATAGCCTATTTTTCCTATTTTTGTCCTTTAAACCTCCTTCCAGTTAGTAGTAGAAATGGGTGTAAAGCAATAATGGATCCCCAAAAGCTATTCATTTCCTAAAAGTAGACAAAAGTCTAAATTCCGCAAGAGGTCATTTGTGTAGATCCTTCAAGGTTTTCCTATAGAAACTAACAGTTGAAATAAAAAATATTAAAATTGAGTTGAAAAAAACAGCCAATTGTGCCAACATTTTCACCTGTAACTTCTTGTAAGTATGGCAGATTTTTGAAAGCAATATACTGTTACGTCAGCTGGACCCTTCTGGTTGCAGGGATATATAGGACTTGTAGGTTCAACAAGAACTCGAGTTACCCAGAGCCAATAACTGAGCTGCGCCTTGCAATGGTTTTTCATTGTGCACTGGGCATATAGCAAATCATTTGGTAAAATATAGAGAGTGAAAAATAGGTATCAAGGAAACCTATGTATTTCCTAAATGGGAACAAAATATAGAGTTTAGAAGCAGTGGTTATTTGCACATCTCCAAAATTGTGGGTACCCGTACTAGCATGTGAATTAGAGAACATTTTTAAAAATGATTTATTTTTTACACATTGTCTTACATTTGGAAGGTGGGAGTAAATAGAAAGTCAATTGCTATTAACACTTGTTCTACTAGTCTATGTTTCTCCAAGTCTCGGAATAAAAACGGTACCTCACTTGTGTGGGTAGGCCTAGTACCCGTGACAGGAAACGCCCCAAAACGCAATGCGGACCCATCATATTTTCACAGTGAAAACTGACCCTTTTTTCGCAATGTGCCTAGCTGTGGATTTTGGACCCTAGCTCAGCTGGCACCATGGGATTGCTAGCAAACCTGTGCATTTTTGAAAACTAGACAACCAGGGAAACCCAGAATTGGGTAACTTGTGTCGCTCTCACCAGGTTCTGTTACACAGAATCTCTTGCAAACCTCACACTGTCAAAAAAACACAATTTCCTTACATTTCTGTGATGGAAAGTTCTGGAATCTGTGGGGAACTACAAACTTCCATGCACCCAACATTTTCCCAAGTCAACCGATAAAAATGGTACCTCACTTGTGTTGGTTGGCCTAGTGCCCGCGAGAGGAAATGGACGAAAACGCAACTTGGGCACTTCACATTTTCCACTGAAAACTGACCCTTTTCTCGCAATGTGCCTAGCTATGAATTTTCGATGTTAGCTCAGCCGGCACCTAAGGAAACCAAGCAAACCTGTGCATTTTTAAAAAACTAGACACCCAGGAAAATCCAGGATGGGGTGACTTGTTTGGCTCTCACCAGGTTCTGTTACCCAGAATCCCTTGCAAACCTCGAACTTTGTCCAAAAGAATTTTCTTCACATTTCTGTGATGGAAAGTTCTGTAACCTGCGGGTAACCCCAAACTTCCACCCACCCAGCATTCCCTCAAGTCTCCTGATAAAAATGGAACCTCACTTGTGTGGGTAGGCCTAGTGCCCGTGAAAGGAAACAGCTCAAAACACAACGTGGGAACATCACATTTTCCAGTGAAAACTGACCCTTTTCCCGCAATGTGCCTAGCTGTGGACTTTGGACCCTAGCTCAGCCGGCACCCCGGAAAACCTAGCAAACCTGTACATTTTTGAAAACTAGACACCATGGGGAGTCCAGGATGGGGTGACGTGTGTGGCTCTCACCAGGTTCTGTTACCCAGAATCTATTGCAAACCTCGAACGTTGCCCAAAAAAACCACATTTTCCTCACATTTCTGCGATGGAAAGTTCTGGAATCTGCGGGGAGCCACAAACTTCCACCCACCCAGCATTCCCCCAAGTCTCCCGATAAAAATGGTACCTCACTTGTGTGGGAAGCCTAATTCCCGTGACAGGAAACGCCCCAAAACATAAAATTATCGATCACAAAAAGACTTGGTTTCGTGAGGAAGACACCTTGTGTTTTTGGTCCTGGGCTTGGCGGGCATCTAGGGAAACATACCAAACCCAGATATTTCGTAAAACTAGACATCCAGGGGAGTCCAGGGAGGTGTGGCTTGCGTGGATCTCCCAAAATTTTCCTACTCAGAATCCTGTGCAAACCTCAAATTTAACTAAATAAAATCACATTTTCCTCACTTTTCTGGTTGGGAAAGTTGTGGGATCACTGGGCCATCACAAATTTCCTACCACCCAGCATTACCCCAGGTCTCCCAATAAAAATGGTATCTCACTTGTGTGGGTAGGCCTAGTGCCTGCGACAGGAAATTACCCAAAACGTACTGTGGAGACTTCAAAATTATCGATCCCAAAACAACCTGCTTTTGCGAGGGAGTCACCTGCGTTTTTAGTCCTGGGCTTGGCGGTCATCTAGGGAAACCAACCAAACTCAGACATTTCTGAAAACTAGACACCCAGGGGAGTCCAGGGAGCTGTGGCTTACATGGATCTCGCAACATTCCCCTGCAAATCTCAAATTTAGCTAAAAAAAATCACATTTTCCTCACATTTCTGTCTGGGAAATTTGTAGGATAATAGGGCTGACAAAAATGTTCTACCACCCAGCGTTCCCCAAGGTCGGTCTGAGACGGCCGGCCAAACTGTCATGTGCAGTGAAGGGAGTGCAACTACCAGTCCCCCCAGTCACTCTCCCCTGGACCCACCCCAAAGACTGGGCAAGAAAGGAAAAACAAAACGAGTGTTTATCATTTTTTTATTTTTCCTTTCCTGCTGTTTTTGGGGGGGGCAATGCTCCTCTGCCATAGTGGAGGAGCCACCACTGCGCACACCTCCAGCCAAGCGCCATCCACGCACACCGCCAGCCAAGCACCATCCAAACACACTGCCTGCCAAGCACGATCCATGCACACCGTCAGCCAAGCACCAGTCCACGCACACCGCCAGTCAATCGCCAGTCCATGCACACTGCCAAGCAAGTGCCAGTCTACACACACCACCACCAAGCTCTAGTCCACACACACACCACCAGCCAAGTGCGAGTCCACACACACTGCCAGCAAAAGGCCAGTACACACACAGCCAGCCAAACGCAGTACACGCAGACCGTCAGCAGTACTCCAGTTCAAACACACACAGAAACTTTCCCTGGTATCTGATGGTTTTCAGCCCCCCTTGGGGGTCAGATGAGCCTAAAAATATTGCTGATCTGCCCCCAACGGGGGCAGAAACAGCCAAGATGTGTCCCTAGGAAAAAAAGGGGAGCCACCCTTGTCTGTGGGGCAGCTCTCTGATATGCACATAAACACATCCCTGGTGTCTAGTGGGCTTTCTGCCCCCATGTGGGGCAGATTGACGGTAATAACCCCCATCTGGTCCCCAAGGGGGATAGAAAGACTGTCCAATTTGTGTTTGCGGGCTCTGGCATGTCAATTTTGGGCAGCCCCCACCCCTATGTGGCAAATTGTTTAGGGGGTGGGGGCATTCCAAGGCTGGGACAAAATCACAGAAGTGGACTAGCTCAGCGCCCTCCCCACGAATCAACCTATCCCCACTGACGATCTCGACAAGGACATCAACAACTTAAACAACTGGATCAAGAACTGCGCAGACTCCCTTGCACCCATCAAACCCAACAATCATTGTAGATATTACAAGCAGCCAGTTGGTACACAGAAGACCTCTGAGAAACCAAACAGCTAGAAAGGAAATGGCGAGCCAGCCACAACACCACAGACAGAGCTACCTACAAGGCTGCACTCAGATGCTATCACCAGCAAATAAGAGATACCAAGAAAAAGCACTAGTAGACCGCATAGATGGAAGCTCCAACAGCTGCAAGGAGATCTTCTCAATCGTTAAGGATTTTACCTTGCCCTCAGCCACTGTCATCAACATTGCTGCCTCCCAGCAACTCTGTGACAGCGTATCCAACTTCTTTCACAGCAAAATCTCAATCATCTACTGCAACTTAGCACATCAACCAAACCCCAGAGAACTTGTTGCTAACTTACCCACCACTGACCAAGATGGCCACTTGGCCGAATTGACAACCCTCACCAGAACCGACACAATGGCAATCATGCAGACCATCTACTCAGAGGCCCCAATGGATCCATGCCCCTACCACATCTACAACCTGGGAACATCACCAATCAGCACCACCCTCACCCACATCATCAACACCTCCATCACATCCGCCACTTTCCCGAATGAATGGAAACTTGCAGAAATCAGCGCCTTCCTCAAGACGCCACAACTGACCCAAATCAACTGAGCAACTTCTGACCCTTCTCCCTGCTTCCCTATCCAACTAAAGTGATCAGGAAAGCCATCAACAAGCAACTCACAACCTATCTCGAACGTCACCATATTCTAGCCAAAATTCAGTGAGGATTCAGAAAGAACCACATCATGCAATGCGGCCACCTATGACATTCGAATCATCCTGGACCGAGTAGAAACAGTGGCCCTCATCCTGCTCGACCTCTCTGTAACCTTCAACACTGTCTCCCATAACACCCTCATCAGAAGACTCCATGAGATTGGTATACAAGTCTCCGCTCTCAAATGGTTCAAATCCTTCCTCTTGGGCAGAACCGAAAGGGACAGGTTGCCACTCTTCAAATCAGAGACCAAGAAATAGATATGCTTAGTCCCACAGGGTTTGTTTCTTTCAGCCCCACCCTTTTCAACATATACATGACTCCACTCACCAACATCATCCAATCACAAGATATCACCATCATCTCCTACACTGATGACATCCAACTCATCCTCTCCCTGACGGACAAAACAACCACCGTCAGAGCCACCTTCATGACCTGGTAGCAGACTGGATGTGAACCAACTGCCTGCAGCTCAGCTCCTACAAGAGGGAATTACTGGCCTTCGGCAACAACACCTCCCCATGGAACTCCATCTGGTAGCCATCAGAGCTAGGACCCACACCCACAGACCACGCAAGGAATCTAGGGATCATCCTAGACGACAAGGTCAACATGACTGCTCAAGTCAATGCAATGTGCACCTACTGCTTCCACATCCTTCGTATGCTGCGAAAAATCTTCAAATGGTTGCCTCAGAACACCAGACGGACCGTCACACAAGCACTCATCACCAGCAAGATGAATTACTGCAACACTCTCTGTGCCGGAATCTCCAAACCACTCTTACACAGGCTCCAGACCATCCAAAACACCACTGCAAGACTCTTACTCAACCTCGCATGCCGCACCCACATCACACCGCACCTCAGGAAGCTTCACTGGCTCCCTGTTCACAAGCGCAGCCAGTTCAGACTTCTCACGCACATATGCAAAGCCCTACACAACACAGGACCAGAATACCTGAACAGCCGCATACACTTTCACCAACACACCAGACACCTAAGCTCTGCCTCACTTTCTTACACACATTCCCCGCATCCGCAAAAACAAAACTGGAGGTTGCTCCTTCTCATACATCTCAACCAAGATATGGAACAACCTCCTTCAACACATCAGGGCATCCTCCTCACTTCTTGAGTTCAGCAAGAAGCTGAAGACCTGGCTCGTATAAGCACCTTGGGGACCACAAGCCTACACACCTGCCCAAGCACCTGGATACCCTCTCGGGTGATTAGTGCACTATACAAATCAATATTTGCTTCCTTGCTTCCTGTTATGCACACCTTCCATAAGGTAAGCGTATGTAGAACTTTTTCATTTTTTGAAGTCACACCTCACCTTCACCGCCCGGCTGCCTGGTAGAGGCTGTGGCAGCACCATGTGACCCTCCGCACCTCCCGTTGGGATCCATCAGAGCCCAGACATTTCTCCCACCACCCCCTCAGGTTCCTCTTTCCGCCGCTGTGTACCCGGAGCCGGAGCCCACATGAAACTTCTCTCACGCAGCATGGATGGCCGGGACTTCGCACCCCACCCAACCTGCTGTCGGACCGGGGCAACCTGGCACACCGGATCATGTCCCGGGGGGCAGTGGAGCACCCTGAACTCTTCCAGGTGGGCAAGTCCTTCCCTTCGCCCATCGCCAGAGGGGCACATGCAGGTCAGTGCGCATTCTTCCTCCATATACATATATAGATATATTCCAATCAAACCCGCTCTCGTTGGATCATCAAAGCAGGCACCGGCAACTCGGAATTGGGAGAAGTGTTTATTCAGGCAAAACACTCATGGGACGACGCGTTTCGGTGGTCACAGCCACCTTGATCACATATATATATATGTATGTATGTATGTATGTATATACATATATATATATATATATATATATATATATATATATATATATATATATTCACTGAAAAAACCATAGGTTTCAGATATGTTATAGTTAGAAATTAGCATTTAAAAACCTTTGAAATTCACTGAAAAAACCATAGGTTTTAGGGACAGTTATAGTTAGTTGGACATTTTACTCGTACAAAACCCGTGAAATTCCCCGTTATAGTTAGTTCAGCTAACTATAACTCGCGCCCCGCAATGCACTGCTGATGACGTCACATATTACATCACTCATGACATGGTCAGTGACATCACTGATGACATCACTGATGACATCTCAAATGACATCACTGATGACATCATCCAGTGACTGTGTGTTTCTGTAAAGTTTAAATATTTTTAATATATATAGGAAAAGACGTATTGAAGAATGAGTGGGTGTGTAAGTGTCTGTATGGATGATTTAGTAGGTGCGTGACTGACTCTATAAGTGAGTGATTTAACGTATCTTACTGAATGCATGGGTTAGTGACTAAACTGGGTGAATGTCTGTATCCGTCTGTCTGTTGCTGTGTAAGTGGCTGCATGGGTTTGTGAATAGCTACATGAGTGTCTATAAGAGTTATTGATTTGTTGTCTGAGTATCTGTATGGGTGCCTGAGTGTTTGTGTGGATGGGGTGTGTGCGACTGTGCATAGATGTGTGAGTGGGTGATTCACTGGGTGGATGGTTTCAAGAGTGCATCTGTGATAGACTGTATGGGTGGGTAAGTGTGTGTAAGAGTGTGTTAGTGAGTGAATGTATGTCCCAGTGGTACATGTGTGAGTAGCTACATATGTGAAAGGCAGTATATATGTGTGTTGGAGTATATAAATAGCTATAAGCGAGAGTGAGTGATTGTGATAGTGGCTGTATGGATGAGTGTGTGCTTGTATCAGTGATTATATAAGAGCGTAACAATGTGCTAGTATTTGTATGATTAAGTGAGCTGGTGTGTGTATAACTGTATAGGTGAGTAAATGGCAGTGTGTTTAATTATTTGCATGACTGACTAGGTGTGTGAGTACCTCTATGGATGAGTGGCGGTGTTTGAGTGTCTATATAGGAGTAAGAGTGCATATGATAGTCCTGTACTGAGTGACCATAAGTATGAGTGACTGTACGGGTGAGTGAGTGGATGTGTGTGTGTAGACCTAAGAATCAGTGAGTGTGTATGTGATTATTGGTGTTGGAGTGTCTATGGTTTTGCGAATGGCAGTCTGTAATTTAGATTGGGTGTATCAAAGGTTATATTAGGGTGTGAAGAGCTGCATCAGATTATCACGTGGATGATGTCATCAGTGATGTCATTTGAGATGTCATCAGTGATGTCATCAGTGATGTCACTGACCATGTCATGAGTGATGTAATATGTGACGTCATCAGCAGTGCATTGCGGGGGCGCGAGTTATAGTTAGCTGAACTAACTATAACGGGGGAATTTCACGGGTTTTGTACAAGTAAAATGTCCAACTAACTATAACTGTCCCTAAAACCTATGGTTTTTTCAGTGAATTTCAAAGGTTTTTTAACCCCTTGACCGCGATCGGAATTCCGCTCGTGTGCTGGACATTCCGATCGCGGGTGTGGTCGTGACGAGCTCAGCTCGTCATGCGCACAGCGCAACCGCGCAGCATGACGAGCTGAGCTCGTCACGAGCATCGAAGGGGTTAAATGCTAATTTCTAACTATAACATATCTGAAACCTATGGTTTTTTCAGTGAATTTCAAAGGTTTTTTAAATGCTAATTCCTAACTATAACATGTCTGAAACCTACGGTTTTTTCAGTGAATTTCAAAGGTTTTGTAAATGACCATTTTTAAATGTATTAATTGTTATATTAATTTTTTTCATACTGATTTACTACATTTTTAGAAACAATTTTTTTTACATATTTTATTTTTTAAATTACATTGTAATTACATTATACATTACATTACAAAAAATACTTTCTCAGAATGAATTACTTTAGTTTAAATACTTTGCACATAGGCAATAGACTTTTAAGTACAGTAGTTACAGTTGTTGCAATGGGCAACACATTTTCAAACACAATGCAACATTCAGCTCAATGTGAATTTCTAGTTAAATGCAATTAGTTACTTTATGGATTACTTTTCTAACCACAGGACTGGATCCTAGATTCAGTCCTGGTACATCTCCTGTAAACAGTTGAGTAAAAGCGTTTTGGTTACAGTCATGATTTTTAAGGAATATTATTGTATTTTAAAAGTTGACACTTAGAAACTTTTTCTCATAGAATCACCAATGTTATCCTATGGAAGGAAATTCACTTAGCAGGTAAAAACTGTTATCGTTACTTTTTCTTACTCAGTGTTGGATCCTGGATCCAGCACTGGTGCATCTCCTGTAAACAGTTGAAAGAATGCGTTTAAGTCATACAGGCGATTTTTAAGGAATATTTGTAGTTTGTGAAAATCGACACTTTGAAACTTTTCTGCTGAAAACCAGACAATGGATTCCTATGGAAGAAAATATAAGTTACTGGTAAGTACGGTTAAAATTACTTTTCAGGGTCAGTGCTGGGCTAAAAGATGCAGCACTGGGTTCTCTCCTGATAACAGGTGAGTAAATTGGAATTCGTACTTTGGTTGATTTTAGAGGAATATTATAAAGTTCCAAAACTCCACACTTAGAAGAATTTCCAAGTGAAACCAGTCAATGTTAGCCTATGAAGGAAATTCAAGTTACCGGTAAGTACGGTTAAAATTACTTTTCAGGACCAGTACTGGGCTGAAAGATGCAGCACTGAGGTCTCTCCTGATAACAGGTGAGTAAATCAGAATTCGGATTTCGGCTGATTTTAGAGGAATATTTGTATGTTTCAAAAATCAACACTTAGAAACTTTTTCAGCAAAAAGCAGGCAATGATATCCTATGGAAGGAAATTCAAGTTACTGGTAAGTACGGTTAAAATTACTTTTGAGGATCAGTACTGGGCTGAAAGATGCAGCACTGAGGTCTCTCCTGATAACAGGTGAGTAAATCGGAATTCGTATTTCGGCTGATTTTAGAGGAATATTTTAAAGTTCCAAAACGCCACACTTAGAAGAATTTCCAAGTGAAACCAGTCAATGTTAGCCTATGTAAGGAAATTCAAGTTACTGGTAAGTACGGTTAAAATTACTTTTCAGGACCAGTACTGGGCTGAAAGATGCAGCACTGAGGTCTCTCCTGATAACAGGTGAGTAAATCAGAATTCGGATTTCGGCTGATTTTAGAGGAATATTTGTATGTTTCAAAAATCCACACTTAGAAGAATTTCCAAGTGAAACCAGTCAATGTTAGCCTATGAAGGAAATTCAAGTTACCGGTAAGTACGGTTAAAATTACTTTTCAGGACCAGTACTGGGCTGAAAGATGCAGCACTGAGGTCTCTCCTGATAACAGGTGAGTAAATCAGAATTCGGATTTCGGCTGATTTTAGAGGAATATTTGTATGTTTCAAAAATCCACACTTAGAAGAATTTCCAAGTGAAACCAGTCAATGTTAGCCTATGAAGGAAATTCAAGTTACCGGTAAGTACGGTTAAAATTACTTTTCAGGACCAGTACTGGGCTGAAAGATGCAGCACTGAGGTCTCTCCTGATAACAGGTGAGTAAATCAGAATTCGGATTTCGGCTGATTTTAGAGGAATATTTGTATGTTTCAAAAATCAACACTTAGAAACTTTTTCAGGCAATGATATCCTATGGAAGGAAATTCAAGTTACTGGTAAGTACGGTTAAAATTACTTTTGAGGATCAGTACTGGGCTGAAAGATGCAGCACTGAGGTCTCTCCTGATAACAGGTGAGTAAATCGGAATTCGTATTTCGGCTGATTTTAGAGGAATATTTTAAAGTTCCAAAACTCCACACTTAGAAGAATTTCCAAGTGAAACCAGTCAATGTTAGCCTATGGAAGGAAATTCAAGTTACTGGTAAGTACGGTTAAAATTACTTTTCAGGACCAGTACTGGGCTGAAAGATACACCACTGAGGTCTCTCCTTATAACAGGTGAGTAAATCGGAATTCGTATTTCGGCTGATTTTAGAGGAATATTTGTATGTTTCAAAAATCAACACAGAAGAATTTCCAAGTGAAACCAGTCAATGTTAGCCTATGAAGGAAATTCAAGTTACCGGTAAGTATGGTTAAAATTACTTTTCAGGACCAGTACTGGGCTGAAAGATGCAGCACTGAGGTCTCTCCTGATAACAGGTGAGTAAATCGGAATTCGTAGTAAGGCAGATTTTAGAGGAATATTTGCACAATGGTGAAGGGAGGGGGCGGGGCCTGAGGTGACATCTGTGCAAACGCGCCCCGTGGCGCGTTTTAAGTTGGGGGATTAAGTCCCCTTGAATCATGAGGTTCCCTAGGGGCCAACTAGCCCACCATGAACCTCCAGTATGCGCCAGGGGCTGCGTTGCAGAGACGTGTAGAGAGGCCACACCCCTTTTACACCTCTCTGCAACGCAGCTCTGTGGCGCTTTCTGGATGTACCTGTTGGGCTAGTTGGCCCCAGGGACCCTCAGGATTGAAGGGGATTTAATCCCCCATCTTAAAACGCGCCACGGGGCCTGTTTGCACACATATCACATGAAGCCCCGCCCCTCCCTTCACCACTGTGCAAACGCGCCCTGTGGCGCGTTTTAAGTTGGGGGATTAAGTCCCCTTGAATCCTGAGGGTCCCTGGAGTCCAACTAGCCCACCATATACCTCCAAAAGCGCCACAGAGCTGCGTTGCAGAGAGGTGTAAAAGGGGCGTGGCCTATGTACACGTCTCTGCAAGGCAGCCCCTGGCGCATACTGGAGGTTCCTGGTGGGCTAGTTGGCCCCCAGGGACCCCCAGTATTCAAGGGGAATTCGTTCCCCTCTGCAAACGCGCCAGGGGCGCGTTTGCAGAGTACTGCAGGGAGGGGGCGGGGCCTCCGGCACGATGCCGGTCGTTTTTGTTTTTTTTTTAATGGGAGGGGGCTGCGTGGCCCCCTTCCCTTGCCCACTTTTGGCCCCGGGGACCCCATCCCCCGGGGCCTGAGCATTTTTTTTTTTTAAATTAAAAAACAAAAAACGGGAAGGGGGCCGCGTGGCCCCCTTCCCTGGGCCTGTATTGGCCCCGAGGACCCCATCCCCCGGGGCATGGCCTCGATTTTTATTTTTTTATTTGGAGGGGGGCTGCGTGGCCCCCTCCTCAGGCCATTTAAGGCCCCGGGGACCCCATCCCCCGGGGCCGGCCTTTCCCTTATTTAAAAAAAAATAATAATTGAACTTTGGGGAGGGGGCTGCGTGGCCCCCTCCCGGGCCACTTATGGCCCCGGGGACCCCATCCCCCGGGGCCTGGCCTCACGTTGGAGACTGTGGGGGGGTCCCCAATAACCCCACAGTCCCAGCCGGCTCCCCGCCTCCTGCGGAAGCCGGCATTGCTTTCCACATGGGGAGCAGCTAACATGCTGCTCCCCATGTGGAAAAGCAGTTGGTTTGCATTTTGAAAGAGAGAGCAGGTTTCCTGCTCTCTCTTTCAAAATGCAAACCAAGTTTGCTATGACAGGACGGGAGCCGCGAGGCTCCCGTCCTGTCATAGCAAACAGCAGTGTCCCGGGGGTAGGCACCCGGGACACTGCAGGAGCCGGCCCTGGGGGTGGTGGTCCCCAGGGCCATCAAGGGCTCCAGGAGGGGGCAGCGCGGCCCCCTCCCATTCAGTGCACAGCCCGGGGAGGTGGTGGTGGTCCCCGGGGCTTGGGGGTCCGTAACGGACCCCCATATTTAAATGTTTAGTGCCCCGGGAGGTGGCGGTCCCCGGGGCATGTGGAGGGCTGGAGCCCCCACACAGGTTTAAAAAAAAAAAAAGAAGCCCCGGGAGGTGGCGGTCCCCGGGGCTGCGGGAGGGCTCAGAGCCCTCCCGCCATCATTTTTAAATAAAGCCCCGGGGGTGGCGGTCCCCGGGGCTTGGGGCCTTAGAGGCCCCCCTACATAAATTAAAACCCCCCACCATGCCCCCGGGACTTGGGCCACCCGGGGGCCAATTAACATCGAAGCGCGGGAGACCGCGCTCGATTTTTCGGCAGGATCCGCGCTCCCTGAGCGCATCCTGACGATTTTTAAAAAAAAATTTTTTTGCCCAGGGGGTCCTTGTGGGACCCCTGAGCAGACCTAGGGGGTCAGGGTGTTTCTACCCTGCCCCCTTTGTGCGTTTTGCGCACTTGTTTCTGTCCCTCAGTTCTACCGAGGGACAAAATGGCTGCCAACACTTCCTGATTTGGAGTGTTGACAGCCAGTTAGCATGCAGCTCGTGATCGGGAGGGTGCGCGAATCCGACGCGGCCATAGATATATATGTACTTTTACTTTTGATTTTCTCAGCAACTACTGAACGGATTTACACCATTTAACAAAAGGGTTCTTTCTGAACCAAGAACTACCTCTTTGCCAAATTTGGTGTAATTCCGTTCAGCAGTTCGAGCTGTAGCCGTGTCTAAAGTTTCCTATGGAAAATTGCATGGGGAAAACGCGTTTTGGGACCCCCTTTTTCTCGGCCCCCGCTTGACGAATCCCCGAGACTTTCAGGGTAGGAGCGGACCGGAGCGCCCCACAAAGTTTGAAAATTTTGCGAAGATACGTCAACCGGCAAGAGAGTTATTTCAAATAGAATGTCGCGGATTTCCTATGGATAATAGGTTGTAACTATAACTATCTACTGGCGACCGCCAGTAGATACTATATATATATATATATATATATATATATATATATATATATATATATATATATAGGAGAGCTCTCATGAAAGTAGCAAAACATTAAATAAATGCATATTTTCCCTGTCAGTGAGAGGTATAATATTAATTAACTTTATCACCTCTTTTAAAAATGCATTGTACTTAACAGCTGCTTTTCTCAACTTAACAGCTGATTTTCTCAATAATAATTCTCAAACATATGAACAGAGACATCAGTTCCCAAGAGCTAGAAGCAGCACAATAGATCCATCTATGACAAAAGGAATTATGGCAACTGCTGCTTGATTATGCAAATAGATGACTGGTTTATTCCTGTAACAAATTTTATACATGTATTGTTGTTTTTTATGTTCTATTATTGTCTCAAGTTTATTTATCGTTGTCATTTAGAAAGTCTGTTATAACTCTCGCTGATTTGAAACACCACAAATGTGTATGTATATATTGAAATAAATTATTGTGGCCTCTCCTTTTTCTCTGACAAAAAAAGAATGTGAATGTATCGAAAATGTAAAAGAACTAAGGTTAATAAATCCAAGGGCCTTGAAAATGACTAATTGGTCCTAGTCTGTTTAAGTAGATAACAGTGTAAAAAGACAGCTAGAGCAACCCCTCCATTTAGTATATTACGGCCTAATCTAGCTGCCAATAAAAGGCCCAGTCGCTCCAAACATGTTAGTAAATTTCTAAAAGTGGAATTTTCTGAATTGTAATTTAAAACCCAACTTTACCATAAATTAGGAGTTTAAATTAGGATTCCAGAGACACCAGAAACCAGTTACCTTTTACCATTTGCAAATTACACTTATAAAATGTAATAGGAAAATTACAATGTTATTCTATGGGAGAGGTAGCCCTTGCAGTAGTAAAAAAACTATTTAATAGTTTTTCACTACCAGGACATGTAAAACCTAAATGCACATATCCTACTTTTTAAATACATTGCACCCTGCCCTCTGGGCTGTCCATAGCCTACCTTAGGGGTGACTTAAGGTTTAACTAGCCAGGTTGAAATGGCAGTTTAAACTGCACACCCAGGCTGCAATGTTTTAAAGGGCTACTTAAGTGGGTGACATAATCAGTGCTGTAGGCCCAATAATAGCATTTAATTTACAGGCCCTGGGTAAATGTAGTGCCACTTTACTAGGGTCTTATAAGTAAATTACATATGTCAATTGGGTATAAGCCAAACTAACATGTTTTAAGCAGAAGCACTTTAGCACTGGTTAGCAGTGGTAATGTGCACAGGGTCCTAAGGCCAACAAAAACGAATTCTGCAAAAACAAAAACAGGAGGAGGAAGGCAAAACGTCTGGGCATGACCCTGCAGAAAGGGCTAAGTCCAACAATCACTATAATTTCTTAGGAGCTGAATGTCAGTCACTGTGAATATCATAATGGGTTTTGTTAAGCACAACCTCAAATGAATACCTTGATAAAATAACTTACTAAGCATACATATGCATGACATTCTTAAATTTCTCACATAGTTATTATTTATTATAGTAAATTTGGATTGGGGCCGTCCAGACTTTTTTAGAAATAGTGCCACAAACCACCAAACTCCAGTCTTGATAAACATTTTTCTCCTATGATATGGTTTGTAAAATCTCATTGTTTAATTCACAGTTCGTCAGGCCACCTACTTTCCAATGTTTGCTATATAGTGCAATGAGGCCCTGGTGAGAGATAGGAGCACTACAAATATCACAAGAGCGAGACAAGCACCCGGTCAACCAGCACTTAGAAAGCCCCGGAGGACTCAATCCTGTAAGAACGCGGAGAGCTGTCAGTGGGGTTTCTTTAGTGTATCAGGTAAGCCTAATCTATAGTCCGCCACAGTTGGGATACGTTGTTTTGTGTATTATATAAAAAGAACAGCCTGAGAGAGGCTTAGGGCCTGATTTAGTCTTTGGCGGCCACAGTACTCCGTCACAAGAGGCCAAATAGTTGTAGTAGGAAGTCAGTAGTGCTCCTGGAATTCAGGAGTAGACAGGAGTTCTACAAGAGTAAGTCGTATCTACTCAACAAAATGCCTGTGCATACGACCCCATATTTTTATAAGCAAATGTGTATTTTTCAGTATTTAATTTTTGCGTCTGAGTCTGAGGCAACTTTAATTTCTCTCTAGATTCACATAATAATAATAATAATAATAATAATAACAATTATTATTATTATAATACATTCGTAAAGAGGAGCTGCGGTTGAGCCCATAGAGGATACAGTGGGCAATGAGGTATTCTTCCTTCACATAGTGGCTTTACTGCCATCCAGTCTCTGTTGCTTTCTCCATTTCCACTAATTTTGTGACTGCAGAACATTGCTAAGGATGCTGGGATATTGAATAGTAATGAGCAGAGGGTAGTGAAGGTGCTGCGCATGGTTGTTGCTCTAGTCAAGCTGTCGGTAGGCTGAGCGAGAAAATCGGCATGTGCAATTAGGTAAACGTGTCGGCCATTACAGAAGGGTGGGCATTTGTAGTTCAGAGGTAGTAGAGCTGATGGAGACGCCATGATTTTAAAAAAATGAAAATAGAATGAGAATCTACAAAATATTTATATGTCTCAAGTATTCGTCATCTTTCTTCTAAGGCTCTCATTTTATGTGGCCTGTTAGATTCATAGGTGCTGAAATTAGTGGTGCGGGGGTGGGGTGCTGCTCCACCTCCAAAATAACCATGCTGGAGTTCAGAAGATGAATGAGCAATAAAGATGCCTTTACATTTTATTTATTTTGGCACATTTGCTGTGCGTTCAAAAACAGAGGTCACATGTCAGGCTATATTTTCTGGCAAAGTACTACTTAAAGGGAGGTTAGTGTTTACTTTTTTTTCTGACTACACAGTTAGAGAATTTTGTAAAGGGAACTATGCCAGAATCTTGCTCTGTACAGTGAGTGTGAAAGGAAATACTGCAGGATGTCATGGTTTTTCCAACACTCAACAAAATATAAATACATGTAAATGAACCTGTACAAATATCTCAGAATGTATGAGCAATTAAGAAAGCACAGATGAAGATTTTTTTTTTTATAATTCTGATAGAAACAAAGATTTTAACATGATCAAAACAAGTCAATACACTTGGTGATGCGCAAATTAAATATTTGCTGAAACTCCCTATGCACACATTATCGTTTGTGCACTTAATAGTTTTATCAGGTAAACTGTATATGTGTGTAAATTTAGCGGCCACTTCAATGGAAAACGTGCTGCTTTGTAAATGACAGTGCAGTCCTGCACCATGCTCTCGAAATGCATTTGCGACAGTGTGCTCCAAAATGCACCATCACCTACATGCTACACCCTTACCACTCTCCTGCTGAATGCATTTGCTATGCTTGTTCTTTGTGTGAGGCTTGGATTTAACATTGATGGCAGCACCCCTACTGTAAAAATTGTTCCAGGAAGACTACCCTGCCCACGGGGTAGTTCACCCAGAAACTTTGACTGCTTTCAGCAGGTGAAATCCCTGGGTGGAATACCACTTACTAGCCACGTTCTAGTGAATATATAATTGAGATGGGCCTTAACTCCTGTTACCGGCCCTATTGGAAATTACTGCCCCACAGTCTTACTATGGTGTTTACAAAAACATCACTGTTTTATCCCTATAACTAATATTAGTGACCTGTACAATGTGGTGGATGTAGGCAGAGCAGTGCTTAATTTGAGTCAGTGGTTTCCGGTGCTCGGCACCGGCACCTAATTGTCAACATCGGCGCTAGTGACAGTTTGCCACAAGGTGGCACTGTCATGATGATTTAGAGATGACCACAACAACAGGTAACTATCAATTCAATATACATTAAAAATGACTATTACCTGCCGCCCAAACCATTCTTATAGCTATGGATGCCTGAAATAGTCCGAATTGTCACACTTGTAGGAGTGTGATGGTTCGTAATTGTGTTGTTACTATCATTGGCAGCATGGCAGGGGCAATGTGTCCTGCAAGCTGCAGTGGCCTCCTGACGAGAGCCCTTTCACTTATTTATTTTAAATTAAGCACTGAGGCAGGGTCAAAATTGCCACTGAGGCATGGTGGGTGAAAAACTATGGACTGGGTGCAGCTATCAAGCGATTGCCAGTGGCTGAGATGAATTCAAGCATTCCATCCATCACATTGTTGTTGTTTCAGTTGTTCAAATAGTGACACCTGCATTATGCAGGGAGTGCCGGAGTTAGGAAGGTAATGAGCTACTGAGATAAAGGGGGGTTGCAGCTAAGTGTGGAAATGCATTAGGCAAAAAAAACAAATTACGTTTTGTAAATAAATGTACACACATTCCCAGCTGCAGCCTGTATATCTCCATTGCACTGCTTTCAAAAGATGGCGAGAGTTTGGAGGTGTAACCGGACACACTGACATTTGCTGATCAAGCTCAATGGTGTGGCACGAAGGGGCCAATCAGTGATGCTGGAGAACAAGCTATGGAACAAACCTGCTATACAGTGAACGGAAGTGCAGCAGTTCTTTTGCAACAGGTCTTTCCTCCATGTGCATAACATCATTATGCACTGCCGTGTTTGCTGTGTTGTAGAAACATTTGACAATGATGTACGGAGTCAGAGGTTTTCATTGCAAACTGCTGCCTAATGTTTTCAGTATGCTCAGCACGTTGATTGTGCTAATGTGTTTAAATTGTATTTGTGTTTAGTAAATTGATGAGGAGGATGGGAGCATGCCAGAAACCTATTTCAGAAGCAGCGAAACAAAGCTGCATTGACATAGAGACTAATTACAAACTTCTGACAAATCTTTATTTTTAGAGCTGGCTTTAGCTAAGATGTTTGATTTTACTTAAATTATATGCATAATATGCTTACATATAGGGGCTTTCAGCCAGTCCTCTTCATTCATTGGTCTTTTATTGTCATTCACATTTTAATTCTGCCCACAAAAGCATACAGCATATGGCAATGGGTCAGCTTACTTCAGCCTCTGGCTATCTTAACTGTGAGTGACAGAATTCTGCTCCTTCACAAAAGCACACCCACACACAAAGTAGTTCCTTTCAGTGCCAAAGACTACCAGGGCAATGTGTGTTTTTGGAGAGAAAAAGTTTTTTCTAATTTTACACTGTAACCAGTTTGGGCTGATGGAGCCCTTCGGGTCATGTAACACCCTTTTTCTATTACACTGTAACCAGTGTAATATTGTGTTTACACATGAACATAACTCTACAGAAATTTCCTTTCTAGATCTCAGACTATATATTATTAATGACACTATAGCGTCCACTCTCTATAGGAAGAATACAGCTTGTAACTCTGTTCTACATGCACAAATGTCACATCCAAGGTCCCAAGTACTTTCCATTCCATTTGGTGAAATGATGAGAATACGGCGCAACTGTAGAGAGGACGTGGCCTTCCGTTCTGAGATTGATAAAGCTGAGAGGAGATTTCTGGCTAAGGGCTATCCACACAATGTAATATCTGCGGCCAAACAAAAAATCTTGAAGTTTGATCACAAACAAACATTGAAGGACAGGAAGAAAGCTACTACAAGGGATGACAGGGTTTCTATGATTACACCTTTTCACACACAGAGCCATGTTTTCTATAGCATTGTAGGCAAACACTGGTATATTTTACAGACAGATTGAAATCTGACTAAATGCATTTTAACCAAACCAAGGTTTATTTACAAAAGAGGAACAAGTCTGAACAACAGACTGTGCCCCAGCTTTCTCAGTCCGAGAAAGATACAATCGGGACCACTTTGGTTACCCCCTCAACCAAAGGATTTCTTTAAATGTGGACACTGTAATATGTGTCCACATACCTTGGATAAGATCAGGGACTTTCAATACAACACCGCTCGTAAATATACCATCAACACATTTATATATTGTAACACAAAATTTGTTGTGTATTGTATTTTGTGTGTCTGTAAACAAATATATTTTGGCAGCACCATCTGTCTGGTCAAAGAAAAAATACAGGAACACATCAGGGCAATCCGAAATGTGAACAAAGATTATCCGCTAGCGATTCATTTCAATGAAAAACATGGTTCAGCGGACCTACCTTTACTGAAATTCCATGGAATTAGTACTGCACGTGATCACCTTAGGGGAGGAGATAGAATCAAAGCATTGCGACAGTTGGAAACCAAATGGTTCACTAAACTTAGGACGGTGGAACTTGGTTTAAATGTGGACAGTGAATCACATCTATTTTTGAAAGAATAACTTCATGAGGTTACATAGCTTTTCATTACCATTTGTTGTATTTCATGCTGTATAATGGTTCTGCCCACAATGAATTGGGACACAATCTAATACTCTATACAGAATGAGACATATTTAGCTTGTAACATTTAAGCTGTAATGTTGTTTCCTTATCTCTCTCTGAATTTCTGGGTTCCTCTAAACATTCAAATGTCTTTCCTTTTCTTAACTCTAGGTGAAGACCACTTGGTGACTGAGGCTATGGCTCTGTCCACTTAAATTGAGGCCATTGTTATACTTCAGGCTGGACTCATTCATTCCTTTTTAAAATATTATACTTAAAAAAATTCTTTACTATTTCATCAGCTATAGTGATCTGCCAATTTTTGAGTTGGCCAGTTTCTACTAGTGGGATTATGGTAATCACAGAGACCGAATGCCCACTATACTAGAAGTTCTGTTGTGTTTCCAGGACCTCGTTGCGTTATATACGATACTCCTATGGTACATTGCTACACGTACTGGTACTAAATTTACCTTCTAAAACCTAAAAGTTTGTGATTTATTACTAACATCTTGCTTGCGGTCACATTTACTCGGTACAATATATTTTTTCGATCAAGACTTTGGATACTTTTGGTTATATTAATATAGACTCCGTTTCAATATGGCGCTTATTTACCTGGTTTTCTCTTTTTGCTGATGGAGTCCTTCGGGTCATGTAACACCCTTTTTATGTCTATGGCTCCGCTCCATACTTCAAACTTCGTTTATTAGGAGCCATGTTAAGCGGCATCCATGAACACTTACACGTGGACTCGAATTACGGATGGCTGGTGAGTTGCCCCGATCCGATATGGCTATCTGTAGGAGTTATGAACTTGAAATACATTGTCATGTCTCTTGGTTATATGTACACTTATGAAACGTCTGTTTCTTTTGTTTGTTCAGATTGTTCGTTAACACTAAGGGACGAGCTTACTAGGGCTCTTGCTGGACTGGATGTATGCATTTTCGCAATTGACTTCTTTTTTGCTTGACAAGGTACGGTTTCGGTTTGGCCAAATAGATATTGAGATTAGCGGGACATGCTAATTATATGTGATCATGTCCGTATTTCACCGCCTCACTACTTGAATGCCATGTGTGGTGTTTTGCTATTTAATACTAACTTTCCCACTGTCGTAAACTTGATCTTAGGCCATTTTGCTGTTCTTTTCTTTCACACCGCACAGAAATTTGATAGTGAGGGGGGTAATGTCACATGTTTTAAAGGTTTTAATTTGCTTTAAACTTATGCTGTCTACTACTTCACGTACTGCTAATGTGGGTCTATGTTATAGATTTGTTTTTGACTAAATAATTATATTCAAGTGTTTGGCCGCACTGTTCCCTCTTTTCAACTAACTGGGGATTACCTTTATTGTGGATTGTTTTCTTGGACATGGTGCTTTTGTCTGACCTTATTTTTGGACCTGACCCTCTACCTTTTCTACTACGTCTTTTCTCTTTTTCCTGCAGCTATATGATCTTTATTGCATACCATTGCTTGGACACTAATTGTGAGGTTCCGTGTGGGAAGAAATATTTTCACGGATCGTTTCTACTTGTGGTCCTCGGGCCTCCGAGGAGCAGGATCTGATCTTCTCATATCCGCAGATTTAATCATCGGTCTATTGACTACTTGTTGGAGGTAGTTAATTAGAAAAAAAAATTATTTGTCTTAGCTCGTTTCACTTTGTTTTCGGGCTAAGGTTTATTCACTTATGGAGGCTTTATGTTTCCTTTTCCTTTTCTTTAGTTTGGAGTTCACACCACTTTCTGGTTTGATTTCTCTTTTAAATACATCCACAAATCTTTCTTCATACCTTTTCTTATTCTATCTTCACCTCACTCACATGCTAATCCTACTCTTATTGATATTTTAGGTCTTTTGACATTTTTCTTACAAATTTTGGAGATACTTTTCATGCACCTCATATGTATTTGGGTTCTAGTTACTGTATTTAATTTATGTGCCAGGCTTGCCCTGTGATATGGGATGTTCTTCTAATGATTCATCTGAAAATCACTATGTACTCTAACTACTCACTGTTCTTCAATTTGTTTTGAGTACACTCTCTTCTTTGTACTAGCATTCTATCTTCCTATTTTAGTGAATGTGTATATATTTTAGGAAAACCCATGTTTTGTTTAACTTCACCGCCTTGAAAGAGTCGCCAGAAACGACAAAACACATGTCGGCTGTTGTTTAAATTGAATTATACAAAGAATTGGAATAAAAACGAATTGGAATCTTCAATCTCTTGTCTATCTTACAACCATGGACCTGTCCAATTGACGGACTTTTTACAATCTAATTGGTGGTGCTCTGGACATCCGACATATATATTTTGTGTATTTCAGGGGAATGTTCTCTGATTTACTCTGCACTATTAGGGGGGCATAGTGCTTTATGTTCCATTGAGCACACTTTACTGTGGATGTGTTAAATTTGTTTTCCTGAAAATTATGTATGTGCTAGCAGTGCTATAGGCCACTGTCACCCTCATATGTGCTTAAGGTCATACATCACGGTTGGTTGAATAATACCCATTGCTTCTATGTCAACTGGAGTGCAAACTTGGCACTCCTCCTATGCTGGGACACTGCGTGGTGATGTCCCTTAATGTCCGAACACTAGACTGTGTCTAGCAGACTAGGGGACTAGACTCTTGATTGCTTCTGGTTATTACAACTGTAAAGGCACCAATCGCATGTTGGAAACTGCGAGAAGCCACATCCTGAGTTTTATAAATGGCAATAATATCTGTATGTTGGAAAATATAAATGCCTTCTGTTTCTAGGAAGACATAAAAACCTACTTACTCTTAAATTCCCACTGTTAGGGTGTGATCACATTTACCTCTTATATATATCTTTCAAGGGTCTAGTCCGGTAGACACAATCTAGTGGTTGGGCATTTAGGGGCGTCACCACACAGCGGCCCAGCACAAGAGTAGTCCCATGTCTGCGCTGTAGCTTTTACAATATTTGTAGGTAGGTAAAAGTGACTTTATTGTGACATCACCATACTGTGGTGCCTCAACTGATGAAGACTCCTCACCATTGCAGATTTTCCATGTTTACGTTTTTATGTGCTGTGCTTCACTTGTATTACAATTTCTAGATATTAGGAGAACTAACTTTTATTTTAGCTTGATTCATACAATGCGGTACTAAGGAATTCCAATAACCTTCTGCATTTTATTCATTTTTTGATCCCACCACAGAAAACATCTGTAGGATTGCGAACACCACAAGTATAAAAACAAACTTTACTTTTATGTGACTTACAAGTTCTAATGATCTCATGATGGTGATAAATGACACTATACAATTGACTGAATAGGGATTGTTTATCCTGAAGCCCGAGAGGCATTTAAACAGCAGCCAAGACATGTTGACAGTATGATGATAAGTACCCTGAGACCATCAACACTGTTGTGATTGTAATCCTGTCAGAAGGAACCCCAAATAAATCTATCTGATATCCTTTGTAGGCCATTTTAACTCGTGTCTAGTACCCATGCATTTAGATATTAAGTCTGGGTGACTTTGCTTCACCATTACAAGTACTTGTGTTGTGTAGTTCCTCGGAGTCCCCTAGGACCTGCGCGTTTAGGATGACCTAAACTGAGGGCTTAGTGTCCCAACCGCTTCCGGACACCCCCACAGGATATGTCAGCCGTTAGACCAGCTAGCTCTACAGTGCCACTACCACCCCCCTGTATTCTACAGTGGTGTAGGTAGTCTCTGGCAACCACTGAAAATGACAATCCTGATTCCTCAAGGGTTGTGGAAAACAGTACAGTACTTTTCGCTCAGACACTCGTGCTTGCTTTCTCTCAGAAAACACACAGTATGGCGATTAGGACGTTTCAATAAGAATTTATTGGTCCAGCGACAGCCTTGTGTAAAACATATGTGCTGCGACAATCAGGAGACAGAAGCATTCAAACGAGATTGCTAGTACCAACATAGTGAATAGTAGATACATTTCTACCATAGTGCTAATAAGATGAACAGAAACAGTTCATATAAAAACAGTAGCACTTGCATATTCCTAAAATGCGCGCCCTAAGTCATTTTGCTAAAATGCACCTAGCATAACCTGGATGTGTAGGTGTATGTGTGTATCGCTATGTGTATCTGTAGCCAAGAATACCCTAGGGATGAACCAGCCCCCTCATCTGATGGTTGGGAATGAAGGACCCCGCCTCTGCGTCGAGGATGACAACCCGCAAGGGATGTCAGACCGCTGCTTGTCGGAGATTCGGCATGCAGGACCCCCGTCTCAGGTTGGAAGGAATTCTCCTCTAATTTGTAGGGGGTTGTGAGGGTCTTTTATACTAAAGTGGTCACTCCAGGGTTTTTTTCTAGAATCAATATGTTTTTAAAACAACCATGGATGTTTTGAAAACAATCATAAATGTTTTGAAAACAATCACCAATACTTTTCTAAACAAGTGTGATCATGTACAGGTGGCTGTTGGCCAAGGATGAAAAAAAGTGGTGACCTTTATACAGAATAAATCTGCCGTGCCTGGGGACATGTTTATGTACGTCAGGTACAGGGTTTATGATAGAATACTTAGAGCCTATTGTTGAGGAGACAGGTGCAAACTACTAGGTAAAAGGTCACCTGTTTAGAATCGTTATTGTCGTGTGGATGGGACAATGTATGTAAAAATGGGGTATACATCGATGAGACTATCCTGAAAGACATGACACCTACTCCTCATCAAAAGGTCAGCTAGGTAATGGTAAAGCTAATGCTATAAAAAGGCATAAAATCATTTATAATAAAACATACTAAAAAGCACTTAAAAGCCTGAAAAATTTCCATAATAGAAAATTCATTTTTCGCTAAAAAAGTGTTCAAAAGGTCCTCTAAACTTGTATATATTGTGATTATTGCACTGAGCACCTTGAAAGCCATGAAGCTCAGTTAGAGCCGAGAAGAAAAATAAAACAAAGTGAGTTTCGACCTTCAATTTTAGTAAATGTTTAAAAAGTTGCCAAACGGTTTCCAGCGCAGGAGAGGCCAAATTGTTTATGAATCCTGCGCTGAAGACTCAACATCGCTGAACATCGTATCCGCAGAGGGCAGTCCCTCAAGAACTTCCAGTATCATGTCCAATGAGCAAAGATGGTCATCTCTGGTTCCCACGGCAGCCGCCGAGGAAGAGTTAGATTCCTGCATGCCTAATACCGATGCCTGAACCTCGGAAGCAGAGCTGATATCCCATCCAATAGGAGCGGAAGCATCCCTTGGAGGCTCTAGAAATGCTGTCATCAACATGGGAATACGCTGTGGACAACTGCACATATGGGCCTGCAAAGGCGCCAGTAGCGCTTCTATGTCCGGCAGCACAACCGATGTAAGTGTCAGACACAGGTCCAACATGCAGCCGAATCCACAGAAGCGGCAACGGAACACAGGCAGGACACAGTCTAGCCAGACCGGTCTGAAAGACAGGAACCAATGCTCACTCAGCTCTCGAAGCCGAGGCGTAGTCAGGTAGAACACCATGTGTTCACAACAACGTAGTTCCAGTAGTGTTCTCTCCATTTCGTGAGGGACTGCGATGTCCCTTGCAAAGCAAGAGTATTAAAATCAGGATGCCCGCTACCGAAAGCAGGACCAAAGGAAGCCCTCCCAAAATGCTCCCAAGTACGGAATGTATGAAGGCTGGAATTACTCCGAAGATTGTCTGAAAGGTGGTTAGGAGACCTGATCCAAGTCGCTTAAATAAGTGTACGATCCCACTCGTATCAGACATGTTAAAGATACGATGAACCAGTTCTCCGAAATGGATCGGGAAGTTCATATGGACCAGGGCCTGTATCTCTGTGGAGTCCTTGCAACCTGGAGATCAAAAGTCTCTCGGGCTGAAGTTAAGGCTACATTTTGTTGAAACAACATGGCTTCCAGTCTGCTCAGCGAATCAAACCTTATACTGGAAACATTCAATGAAGGCCACAGTGGTACCTCCCTAGCTGTGCGAGCCGGGGAAACAATACTTGCTTACAGCAAACAACCCTGAAGTTTACTGTGCCTAGATATGCGATGCCTGGCGCCATTTCACAACAGCCTTGATCATTCAACACTAAATAACTTCCATTCGAAAGCAATTAAAAAACCGGATGAATCACGGCAGCTGGGGAGCCTTTCAAGTAGCAAGATAAGTTTGCTTTTGACGCATTACACGTTTCATGAAGCAACACTTCTTTGCACACTAAAGACCCACTTAAAGCCTTCCCGCAGTCTTTACCACTTAAGAAAACTTCAGTGTCCTTATTTCTGCACCTATATCTATATGGTAACTCCCAGGTTTCCTGTATGAACCCTTCACCCAAAGCTTCATATCTGCCTGCTTGGATGTATCTAAGGCAGTATTGGAACTGAAATGTCGTGATTGGCAGTGTGATATAGCCATGAATTAACCATTCTGTAGATGGTGACTCTGCTACGGTGAAAGGTAACTTCTCTAATTTTTCAGTGAGCAGCATGGTGTATGTTGCATCTCTGCGTGCCATGGTCCACTGTCTGTCGGTCAGATTGTAAGCTGAGAACAGGTTTGTGCTGTTAATGTATCGCCATGGCACGTGGCCTGAACGCAGTGACTGGAGCGTCCAGCTCAAAAGCATAATGGAGCGCAATTGAGATTGTCCATGCTGTAGAATAGATAAATCTTGTTCCATTATGTCGATTGCCGAGGACACAATGTTGCTCAGTGAATAAATACGTGAAGATAGTGTGGTCATACCATTGTCTACCACAGACAGGGCCTTTTCTAGGTTAATCCTATCAATTTCACGTAATCTCTCAGTAGCATCCTGTTGGGAGACTTTCCACAGTTCATTGTAGATGGCATACAAGAAGCGTTTTTTATGCGGTTTCTTGGGGCCTAACAAGAAATCCCTAAGATCCATGTTTTCTGATAGAAGGGACAAGTGTTGTTTCACCTGTTGTAGTGCGATTCTAGGCACAACTTCCCAACACTATAAGAGGTCACTACCCCTGGATCGTCTGTGTGTACATAGTGTCGGTCAGGCCTATGGACGTTAAACCCTCTGGTGTTACTCTTGATTCTTGCTTGACACCTATTTTTGTCGATGGGCCAAATCAACCATCCCTTCCAATTGGGAGCTGAAGAATTGTATGTACTATTCTGTATCATTGCACACAGCATTTCCTCACTTATCAGTATGTAATTCGATATACCTGCAATAGGTATGGGTAAGGAGAAACATGGTGTTTTCAGGTCTTTAATTTTTGCAAACCCGTAGCAGGTAGTTTGTTGCACTGTTCTGTTCAGGAATATTATCAGTAATAGTGTGAGGCAAGCTCTAAATAAAGCCTCTGTTCTCCGAACCTGCCAATCTTTCGTACCTCAGAGGGATTTTGTGTCTATCGTGTCCCTCCAATAGTCAAAACCTTGTATAGACAGTTGGGAGATGAAAGGTGCTGAATATATGAGCTTTGTGTTAGTCAGCATCATTTTCTTCGCAGTTGCATTTGTCTGTACTAACTTATAGTAGTATGACATTGGGTCTGAAGTATTGAACCCAGAAAAGTATGCAAATTTCTGTGCGAATGTGGTCGAACTACCTTTCGGTGGTGTTGGGCAGTAATTCCATTGATGGTAAGTGTTTACACTGCGTGGAGCACTAGCTCTGTGCAAAAAGTGATGACCATAATGTTGGTAACAAAATATGCTATTTTAGTCAGGTGTATCTTCATACAATTCCCTGTAAGAAAGTGCAGCAGATTGTTATAAATCTGAAAGCATAGTATTTTCAGTCTCAATGCCCCAATCATCAGAGAATGTACTCGGGGTACTGAAGTCATTCACTGAAATTTTGAACACGTGTGAAATTTTCAAATGTTCAGTAGGACCAAATACATCATATGAAACTCTATCCCATACTATACCATCCGGTACTGGAATGCTGTAATGTTCACTAGGGTTTGGTCTCTTTGTTCACGGTGTGATGACGTATGAGGTTTCAAGACCAGGTTCACAGGTTGTACTGCAGAGCGTTGTGGAAGGTAATGTCCATTCAATAGTAGAAAAAAGACAGTTACTATACCAATCCAAATTAACAGGAACAGGATCCCTAATGCAAACCAAAGATGCAGCCAAGGGGACACAAAGTAAGTCATTTTCAGCCAGAGATAGAATTGTCAAAATTGTTCCTTCTTTGAAATGGATGCCGTTTGCTCAGGTTCACTTGGATCTGAAGAAAAGTCATCGAAGTTGATGAAGTAGCCAGACGCAGTTCAATCTATCTTTGGGAGCTCAGCAGTGTGTGTAGAACTGGCAGTTGCTTCTTGTGAAGGTACGTTGATATACAGTTCATTGTTGGGCCAAATTGCAATTTGCGTTTCAGTAGTATTTTGGTGTTGTTCTGTTTCAACAGGTGTAATTTGTAATCCGTTATTGGCTACTCTGGCATCTTGCACAGAGGAGTCTTGAAACGTTATTAGTCTTTCTATCTGAACTTCCTGTATAGTAGCGAGAGGAGATCTGTGGCTACTCAGGACTCCACGTGGCCTGCTGTTGAGAATCGGCCACATAGTGTGGTTTGATCAGACCAATGGAGACGAATATTTTATCTTTTTTAGCGGCAAGAGGCGGGAGAAGTACTGTTCTTGTTCCTTGAACCGCCAGGACAGGTACAGGTGTTCTGTAGGATGGCCCAAACTCCTTCTTGTCCACGATCTTTTCTCTGACCAGGTCCCCAACCTTTGGGACCCAGACAGGTCTTGCCGGAACCGGTTTCCCTTCCCCAATGGCGGTGCGTTTTACTTGGACGTTGCTTTGTAATGCCAGGAATTCATTGAACAGCCAACTGATCATTCAACTCAAATGGTTTACAGATCATTCAACTCAAATGGTTTTACATCCGCCACTGTGCTGGCACAATCAAGGTCAGGTACCCACATTCTTGTCCCAAACACGATCTCATAGGGGGTACGTCCTCCCAAAGATTTCCTTGGCATATTATTCAGTGCCCTCTGGACCCCATATAGGTGATTGACCCAACTACCCCCCGCACCTAATACCATTGCTGTTAAGGATTGCTTTAGGTCCCGGTTTTTCCTCTCCACCACCGAATTTCCCTCGGGATAGTAGGGGAAGGAGTACCACAAGGCCATGCCCATACCTTCCATGGCTTCCTTGTAAGCCCGAGAGCTAAACACAGGGCCACGGTCGGAATGTAACGTGCCAATTGCGTATGTCCCGATAAAGACTCGCAAATCCTTTATAACAGTGCGAGTGTCAGCCGAGCGCTGAGGCCAAACCCATAGAAATCTAGAGCATGAATCGACTGCTACCAAGATATACTTATAAGCCCCGTCTGAATTTAAGGAGCTGCAGTGATCCATATAGACACATGCAAGCGGTCTGTCTGAAATGAGTAATGGTGTTTGTGGTGGCCGTGCTTCAGTGGAACCTTTCATCTGCTGACAGATGTCGCACTTTAAGGCATAAGACTTTGTTTGTTTAGACAAACTTGGGCACCAGAACTGCCATTTCAGTAACGAAACTGTAGCAGTGACTCCTGTGTGTGCAGAGCCCAGACCCTCGTGCGCAGCTAATATTAAACCTAATCTGCGATCAGTGTTTGGTATAACTCTATCCCCCACTCCTGGAATTTGAGCAAACGGTGTGTTTTGCGCATTTAATTTATAGGAATATTTGAGTGGAAAGCCCTTTGGAACGGCAGAGCCGTTCTTTGAGGTGTTGACAGCTATCAGTATGTCTCTGTCTATCCTCGTGCTAGAACGAGGGATTGCAGCAATGGCAGCAGTTCGCACTGTCGACTTGGTGGCTTCATCAGCCAGTGAATTCCCTTCAACGTGTACACCAACACGTTGATGACTCAAGGTGTGAATAACTTGAGCCCGTGGTAGGCATGCTTTCAGCTTTGCCACTTGTTCCCATAACAATTTATGTTTAATTGTGCAACCCTTGGAATCTCTAAACCCATTCTGGCCCCAGTAATGAAGATATTCATTGTAAAACTGCACACAGTAAAACGAATCGCACACTATCAGTTTGGGGAATTCCCGATCAGTATACTGTAGTGCCAATATCAGGGCTTTCAGCTCTGCCAACTGTGCTGTACAATCTCCCAGAGATTGCGTAGTCGTATTGCTGGGATGGAACTTACCGTCCCACATGCGACCCTTCACTATAGCACATGCAGCACTATACTGTTGTTTACTTCCTATGGCAGGCTGAGCAGATCCATCAGTGTAAATGATGTATTCATATTTCTCAAGAGGCAAGATTTCATTCGGGACAGGGTATTCTTGTACGTACTGCAGGAACATTTTAGTTTTTAATGTAGAATCGTATCTGTAATCTACATCTGTTGCAGTGAGAGAATTAGCCCATTGTATCCATCGCGGATGTAGGGCTTTTGCATTTGGAATGCTCGCTTTGGTAACAGCTTCTAAAGTTGGTACTGGGGTAACAACGATGGTGCGTTTCCCCTGTGCTAGTGCTCTTTCTCTCACTACTGCAGTCTGTACGGCGGTCAGTATTTTTTCTGTTGCCGCAAATCGCATTTCAGCATTTGTGTATACATGTGACTTGTATGCAATTGGAACTGTCTCACCTTCATTGAAAGTGATGTAAGTATACCCTGATGAACCCGGGATGACTCGGATCACCAAGTTAGTGGCATTCACACGTGTGTGTAAATGTTTAGATGCTATCATGTCAGCCTGAACTGACGTAGAGTATCTGTGTGTTGTTGTGTCCACTGGTGTGGTGTGAAATCAGGTCTGATTAAGACGTAGAAAGGTTTTACTCTGTCTGCGTAATCCAGAATGTATGTCCTGCCAAAATTTAGAAATCCTAAAATGGATTGCAAACCCTTTAGATTGTTTGGAGGTTGGAGCAGCGCATACTTTTCTAAAAAGTTGGCTGCTTGCCTTCACTTTTATGGCTCATATCCCAAAAATAGGACATTGAGATGTGCAATTTTAGATTTCTCCAAATTAAATTTGTAGCCCAAGTTGGCGAATCCCACAATTATGTTGTTCACCCTGCTCAAGTGTTTAAGTAATTCATCGTCAATTAAGTAGATGTCATCTATATAGGACACAGCTTCCTCATCGCAAGTTTGTAATATTTCTGACACTCTTGCTGAGAATAGCCCCGGGCTGTTCTTATACCCTTGAGGCAAACAACAAAAATTTCGCTGAGTGCCGAGCGCAGAAAATGCTGTCAAATATCTGCTTTCTGGAGCTATACTCTGGCAGAAGAATCCATTCGAGATATTTAATGTTGTTTTGTATTTTTCCGCACAATGTTATTCATTAATGCGGCACTGTGTGCATTTTGAACTGCAAATGTTTGTGTGCATGTGCATGTTGGTAATCTAAAACTAGACAATATGTGTTGTCAGGTTTCATTACTGGAAAGAAAGGATTATTCATCGGGGAGGTGCACGTTTCAATGACACCTTGGTATTCGAGTTGGTCTAGAATTTCTTTGACCTGCCTTTTTGCATCGTTTTTATAGGGTACTGTCTCTGTGGATTTGGAGTAGATTTTAATGGGATTTCATGGTGGGTGGACTCCACGTCCCACCCTACATGGTTGTGGTATAAAGCCGGAGCTATACTAGCGCCCACTCCTGCGCATATGAGTGTTTTAAAGGTTCTGGAACAAGGTTGGAGAAAGCAGGCAAAATGACGCTTTCCCCTTTTGGGCACTCCATCACAAACTCAGGCGGCCAATCTCTTTCTGCTAGCAGTATGTCATATCCATATGTTAAGTTCTCTCAAAAGAGACCTTTAACCTTTCTTGAGATGTCCCCCTCTATTTGAAGTGTAATTTCGTACAGTCTATGCGGGACACTAACTCTGGTATCAGGTGTTTTCACCGTGATGTGTTCATTCAATACTGCTGTCACCAGAAAATCCTTCAGGTTCTGGCGAGCTATTGTTACTTCTGCCGCGCTGTCTAGCATCGTCAGAGCTCATTCCCCTTTCAGAAGCTGAGTCCTCAATAACCTGGGCATGTTTAATTTTTAAGCCAGCTACATTCTTCTTTTTGAATTGAGGTTTTGCTTTAGGTTGCTCTTCCTGTTTGATAATATAATCTGAAGTGCGATGTGTTTCCCTTTTTGTCTTTGGTCGGTCTTCTTGCTTTTGTTCGGATCGCCCGTCCCTCTCCGAGTTTTTTGACGAACCCTGAAAGGAACAAAAGGAATGTGTATCAGTGTCCTGATACCTATCAGGTTTCCTAATGTTATCACAATTCCTAAGGTTCTACCTCTTTTCAGAGGACTACCGTTGGGGAGACCCACCCTTGATCGTGAATTCTTTTCTGAATTATTATTTTTAGAATTTTTGTTTTCCCATTTCTTTTTAGACGAACTGGGTGCTTGCTTCGAGTTGTCCTTGTCGGGACTACCCGCCATTTGTGGCTTCCCGGCTTTGGTTCCCAAATTATCTCTACCTAATTCAGCATAGGGTTCTTCAATAATTTATGGTAACTATTTCTAGGTGCTATTTCCCTTAGGCGGCTATGTATGGCCACTGCTGCTGCCTCCCCCTTTATATTGCTCAGCATGATTGCAGAGACTTGGGCAAAATTACCTATCACTTTCATTCCCAAGTCCAGGGCAGGTCCTGCCCCGTACTCATTCTGTATTTGTTTCAATACTTCTGGAACAACTGCTAAGGAAGGAGGACCATTTATTCTGACATAAACGGCAGCAAAGATAGTTCCCCAAGTGGTACAATCCTCAATCGAGGGAACCATCCCCATTGGCAACCAAATTGTTAGCATTCTATGTTTTTCCTGCGGACCCGTATGGGGAAATACTGCTTCCAGCTGTGCACTTTTTTATGCTATCCAGAATGGAATTTGTTCCCGTTTGGAAGGTATTGTCCTTATTACTGATTTTAGTGTCTGTGGGTTAATTGTAGGTGTGGTCTGTTGTGGACCAGCAGGAGCATTTCTCACAAGTTGGACTGTCAATGTTCGCATGACAAACTGGACAATGTGTCTGTATAGCTTGACTATATCTTTGTATATTGTACGGACTTCATCCACCGGTACTTTATCTGTCTCGGGATGTGGAGTGTATGTCGCTAAGACCGGCCAGGTCGCTCCTTCTATGCTGAGCGGACCGAGTCTCACGACAGATTTTGTGTGTGGGAAGGCACTTTTGAACCAGCTTTTATTCTTCTGGTAAGTTAACGGGACTTCAATGTCTTCGTATGGAATGTATTAATCTGGTGGTTCAACTACAATGTATGCGTGTAAAAATTTAGTCACCGGATCTGCAGGTGGGAACTGAACCCAAGAATAGAATACCTGTGATCCGAACACCTCGTGTGCCTCGATCACAAAGGTAACACAGCCACCTCTTAAGGGTACACTGTGTTCTAACAATTTTATAGTTACTGCATGTCTGCAGTTCTCTGTGATGTTAAGAGTATTTGCAACTTCGCCTTCCCCCGAACTACTCGCTGGCTCAGTCATTTTTAAAAGAGAAGAGTAAGTTTGAGAGGTAGGGTTTTGCACAATGTACGGAACCGTTTATCTTTACAAGCTTGCTAAACCTTCAGCCAATACACAGAGTATATCTGCTCAGCTGAGGCGGATTTCCCCTTCCCACGTCTCTGAAAAGCTGTGAGTAGTGCTTTCTGAGAAAGCACGACTGAACTACTCATATTTTTACTGTTAGTATAAGAAACGAACCAATGTTGGCGGCGCCATGTCGTGTAGTTCCTAAGAGTCCCCCAGGACCTGCGCGTTTCGGATGACCTAAACTGAGGGCTTGGTGTCTCAACCGCTTCCGGACACCCCCACAGGATATGTCAGCCATTAGACCAGCTAGCTCTACAGTGCCACTACAACCCACCTGTATCTACAGTGGTGTAGGTAGTCTCTGTAAACCACTGAACATGATAACCCTGATTCCTCAGGGATCGTGAAAAACAGTACAGTACTTTTCGCTCAGACACTCGTGCTTGCTTTCTCTCAGAAAACACACAGGATGGCGATTAGGAAGTTTCAATAAGAATTTATTGGTCCAGCGACAGCCTTGTGTAAAACATATGTGCTGCGACAATCAGCATACAAAAGAGATTGCCAGTACCAATATAGTGAATAGTAGATACATTTCTACCAAAGTGATAATAAGATGAACAGAAACAGTTCAGATGAAAAATAGTAGCATGTGCATGTTCCTAAAATGCGCCCCCGAAGTAATTTTGCTAAAATGTACCTAGCCTAACCTGGATGTGTAGGTGTATGTGTGTATCGCTATGTGTATCTGTAGCCAAGAAACCCACAGGGATGAACCAGCCCCCTCACCTGATGGTTGGGAAGGAAGGACCCCGTCTCTGCGTCGAGGATGACAACCCGAAAGGGATGTCAGACCGCTGCTTATCAGAGATTCGGCATGCAGGACCCCCGTCTCAGGTTGGAAGGAATTCTCCTCTAATTTGTAGGGGGTTGTGAGGGTCTTTTATACTAAAGTGGTCACTCCAGGGTTTTTTCTAGAATCAATATATTTTTAAAACAACCATGGATTTTTTTAAAACAATCATAAATGTTTTGAAAACAATCACCGATGCTTTTCTAAACAAGTGTGATCATGCGCAGCTGGCTGTTGGCCAAGGATGAAAAAAAGTGGTGACCCTTATACAGAATACATCTGCCGTGCCTGGGGACATGTTTATGTATGTCAGGTACAGGGTTTATGATAGAATACAAAGGGGTCGATTCCGATCTCGGTCGGAAGGCCTCCGAATCGGATTCGGCTTTACCGGATCCGAGTCGGAGGCTTTGTTTCCGACCGAGTCGTACAGAGGTCCGGACGCCCAAGTACGATGCGAATGAACGCGAAATCGCCGACTGACTCGTTTCCGGGTCCGAACCGCTCCGTACGACTCGGTCGCAGACGAACCATACCGCGCAATGGAGTCGATTTCCGACCGAGCCAGTACAATGCACGATTCGGGCAGCCGGATAGAGTCGGAGTCTCCGGGATGAAAAAGCTCAGGGAAGCGGACTTTGGGGGTCCGTGCCGGACCCCCTTCACCCGTAGCCTAACGAGTCGAACACAGGGGGGGGACCCAAGGGTCCCCCCTTCACATGCATGTACGGTGCGGATGGCACCAACGCGTACCCACTGCAGGGGGCGCCCTTTTGCGAGACGTACCTATTCAGCTGATGCGAGGCCATGCACGACCGCTCCCATTGACTTCAATGGGAATCCGACCGAGCCGAGTCCGTCAGCATGCGGCAGCATCGTACTCGCTCGGTCGGACTCCAGGGGTACGGCTCGATCGGAAAACACTCCGGATCCGGCTCAGTCGGAGGGCTTTCCGACCCAGGACGGAATCGACCTCTTAGAGCCTGGTGTCAAGGAGACAGGAGCAAGCTACTATGTAAAAGGTCACCTGTTTAGAATCATTATTGTCGTGTGGATGTATATAAAAATGAGGTGTACATCGATGAGACTATCCTAAAAGACATGACACTTGGATGTGTTCTGGGGCTGTAGAATGCCCAAAGATAAAGCATACCACTATAAGTGGGTGGGGGCATTTTTTGTATAGAAATGGGATCACTTGAGAATGTGGAGACTGATCTGGATTTCATCAATCTTTTGTAAAAATAGGACCTTCAAAACCACTCATCAGAACGCTCCTGGACCTGTGAAAGATTCAGAAAAGGGACTGCCCTGCTGACTGCAGAAGGACTGGCCCTGCTTGCTTTGAACCCAGACTACCCAGAGTGACTCCAATGGTCAGTTGGCTGACCTCCTGTGTGAGCTAAAGGGACACAACAGGCTTCCAGAGGCCTCCCTGCAACTGCCCAGCTGGCCAGTACCTACTGGACCTCCCTTGACCTGCCTCAGGCCTGCTGAGTCCTCTGCTGGAGTGAGTCCTGATCCCCAGGTATTGGAACCTTAGCTGGCATCAGAGTATAGTTCTCCTGAAGAAAAGGTGAAGATACAGAATTTTTGGCTGCTTGCGATGTCAAAGTGACTTCTTTGCGCCAAGAATTAACTGCCAATGATGACCGCCAACGTGATGCAGGACCTGCTCTTTATGCCAACAGCGACTGTCTGTGACGCCGGCAATGAGAGACCTGCACTTAGCATCGACGGTAAGCTTCCACGATGATCAACCAATTTATTTGAGAGGTTTTATATAGCGCTGGCTGGACCCGTGGGTATCAGAGCGCTTTACAAGAGTGTTGCTTGTTACAGAGAAGACAGTTGTTTGGTAGAATAAAAACATAGACTTGAGGATAAAACAGAAAAACATTCCACATAAGTAAAAGAAAGGTGTAAATTGTTACAGAATAAAACAGTTTTACAATAGGTTACAGACCTAGACGTCAAGGAGTAAAAAAAGACAATATAAGTTAACATGAGTGCAAGAGAGCTATTTACATAGGGGGTAGGGTTATCACGAAATGCTTTTTGGCCTAGGAACGGAATAAAACTGACAGGAGATAAATTACATGAGTCAAGGTTCTCAGGCGAAACTGTTTTGGAGCGTTGACAAATACACAGTATACAGCTCTTCGTTGAGTGCAGGGGAGGCGACAAAATACGTGGCTGGTTGGCGAGGGAGAAGGAAAATATTGATAAGTACAGAAGGGGGGGACAGTTTGGGAGGAAAGGAAGTGGAGTACTAGGGGAGATTCACTCATCT